>BLBF01000040.1:1627588-1652618 GCA_015471245.1 Laticauda colubrina | reverse complement strand
GGATAGGATAGGATAGGATAGGATAGGATAGGATAGGATAGGATAGGTTGGGAGGGGAGGGGAGGGAAAGGGAGAGGAGAGGAGAGGAGAGGAGAGGAGAGGAGAGGAGAGGAGAGGAGAGGAAGGTAGAGAAATAGATATAAGAGCCAGAAATAGATATAAGAGAAATAGAAATAGATATAAGAGCCAGCTTGGTGGGATAGATAGGATGGGATGGGATAGGATAGACTGGGAGGGGAGAGGGGAGGTAGAGAAATAGATATGAGAGCCAGTTTGGTGTCATACTTAAGGCATTAGGCTAGAAACCAGAAGGCTGTCAGTTCTAAACCTACCTTAGGCATTTAGATCATGCACTATGGGGATGCTGCAGCAGTTGTAAGTATGGGAACTAGTCATAAATCACATTTTTCAGTGCGGTCATATCTCTGAACAGTCACTAAATGAATGGTTGTAAGTCAAGGATTACCAGTAGAGAACATTCAGAAGACAAGTTTGACACCCCTGCTCTAAGCAAGCCAGGCTCAAAATGTTTGGGAGACAATCCTCTGGGTTGCCTATCCCAGCATACCCCCAAAGGGCTTATTTGTTTTCCCTTGAAGACATTTTTACTTCTCATCCAAGAAGCTTCTTCAGTTCAGGCTAAATGGTGGAGAATGGAAGGAATTATATTCCTTGTTAGTCATGTGGTCGTTAGCACTCTCTCTGAGACTTTTAATTCTATCCTGTCACAGTCTTGTTTCAAAATTTTATTTTTCATACAGATTTCCCTCTCTTCCAAATTTCTCATTCACTCCCGCTTCAACTTTCCTTTGTATTTAGGAATTTCAAAAAAAATTGCAGTCTATGGGGAACCAAAATGCATGTTCTTGTGTCCTGCTCTGCAACAGGCAAAATCCACAACCAGTCGAACTGGCCTCAAAAGAATCAGATGCTGTTTTTGTTTTGTTCTTTTTAAATGAGGTATTGCACATTTGCAAGTGGAGACTGACAAGCATCACTTTATAATATTACGATTACGAATGGATTGGAATATTAGGGCCCGCAGCCAGGTTTTTTCCCTCGAGGGTGGAGATGCTATCAGAAGTAAGCACAACAACAAACACCCCAACTATCTTTCTGCTCCTCCCTGCTTAATCAGCTCATTGAGCAGGAAGGAAATTCTGTCTGCTGCATCATTTTACACAAGGTTAACTTTTTCTTAATGAATTAAGGCATTGGTGCCATGAAGATGTATGTGTGGTGTCAGCCAAAAAAGGTAATGCAATTCTAAATTGCATTAACACAAGGATTGAATCAAGATCTCATGAAGTAATAATACCACTCTGTAAAGCTTTAGTAAGACCATACCTAGAATCCTGCATCCAGTTTTGGTCACCACACTATAAAAAAGAGGTTGAGACTCTAGAAAAGAGTGCAGAGAAGAGCAAACAAGATGACTAGGGGACTGGAGGCTAAAGCATAAGAAGAATGGTTGCAGGAAACTACCATATATACTCGCCTATAAGCCAATCTCGCATAAGCCAACCCTTAAAAAACTGCCCCAAAATGAGGAATTTTGCAAAAACTCGCATATAAGCCAACCCCCAAATACCATGGTGTGCTGTTTGGGCTAATAACAAAAGAGTATCAATATACAATGCACTGATGAAAGTTCATTATCAAAGCATTTGTGTAGAAAACAATATTAAGTTAATTGCCCGGTATGTAAAGAATCTGATGTTATATAATGGTAATATATGCACTTATCGTAGCAAAAGCTTGCAGAAGAGCATAAATGAGAATAAAAGCCATTATTGTTGTGTTTTACTTTTATTTATTTTCACAAATTAAACTGTGTCTCAGAATCCTTCAAATTCATCCTCACCATCACCCTCGTCCTCAGATTCCCCAAAGAGATGTTTCCAGTCCTCCAATGTATATTTGACATTATCTTCATCCCACATTTCTTCATCTTGATCTTCATTTTCATTTTCTGCCACTTCATCACTGTCTTCATTTTCAGTTTCATTGCTATCCTCCTGCCATACAACATCATCTTCAGTGCCATCTAATTTGTTGCTGATGCAACATTTTAAAAAGGACTTCTGTACCATTTCTTGGAAAATCATATCCCATGCAGTCTTCACCCAAGACACAACTGTGGGCAAAGGAGGGCGTTTGAAGTTTCCTTTGGCTGTTAGTTCAGCCTTGCCATCTGCCATCCACTGTGTCCACAGGTTTCGCATGTGTGTCTTGAAGGGTCTGTTCAGGCTGACATCTAGGGGTTGGTTGTAGCATTCCAGTCAACCCTCCTGGTATGACTGCCTGAACGGTGTTTGACTCCTTTAGACTCCTTTTTACCTTTTCGGTTAGGTGAGCTCTGAATTGGTCCCAGACTAGCATGGAGTGTTTCTTGAGAAGACCTCCATTTCTGCGCACCCACACTTGATTTATCCATTTGATTACGCCTTCTTCATCCATCCATCCTTTGGGATGCTGATGGACGAGCACACCACTGGGAAATTTGTCTTTTGGAGGGGTTTTTCGTTTGAAGATTACCATCGGGGGTAGCTTCACCCCATCTGCAGTGCAACTCAGCACCACTGTAAAATGGGGTTTTTGGTGCCCTGCTGTCTTAATAAGAACTGTTTTGTCACCCTTTGGGTTCAATGTTTTAGTGCTTGGCATGTCAAAGCACATAGGGGTCTCGTCCATATTGCCAATCCTGCTGAGAGGAAAATCACCAGTCTTTCGTTTATTTATCACGAAACGTTGGAAGTTCATCACCTTTTCCTCAAATTCTGATGGCAGCTTTTGGGCTATTTTTGTTCTTTGTCTTAGTGATATCCCATTTCTCTTCAAAAACCTTGTACACCAGCCCGGGGAAGCAGTGAAGGTTGAGGTACCTTGGTATTTTCCAGATTTGGCCATCTGCAATGCTTGTAAGCGCACGGCCAATCTAGGCACACGGTAGCCATTCTGCCTTTGAGCCTCAAACCACTCAAGAATGTGCTTTTCCATTTCAGGGAATTGCCCAGCTTTGGGCCCTCTTTTTGTACGTTTTGAACTGGGGGTGCAATCCAATGTACTATCCTTTTTCCATCTTCTAATATTGCTCTCATCCACTCCAAAGGTTCTTGCTGCTTCAAGGTTGCTTGTTTCCTCTGCAGCCTTCACTACTTTGAGTTTAAAAGAAGCAGCATAAGACATTCTTTTTCTTTTAAAATCAGACATGGGTATATTTTAATGAATTTTACTGCGGAACTTTACTAAATGCAGAGAAACTGGACACAAAGTTGCATGTGACGATCGCAAACACTACAGCGGTCACGTGAATAACTAACCAATCAGAGCGTGTTATATCCGGTGGGAGAAAAACCAAAATGGAGGCACCCAGAGTAAGAAGAAATGTGCTGTAAGTATATATCGCTGTATGGTAATATCGATATTGCGTGATCTGAGAAGTGGTGTCATATCGTCATGTCGTTTGTGTCAGAAATCAGATTTATGCACATATAAGCCGACCCCCAAATTTGAAAAAAAAAAAAAAGTGTTCTAAAGTCGGCTTATATGCGAGTATATACGGTAGTCTAGTGAAGAGAAGGACCAAGGAAGACATGATAAGAGTGTTCCAATATTTGAGGGGCTGCCACAGAGAGGAGGAAGGGGATCAAGCTATTTTTCAAAGCAGCCAAAGGCCAGACAAAGAATAATGGATGGAAACCGAACAAGAGAGAAGAGGAAAGATTCAACCTAGAAATAAATATAAATTTTCTGACAGTGAGAACAATCAAACAATGGAATAGAAGTTGCCCTTGGAAGTTGTGGGAGCTTCATCACTGGAAGCTTTCAAGAAGAGACTGGACTGCCCTCTGTCAGAAATGGTGGAGGGTCTCCTGTTTGGGCAGGGGATTGGACTAGATGACCTATAGGATCCCCATAGGCTGCAATTTTTTTGAAGTTCCTACATACAAAGGAAAGTTGAAGCAGGAGTGAATGAGAAATTTGGAAGAGAGGGAAATTTGTATGAAAAACAAAATTTTGAAACAAGACTGTGATGGGATAGAATTAGCAGTCTCAGATGACTAACAAGTAATATAATTCCTTCCATTCTCCACCATTTAGCCTGAACTGAAGAAGCTTCTTGAACGAGAAGTAAAAATGTCTTCAAGGAATAACAGAGAAGTCCTTTGAAAAATCTGTATCAAAGAGGTCAATTAGAACCTGATGAATCACAAGATCTCCGAAGATCACAAGTTCAGAAGATATAAAAAAGGAAGTTCTTTTAGGAGAAATGAGTTTCATCATGCTCAGGAAAAGAATTTGGGCCTCTTCAGGTAGTCCTTGACTTACGGCTACAATTGAGCCCAAAATTTCCATGGCTAAGGAAGACAGTTGTTAAGTGAGCATTGTCTCATATGGACATTCTTTATCACAGTTGTTAAGTGAATCACCGCAATTGTTGGGAGGAATCTGGCTTCCCCATTGACTTGGCTTCTCAGAAGATCACCAAAAGTGATCATGTGACCTTGGCATGGTTCAACCATCATATATACATGCCCGTAGCCAAGCATCTGAATATTGATCTTGTGAACAATGGGAACACTACAACAGTTGTAAGCGTGAAAAACGGTCAGAGGTCACTTTTTCCAGTGCCGCTGTAACTTTGAACAGTCACTAAACAAATAGTTGTAAGTCAAGGACTACCTGCAGTCAAGTCAAGTCAAAAGCCACAAAATAGAAAAAGGACACAAACATCTTGCAAAAATAACCAAACTTATCAAGCATTGGGTTTTTAAATGACCCAAGAAGTAAAATATCAAAGAATGGTTTAAGATCCTATGTTATGTTTTGGACTTCCAAATATAAAGTTATTATCAGTAACTATAAATTGATCAACTTTCATTCTTTCTCCTCCAGGGAGTCTAGAAACTAGTGAGGCTCAAAATACTAGTTGTCAAAAAGTGCCCAAATGGACAAGACAAACTATAGCTGGTATCAACCATGCCTTCCAAGCTGACTTCAACACACCTCTCATGAATGAACACTATCACTCTGCTAAACAAATTACTCCCTCAACACTGTCCAACTATTTACAAAGTCTGTATTACTGTTACTATTAATCTTCTCATCACTCCTTATCACCCATCCCCTCCCACTTGTACGACTGTGACTTTGTTGCTTGTATCTTTACAATTTAAATTGACTGTTTCCTAGTAGGATTTGATTGCTTATTGCACATGATGACTATCATTAAGTGGGGTACCTGATGATTCTTGATGAATTTTTCTTTTATGTACACTGAGAGTATTTGCACCAAGACAAATTCCTTGTGTGTCCAATCACACTTGACTAATAAAGAATTCTATTATCTCCTCTCCTATCCTATGAATCCTGTCTTATAAATTTAATAATTATTAAATGATCCTTTTCAATTGATTCTTATTAAGAGCTCTTGAATAGGAAGATTATCAGGATTCCAGCAATCACTCTAATTAAATCATGATTCTCAAGCCAAACTTCAAAAAACTTCAAAGGACTCATAAAACATTCCTATGTCTGTTTTAGTAGCTGCCAAAGATCTTAGAAGATGCCCCTTCGGTGATTTGCTATCCAATGAATGTCCTATGCCACCAAGAAGCTGGCAAGAATTTCTAAATAAGAACGAGTGTGGAAGTTTGCAATGGCACTCAGCCCTGTTCTGAAAAAAAAAAAAAAATTCTTATAGATTTATCAGCAAATCAAACAACAGACACCATAAGCTGCTTAAGAATAGAGGAGACAAGTTCGAGCTAAGCCAGAAACTCCTGCTACTCTGTCGTTCAATGCAGTGGTGGGTTTCAAAAATTTTCTGGCTGGTTCGTAGAGCTCGCGGGCACATGTGCAGGGCTCAAACACCTACCGCTGCATCAAGGCTGGTGAGCTGTGCAGGCACGCCTAATGCGCGCATGCAAAAAGGGCTAAGAGACCGCCCTCTTTATCAACAATGGTGAGCTGTGCTGTTTTTTAGCTCAGCTGAGGCACAGCAATCCATTCTACTCTGAGAATAAGCTGAGCTAATAAACAACAGAATATAGGAGAGGTGAGAGGCAAGAGCAGGGTTGGGTGGGTGGGCCCAGCCAGAGGTGGTATTTGCTGGTTCCCTGAACCAGTCAAAATTTTTGCAACCGGTCTGGCAAAACCAGTCAGAACCGGCTGAATACCACTTCTGGTTCAATGCAGCGAAGAGAATGACTTACTGGTACAACCAAGTTTCATCTGGCCAATAGGTCTCTCAGCAGTCCTTCCTTATAAGCTGCCAACCAGGCTTAAGTTCAGCCATTTCATTACACCACAAAGGAGAATGTTGAGAGATTTCAATCTGCAGCTCTACAGCCTCGGGTTTCACCCGATCTCCGTGTTACAAACGCTGGAAACAGGCTGTCTGCAAAACATCTGCCAGCAGTCGTTATATTTCATGGAGCAAGACAGCTGTGGCCCTGAGTTCGAAAAAAATAAGAATTACAGCTTCACGGTGTTGGAAGGTACTATTCGGCTTTTGAATCCTCCTTCCTTATTTGTTGCAGGAAACCAAATTAAAATATCGCTGGTATCAGGCTTCTGTTAAAACACACCCAACCGGTGGGATCTCAACTTCTCAGTGGCCCACTGGTTCCAATGTTGACCAGTACTTACTGGTCTTCAAAATATTCAACCAGAATGCACTCTGAAGTCCATTTTGTACTCTTGAGATGATACAAATCACCTTTTTTGAAATATTTTAGGTACTGCAATAGAGCTAAGGTAAAGGTAAAAAGTTCCCCTTGTATATGTGTTAGTTGTTTCCGGCTGTAGGGGGCGGTGCTCATCTCCATTACAAAGCCGAAGAGCCAGCGCTGTCCGAAGACGTCTCCATGGTCATGTGGGTGGCATGACTAAACGCCTTCAAAGGCACACAGAACACTATTCCTTTCCCACCAAAGGGGTCCCTATTTTTCTACTTGCATTTTAACATGCTTTCAAATTGCCAGGTTGGCGGAAGCTGGGACAAGTAATGGGAGCTCATTCCGTTATGCAGTGGTAAAGATTCAAACCGCTGAACTGCCGACCTTTCTGATCAACAAGTTCAGCGTCTTAGCCATTGAGCCACCGTGTCCCTTGGAATAGAGCTATCCTATGTGTTTTCAACAGCCTCTGCTCAAAGGTAAACATACAACGCTCTGCATTCTCCTAGCGTTTGCTGTACATGTACTTTGACTTACAGCCATTTCTTTAGTGACCGTTTGAAGTTGCAACAGTGGTGAAAAAGGTAAATTACGACTGTTTTTCGCGCTTATGACCATTGCAACATCCCCGTGGTCACATGATCAAAATTCATGTGCTTGGCAACTGACTCATATTTATGATGGTCACAATGTCCTTGGGGGAGGGTCACGCGATCCCCTTTTACGTCAATGGGGAAGCCAGATTCACTTAACAACCACGTTACTAATTTAACAAGTGAACTATTTCACTTCACCACTGTGGCAAGAATGAGCAAAAATGTCTCGCTTTAGGCCCAGTTCTGATCTTCAGCTGCGGACTACCTGTGTTTACCCAAAAGAAGGTGAGATTAAATTTCTGACAATCCTACCCCAAACAAAACAGAGGCAAAAATAAAAAATATACAGATACAAATACCACCTTCATAGGCTGTTGGCCTGGAGATGCACATTTCTCCCTCTCTGCACACAGTAAACTCACAGTGGTACAGATAAACCACAACTGAGCCTAGAATGGGGCAAAATTCACTGAACAACTGTCCTGTTTGGCAATAGAAATTCTGGGCTGAACTGTGCTTGTAAATCAAGGATTACCTGTATGTGTTTCTACCTGTGTATCTTCCAAAATGTCCACTCCAGGAAAGGAATAGGACTGTGGAAAAATGATGTAAGGTGCGTATCGATTAAATAGCTGCAAATCAAAAAGTCCCAGGCTCAATTCTCAATCGGTGGAACATCTTGCCTTCAGAAATTGTGGGTGCTCCATGACTGGACGTTTTTAAGAAGATGACTGGACAGCCATTTGTCTGAAATCAGTGGTGGGATTCAAAAAATTGTACCACCGGTTCTGTGGGTGTGGGGTGACAGGCATGGCATGGTGGGCGTGGCTTGGTGGGCATGGCAGTGGAAGGATACTGCAAAATCCCCATTCCCTCCCCACCCACTACCCTGCTTTCCAGCTCCGTTCTCCTGTGCAGGGCAACCAAAGAAGACCCAGCCAATCAGATGGGACTCAATGGGAGGCGGAGAATAGATGGGGGCATGGCCAGTCAGAGGTGGGATCTGCAGTTCTCTGAACTACTCAAAATTTCTGTTACCAGTTCTCCAGAACTGGTCAGAACCTGCTGAATACCACCTCTGTCTGAAATGGTGTAAGATCTCCTGCTTAAGCAGGGGGTTGGGCTAGAAGATCTCCAAGCTCCCTCCCAACTCTGTTATTCTGTTATTCTCTGTTTCCAAATAGGTCTGGAAAAGCAAACTACATTTTTAAAGCCAGCTGGCTTGGTGCTGCCACCCAGGTGATCAATTAAAGTGCTTAATTTAACCTCAGGAAAGGAAAGAGAACATGGTCAGGTTATTCAACATCTCTACCACCCTGGGGCTGCTCCAAAATGCCAAGACTGGCCAATCCAAAGGATTGCCACCCTGTTTCTTTTTCTGCAGCCAAGTACCATTCACTTCCTTAACTGGCATTTATTTCAATTATGCTGGCTGAGGATAATGGTTTTAGCATCAAGACATCTGGAAGGCACCAGACTGGGGAAGGCTGATCTACAGGTTTCTTTCCTCCAAGTTAGATTAATGAGGTAACTCCTGCCAAGAAATTACTCAGAAAAAAAATATTACAGTAATGTTTTTTTTTTTTAATTGTTCTTCCATTCAATCAGGTCAAATTCTCCGAGACGGCATGGACAAACCCCTGAGGTTTTCTTGGCAAGGTTTTTCAGAAGTGGTTTGTCATCCATTGCTTCCTTCCCGGGGTGGGAGAAAGTGACCAAGGACAGGATTAGAACTCATGGTCTCGGGTTCAAGACTGATATCTTTTACCCCTACACCAAACTGGCTCTCCACAGTAATGATTTATAGCAGGGGTGTCAAACTCAAAGCCCGGGGCCAGATCCGGTCAGCGGGTTGTTTAGATCTGTCCCATGGGGCTGCCCTGGAAACAGTGAAGGACCAACTTGTGGTGCCTCTGCCAGTGAAAAGAGCTCGGGAGAGCTGTGTGCGGGCCTCCCGAGCTCCCTTTTTGCTGGCAGAGGCTTGCAGGAGGTATAGACTAATTGTGCTTTTTGTCTTGCAGGTGCCATCTCCGTGGTAGGGGGGCCGCATGTCAGCCCTGGGTCGTACTGGGCTGTCAATCTGGGGGGTTGGGTGAGCCGCGCCGTTCGCAGCCATGCGGCTGCTTCCACAGCGCTGCCACGCTCCGTACCTGCCTTGCTGTGACGAGCAAAGCCCTGCCTTGCTGTGACGAGCCGGCTGAGTGGAACTGAACAGCAGCCATATTGAGGATGATACGCCCGGAGTTGCAGAACCCGCCTGAACAGCTGAGAGGTGTTGTGTCACGAACATCTGAGAGCCGCTGTGTCGCGACACCTGAGAGACGCCATTTATACTGATTGGTGGGCAGATCGCGTCACAGGGTGCAACAGAAGGAGTGCGGCTATAAAAGGTGGAGGGGAGCACCGGGCAGGTAAGCCCCAACTATTTCTGCATTACATGCTGGTCAGTTAGTACCACAAGTACTACAGCAGAGATAAATGCCTCTTGGAAAGCAAGGTTTCTTGGTGGTTTATTTTCTGATCATGTTAGCAAAACCTGACAATTGCAGCCGAAAATGGAGCTCAAGAGTCCGTTTTCGCTGGCAGAGCACTCAGGCCACCATAGGCGTCCCCGACACAAGCTGGCTATGCCCACCCTGGTCATACCCACCCTGGCCCCCAGAGGTCAAACACAACCCTTGATGCAGCCCTCAATGAAATTGAGTTTGACACCCCTGGTTTATAGTATTCTAAAGTACCCAATCATCCCCTGAGCCAGTGTTTTCCCATCTATGGTCCTTTGTTACAGGGAATCTGCGAAGTCTTGAAAAAATGTTGTGATTTAAATCTTGAAATTAAGTCTTATTAAAGTCTTAATAAAGTCTTAATGAAATTAAGTCTTAAAGGTATTTACAAGGGTTCCATGATGAAAGAAATTGTTAAGAACCACTCACGTAAGCAAAGCAAACAAATCAATAGCAGCTTTTTCCTTTATAATCCCAATTAAAGGGTAAGATACAAGGATCCCCAAAGAGAAGTACGGATCGTCCTCAACTTACAATGTACAACTTTTAGCAGCTGTTTGAGGTTACAATGGCACTGACCGATCCTCGCACTCATGTCTGTTGTGGCATCCCCACTCACATGATCAAAATTCCAACTCTTGATAATGTATTTGTTGCCATGCAATTGAGCCCAAAATCTCTGTGAGATTTTGTGAGACAGTTGTCAAAGTGAGTTTTGCTGTTTTAGCCACTGTTGTTCAGTGAATCGCTGCAGTTTCTCACACGTTCGTTAACTGAATCGGGCTTTGCCATTGATTTTGCCCATCTCAGGAGGTGATCTCATGATTCCAGGATATTGCAACCGTCATAAATACAAGTCAGTTGCCAAGCATCTGGATTTTAATCATGTGATCGTGGGGATGCTGCAACCGTCGTGTGAAAAACAATCGTGAGTCGCTTTTTTTCAATGCCATTGTAACTTTGAATGGCCACGAAACAAACTGTTATAAATCGAGGACTACTTGTACAATGGTTGTGTGATGACCATTTGCATCTTCCCAGCCGACTTCTGACCAGCAAAATAAAAGGGAGGAAGCTGGTGTCAACTCATAAAATATTTCTATGTTCTTTTTAGAACTGCCAACAGAAAGGGAGGGGGAAGCAGTGCGGCAGCTTGCATTCCATAAATGTTCTCAAAGATAATAACTAGGTGACTGAAGTTTCTGCCATGCAAAATTCTAACCGGAGAGCATGATTGAAGACTCTGGGCTATGGATGTGTCCCATTGGAGAATATGAATTATGATACACCCAGGGTGTGGGGGAAAACCAGGGTCAAGGGTGACAATGAATGATGTGTCTCACAGTCAGCTACACCCAGGCAGTGCTGGCATGTTTACTCCTAATAAATCTTCTTTAAGTTTTGGAATTTTGGCTAGAGACTCATTATTTAAATGAGCCCTGACAGCTGGATTCGCTCAACAATGCGATTCACTTAATAACTGTAGTGATTCACTGAACACCACAATAAAGGTAACAAAATCAGGCTAGGCTCACTTAATAATCATCTTGCTTAGCAACAAAAATTCTAATCCCAACTGTGTTCAGTCAAGGACTGCCTGAATGAACATGATCCATTGGATACAGATAGTCCTCAACTTACAACCACAATTGAGCTGAAAATTTATGTTGCCATGCAAGACCACTGTTAAATGAGTTTTGCCCCATTTACAACTTTTCTTGTCATTGTTATGTGAATCACATCAAGTGATTAAGTCAATCTGGTTTCCCCATTGCCTTTGCTTGTCAGAAGGTTACAAAAAAAAGTAATAATCCCATGAGCCCTGCAGCCATCATAACTACATACCACTTGCCAAGCATCCAAATTTTGATCACGCTACCGCAAAGGTGCTGCAACTGTCATTAAGTGTGAGAAAATGTTTTCAGTGCCGAAGTAGGTCACTAAACGAATGGTTGTGGGTCAAAGATGATCTGTTTTTCACTTGGCGATGTAAGCAATTAAGCCTTTAAAGCAGAGGTGGGGGAACGAGGGCTCTTTTATGACTGGTGGACGTAGTTGTAGTTTGGAAAATTTGGGGCTGTGCTAAAATAGATGAACTTTAAAAATTAGAGACATGGAATAAATTTTATGAATGGATAGAGAAAAAAGGTAGAAATTAGAGACAGAAAGGAAAGTCAATGACTGCTTCAGCTTCAACCACAATAATACAAGAGCACACAACAAATACAAACTCAATGTAAACTGCTTCAAACTTGATTGCAGAAAGTATGACTTCAGCAACAAGAGTGGTAAATGCCTGGAATGCACTACCTGACTCTGTTGTTACATCCTCAAACACCCACTCCTTTAACCTTAAACTGCCCACTATTGACCTTATCCCATTCCTAAGAGATCTGTAAGGGGGCATGCAAAAGTGTACCATCCCTGTCCTATTGTCCCCATTTATTCATACCTATTCTTTCCTGTATTCTTACTCATGTTTATACCTATACCTATTATCTTGTAAGCAATTGACAAATCAAATAAATAAATAAAAAGGAAGGAAAGAAGGAAGGAAGGAAGGACGGAAGGAAGGGGGAAGGAAGAAGGACAGGGAAGGGGAAGGAGAAAAGAATGGAGAGAATAGAGAAAAGAGAGGGAGCGAAGGAGGAAGGAGAACAGGGAAGGGGAAGGAAGGATGGAAGGAAGGAGAGAAAAGAATGGAGGGAAGAGAGAAAAAAGGGAGGGAGCAGGAGGAAGGGAGGAAGGAAGGAAGGGAAGGGAAGGAGAGAATACCCATTCCTAAGAGGTCTGTAAGGGGCGTGCATAGGTGCACCATCGTGCCTACTGTCCCTCTCTTATTGTCCCCATTTATTCGTACCTATTTCCTGTATTCTTTACTCATGTTTATACTTTTATCTATTATCTTGTAAGCATTTGACAAATCAAATAAATAAAAAATAATAAAAAATAAAGAGGTAGATAAATATAAATGTAGTAATTGATAAAAATGTAAGTAACTTCACATAAAAAGAAACCTAGATCAACTCTTTTGGTTATGCTATTAGTACTGTTAATAAACCATAATTATTGCGATTAGTTTGTCAGTTGAGATTTATTTCCAACATTTGTTGGTCCTGCTTTATTTGTAAATAATGCTCTGCCAATGCACTGTTATTCAAAAATGTTTATGAATGAACATTTATCAAAATAATAATAAAAAGAAAAGAAATAAAGCAGAGGTGAGGAAACGAGGCCCCTTTTTTTCCCAACCCTGCTTTAAAGAATTGGGGTAGTATCATAACAGGTCGGCACAAAAACCCCATCTAATTCCTTTTTGAGAGGCATGACAGAAACCAAACTAATCTAGTCTCCTTGTTCCTTGACTGAGCTGTTGGCAGACAAATGGGTGGAGGACAACAAGGACGTCAGTACAGCTTTGCTCAAGGCAAGGCAAGTCTGCCACTCAGCCAAATGTGCAACAAGGGAGAAATTAGCAAAGAAAACAAGTCGTATTGTACACCCGAGTCTCGACAGCCCAGATTGGCCCAGCAGCTCCTGGCCAACCGTCATCAGCAAACCCAAGTGCCAACTTGGAAACACCAACGGCTGGCAGGAGGAAGGATGGAGGGTATAATGCCAGCCGCTCGCACCCAGCATTTGGAAAAAAAAACAAACCTGCAGCTGGTGAGGCGAGGGATCCAATCCTTTCGTTAGGAACTATCTCTGCTAGGAGGACGGGGGAGAAGACAAAATATATTCTGGCATGGATTTCAAACTGATGGAGCACAATGCTGATAAATCAGCGGATTATTTTATCCCTGTCAACGCATCTTCCCTTGCTCGAGAAACGAAGCAGCCCTGGGAATCGCTTTCCTTTGCTTTCCTCCCAGACTGGTCCCATATTGAGAGACAGAGAGAGACAGAGACAGAGACAGACAGACATGAACCCCTTGGAGGAAAAAGGGGGATGATAATTAAGTTGCTTCCTCCGAGTAGCAGTTGGAACTGCAACTTCCCGGCACTGGTTAAGGAGAGCTTTTAATTCAATTGGGCTTGGGATTAAAAAGGACACACTAGTTCCAGTCAGGAGAAACCTGGATTAGGAGAGAAGCCCTCCCATTGCTGTATATGCTGGTGTTTGCTTTACTGGGGGTAAAAAGAACAAACAAGGGCTTCTTGTCAGGGCGAGCCGGAATCCAGAGTCAAAATGGAGGTCGCTGCAATGCAGAACCGACAGCTTGAACCAGAAATCTAACAGTGACAGAGAAATGGAAGCTGGAACAGGAAAGATTTAAGTTCTTAAGACTTAATAGGCTAATTACCTAGAGGTTTCTCACTGGATGCCATCTGTTAGAAGGGAAGAGGAAGAAAACACACACACACACACTCCCCAAAAAAGCTTATTTTAGCAAACAAAAACGCAGCCAGACAATATTTTCTTTCCACAAAATTTTACCATATGTAGGTAGTAGTAGGTAGGTAGGACTACCATAGGTAGTCCTCAGCTTACGACAACTGAGCCCAAAATTTATATTGCTAAGTGAGTTTTGTGCCATTTTGTGACCTTCCTTACCACCGTCATTAAAGGAAATCACTGCAGTCGTGCAGTTAGTCACACGATTATTAAGTGAACCTGGCTTTCCCACTGATTTTGCTTGTCAGAAGGTTGGAACAAAAAGGGATCATATGACCCCAGGATGCTTCAACCATCATAAGTATGAGCCAGTTGCCAAGGGTCCGACTTTTGATCACGTGACTATGGGGATGCTGCAATGGTTTTTAAATGTGAAAATGGTCCTAAGTCGCTTTTTTCAGTTCCGCTGTGAACTTTGAACCATTACTAAGTGAATGGCCATAAGTCAAGGACTGCCTGTATATTATTGCATGGTTTTTCTCCTATCCTTCTTCCCCAAAATTTGGCACATTTGACCTCTGCATTCTTTCCTGTTATCCTCATTCCTCTGATATCTGGCTTATAAAGCACCCTAAGCTATTATTTGTTTTCCCAACGGTTTGCTGAATAAATTACACAACCAGCGGGGCGGCCACACAATAGGCCGAGCCAGAAATTAAGGATGGCCAACCCACCCATGGAGCAGTTTACACAATACACTAAAGCCCCAAACCAAACAAACAATATTATCATTTAACATGTTGTCTGAACCACGAGTCTGAATGGCAAATAGTAGAACTGAGGGCTGAATGAGTTTGGTTGCAACACTTCCTTCCTTGAAGCTACTCTTCTAAGCTTCATAAGAAGCTACTCTTACGGTCTAAGTCCTGTAGATATTCTGGACAGGAACTCTCAATCTTTTGCCATTGATCTGTCAGCTGGAGTAAATAATTAGAATAGAATATAGCTGGAAGGGACCTTGGAGGTCTTCTAGTCCAGCCCCCTGCTCAA
This sequence comes from Laticauda colubrina, assembly GCA_015471245.1. Lineage (NCBI taxonomy): Eukaryota > Metazoa > Chordata > Lepidosauria > Squamata > Elapidae > Laticauda > Laticauda colubrina. The sequence goes on along the minus strand of BLBF01000040.1, from coordinate 1,637,449 downwards.
GTAGGATTTATTTATTTATTTATATGATTTCAGACAAGTGACTGTCCAGACTCTTCTTAAAAACCTCCAGTGATGAAGCACCCACATCTTCTGACAGCAAGCTGTTCCACTGGTTAATTGTCCTCCCTGTTAGGAAGTTTCTCCTTAATTCCAGGTTGTTTCTGATCTTGATTCTATGCCTGTTTATACAACCCAGGATTGGATTTGCTTTTTTGGCGGCAGCGGCTGCACATGGCTGGCTCATATTCAAATGATCTTCCACTAGGACTCCAAGGTCCCTCTCATAGTTACTGGTTTTGAGACAGGTCTCACCTAATTTATATCTTTGGTTTTTCCTGCCTAAATGTAAAGCTTTGCTTTTCTCCACATTAAAATTCCTTTTGCTGGATAGGGCCCATTTTTCAAGTTTGTCAAGATAAGTTATGTTCTCTCAGATGGGACTCTGGCCTACCTTGTCCTTGTAGTTGTTAGCCAATGGCACAAGACCATTAATCTCCTAGAACAGAGGTGGGGAACAATGGTCCCTCATAACTTGAGGACTTCAACTCCCAGAATTCCTGATCTAGCATCGCTGGCTCAGGAATTCTGGGAGTTGAAGTCCACAAATCATTAAAAGAACCATCATTTCCCACCCCTGTCCTTAAAAGATAGCCTTCAGAGGAATTACACTGCCATCAAGACCAACAGACTTGGATCCCCCATGAAAGCTCAGAGAAAGACAATCCAAAAGTGCTGTTCCAAAAAGGCATCTGGACTTTCTGGTTGTTTTTTTTTTCCCCATAAAAACATTTCACTTCTCATCCTTCTTCAATTCTGACTGGAATGGTGAGGAATGGAAGGATTTGGAGTGAAGGATTTGCAAAGGATTTGCCAAGAATACAAATCCTTCCATTCCCCACCATTCAGTCAGAACTGAAAAAGCTTCTTGGATAAGAAGCAAAACATTTTCAAGGGGGAGGGGGGGAGTCCAGCTGCCTTTTGGAAAAGCAGCTTTGGGACAACCATGACCTGACTGGTTGAGAAGCTCCATAGACACCCATAGAAAGATATACAAAATATCAGGCTGATTTCTTCCAGTCTAGTTCTGCTTCCTCCTGAAACCTAAATGGAGGGTCTCTCTTCCATCTCCAGAACCTCCAGGCAATTTTAATGCCATCACTAAAAGCAAAAGCAGAGGAAGAAAGAATAAGGACTCCGAACAAAATACTCCTTTTGAAAGTGAATCCTAAACAGGAAAAAGGCTACTGTTGGCTTAATGTGTGACACAGGGTCATTTTGACACTGTGGCACACCAGGCCTTTGGACCCTCTGAAAGTCACACGAAAGGACTTTCACAGGAACCTTGGAACCTCCGAAATGCCATGCTAGAATGGAGCATATTTTCCTTCTCTTTCAGACAAACGCTCTTGTGTTTGTCTGAAGTTTCCAGGTTTTGTGGAATCTGGAAATGCCTTGGATAGACGTTATGAAAAACACCAGCTCGATATCCGTCCTTCGCTATGAAACTATGTTGTCGGGCTTAGTTTTGGGGGAGGAAAATTAAGGGGGGGGGGGAAATCTGCCTCTTCCTACCAACATCCATTGGTATTCCTCTGGCTTGTGTCCTATCAGTGTGTGAGAGAGTTGAGGGCTGTTTGGAAACTGAAACAGTATTTGCTGTGTGAGCAAGGAGACAACAAGGAGCCTGGGCATGGCTTAACTCAACTGTTCTGTACTAAAGCTGCTTGTTGCTGTGAAAGTAAAACTGAAACTGAAACTCCTCTCCTCTGCTTGTGTTTTGCATTTGGAACAGATTTCTTTTCAGGTGGGAAGGGGGAGTAGAACTCCTTTGCATCAGAGCGTGTTAATAATAATAATATAGGAAATACTAATAGCTCTGATGATCATTTCAAAAAATCCTTTCTTAGAGAACACCTTGTAGCCAAAAGGAACAGAAGTGACAAATTTCAAGTTTGTAGGCTTTACGGTCCTGTAGATTTTGATGATGATGCATGAGTGGTATTCTGCTTTTATCTATATAGATTTATTACAATTATATACCTATGTATTTAATTTATAGGTAAAGTCCTCAACTTACAACCCCAATGGAGCCCAAAATTTATGTTGCTCAGTGAGGCAATTCAGTGACTTTTGCCTCATCCTACCTTTCTTGCCACAGTTGTTAAGTGAATCACCACAGTTATTAAGTTAGTAACACAGTTGTCAGGTGAAATCTGGCTTCCCCGTGCACTTTGCTTGTCAGAGGTTTGCAAAAGGCGTGTAAATATGAGCCAATTGCCAACTGTCCAAATTCTGATCATGCGACCATGCTGCCATGATCGTTAAGTGGGAAAAACAATCGTGGGTCACTTCTTTCCCCATCGTTGTGACTTCGAAGGGTCATTCCATGAACTGTTGTAAGTTGAGGATTACCTGTAATTGATTATTCTTAATTTCTCTTTTGCCTAGAGGAGGGAGGGTTTGTATGTTTGGGCATCTGTGTGTGTGTGTGTGCAAGAGAGAGGGGGGGGAGAGGGAGGGAGGGGGAGAGAGAGAGGGAAAATGTGATGGGGAAAAAGAGAAAACAAGATTGTGTATGTGTGAGAGAGAAAATGTATGTCTGAGGAAAAGAGAGAAACAGCAAGAGAGATTTTGTGTGTGTGTGTGTGAAAGTGAGAGAAAATGCATGTGTGAAAGAAGAGAAAAAGATTGTGTGAGTGAGAAAGATGTGTGAGAGAAAAAGAAAGAGCAAGAAAGATTGTGTGTGTAAAAGAGAGTGAGGAAATGAATGTGTGAAAGAAGAGAAAAAGAGATTGTGTGTGTGAGTGAGAGAGAGAGAAAGCAAGAGCAGGAGAAAAAAAGACAGAGAAAAGAGGGCGAGAGACAGAGAATGTGAGTGAGAGAAAGAAAAAACAAGATTGTATGTGAGAGAAAGAGAATGTATGTGTAAGAGAAAAAGAGATTGTGCTTATGTGAGACAAAGCAAGAGAGAGAGAGAGAGAGAGAGAGAGAGAGAGAGAGAGAGAGAGAGAGAGAGAGAGAGAGAGAGAGAGAGAGAGAGAGAGAGAGAGAGAGAGAGTGTGTGTGTGTGTGTGTGTGTGTGTGTGTCAAGGCACCAATAAAGTCAAAGTAGGCATTTTTTGAATTTCTGACAAGCCAAGCCCAAAAGATTTGCCATCACTGGCACAGACTGAAGAAGGATTCCAATGTTATCTCAGACTTTGGCTTCATGTGATTTCAGGTTATTTCCTCTTTCAAAAAACAAGGCAATGCTACTCCAGCTGTATACATAGGAAATATGATAATAAGGACTGGGGCAGATAATTTGATAATAGTCACTTGGATAGGGGCAAGGGCGAGGTCTAAATTGGATAGATAAATCCAGATAGCCTTTGACTTGCGTCCACAATGGAGCCCAACGTTCCTGTTGCTAAGGGAAACATTTGCTAAGTGAGTTTTGCTCCATTTTGCGACCTTTTCTGGCCACAGTTGTTAAGTGAATCACTGCAGTGGTGAAGTTATTAACATGGTTAAATGAATCTGGTTTCTCCATTATCAGAAAGTTACAAAAGACAATCACATGACTCTGAGACACTGCAAATATCATCAATTTGAACCAGTTCCCAAGCATCTGAATTTTGATCAGGTGACCGATGGGGATGCTGCAATGGTTGTAAGTGTGAAAAGTGGTCATAAGTCACTCTTTTCGGTGGTGTTGAACGGTCAACTGAATGAATTCTTCTAAGTCAAGGACTACCTGTTAAAATAAGTACAAACTAGCATAGCAGCTGGGGTTGGGCAAGGAGAAAGAGATGAGAGGACTCCTTGGAAAAGACCCCGATGCGGGAAAAGACGGAAGGCAGAAGGAGAAGGGGACAGCAGAGGATGAAATGCGTAGATGGTGTCATTGACGCAAAGAATGTAAATTTGGGTAAACTCAGGATGACAGTGGAGGACAAGGGGATGTGGAGCACTACAGTGTAAAGGTAAAGATAAAAGATGCCCCTCACACATCCGTGCTAGTCGTTTCCATCTCTAGGGGGCAGTGCTCATCTCCGCTACAAAGCCAAAGAGCCAGCGCTGTCCAAAGACGTCTCCGTGGACATGTGACCAGCATGACTAAATGCCAAAGGTGCACGGAACACTGTTGCCTTCCCACCAAAATGGACCCTATTTTTCTACTTGCATTTTTTACATGCTTTTGAACTGCTAGGTTGGCAGAAGCTGGGACAAATAATGGGAGCTCACTCCGTTACGCAGCGCTAGGGATTCAAACCGCCGAACTGCGGACCTTTCTGATCGACAAGCTCAGCGTCTAAGCCACTGAGCCACTGTGTCTCTTACATACTACAGTGTATGGGGTCACAAAGAGTCAGACACAACTTAGTGAGTGAACAACTAGCATTATTAAAATAATTCCTTTTATATCATATTCTTTGTTGCACTTTTTTGTTGCACTATTTTTTGTTGTGGGAAAAACTGGAGGGAGCCCCAGGTATACTACCTAATGTAGTTTTTACTCGTCAGACCTCCGTGTATCACCTTGTTACAAGCAAATAGTTCAGCTTTCTAATGGTTAAAAAGAAAACAGTCTTAACATTATTCAGACCAGATTTGCCTTACGACCACAACTGAGCCCAAAATTTCAGTTGCTAAGCGAGACATTAAGCGCATTTTGTCCCACTGTACAACCTTGTCTTTCCACAATTGTTTGGTGAATCACTGTAGTTGTTAAGTTAGTAACATGGTCGTTAAGTGAATATTGCCTTCCCCAATGACTTTGCCGATCAGAAGATCGGCAAATCCGTGGAACACTGGCAATCGTCATAAATATGACCCTGTCACCAAGTGTGTGAATTTTGATCCGATGGATGTGAGGATGTTAAGTATGAAAAAAAAAGTCATGTCACTTTTTTCCAGGACTGTTGTAACTTCGAACGGTCATTAAATGAACTGTTGTACATTTGAGGCCTATCCGTACTTTATCACCAATAAGCCGGCGGGTAAACAACCACGAGGCAGGGAGTCAGGGAGAGAAAGGGGACCTCCTTGTTTGTCCCAGGCACCAAAAACTGGCCCTACCCCATCAGCTGAACTCTGAACTAGCGAGGACAAAAGGGCTATTTTAGGAAACCATTTGTTCAAAAGATATTCAGTTCCACCAAAAGTATTTTCCAGCCAAGCAGTTACAAACAGTGAGAGGAGGAGGAGTGGGAGGAGGAATCAGAAATTTGAGTCTTTGGCAGGATCCTGTGCAGACTCAGGATAGATGAAAGACTCACCCTTCCACCATCTTTCTGGAAGATTACAAAGTTGGCATGCAAACTCTCCTGAATTCTGCACGGACTTCGAACGGGATTCCCAGGTCAGAAGCCAAAAACAATCAGCATTCAATACTTGGGATTATTTGTTTGGAAAAAAACCACATGGTTGTTCGGGAGATCTGTCACTAGACAACTGTACAAAACTGCAGCCTCGGAGAGCTGGGATCGGATGACTTTGACAAAAGGAAGCCCTCTAGTTTCCATAGGGCAGGAAAACAAACCAAGATCCAGCAGCTTTGCCAGCAGCTAATTTCCAGGAGTACAACTGCGTCCAGCTACTCCAATCCCCTCTGCCCCTGAGGGTTTCAGCATCTAAAATGAGCATCTTTTCTCCATTAAGCCAAGCAATTGGCCAAACCGCTTGATCTGAAGCAAATCTTCAAAGGCCCAAAACGTGAATTGTGGACTTTGTAAAACATCAGGATGGGATTAGTGAGATTCTAAAGCAAGAGTGTCAAACTCAAGGCCCGCGGGCTGCACCTGGCCCATAGGGTGTGTAGATCTGGCCCGTAGGGCCACCCTGAAAACAGCAAAGGGCCAGCCCGCGGGGAAAACGGAGCTCGGGAAGGCTGCTGGCAGAGGGTTGCAGGAAGATGTCGTAGCCGAAAACAGAGCTCAGGATCCTGTTTTCGCTGGCAAATGCGTGCGGGCCGCCATAGGCGCCCTCTCCCCAAACAAGTGATGTTGAGCTGACCATGCCCTCCCTGCCCCCGCAAGGTCAAACACAACCCTGATGCGGCCCTCAATGAAATCGAGTTTGATGCCCCTGCTCTAAAGCATTGAGAAGTCTTAGTGGAATTTGGTGCAGGAGGCTGGGTGGGGGAGCAGCAAATCTCCAATCCTGCAATCGTCCTCGACCTACGCCCAGAAATTTCTGTGGCTGAGCAAGATGTGAGCTTTGCCTCATTTTGTTCGACCTTTCTTGCCACCGTTAAGTGAATCATTGCAGTTGTTAAGTTAGTATAACACCATTGTTAAATGAATTGATTGCTTATTGTACCCTATGACTATTATTAAGTGATATACTGATGATTCTTGACTCCTGACGAATGTCTCTCTTCTTTTTATGGACAGAAAGGTCTGCATCTGCACCAAGGCAAATTTCTTGTGTGTTGTCCAAATGCTCTTGGCCAATAAAAGAATTCTATTTTATTCTAATCTGGCCTCCCCATTGACTTTGCTTGTCAGAAGGGGATCCCCTGACCATGGGATACATACTACAACTATCATAAATATGAGTCAGTTGCCAAACATCTGAATTTGGATCATGTGACCATGATGCTGCAAAGGTTGTACGTGTGAAAAACGGTCACTGTTTTCAGCGCCCTTGTTAACTTCAAACACTCGCTAAATGAACAGGTTGTAAGTCAAGGACTACATATACAGGTAATCCTCCACTTACAACCACAGTTGGATCAGAATTTCCGTTGCTAAGCAAGGCGAGTCTTGACTCAGCGAGTCATACATGGTTTTCCAAGCTTTATTGCCGCAGCTTGTTAAGCAAATCACTGTAGCTCTTAAGTGCCCTACATGGTCATTAAGTGGATCTTACCTCCTCCTTTGACCTGGCTTGCCAGAAGCTGGCTGGGAAGATCTCAAATGGTGATCCAGTGATCCCAGAACCCTGCAACTCTCATAAATACATGCCAGTGGCCAAGCATTTGAATTTGGATCATGTGACTATCCGGATACAATAATACAATAATCATGTGAGGACCAGTTCAATGTCGCTTTGTTCAGTGCTGCTGTAACTTTGAACACCCAATAAACCAATGGTTGCAAGTGAAGGACTACCTAGATCGGATGCTGGAGACACCTCTCTTAAATTCAGTTGCTAACTCATTAGCAGCCCAGTTGAGAAACATGGGATCCAACCTCCCACAAGTTATTTCTTTCATAAATGCTGAAACTCCAGCCAATATGGAGCTGCTCTTAAGGACATTTTTCCAGGCTCTACCCCAATTAAAGCTGGGACCTTGGAACTGCCAATTATGGCCTAGCCTTTACAGACTGCAGGAATACTTCCATTTTAATTGGGATAATGAGCAGTCCAACAAGAGCAATTGTCCTGATGTAAAGCTCAATGCCTCGGGTTAAACCTGGGATAAGATTTCTGGGGCTGCGCATCTTATTTGAACCCAGCCTCCTTGGGCAGCTTAAAGTACAACCTATTGGTTAACATCCCCACGGGTGAAGTGGTTGCACCACACCTCAAAAAGAATATTGGTGGCATCAAACCTGGAGAATAAATCCAGGATGAAATTGAGTTGCTGAGCTGCGGTGGAAACTGGCCCTTTTCTCCTCTACTTTGGAGGAAGAAAATTTGTTTTCTCCCATCCGGGAAGAGGATGGAAACGAGGCTCCTCCTTTGAAGTAGAGAAGCCAGAGATGCATCAAAATGGCTCAAGAGATTGGGCTTTGAAGATTTTATTGGGAAAACAAAAGTTGTAGCCTTGTTGTTTCCTTGTAGACATTTCATGACCCAAGTTACTTAGTCTGGATCATGCAAGGTATGCAAGAAAACAAGCAAGTTCAAAGAATACCAAGAACACCACAGTCCTCCCCCTCCTCTCTTCCTTTTCTTCCTCCTCCTCTTTCATTTCCTCCTCTTCCTCTTCCTCTTCCTTTTCCTCCTCCTTTTTCTCTTCCTCCTCTTCTTTTTCCTCCTCCTTCTCTCCTTCTTTCATTTCCTCCTCTTCCTTTTCTTCCTCTTCCTCCTCTTCCTTTTCCTCCTCCTTTTCTTCCTTTTTCTCCTCCTCTCCCTCTTTTCTTCCTCCTCTTTCATTTCCTCCTTTTCCTCTTCTGCATCCTCTTCCTTTTCCCCTTCCTTTTTCTCCTCCTCTCCCTCTTCCTTTTCCTCTTCCTCCTCTTCTCTCTTCCTTTTCCTTCTCCTCCCCCTCTCTTCTCCTCCTCCTCCTTGCAAACCCCACTCTCTTCCAGTATTACCCAGTTTGGGTAATGAAAAGTTTGCAAGAAAACAACCAAGCTCAGAGAAAACCAAGGACCCCTGTCCTCCCCTTCCTCCTCTCCCCCTCCCTCCCCCCTGCAAACCCAACTATCTTCAGCGTTGGTTTCATGACCTACTTTGGGTCATGAAACATCTGCAAGAAAACAACTCCACTCAGAGAGCATCAAGGACCCCAGAGTCCTTCTTCTCCCCTTCCTCCCCGCAAACCCCACTCTCTTCCAGCACTGATGATGTTACCTAGTTGGGTCACGAAAGGTCTGCCAGAAAACAAGCAAGCTCAGAGAATACCAAGGACCCCATAATAGGCCTCCCTTTCCTCTTCTTCTTCTTCCTCCTCCTCCTCCTGCTCCCTGCAAACCCCCCCTCTCTCTCTTCCAACACTGATGATGTTACTTAGTTTGGGTGACGAAAGGTCTGCAAGGAAATAACCAAGCTCAGAGGGCACCAAGAACCCCTTTCAAACCGGGGAGGACAACGGCCCATCTTGCCAAGGCGAACCTGGAAGGGAGGGGGGTTTTTTGTTCCTGCAGGGTTGCTCCCCCTCCCCCCCCCAAAAAAAAAACAACAACCCCCATCCATCTCCCAAGCTCCGACCCGTATCGATCGGCTTCAGAAAGGCAAGCAGCCGAGTCAGCCTGGCCAGCCAAGATCGGGTTAGGCGCGGGTTAAGCACGGGGGGGGGGGGGGGGGGGAGAAGGGAGCTGGCTTTTTGTTCCCTTTCCCGGCCAAGCGAAAAGCAAAAGGCGCAAGCCAGAGCGCAGCAAAGCCTGCTCGGGCGACGCGGCGCCAGCGAGCCCGGCCCGCAGCCACTCCGCGCCCGGCCGGGGAGGATGGGAGTTGCAATCCGAAGGGAGACGCTAATTTGGGGGAAGGGGGGGGGGGGGGAAAGCGCAGGTAATAATCCGGGGGGGGGGGGGGTGGGGGGGGGGGGGGGGGGGGTGGCGGAGACGCCGGAGTCTCCCAGCCGGCGGGACTCCAAGCCCCATCATCCCCTCCCCCGGGCAGGGCGGCCCGCTCTCACCCGAAATCATCGTCCATGGACTTGAAGTAGAACTTGTAGTTGGGCCGGTTGAGCAGCGCCTTAAAGTCGCCCAGCGTGACCCGCTCGGCCGGCAGCGGCAGCTTGACCAGGTACGGCGTCTCCTGGTCGTCCAGGTGGTAGATGATCTTGGTCTCCGACGCCGCCATGGCCCCCGCCAGGCCCGCCTCGCCGCCCGGCCTCGTCCCCTTGTTCTCTCGGACCGGGTGCCAGCGCCGCCCGCCTCAGCGCGCAAGCTCCGGCCGACCCGGCGCCGCCTCCGCCGCCTCCTCCTCCTTCTCTCCCGGGCTCCTCCCCTGCGCGAGGAGACGCCGCCGCAGCCGCGCCCGGGACCCCCCGCCGCCTCGGGGAAGCTGAGGGAGCTCGGCGGGATCCTGGGCCGCCGCCCCGGGGGATGCTGGGCCTTGGGCGGGCCCCGCGCCCTTCGCTTTCCCGGAGGCTGTGGGGGGGAGCCGGCCTGGGGGGCGAGGGTCAGCCGCCTTTCACAGCCGGCCTGGGGGGGTGGGGGTGGGGGTGTCGCCGACCCCAATATCGTCCCCCACATAACACGC
>BLBF01000040.1:1606488-1627060 GCA_015471245.1 Laticauda colubrina | reverse complement strand
TTTTCTCTCTTTCTCTTGCTTTATCTCTCTTGTTCTCTCTCTCTCCCTCTCTTGGTTTCTCTCCCTCTCTGGCTTCCTTTCTCTCTCTCTCTTTCTCTTGCTTTCTATTTCTCTTGTGCTTTCTCTCTTTCTTTTTTCTCCCTTTCTCTCTCTCACTCTCTTGCTTTTTTTCTCTCCTCTCGTTTTCTTTCTCTCACACATACAGATGAAACTGGAAAAATTGGAAAATTGTGCAAAAGTTTATTTCAGTAATGTAACTTAAAAGGTGAAACTAAGATACTACATGAGATAGACTCATTACATGCAAAGCAAGATAGTTCGAGCCATGATTTGTCATAATTGAGATGATTATGGCTTACAGCTCATGAAAACCCCAAATCCACAATCTCAGAAAATTAAAATATTACATGCAATCAATAAAACAAGGATTGTACATTGAACAATATCGGACCTCTGAAAAGTATAAGCATGCATATGTACTCTGCTTGGTTTGGCCCCCTTTTGCAGCAATTACTGCCTCAATGCGGTGCGGCATCAGCCTGTGGCACTGCTGTGGTGTTATGGAAGACCAGGATGCCTCAATCGCGGCCTTCAGCTCTTCTGCGTTGTTCGGCCTCGTGTCTCTCATCTTTCTCTTGGCAATGGTCCATAGATTCTCTATGGGGTTCAGGTCAGGCGAGTCTGCTGGGCAGTCAAGCACAGTAATCCCACGGTCACTGAACCAGATTTTGGTGCTTTTGGCAGTGTGGGCAGGTGCCAAGTCCTGCTGGAAAATGAAGTCAGCATCCCCATAAAGCTCGTCTGCGGAAGGGAGCATGAAGTGCTCCAAAATCTCCTGGGAGACGGCTGCGTTGACCCTGGACTTAAGGAAGCCCAGTGGACCAACACCAGCAGATGACATGGCTCCCCAAATCAACACAGACGGTGGAAACTTCACACTGGACTTCAAGCATCTTGCAGCGTGTGCCTCTCCCTCCTTCCTCCAGACTCTGGGTCCTTGGTTTCCAAATGAGATGCAAAAGTTGCTCTCATCAGAAAAGAGGACTTTGGACCACTGAGCAACAGACCAGTTCCATGTTTCCTTAGTCCAGGTAAGATGCTTCTGACGTTTGTTGTTCAGGAGCGGCTTGACAAGAGGAATGTGACATTTGAAGCCCATGTCCAGGATCCGCCTGTGTGTGGTGGCTCTTGATGCACTGACTCCAGCCTCTGTCCACTCCTTGGGAAAGTCCCCGACACTTTTGAATGGCCTTTTCCTGACAATCCTCTCCAGGCTGCGGTCATCCCTGCTGCTTGTGCACCGTTTTCTTCCACACTTTCCCCTTCCACATAACTTTCTATTAATGTGCTTTGATACAGCACATTATACAGCACTTTGGGAACATCCAACTTCTTTTGCAATTACCTTTTGAGGCTTTCCTTCTTTATGGAGGGTGTCAATGATGGTTTTCTGCACAACTGTCAGGTCAGCAGTCTTTCCCATGATTGTGATTCCTACTGAACCAGACTGAGGGATCATTTAGAGGCTCAGGAACCCTTTGCGGGTGTTATGGCTTCAGTAGCTGATTAGAGTGGGACACTTTGAGCCTAGAATATGGAACCTTTTCACAATATTCTAATTTTCTGAGATTGTGGATTTGGGGTTTTCATGAGCTGTAAGCCATAATCATTTCAATTATGACACACCACGGCTTGGACTATCTTGCTTTGCATGTAATGAGTCTATCTCATATATTGGGTTCACCTTTTAAGTTGCATTACTGAAATAAATGAACTTTTGCATGATATTCTAATTTTTCGAGTTTTGCCTGTACATTTTCTCTCGCACACAATCATACAATCTTGTTTCCTTTTTCTCACATTTTCTCAGTCTCTCTCTCTCACACACACACATACACATTCTCTCTTCTTTTTCTCACACACACATTTTCTTTTCCCTCCCTCCCTCTCTTTTCTCTCTCTCTCTTATCTAGGTCATACTTGCTTTTATTTTTGGGTCAGGACTTTTGTCACCTGTCATTGTCATCTAAGATCTCCAAGGCTGGAGTCTTTCCTGTTTGGGAGCTGCTCTAGTCCCCTATTCCCTTCAGTTGCCTTTTTGGCACCTTTGTATTTCCAGCTTCCTCTGAGTCTCATCCTATCCTGGTGTTTATCTTCACACCCAGGCCTGGAGGTCCTTGAGATGTGGGGCAATGCCTCCCATCCATTTTGCTCTTGGCAGGGAAAGACTAGGACACACACTTCTTGCAGTAATAACCTGGTTCTCAGGTTGTAAGAAAGCTGTGTTCTGGATTTTATAGAACTTATTTATGCTTTTACATTATATAGCTGTTACTTTTTTATGATTAAGCCACCCAGAGTTATCTTGAACTATAAATTCAGCCTATAAATTATATAATTGAATGGCCTTCTTGGTTGAGAGAGTTGGCTTCCATTAGCCGTTCCTTGTAGAGCATAAGGTGTTGGAAAGCCACCACAACTATGCCACAAACTATGGCTTGTTGGAAAGGGTGAACTAACACTAACTAACTAACCTGAACCCTGGGCCCTATCTAACAAAATGAAATTCAATGTAGAGAAAAGTAAAGTCTTATACTTAGGCAAGAAAAACCAAAAGTACACACATAGATTGGATGAAACCAGGCTTTATAATGGTAACTGTTAGAGGGATCTTGGAGTCTTAGTGAACAACCAATTAAATATGAGCCAACAGGGTGTGGCGGCAGCCAAAAAAGCCAATGCAATTCTAAATTGCATTAACACAGGGATTGAATCAAGATCTCATGAAGTAATAATACCACTCTGTAAAACCACACCTGTAAGACCACACCTAGAATATTGCATCCAGTTTTGATCACACTATAAAAAAGAGGTTGAGACTCTAGAAAGAGTGCAGAGAAGAGCAATCAAGATGATTAAGGGGCTGGAGGCTAAAATATGTGATGAATGGTTGCAGGAACTGGGCATGGCTAGTCTAGTGAAGGACTAGGGGAAACATAGCAGTCTTCCACTATTTGAGGGGCTGCCACAGAGAGTAGAGGGGGGTCAAACTATTTTCCAAAGCACCTGAAGGACAGACAAAGAATAATGGATGGAAACTGATCATGGAGATTCCAGCTAGAAATAAGGAGAAATTTTCAGTCAATGGAACAGCTTGCCTTCAGAAGTTGTGGGTGTTTCATCATTGGAAGCTTTGAAGAGACTGGACAGCCATCTGTCAGAAATGGTGTAGGGCAGGGGTCTCCAACCTTGGGCACGTTAAGCCTGGTGGACTTCTGGCTGGAGAATTCTGGGAGTTGAAGTCCACCAGGCTCAAAGTGGCCAAGGTTGGAGACCCCTGGTATAGGGTCTCCTGTTTTAGCAGGGGGTTGGACTAGATGACATAGATTAGAAGGTCCCTTCTAACTATTGTTCTAACATTTTGTGGTTTCTATTGGCATCTCTTCACAGTGACATTTTCAGAAACTACATCATTGTGCCTTCTTTTCGAGTTAACTTAAATGAACTTTCTTTTTCTAGGTCCCCTTTCTATACTGAATTATCCCCATGGACTATCCTTGCTTGGCAGGCCCAGCAGTTTTCTGATGGTCTCTGTAGCTGCTTTCCTCTGTAAAATTAATTCTTTTAAATTCTCTTTTGAGGATGGGTCCAGGCAGGCAGATTAATCCCCCACTGAAAACTGTTCATTTGCACACGTATCATAATTCTGCTTTTCAAGTCATGATCCAAGGAATCACTGTAAGAGGCACAACATTGCAGGATCCAATCTGGGGTCGGTCCTCAGAACCAGCGATCTAGAGAAACAAAGGACTGGGAGGAACATGATAGCAGTATTGCAATATTTGAGCAGCTGCCACAAAGGGGAGAATTAACCAGTGGAACAGCTTGCTGTCAGAAGTTGTAGGTGCTTCATCTCTGGAGGTTATTAAAAAGAGTCTGGACAGTCAGTTGTCTGAAATTGTATAGGATCTCCTGTTTGAGCAGGGGGCTGGACTAGAAGACCTCCAAGGTCCCTTCTAGTTCTGTTCTGAACAATCAAAATGGCTGTCGAGATAGTTTCAGTCTTTCAACTTTGCATTCTATTAACATAACCGCCCAGAAAATAATAGTTTGCTTCAATCCAAACATTTTAATAGTGAGCTATAAATGAGCCCATTTTAAGGATTTGGGGATAGAAAATAAGACAGGCAGTGCTCTGATTTATCTTCAATTAAGTGAAAGATTTTAATTGCGTTCTCCATCCTAGCCCAGCACTCCAATAATAGCTGTCAGGTCTTTCAGTTAGTTTTAGTGTACAATACTAACTCAATCTTTATGGCATGTTTTGTATGTTGTTTTGTGTTGGGTCCATGTGACCCTGGGTGCATTGCAACTCTGCCAATTCTTTTCCTCTGTAAGATTTCAAGGTTTCCAAGATGTCGGTTTATAAACAAGCACAACCACAGCAAGTTATTCAACATGAAACAAAACAAACAAACGAATGAATTGCCCAGAAGCAACACACAATGAAAGCTCAGCTAAAATAGAAGAAGCTAAAGAAAAAAAATATATAATAAAATATACTGAAGACAACAGTAAGAGAAGTCTTATAGTAAACACTTCAGCCACGTCTTCTATCATCTATTTTAGCAAAAGTTTTCAAGCAGAAGTAATTCTGTGAAGTTAATAGGGGTCAGGGAATGTTTTTGTGTTTCCCTGTGTGTGTTTGTATATCTCTATGCGTGTCCAAGCTGGGCTCCAAAACTCCAGATGAGAGATAGCAAAAAATGAGATATTACACCCTCTTGCCATCCAGATTTGGGGAGCCCCAATCTAGTAGCAAGAGATAATACAGGTAGTCCTTGACTTACACCAGTTCATTTAGTGACCGAAGTTACAACATCCCTGAAAAAAGTGACTTATGACCACTTTTCACACAACCATTGCAGCATCCCCAAAGTCATGTGATCAAAATTCGGCTGCTTGGCAACTGACTCATGTTTATAACGGCTACAGAGTCATGGAGTCATATGATCACTGCAATCTTCTGCCAAGCAAAGACAATGGGGAATCCCAATTCACTTTACAACTGTGTTACTAACTTAACAAAAGTGGCAAGAAAGATCTTAAAAGTAGGGCAAAACTCACTTGACAAATATCTCATTTAGCAGCAGAAATTTTGGGCTCAATCGTGGTCATAAGTGGAAGACTACCTGTACCAAAATTACCACTCACTAATTTCATCAAGTCTGGTCAGGGTTTTCTGGACATTTTGCATTTGATTTGAACTATGTTTTAAATCCAACACAAATAAGGAGAAGTTAACTATAGGATTCTGTATTATTTCAAGTGTTGAGGGAAAGCAATCAAGTATATTTTCAATCATATACCTTCTTTGCTAGATAAACATGACCACGGAGACAAGCAATTCTATATTTAGCCTCAAATGATTCTAATTTAGCCTCTTTGTGGCAACAATCTTTGGACAGATATGTCTATGTAGATACTCAGTCATTCAGGTCATAGTTGTCCTAAAAGTGCTTTTTTTCAGGAGGCAACTGGACTTTGTTTTGTCTTGAAGAGGTTTCACTTCTCATCCAAGAAGCTTCTTCAGTTCTGATTGAATACTGGAGTATGGAAGGATTTTTAATTCCTAACAATCCTCTAGTTGTTAGCACTCTTTCTGAGAGTTGTTGAGGCCACTTGGAGATTTATCTGTGCCCTGAGAATCACTTGAATATTGCAATGAGTGTTCCACAGATAAACCTCCAGGTGTTCAACATGGTAACCTGGTTTATGTCTGTATCACAACTGAGGGCCAAAGTTGTGGACTCAATTATGGTTGTATATTGAATTGTAAAGCGCTTCATGGCCCAGGACTTAAGTCACTTGCAGGACTAATACTCTGTCCATCCCATGAGACTTGGCTATGCTGCCCAGGGAATTCTGGGAATTGAAGTCCAGACATCTTCAAATTGCCAATTCTTAACGAAAACACTGATTTAGCTAGCAAAGACAAGGGAAAGTATCTCAGTCAAGAATGTCAAGAAATAGAGATAAAGAAAATGAGAAACAATTTTTCAAAGTTCAAGCGTACCTCGATCAATATCAGATGCTGGTTTCCTGCAAAGCATTCCAAAACTTACAAATTTACCCCAAAGAAAGGAGATGGAGGAAAGCATGTAAATTAGCAAATCATTGCACTGATTTTTCCTCACAAGCCAAAAAAAAAAAAAAAGGAATCTCATATTTAAAGAGAATACTAAATGGCCAGGCAGAAAAAGCAATGTGGTACTGGGATCAATTAGTAAAAGAAACATGAGTAATCAGATAACTCAGTATTTTTCAACCTTGGCAATTTTAAGATATGTGGACTCTGAATTCTGGGAGTTGAAGCTCACATATCTTAAAAGTAGCTAAGGGTGAGAAATGCTGAGATTGATATAAGTTAGATGGATAATGGAGAGAGCAACAGCCGTAAAAGATTCCTTTTCTTGATTACATCAAGGCCTTCAAGTATGCAAATCATGCCAAAATGTGAAATATAAAAAGGAGTGCCAGAACATCTGGTTATGCTTTGAGGAATCTTTACAAGGAACAAGAAACTACTGTAAGAACTAAGTTTGGAGAAACAAAATGTTTAGAACAAGGGAGGAAGACCAGACTGAAGATTATCTGCATATACTGAATGTTTATTCTCTTCAGGGAATATAAGAATGTTGGGATTTAGAATTGCTGACAACTGAAATTCTAAATTGGGAGGTCAGAAAAGAAACAGTTCAAGATATGCAGGCAATAGCACTTTATGGGATGAAAGTAAAAAAAGACAAAATGATCACTAGGGAAAGCAGAAACGGATAGACTGGGGTCATCTATCTTGTATCTATACCACTCCTGCATCATCACAAAATCTCCAGAACCGTAAAGCCTACAATCTTGAAATTTGGCACTTATGTTCCCCTTGGCTTCTAGGTGCTCACTAAGAAAGGATTTTTCAAAAGGACCATCAGAGCATCAGTATTTCGTATATTATTATTAACACGCTCTGATGCTAAGGAGTTCTACTCTCCCTCCCCGTCTGAAAAGAAATGTTCTAAATACAAAACGCAAGCAGAGGAGTTTCAGTTTCAGAGCAGCAACCAGCTTTAGTACAAAATATTTGAGTTAAGCCACGTCCAGGCTCCTTGCTGTCTCCTTGCTCACACAGCAAATGCTCTTTCAGTTTCCAAACGGTCCTCAATTCTCACACACTGACAGGATACTAGCCAGATGAATACCAATGGATACTTGTAGGCAGAGGCAGAATTTTTTCCCTCTTATTTTTCTCCCCCAAAACTAAGCCCAATCACAGTTTCGTAGCGAAGCATGGGTATAGAGCTAGGGTTAAATATTTTAAAGCAAGGAGAATGCCGTACAGATAGTCCTCAACTTACGACCTCAATTGAGACCAACATTTCTGTGGCTAAGTGAGAGATTTGTTAATTTTGCCCCATTTTACGACCTTTCTTGCCACAGTTGTTAAGTGGATCATTGCAGTTGTTAAAAGATAGATTGGTTGTTCAGTAAATCTGGCTTCCCCGTTGACTTGTCTGTGTCACAAAGGAGGATAATGTGACCACCAGGGACAGTGCAACAGTCATAAATATGAGACAGTTGCCAAACATCTGAATTTTGATCACAGGAAAAAGAAAGTTTAAAGTTTCCTTTCAGAGAAAACAAAGGAAACTAACAAAAAATCCCACCAATTTCTCTTTTTAAAACCAGTGTTAAATTTGATTTTTCAATACTTAAGATTAAAAAAAAAAATCCAGTCCAGTTGAAAAAAAGAAATATCCTTTTGTATGTTAAATAATTAAGAAAAAAAAGCCAAATCAAGTTGATATCAGGCTTAAGTTTCGCCGCTACCCCTTTTGTCTTTAATACTTTTCTTTCCCCCTTAGGGTGTTCTCAGTCCCAAAGGTAAATTAGTTGAATGTCACCCAGAGCCGACACACTTACTTTCTTCTTCTTCCTTTCCAGAGCTGTCCCAACTTTCAGCAGCTTTAATGGCCGCTTCTGCTGCAACTGGTTTGAAGAGCTTCTCCTGGATCAACCAGGGACTTTGCGATGTCCCTGGGATCAACAGGACGTGCTCTCTTCGTTCACTGTCTTTTCGGGATGGTTTAGGGCCAGTTGGACTGTCCAGCTGTGGGGACATCGGCGTCGGTCTGAGACTCTCAAGATCATCCGTCTCATTGTGATGTCAGCCCCGCCCTCCTGCTGTTGTAACTTTGAATGGACACCAAATGAATTATTGTAAGTTGGGGACTACTGTATTGGAGATGTAAATGTTCATCTTAGGAGGGCAGTAACAAACTTTGACAAGATCGTGAAGAATCCTTCTAACGCAACAGAGATCTAAAAAGATAAAGCAAGATATTCCCCTTGCTTTATGGAAAAATTAAAAGGTGGCAGTTTCCTTTGTCCAGTTGTGTCAAACTCTAAAGAATGGTGCTCATCTCCATTACGTAGCCAAGAAAGCCAGCATCATCCAAAGAGTTTTTCAATGGTCATGTGGCCACATATACAGGTATTCCTCGACTTATAACAGTTCATTTAGTGACTGTTCAAAATTACATCACTGAAAAATGTGACTTTTCAGTTACCACCTTTACAGCATCCCCATTATCGTGTGATCAAAATTCAGATACTTGGCAACCGGTTCATACTTACGACCATTACTATGTCCCAAGGTCATGTGATCCCCTTTTATAACCTGATCAGCGAAGTCCATGGAGAAGCCAGTCACATAACAACTGGGTTACTAACTTATTAACTGCAGTGATTCAATGAACGGCTGTGGCAAGGTTGTAAAATGGGACACACCTCACTTCACAAATATCTCACTGAATAACAAAAATTTGGGGCTCAATTGTGGTCCTAAGTAGAGGACTACTTGTATTCAGAGGCACAAAGAATGCTGGAAAACTGACAGTATGGGATTCGAGACCCAAGCACTGCATGACAGGGTGAGCTCCCGCTCCTTGCTCTCGCTCACTTAGCAGTTTGAAAGCATGTCAATACGAGTAGATAGGTACCACTTCAGTGGTTGTGGAAGCTGGATGACCAAAAAACAAAGTGGGATATTTAAAGTTGAATTGTAGATTTTGAAACTCAGGTAGTCCTTGACATTTGACTGTGATGGAATCTGCCAATTATACCTGTAAGTCCTAATGGATGTAAAAAGTGACTGATTTTACAAAATTTCTTGTAGCCATTATTACACAAATGCTATGGTCATTAAGCAAATTCATGGTTGGTAAAGAACTTCTCAACAAAAACCGGAAGTGCCAGTTTTTGATGAAACCGTTAGAAAACATAATCATGTGACTGCAGGATACTGCAAATGGCTACCAAAGTGATCATGGACCTTCTCCATGGTGGCTTCCTCCCTTTGGAATATCATACCATCAGAAATTAGACTGACCCCTTTTGGAAGGCCCCCCAAAAGTGGTTTTGCCCGTTGGGCTTGGGGAACCCAGAGCGGGATGGAGCCCATTAAATGGCTTATTTGACTTGTGTGTTGTCGCCAAGGGTAAGGACTGTCTTTTTGTTTTTATTTTATTTTAATATTTTATGTAGTGTTTTTATTGTTTGTATATTGTATGTATGTATGTGTATGTGTGGTATTCAGCTTTGTTCGGGTATTATCCCATGTCATTATAGTTGTGCTTTTAAAGTTGTAGCAACGTAGAAACAAAATGCATAGGTACAGTATATGTGGTACCTTGCTCAATAATAGTTAACTGTGAGAAGGATCTTGGAGTCCTTGTGGACAACCATTTAAATAGGAGCCAGCTATGTGCTGCAGCTGCCAAAAAATTCAACACAGTTCTAGGCTGCATAAGCAGAGGGATAAAATCAAGATCACATGAAGTGTTAACACCAATTTATAAGGGCTTGGTAAGACCACACTTGAAATACTGCATTCAGTTTTGGTCACCATGATGTAAAAAAGATGTTGAGACTCTAGAAAGAGTGCAGAGAAGAACAACAAAGAGGATTAGGGGACTGGAGACTAAAACATATGAAGAACAGTTGCAGGAACTGAGTATGTCTAGTCTGATGAAAAGAACAAGGGGAGACCCCAATAACTCAGGCTGCCACAAAGAAGAGGGGCTCAAGCTATTCTCCAAAGCACCCGAGGGCATGACAAGAAGCAATGGGTGGAAACTAATCAAGGGGAGAAGCCAGGATTGGGATTCTACCAGTTCGCACCTATTCGCTAGAACCGGTTAACATTCTAAGCAGTTGGGAGAACCGGTTGTTAGAAGAAATTACAGGGCTAATCCTATAAGGAAGGTAGGAAGGAAACATTCTGGTGTTGCTTACAGAAACTGCCACTCCATTGATCCTTATTACATTCTTGACAGGACTAGACTTTCTGTCTCAGGAACACCTCTGGAGTTTTTTTTCCCTTCCATTGCTGGTACTTTGCTTGTGTGGAATGACCATTCAAAGTTACAATGGCACTGAAAAAAGTGACTTATGACCATTTTTCACACTTACGACTGTTGCAGCATCCCCACAGTCATGAGGCCAGGTGAGGAGATGCGTGCCTCAATGTGAGTGATATTGAATTGGCCATGCCCAGCCAATAACATGAACACCAAGCCACGCCCACTAAGCTATGCCCACAGAACCAGTTGTTAATTGAATCCCACCCCTGGGAGAATCAATTTAGGACTATGGAGAAATCTTCTGACAGAACAATTAATCAGGGGAACAACTTGCCTTCAGAGATTGTGAATGCCCCTACACTGGAAGTTTTAAAGAAGAGATTGGATAACCATTTGTGGTATAGGATGGTTTCCTGCCTAAGCAGGGGGTTGGACTAGAAGACCTCCATGGTTCCTTCCAACCCCGTTATTCTATTCTAATCTGTTCACCACCTTGAATTATTTGTAAAAATGATAAAAGGTGGGGTCCAAAATAAACAAGTAAAACAAGAAGTAAATAACAAACATTGAAGCAAGGAAACCCAGAATGCAAGAATGGTAAGAACAGGCTTTAGACACACACACACACACTCAAAACAAAACACAACACAACAGTGAAGTGGCACTTGCGGATTCCAATTTGACTTGCCTAAAAATATTTTTTAAGCCTGAGGTGCTGTCAAGCTTCTTCTAGCAGTGTCTCTAACATAAAATCCTTTTTTCAGATTCCAATATATGGCAGAACCAACAAGTCATTCTTTGCATCAGAGGGGTTTAATGACTCCAAATTGAATATTAGCATGGACGGGAGAGAAAAAAAGAGAACTTCTTTCACAGAATTTACAAATGGACTTGAGAAGTGTTTAAACTCTTTCCCCCACACACCAAAAAAAAACAAAAACCAGGAAATGTTTCCCAGACATTTAAGTCACTCTTTGAGACAATCGATCGGGGGGGGGGGGGGGTGTTTGCTATTCAGTTTTTCTCTCCTTTCTAGGAAGAATGCTGGCAAGCGATTCCAAGGTGAAAATCTGTTGGCTTATTAGAGATATTTGAAGTACAACTCAAGTCAGTAAAATCCATTATGACCAATGGTTAAGATTTGAAAGGCTGCATGTTGGTCACCACCAATTTGAACCCAAGTTCTTGACTTCTGAATTCTTATCGCCACCAGCATCCCCCAGATGCTGAACTGTGATCAAGAAAAGAGATTGGAGAACTCTTATCAGCAGTGACAATGGGTCAAAAAGGAACAGGGGCCTCCAAACTTGGTAACCTTTAAGACTTGTCCCAAAGGTGCTTTCTTTTCAGGAGGCAACTGGACGTTGTTGTTTTCTTTGAAGACGTTCAGCTTCTCACCCAAGAAACTTCTTCAGCTCCGACAGGATAGTGGGGTATGGAAGGATTTATATTCTTTGCAGACAGATGGTCATTTGCATCCTTTGGAGAGGAATACAAATCCTTCCATTCCACACCATCCAGTCAGAGCTGAAGAAGCTTCTTGGATTTCAAAAGAAAAATAAATAAATAAAAGTCCAGTTGCCTCCTGAAAAAGCATCTTTGGGACAACCATGATCTGGTGACTGAGAATCTCCACAGACTTCTATGACTTGTGGACTTCAACTCCCAGAATTCCAACATGGCTGGCTGAGGAATTCTGGGAGTTGAAGTCCACAAGCCTTAAAATTGCCAAGTTTGGAGACCCCTGTGTTAGAAAAAACAAGCTACTAAAACCTTTTTATCTGACAAACCTTGAGCCACCAGTGTTCCAACAAACACTATCAACAGGAGAAGTTCTCCTGAGGGTTTGAAAGCTGTCAGAATGAGCAGAATCCTATGCAAAGTGTCCATGAGGGGCCTAGCTAGGATATATGGGGAGTCAATATGTGGTCAAAGTTGAACCACAAAAATCACACACACACACACACACACAAAAAAAAAAAACAACCTCACGTATTTTGTCAGAGGCTGAGAGGACTCCAGCAGCTTCAGGAGAAACACAGTCCCATTTTTTTCCTCAAAAAACAAGACACGTCATCCAGCTCTGAAGAACCAGGCTGGTCAGTAAGACCGATGCACAACAGAGCAACTGACGTGAGAGACCTAAGAACACTTATTCGTTACACGGGTTTCTCTTTATCGACAAATGCTTTGTGAGGTAGATGAGCCATTTTCCCATTTTATGCAAAGAGAAGTGAAGGGGAAGGGGGGGCTCCGTAGTTTGGGATGACATCACATTTCTAAGTGAGCATGTGGAACTGCCCTGACTTCAAAAAGCAGATTTTCTCCCCCAGGTAGGTTCTTTTTTTCTGGAGTTAAATTCCTAGTTTAGGGTTAGGGTCAAAGGACACATTTGGCTATTGCATATTCTCTGTCCAGGCTTATCCTACTGGTCTAACTTTGTCTTTCTCTTTTCTGCTTTAGAACTGGTTCTTGGACTGAATGAACCCCTTCCCATGGACACAAGCAAATGCAAGAAGTTTTAAGAGATTATTATTTTTTGGGTGAAGAACTCAAAAGTGGTTGGAATCCTAACTGTTAAGGTTGACTTGGGATTTGCACATCTTTACTGCTTACCTGGACATTAGTAGACACCCAACTCTCATCCCTTGTCCCCAGTGGGTAGCTTTAGATGTATGTGTGTGTGTGTACACATACACATATATGTGTAGATATAACCAGAAGCACACACTTGTGTGTACACACACCCCTTCAAAAGACTTTAAATAATATACAGGTCTCTGGTTTATCCAGCAATAGTTTCCTTCCATCCCACATGTGGTGTCTGCCAGGTACATTAAATATACAACTAAATAAGCCACAGGATTGTCAGCCAGCCGAGAGTTCAAATCCCACATGCATGGGGGAGCGGGCCATGCACACAATTTGTTCTTGCTTCTTTGGCCACCTCCTTCAGCCACGATGGGTGCTTTGGGCCTCCCTTTTTCCCGAGAAAGAGAGCAAAGCTCGCCTTTCTTTCTGATGGAGGCCGCCAGGTCAGTTTTGCTCCCCTTCGGACGACTCTTCTTCCGCTTCCTCAAGCCACTGGATGAACTTCTGAAGCTGCAAAAACAATGCCAGAATGAGAGACGATCGACGCGCGGCTATGGTGGCTCCTAGGAAGAGCCCACCGGAAACCCCTTGGCAATAAACAGTTGGGACAAGGGAGGGCAAACAGGTGGCTTGCCCATCAGAATTCCTTTCATGGGTTGCTGCACTTCAGATCTTGGATTTCAACTGAAGGTGTTCAATCCCTGAAGCTGGCCTGGCCGAAGCCATCTTGGAGCTCCAGTGGTGCCACACTGGAGGTGAGGGATGGGGCTGGTGAAATTAGAGATAGCTGGGGTTGTATAGTCAAAATAAATGTCAACCTTTATTAAATGTCAAGGGGTGGGCTTGTCGTTTTGAGATTTGCAAGGAAGCCCGAAATGTTCAGCGTTCCAGCAACCCTCCATTCCAATCAATAACTCTGAGACAGACATCTCTCCCAAGTATCTTTATTTGGATAGTAACTGGAACATCTGTGGAATCCCGAATCTGAAAGTTTCGTACTTCCTTGAAAAAGTGAAAACTACAAATCCATCCTCCCTTAGCTATCACATGGCCCAATCACCATCTGCCCTAAAGTAAGACTCCCATTTCATTATGCACCACACTCAGTCACCTTGAACCAACAAAAGAATTTTATTTTGTCTAACTAGATAGACTCCAATGAATTCCCCCTCCCCTTTCTCAGGCTCAATTGTGGCAGCGTGGGAGCATTGATCTCAATATTGCCTCCAAAGCTGATAATAAAATACTTTCTCTTGGGACCCAAAGATGTTCTCACACCTGATCGGAGGAAGGAGGAGTGATGTCACTGGATCTTCAGACAGCCCCCTTGATTGGACCATGTGACTGGGGTTGAGAGAAAAAATTTACTTTTAATTAGGTGAAGAACCGTGGGACTTTTCAGAGTCAGTTTTCACCAGATAGGTACCAATATATTTCCAATAAAGCTATTGTCAACTCAAAAATATTTCTCTGGTCTTTTACACTCGTCACCAGAAAGAGGGAGTGGCGGGGGAGTAATGCATATCTTAAAATATTTTCATAGATAATTGTGAGGTGGCAGAAGCTTCTGGCGCGTAAGATTATTACTGGAGAATGACGGGCTCCACAGTGAGGTGGGGATCAGTTACTGAGGGTCGGAATAGGTACGGATGGAGACATGTTATAAGGTTAATAGCATTTAGGGCTAATGGGTTAGAACTAGAACTGCCTATAGGCCTAGGTGTGCTGTGGTGTGTCTTATGATAATGGTAATAAAAGAAGAGGGAGCAAACTCAAACCCAACTCTAACCATGCCTGGCTTTTAGCTTTTCTTGTCAGATAGAAAGCTGGAGTTCATATTCATTTCAGGACAAATCTTCAATACTCAAGGACTGGCTAACAGATAACAGATAATCAGAATTGGAAGGGACCTTATAGGTCAATAGACCAACCCCCCGCCCAAGCAGGAGACCCTACACCATTTCTGACAAATGGAAGTCCAATCTCTTTTTGAAGGTCTCAAGTGATGGCGCTCCCACAACTTCCGAGGGCAACTTTTGTTCCATGGGTTGATTGTTCTCACTGTCAGAAAGTTTCTCCAGGTTTCTCCAACTTATTTCCAGGTTAAATCTCTCCTTGTTTTGTTCAGTTTCCATCCATTATTCCTTGTCTGGCCTTCAGGTGTTTTAGAAAATAGCTTGACCCCTTCCTCCTCTCTGTGGCAGCCCCTCCACTATTGGAAGACTGCTGTCCTGTCTCCCCTGGTCCTTTTCTTCACTAGACTAGCCGGCCCAGTTCCTGTAACTGTTCTTCATATGTTTTAGTCTCCAGCCCCCTCATCATCCTGGTTGCTCTTCTCTGCATTTTTGCTAGAGTCTCAACATCTTTTTTGTAATGTGGTGACCAAAACTGGATGCAGTACTCTAGGTGTGGTCTTACTAAGGCTTTATAAAGTAGTATTAGTACCTCCCTTGATCTGAGAGTGAGCATGATTGATGACTCTTGGCTATGGATGTGTCCCATTGGAGAATATACATCCAAGGGGGCGGGGGAAGACCGGGTCAAGGATGAGATGAATTATGTGTCTCAGTGTCAGCTGCACCCAGGTAATACCGACATGTTCACTCCTAATAAATGATTTTTTTAAAACTGAGAGATGCGGCTAGATTCATGATTCTCATGGGGATGGATTGGCGGAGCCTTGACAGCTATTCTTTGAGGAATCTACTTGCCTTTGAGTGTTGCTTGAAATGGATTTATTACTTGGAACAGGTAGTCCTTTGACTTACAACCATTCATTTAGGGACTGTTTGAAATTCCAGCAGTGCTGGAATTACGGCGGCACTTATGAACGCCACAGCATCCTCGTGGTCATGTCATCTAAATTTGGGCGTTTGGCTACTGGCATGTATTTATGAGTGTTGCAGTGTCCCGGGGTCATATGGTGACTTTCTCATAAGTAAAATCAACGGGGAAGCCAGGTTCACACTTAAGAACGGTGTTACTAACTTAACAACTGCAGGGGCTCACTTAACAATGGAGGCAAGAAAGGTCGTAAAATGGGGCAAAACACACTTAACAGCTGCCTCTCTCAGCAAAAGAAATTCCGGGCTCAAATTGTGGTCATTAAATCAAGGATTACCTGAACAATAATGTAGCCAATGTGGATGGTGTACATAATGCTAAGCCATGAATTGTTTCAAATTGATTTACTAAAATGACTATTGACTGGTTTTGCCTTATGGTGATTAATAGGGTTCCCACAGGGTGCTAAGGGCTTTAATTTAATCACGGTCTGCTAATCCAGGGCTGAGTTCACACTTGTAGCAAGCCCCAAACAAACAAAATTATGGTTTAATGCAACAACTTAATCCACTTGCCAACTGGGGTTTTGTTTGTTTGTTGCCATGCAGTGTTTGACTTTCTGGAAATCTGGCTAAAGTAATTTTCCCTCTTCTTAGAATACCACAACACCTCTGTGAGGGGCTGCTCTCAAACACTATTCTGAATTTGCCAAAGGAATCAGAATCAGTGACCAGGGTGCTAATGGGCTGAGAGTCTGTCTTGTGGAATTTTTGCTAAGTCTAAATTCAAACGAGGGATCATCTCCACCAGCCCGAATCTACCTATCCTAGGTGGTCATGAAGGGAAGGAATTCTAACCTGGTGACATTTTCTGGGGTGGCCTTGAACTCTGCAACCACTTTCTCTGAGGTGCACCTGTTATGCCCCTGTTGGAATCTGATTCAGAGGGGGAGGCCGAATAGCTGACAGAGAGTAGGAGTGTGGCTCCATTGGCTGTGGAAGAAACTGGGGAAGGGCAAAGTCCAGCTGGGCAGAGCAGGGGAGAGGTAGAGCAAGGGAGAAGGAATTCAGAGAAAGACCCAGGCCCATCCCCTCTTCATTCTAGGCCACACAGGGAGGAACCAAGAAGAGTGCAACGTGGGTTGCGCAGCTTACGAGGGAGGAAAGGGCCCTGATTCCCTTCATTAGCTGCAGCTGGGAATACTGTTTAAAAAGGGAAGTTTTGCAAAACAAACTGTTGGGAGCAAATCATAAATTATCTGGTATCCTCAAGGCTTATCTGTGTTCCTGGTGTCTTCCCAACTGTTTTGCTGTGCTTTCAAGTCTGCAATTTCTTATCCTGCCCTGTCAAGTTAATTCCTGCAGCCTGGTTTGTTTGGATTTTTAGTTACAGTTTGCATGTACTTCACTTTTCAGACTGAATTTCCTCCACTTAAAGACTGTTCCTAGGAGAGTTTTTCTCCAGCTGAAGGTAACCTGGACACTGGGGCAAAGTTGGAGGTAATAAAAGGATTCTTCTAGCTTATTTGACTATGTTGCCTTTGTGCCACACCCTGGGTCATCACAATACCTGTACCCTTAGGTTTTGGTTTGCTGTAAGGCAGTAAGCACGATTCTGTTTAATGGGTTTTTTAAATGGGGGATAATTGGGTGTGGTTATATTTGGATATGATTTTACATATTCTGTTTATAGCTATTTTTATGTAAGCTGCTGTGTTTGCTTTTATTCTGTTTTAATGTTGGTAAACCATCCACCAGCTTGGGATGAGGTATAAATATGTGTGATGGATATGCCTCACAAAATCTTCACCAATGATGGTAACTCACCCGCTGGTTTTTACGAAGTTGTTTGCCTTTATCTGATGTGTCCCGTTCAGAAAACCAGGTTAGAATCATCTCTTCTGCTAAGATTTCCAGTTGATAGAATGTCATCAGGACCTGGAAGGATGACAGACGAAACTGGGCTTGTATGCATGGTCAGGAAGGCAGGCACAGCGCTAAATGAAATAAAGAGTTGTACAGCGAAGTCCCCAAGGTGTTTTCAAAAAGACAACTGGACTTTCTTGATTCTTCCTGAAGACATTTTGCTTCTCATCCAAGAAGCTTCTTCAGGTCAAACTTGGCTCTTCCAAGAAAATTCAAAAAAATTCCAGTTGTAGTTTTGAAAGCATCTTTCGGACAACCAAGAACTGGATGACTCAACACAAGTGATTTTTAATAGCAATAGCACTTAGGCTTATATACCACTTCACACTGCTTTACAGCCCTCTCCAAGCAGTTTACAGATTCAGCATATGGCCCCCAATAATCTTGGTCCTCATTTTATCAACCTCGGAAGGATGTAATGTTTTACCAATGATAAAACTTAAAGAGTTTAAAAAAACAACCAAAGGCTAATGAGAAGATCAGTAACAAAAAGCAAAGTGTGTGTGTGTGTGTGTGTGTGTGCGTGCTCTTATTTTTAATAAAAAAATATTATTTTGCCAACAAAAAAGGCACCAGGTCTTATTTTCGGGAGATGTCATGCACTGACTAACCTCACTTGCATGCAACGCCTGCCCTCCTTTTTGTTGTCAGAGGCCTTCAGGAACTCCTTCTTCTGTGGCCAGCAAGGCTTTCATGAAGGCCTCTGTAGCCGATAACAGAGCTCTGGATTGATCCAGAGCTTTGTTGTCAGCTAGAGGCCTTCAGGAAAGCCTTGCCAAGCTTGCTGGCTGCAGGAGAAATGGGCCAGCAAGGCAGGTGTCGGGGTGTACAAAGCCTGGCTACAACTGGTCAAAGATAAGTAGTAAGGCAGCTCTACACACCCCATCCCAACCCTTGCTTAATTTTTTTACCCATCCATTCTGGAGTGGGCAGGATCTTAATTAGGGCTTATTTTGGATGTAGGGCTTATATTGGGCGCACACGTAAAATTCAAGCTAGGACTTACTTTCAGGGTAGGTTGTACTTTTAGGGAAACTGGATATGTAAATTCTAAAGAGGATAACTCTCTTGGCAGCTGCTTAAGCATTTCTTAGGTGAAATCTGTAAAGTCCTATCTGGATTCTGCTACCCAGAAAAGCTTATTGTCCATTCTTGACTTCTAGCCTACTGTGACCACTATCTTCATGGTAAAGGTAAAAAGTAAAAGAGTCCCGTGATCCCCTTTTGCAAACTTCTGACAAGCAAAGTCCATGGGGAAGCCAGATTCATTTTAACGACTGGGTCACTAACTTTTAACAACTGCAGTGATCCACTTAACAATGGTGGCAAGAAAGGTAGTAAAATGGGGCAAAATTCACTTCACAAATGTCTCACTTAGCCACAGAAATGTTGGTTGTAACTGAGATCGTAAGTCGAGGACTACCTGCACACGGCATTCTCCTTGCTTTAAAATATTTAACATGACCCCAGTAACCCTAATCAGGTTACTGACTTAACAACTGCAGTGATTCACTTAACAGCTGTGCCAAGAAAGGTAATCAAAGCTGAAAACTCAATTGTCTCACTTTGCAGTAGAAATGTTAGGCTCAGTTGTGGTCTTAATTTGAGGACTGCCTGTACTCATTTCAACAAGCAAGGTACAGGCAGAGGTACTAGCCTAACTGGGTGAACTCAATGTCTGGCCAAGCAATTCAGAAACCTTTCAGGGATTGGCAGGCAGGTCCTTCATTCAACTTTGGTGACAGGAACATGGGACCTTCCATGGATTTAAGAGACAGAAGGAAATCCCAGTTCAACCAACAGGTCATTCATTCATTATTCAACCCAGGATCAACCTCCAGCTAGCCTGTCAACACCCACAGGAAGCTTACTTTGGCCAGAATCATGGTCAGCTTCTCGTGTTCCAAGAAGAACTCTTCAATGGCATGCAAAGAATCCAAGTGATCTGATGCTCGCTTGATGTAGTTCTTGAAGAGCGGAGCCCAATTCTTCAGCAACTGGAAGAGAAGGGAGCAAAGAAAGGTGAATGCTAAAAGTGTGTGTGTGGGGGGGGACTTAAGTAGATAAACATATAGAAGAATTTGGAATTGAAAATTGTTAGTAGATCTGGAAAGGAATGGAATGGAAATGATAGGACTAGAATTAGAATAGAATAGCTCTATTTCTACAGAGTTCTACAGAAGAATTATTGAGCTTATCATCTGTATCTCTATAACTGTCTGGTTTGGTTCTGCAACCCAACAAAACAGACAGAGACTCCAGAGGACAATTAGGACTGCAGAAAAAACAATTACCACAATTTCCATTGAGGACCTGTATCCTGCACGAGTCAAAAAGAGGGCTGTGAAAATATTGACAGACCCCTCATATCCCAGACATAAACTATTCAACTCCTACCTCAAAATGGCACTATAGAACACTATACACCAGAACAACTAGACACAAGGACAGTTTTTTCCCAGAACGCCATCACTATGCTAAACAAATAATTCCCTCAACACTGTTCAGCTATTTAAAAAGTCTGCACCACTAATACTGTTAAACTCATCACTCCTTATCACCCATCCCCTCCCAGTTGCGGCTGTTTGACTGTAACTGTGTCGCTTGTATCCTTACAATTTATATGTACTGTTTCCTAGCATGATTTCATTGCTTTTTCTACCCTATGAATATTATTAAGTGTTGTCCCTGATGATTGACTCTTGATGAATGTACCTTTTCTTTTATGTACACTGAGATCATTTGCACCAAGACAAATTACTTGTGTGTCCAACCATATTTGGCCAATAAAGAATTTTATTCTGTCCTGTCCTGTCCTGTCCTGTCCTGTCCTGTCCTGTCCTGTCCTGTCCT
>BLBF01000040.1:1579704-1606478 GCA_015471245.1 Laticauda colubrina | reverse complement strand
TCCTATCCTATCCTATCCTATCCTATCCTATCCTATCCTATCCTATCCTATCCTCTCTTCTTCAATTCTATTCTATTTTATTCTAGAATAGTATCTGGAAAGGATCTTGTAGGTCATCTAGTCCAACCTTCTGCTCAAGAAGGAGACCCTATTCCATCTCAGACAAGTGGCTGTCCAGTCTCTTCTTAAAAACCTCTAATGATGAAGCACCCGCAACCCACAAAGAATGACCAAGAAACATTACATGTCAAGAAGATACAATTTACTGCTTTAAAAAGCGGTAAAATTAATATTGTTCTGTGAGTTTTTTTAAAAAAACAATTTTAATGAAGAAATTTGCAAATGAACAAGACTCCTTGGCACCTTAGCAGTGCATCCTGTAGCATTCAGCTCACCTACCTGTATGAAACAACCAACCCCTGAACTCTGGGCAGAAGAAACCCTCAAGGAATTTAAAGGCAAGCTAAACCAAGGGAAGATGGATGCTCACAGGGACTACCAAGGTGCAATAATGTTGAGGATCCTTTTCCACGTTCATCTGCTGTAGAGGATATTCCAATACAACTTTGCTCAGTACCTCCATCACTTCTTTCAGGCCAATGTTGTAGGCATATCTGCAAAGGGAAGGAGAAATGTTTACAGTCGTCCCTGTTATTTACAGATCATGCCAACCTTTCTTTGTTTCATCTGTCTTAGACAATGTACACCTTTTCTGACACTGTATGAACATGAACAATCTCCAAAGGAGCTGTGATGACCTGGAGCATGGCACAAAAGCAACAAAGTCACAAAAGCAGGTAAAGTCCCTTTAATACCTCCAACTTGGCCCCCAATGTCCAGTTATCATCGGCTGGAGAAAAAACTCTTCTCAAAACAGTTTGTAAAGGGAAGAAATTCTGTCCGAACCCAAAGTACATATAAATTATAAATAAAAACCAACACAAACCACGCTGCAGCAATTAATGAGACAGGGCAGGATAAAGAATTGTAGACTTCAAAAGATAATGAAACACACACAGTTGGGAGGATGCCAGAACTCAGATAAGATTTGGCAAACCAAAATAATTCACACTTTGCTTCCAGCAAGGAGCTGTAGGCAAATACCCTCTTTATCCTGTTTTCCCAGCTGCAGCCAATGAAGGGAATCAGGGCCCTTTCCTCTCCCATAAGCCATGTTGCTCCCTTCTCCATTCCTCCCTGCGTGCCCTAGGATGAAGAGGGGGGTGCCTGGGTCTTCCATTGAATGCCCAGCCGGATTATGCCCTTCCCCAGTTTCCTCCACAGTCACCGGAGCTCCACGCCCACTCCCTGTCAGCTGTTCCACCTCTCCCTCAGAATCAGATTCCAACAGGGGCATGACAAGAGCACAGATACAAGAGTGGGACAAAACAGAAATACATATCATTACAACAGCAAGGAAAATAAAGCAGTAACAGTTAAATCATTTGTTTTGTTCAATTAGAATACATTTGTGGGGTTTTTTTTAAATTTGGATATCACTTCTAGATTTTGTGCTTCTGATAGGGAAAAAATGAAACTTTGACTTTGGTTTTGCTAATTAGATAATGTGTTGTTATAGAAATGATGCGGCCTTCAATGAAATTGAGTTTGACACCCCTGCTCTAGAGGGAGAAATTTGTTTTCATTCAGTGAAGCACTTATGGTTGAAAAAAAATAAGATTTGTCTTCTGCCATAGTGGACATTTTGTTTATCTGTGTTATTGTTTTTCTGTATTGCTCTGACTCCAATATGCTAGGTACATTTCACATTCTGAAATGGTACAGGTTTCCTGCCTAAACAGGAGGTTGGACTAGAACAGGGGTCGCCAACCTTTTGGACATCAGGGACCACCAAACTCATAATTTTAAATCCTGCGGACCAGAGACCCTGGAAAAAATCCCCAAAAAAGTCTGCAGGAAAGTTTCCTACCCTGTTTTCCAACTGATTTATCGTTCTTTATTTGGGATCGCAGGATACCGTCTCCAGCTCTGTTCTCAGGGGGAGAGAGAGAAAGAGAGGGACTTTTGGCTTTATGCAAGGAAAGCAGCAGAAGCAGCAGAAGTCTTCCTTTCTCTCCCCCAAACTCCACCAGAAATGAGTCTTTGCCGGCGCAGCCTCTTGGAGCAGGAGGCCTTGCAGGGTCCCAAAGACTCATTTCTGGCAGAGTTTGGGAGAGAGAAAGAAAGACTTTTTCCGCTTTCCTTGCATGCAGCCAAAGGTAGAAGAAAGAAGTGGAAAGAAGCAGTCTAGTGGCCAGGTGAAGCGCGTGGGGCAAGTGAAGCAAATTTCCCCCCCCCCATGCCCTTTCCCCCCTCCCCTCACTACTTTGTGTTGTTCGCAATGCAAGCGACGCAAGCCTTATGTTCCCGCGAGCCATGTGAGCAGCACAGCTCGACACAAGCCTTGTGTTCCTGTGCAGCCTGGATTAACTGCTTTGGGGAGTGTTCTGGGGGTGACATTTCTCTGTGGACCACCAAAATTTTCTCACAGACCAACAGTGGTCCCTGGCCCACAGGTTGGTGGCCACTGTTCTAGAAGACCTCCAGCTCCCTTCCAACTCTGTTGTTCTATTTTATTCTAAATGCCCAGTTACATTCTAATGTATAAAAGTAAAAAAAGTTGAGGTTGTAATGTTATCTTGTATTGTGGAGAAAAACAATGCCATTTTCTTTCTTCCCTTCTACCTCATATTTTGTTTCCCCCTTTTTCTCTTCCCTTAATTTTCTTTGTATTTTATACATTGATAACACAATACAAGTTTTATATAGAGAAGAACAGGATTAAATATTTAAACTGACTAAACAAATGCATGTCCAGAACAAACTTTCATTGAAATAACTACTAATACCCAAGTTTAAATTTAAAAAATAAACCAAATGTTTAGGTGCACAAAGTGGGAGATTGACAGACACCTGTCTCTGGACAGCACCACTTTCTCCTAAAGCAAGGGTCTTCAAATTTGGCAAGTTTAAGACTTGTGGACTTCAACTCCCAGAATTCCTGAGCTAACAGGACTGGAGGAGGAATTCTGGGAGTTGAGTCCACAAGTCTTAAAGCTGTCAAGATTGAAGACCCCTGTCCTAAAGTCACAAAACCCTGATCAATGTCTTACTTGAGAGAGTTGATCTCCAGAACCAAGTTGTCACAAGAGATTTTTTCTTCTTCACCTCTCTGCAAAGTCCCCAACACCTCATTCTGAAAAACTGAAATCAAGAGCAGATTAGAAGCTGAGTGAGTACCCAGGTGGATGAAGAGCTGATAAAAAGCAACCTTTGGTCTCCATTTTGAAAGCCAGAAAGCTCTTTTTCCCCTCATACTCAAGTCAGTTTCTCCTTTAATGTCATGCAGGAGAGGTGCATTTAAGAGTCAACGCCCTGCCACAAGAGAGAGGAACAAGATTACCTTTGATGTCGTCCATCTGAGGGGAAGCTGTCCGGCTGTCCATCTGCTCAGACCCAAAGCTCATGTCACTTTCAGACTCACTTTCTTCTTCAGTCTTTATGGTAAGGCCTAGTTAAGATGGGAGGAAAGAAATCTTCTGAAGTTCTCAGATTTTGCTCCAGCACCCTTTTTCACAAGTTCATGTTTCTATCCAGTATTTTCAGGTCAAGGACTATATTTCTTTCAACCTCTTTTCTGCTACAGTCGTTCTTACAAAACTGGTTCTTGAATGGCTCTTTTGTCCTGGAGTGCAGGTAGTCCTCGACTTACAACAGTTCGTTCAGTGACTGTTCAAAGTCACTGAAAAAAAGGGACTAAACGACCGTTTTTCACAATTACAACCATTGCAGCATCCTATGTTCACGTGATCAAAATTTAGATGCTTGGCAACTAACTCGTATTTATGACAGTCACAGTGTCCTTAGGGTTACATGATTCCCTTTTGTGACCTTCTGAGAAGCAAAGTCAGTAAGGAAGCCACTTAACAACCCTGTTACTAACTTAACAACCACAGGGATTTGTGACTAACTGCGAGTTGAAGTCCACCAGTGTTGTGGTTCGCCGGCAGCAGGTGAGGACAGCTGAGGTCTCTGAGAGCAAGGACTTGGATGAGGGGCCTGTGTCTGATGCAGGGATGAAGCCAGAACTATCGGAAAGTGGGGTGCTGCCTTCGGAGCTTGTGGAGTCTGGCAGCAGTGATGCAGAGGACCCCGAGGAACCTGTGCCCAGTGCATGTGTGCGCAGGGCTACTCAAAGGAAAGAGCAGCTGCAGCAGCACGGGCGACTCTGGAGTAAGATTGTATGGTGATGGCCCTTCCCATAAGGGATAAAAGCCAGCCCTCAGGGGTTGGGTTCTTTGCAGGAAGCAAAGAAATTCTTTCAACTCCAAGTTCTTGTGGAAGTCCTGTCTATTCTGGTTTGTTTTCGGAGACATTTGGTTTTGGATATTTCCCTGCAATTAATCTCGTGTTCTTGGCAGCCTTTCACAACCTTGAAAGGGTTTGCTCTTGTCTGGGACGATTAGTTTTAATGACTTTTTGCTGTGAATGAACAGAATTCACAGAGATGCATTAAAAAGGGTTACTTTTATGTTTTTTGTGTTTATTTGATTTGAATGAGACTTGGGTCAGAACAGCCAGGTTTAAAGTTGCCAAGGTTGGAGACCCCTTGTCATGCCCCTGGTGGAGACTGACTCTGAGGGAGAGGAGGAACAGCCGACAGGGAGTGGAAGTGTGGCTCTGGAGGTTGTGGAGGAGGCTGGGGAAGGGCAGAGGCCAGCTGGGCAGTCAGAGGAGGACCCAGGCCCATCCCTCTCCATCCTAGGGCATGCAGGGAGGAGAGGATAAGGGAGAGATGTGGTCTACCCAGGAGGAAAGGGCCTTGATCCTCTTCATGAGCTGCTGCTGTGACAACTGGATAAGAGGATGGACATGTGTATGGACGAGTGCTGGAAACAAAGCTTGGAAATATCTCTAGTTTATTGTTCCTCTCTGAGTTTGGCATCCTTCCCAGTGGGTGATTCTGATATCTGTGGATGTCTTCCAGCCCTTATCTTGCCTGGTTTGTGATGTTTTTTACTCTTTATAATTTAAACGGCATTTCCTCCATCTTGTAACTGCTTGTGTGGGAGTTTCTTGTCTCCAGTCAAGGATATTTGGAGCTTGGAAGAAAAGTGAAGGAATAAAAGGGGCTTCACCTTTTGTTCTGTGACTGTGTTTATTTGGTACCCCACCCTGGGTCATCATACCCCTGCTCCAAAGGCTGCTGCTGCTGCGGGTCTATGACAATTCGCTACAGCCAGTTCACCATCACCAACCTGCCACAGCCAACCCACCATGGCCAATTTGCCACGAGCAATTTGCAGCAGGGCAACTCGCCAAAGAACAAAGAACTCTTGTCCTTGCGGGACAAGAGTTACACTAACATCAAAGAAATGGCGGAACAGAATCATTAAAGAAAGGATGCAAAAGGAGGGA
Source organism: Laticauda colubrina (assembly GCA_015471245.1). Classification (NCBI taxonomy): domain Eukaryota; kingdom Metazoa; phylum Chordata; class Lepidosauria; order Squamata; family Elapidae; genus Laticauda; species Laticauda colubrina. Next base: position 1,601,060 of record BLBF01000040.1, on the reverse strand, counting down.
CAGCATGAAACACGAAGGGCAAAAATTAAACTACCGTATATACTTGCATATAAGCCGACTTTAGAACACTTTTTTTCCCCCCCAAATTTTGGGGTCGGCTTATACGTGAATAAATCTGATTTGCTGGAGCAGCGACTTAGCGTGGGGCTTCGTGCGATGAGAGTCTTGGCTCTCATCGCGCGAAGCCGCTGCCTGGCGAAGGCAATGAGAGTCTTGGCTCTCATCGCGCGAAACCGCTACCTGGCGAAGCCGCTGCCCGCCGCTTCCCCGCCTCCCATCGAGTCTCCCATCTGATTGGCTATATAAGCCGCTGCCCAGCTTCACGTGATGAGAGCCAAGACTCTCATCGCCTTCGCCGGGCAGCGGCTTCGCACGATGAGAGCCAAGACTCTCATCGCCTTCGCCGGGCAGCGGCTTGTACAGCCAATCAGCTGGGAGACTCGATGGGAGGCGGGGAAGCAGCGGGCAGTGGTTTCGCCGGGCAGCGGTTTCGCGCAATGAGAGCCAAGACTCTCATTGCGTGAAGCCGCCACGCTAAGTCGCTGCTCCAGCAAATCAGATTTATTCGCGTATAAGCCGACCCCCAAATTTTGGGGAAAAAAAAAACGTTCTAAAGTCGGCTTATATGCGAGTTTTTGCAAAATTCCTCATTTTGGGGCAGTTTTTTAAGGGTTGGCTTATATGTGAGATCGGCTTATATGCGAGTATATATGGTAATTCTTATTTATTTCAAATCATGAAATAGAATGATTAAAATTGTCCCACAATGAGTTGCCTCGCAGCGAGTTGGCCATGGCAAGTTCACTAGCTACAAGTTGGCAGTGGCAAGTTGCCCCATTCCTGCTGCTGCACCACTTTTCTTAGTCAATGCTCGCCACTTTCAAGAATTGCAGAGGACCGTGGGACTACCTACCATTCCATGCTGGTCATGGCATTTGGAATCCCATTTTTTCTACATGCTGCTTACCCCAAAGGCTTTGTCTTTGTTCCTCCTGGTTTGCATCGTTTTCATCAGCCGCTTTCCAAAGGTAACCTCTGCCTTGTAAGCCAACCTCTTCTGTGTTGTAGCCTGAAGTAGAAAATTAATATTGGTTTGATTACCATAATTGGAGAGAAAAGCACCCAACTAAACAAAAAAAAAAATGGTTGTGTTGACAAGCAGTCCCCAAAAAAATCTACCCTAAAGGAGAGTATCTGTGGCTCAAAGCTGAAACGAGAGATCCTTGTTGCTCTCAGAACTTGGTCCTCCTCCTCCTCCCTGCCTCTTCCTCCCTCATTCCTTTCTAGCACTGATGATGTTACCTGGTTTGGGTAATGAAACATCTGCAAGAAAACAATGAAGTTCAGAGAGCACCAAGGCCTCCATAATGCCTGTCGTCCTCTTCTTTCTCCTCCTCCTCATCCTCTCTACAAACCCTCTTCCCTTCTAGCACTGATGATGTTACCTAGTTTGGGCAGTGAAGCGTCTACAAGAAAACAACCAAGATCCGACAGCACCAAGGACCCCGCAAGTCTACCTCATTAGCTAATTTTTTTCTAATCCTAGCATCAAGTTAGAGACTTGGTGGCTCAGGGACTGCTGAGCTTGTCAATCAGAAAAGTCGGCAGTTTGGCAGTTCGAACCCCTAGCGCCGAGTAAAGGGAGTGAGCTCCCATTACTTGTCCCAGCTTCTGCCAACCTAGCAGTTCGAAAGCATGTACAAATGCAAGTAGAAAAACAGAGGCCACTTTGGTGGGAAGGTAACAGCATTCCGTGCGCCTTCAGCATTTAGCCATTTTGGCCACATGACCACGGAGATATCTTTGGACAGCGCTGGTTCTTCAGCTTTGTGACAGAGATGAGTACCACCCCCTAGAACCGGAAACGACTAGCACGGATGTGTGAGGGAAACCTTTACCTTTCCCACCAAGTTGGCTACAAAGGAAGATGGTGAATGAGGAACAGCAGTCTTAGGCCCTCATCCCTTCTAGCCTAAGTAATGATGCCTTTGAGCAATAGCACTCACACTTATATACCGCTTCACACTGCTTCACAGCCCTTTCTAAGAGGTTTACAGTCAGCCTCTTGCCCCCAACAATCTGGGTCCTCGTTTTACCAACCTCGGAAGGATGGAAGAGTGAGTCAACTTTGAGCCTGTGGGATTCGAACTGCCAAATTGCAGGCAGTTGGCAGTCAGCAGAAGTAGCCCACAGTACTGCACTCTAACCATTGCGCAACCGCGACGCCTTTTGCTTCAAATACTGGTTGGTTTAAAAGGAAGCAACAGAAATCATACATAATGAATTAGGCATATGTCTATCTTCACAAACCAAAACCTATTGTGGGGTTAATTATTTCAGGGGCAGCATCTGGAACTAGTAAGCCGAGAACCTACGTGGTGTGATGGAAAAGGTGTTGTAGGTGTTGATCAGGCTGAGCGCGAGGGAGGAGTCAAATGCATCATCAGCCATGAATCCCTTTGCACCCACAAGAGATCTAAGGCCAGGCCCCCTTGAATTCCGCTGAGTCTTATCTACCACCAATTTGCTTTGACTGTTAGTAGGTCAGATTCTTGTAGAGAACGAAAGCTTGCAATAACCTTCATTCATTTTAAACTGCTTGGACTTCCTGATTTTCCTGTGTTTGACACTAATGGTGCTTTTCTTCGGCTCTCGAGGCCTTTCTATTTTCCTGTTAATTTCCCTTGACCATTAGTAGTTCAGATTCTTGTAGATAGCTTTTGCTTACAATAAATCTTTATACGCATTTGAACTGCCTGGATCCCTGATTTCCCTGGTGCTGACAGGTCTGGGACTAGGCTCAAGGATACTGAGGTGCAAGCCCGCTCTCGACCACCAAAAATTTCTCTCTCTGCTTAACATACATTGCAATATTGGGGTGGGTGGGGGAGAAATAGGGGCTAGCACTGTTATTGTCTAGTTTGTAATGAAATGTCTGCAAGAAAACCACAAAACTCAGAGAGCATCAAGGACCCCCCAGTTCAACCCCAAGCTGCAAATATTTTCTTTTGCCAAAAAGTAGGAGAGCGAGCTATATATAAACCAACTAAAGCTCTTGAACGAAACTCAGGACACAAATCTAATAAACAAATAAGGAGGTATTTGCGTCACAAAAGAGCAACAAAAGCTAAGTAAAATAAAATGGCTGGAAAAGGGGATTTCAACTGTGCCCAAATAAGTGTTAGAGCCTGCAGCCCACTTTTCCTCCACCACTTCATCATCATCCCCTTCCCACCTACTCGTTCAAAGCAGATTTATTCCAGCTGCTTAATCCTTAGCAATTATTAATCTTTATCCTTAAATCCTTAGCAGGCTCCCAAAGGAAGACTCTATGGGAAAAAGACAGAAGAGAATAACAGAACTGGAAGGGACCTTGGAGGTCTTCTAGTCCACTTAAGCAGGAAACCCATGTCAGACAAATGGCTGTCCATTCTCTTATTTAAAACCTCCAGTGTTGGAGCACCCACAACTTCTGGTAGCAAGGTGTTCCACTGGTTAATTGTTCTCATTGATAGAAAGTTTCTTCTTGTCCTGCCTTCAGGTAATTTTGGAGTATAAGTTGACTGCCTCTTGTTTCTGGTAGCCCCTCAGATATTGGATCAGGGTCTACCCAGAAAACCTGCAGGAGAACAGTCTCGCTCTCCAACAAATCCCGGGGACCAAGTTCTCCCCATACCTTTTTGCTTCACTTTGCTCTCCTCCTTGTTCACATCCGCATCATCACTGAACTCATCTTCATCATACTCTTCTTCATCTGCAGGATGCAGGGATACGACTGTGCCTTCTGGAAAGACCTTGTTAGGGCCCACCACCACCTACAATTAAGCAACGTTTCCACGTTTTAACTTCCTCCGGGAAGTCAAAAAAGGCTTGCAAATTTCAAGCTCCCCCAATTCACACAGGTTGGGGGTCAGGGATCCAAGTCCCTAACAAAGCAGCAAGAGAATCAGCTATGAGGCCAAGCTTCCATCCAACTCTCATTCTGAGCACCTGTTCCTTGCTGAGCAGCAGGATAGGGTGCTAGGTTTCGTTATAAGGATACTGGCTTGATACCCGTGCTTCGCTACCAAACCATGTGATCGGGCTTAGTTTTTGGGGAGGAAAATAAAGGGAAAAATTGTGCCTCAGCCTACCAGCATCCATCGTTATTCATCTGGCTAGCGTCCTGTCAGTGTGTGAGAGTTGAGGGTTATTTGGAAACTGAAGCAGTATTTGCTGTGTGAGCAAGGAGACAGCAAGGAGTCTGGGTGTGGCTTAGCTCAGCTGTTCTCTGCCAAAGCTGCTTGCTGCTGTGAAACTGAAACTCCTCTCCTCTGCTTGTTTTACATTTGGAACAGATTTCTTTTTAGGTGAGGAGTAGAACTCCTTAGCATCAGAGCATGTTAACAACAACAACAACAATAATAATGATAATGCACAAAATACCAATGTTCTGATGCTCATTTCAAAAAATCCATTCTTAGTGAGCCCCTAGAAGCCAAGAGGAACATATGGGCCAAATTTCAAGTTTGTAGGCTTTACAGTTCTGGACATTTTGTGATGATGCACAAGTAGTATTTTGCTTTTATATAGAGAGATAATAATATATGTTTACATAAGGATATGAGCAGCTGTAATCTTGAGAATAAGGACCTTCTGAGACTGCCTGTAAGAGAGGACCAGGCTGAAGGGGTTAAATGCATCATAAGTCTCAAGTCCCTTCATATGCACAAGAAATAAGTCCAGCCCACCATGAATTCCTTTGACTCTTATCTACCACCAATTTGTTTTGACCATTAGTGGTTCAGATTCTAGCAGAGCACTTTAGCATACAATAAACCTATACATTCATTTGAAGTGCCTGGACTCCTGATTTCCTGTGCTTAAGGCCCGGTCCCACTGGCCGACGGACACAAAATGTATGCATAAAGGACACAGCGGACGAGCAAAATTTCAGGGGTGGCTCCATCCATTGTCATCCACTCCAAAAAGTGGCAAAAATTTGCATAAACAGAACGGAAAAGAACGGACATGGGTAGTATGTCGCGGGGATGTTAAACGGATGTTCATAGGAAGCCTAGCGGATGAAAGCGTATGGAAGCGTATGACACATCCAAAGGGGTTCCGGGGGAGAATTTCAAAGCAGACTCATAGCGTAAGGAGCGGATGCATAGCGGATGAAGCGGATGCATCATGGATGCCTATAGGAAACAAAGGGGATGTCGTGCGGATGTATATCGGATGCAAAGTGTTCACTGCACATGCGGGGAGTATGAATTGCATCAGCTCTGCGGATATAAAAGGATGCAGCTCTCACGCAGTCAGCATACAGGGGAAAGACGTGCTGCCACATACATTTTGCAGGAACACCATGGTTCGTCAGTCAGGCAAGAAGAGGAAGCCCATGCCTACTCATTCAAGCCCTGGCAAGGTGAAGAAAGCCAGAACCAGCATCCCATCCCCTGGCACTGACTCTGAAGCTGCTGCTGCTGCTGCTGTGGTGGACCAGCCCCAAGGCCCTCAAAGCCCTGCTGCTGAAGGCCCTGCTGCTCAAGCCCCTGAAGGCCCTGCTGCTCAAGCCTCTGAAGGCCCTGCTGCTCAAGCCCCTGAAGGCCCTGCTCAACCCCTGCCAGAGGGAGGAAGAGGCAAGGGAAGCAGAACAGAGAGAGGAAACAGTACACCGTTTCTGAGGAGCATGAGGATGAGGTGCTGGAATGGCTGAGGAATAATGAGTACCTCTGGAGAAAGGGCCACAGACTGTATCGGGACACCAAGAAGAAGCAGGCAGCTTGGAGAGACAAGGCAGAGAGCCTGGGGTACACTGCAGAAGTACTCCTTGGATGGTGGAAGCACATGCACACCTGGTATGGCAAGCTACACCTCAAGAAATCTGGGCAGACCGCTGTCAAGCTCACTGACCGGGAAATGTACATCATGACCATGTGCAGCTTCCTGGAAGGTGAGATCCACCACCGAGGAGCAGCCCCTCTGAGACCCCTCTCCCTCAGACAGCCCACAGACAGCCAGTCCTCTTCCAGCCAGGAGCCAGTTACCCTGTCCAGGTAGGTGTCTTCAGAGGCCCCACGGCAGAGAACCCCCCCGACAGCTGCACTCCCCATACTGGCAGACTTGGAGGATCCCATGGAGGATGATGCCCTGCTGTCACAAATGGAGGAAGAAGCAGCAGCCACCAGAGGCCAACCCACTCCCACCCCCACCCCCAGCTCCAGAGGATGCAAGCAGAGAAGCAGACTGGAGGGCCAGGACCACAGTGTGCTGTTGGAGATCAGGGACACAATGAAGACCAGCACAGAACTTCTCTCTCAGCTGGTCCACTTGGACAGAGCATCCTCGGGCCGGAACACCTTCATCACCTACCTGAGCCAGACCCTGAGGGACCTGCCCAAGGCCCAGTACAGGTGATGAAGCAGAAGATCACAGCATTTCTGCACAACCCTCAAGGCCCAGCTGTAGCTGCTCCTACCCAGTCCAGGTCTGCTCCTCCACCCCAGGCGATGTCACAGCCCTTCCATGGCATTCAACAGCCCCTCACCTACCAAGGCTACGACTACCAGGACTTCCCACAGCAGAAGCAGAACTTCCCAGTCCAGGCCCAGGTTCATCACACGCCACAGACGCCACAGACGCCACTCCTCACCCAGCTGCAAACCAAACAGCCCCACTACACTCCTCCTTCCTCCACCCCACAGCCAAGCCCGTCAACGGACAATCTGTCATCAGTATTGGACCTGACATATCAAGTCCTTGATGAAGGGCGTCTCAACCTCACGGGACTGAGTCAGCTCTCGGATAGCTTCCTGAACACACCATCCCCAGTTGTACCCTTGGGGCCAAGCACCCCAATGGTGCCTCAGACCAGCACTCAAGCCACAGCCATCTCCACAGTCCCTGCCCGCTTAACAGCTGAGATCATGGACATGACTCAGAGTGACTGAGAATAGTGTCAGAGACTGAGTTGTACTTGTTAAGTTTATCTTTGCTTAAGACACTTTACTTGGTTCATTTTGCTTATTTAATAAAGTCATAAAGAGAGTTAATAAAGGTTATCTTTGCTTAAGACACTTGGTTCATTTTTTTTACTTGATAGTGTTGGTGAAAACTTTGAAAAAATGGTTAAGCCTTTGCATGCTTGTGGGATAGATAAGGATAGTTGTGGGATAGATAAACCTCCAGTGCAACCATAGTGGGACTGTATGGTCCACCATCCCAGCTGCCACACATATGGACCTTTTTTACCAACAATTTATTCATTGATCAACACATTTTAAAATAAACAAAGCTCTTTATTAATGCCCTATTCATTGTAGGACCACTCAACATACATGGCACAATCTCATCAGTGTTATGCAACAGGCTCAAGGAAGCATCCATTAATCATCTATCATCCTGTCTTGCCACTCCACTGCTCCAGCTGGGGAGTTGCACCAATGCCTCAGTAGGTTGCACTGCTTCTTCCCTTCACGTGAAGCTCTGTTGGGGCCTTCTACATCCAAAGTGTCTATCAGGTTACGTCCTTGCCTCCATTCACCAGGCTCCATGTCCCCATTCCCTTGTTGACAGTCGACAAGTCTGTTCTGCAACACTGGGTAGCGGGTGCACATGAAATTGTGCAGGATGCAGCAAGCTTCCACGATGCTCCTCACAGTCCCTGGGCGATGCTGCATGGTGGTGAGAAGTATCTGGAACCTGTTGGCCAGGATGCCAAAGGTTTCTCCACCACCTGCCTTGCCCTGGACAGCCTGTAGTTGAAGATCCTCTCTTCACGGGTGAGGCATCTTGAAGTGTACGGCTTCATGAGGTAGGTTCTGAGGGAGAATGCGTCATCACCAACGATGAAGTAGGGCACATCTTGTGTGTCATTGGGTAGGGGGTCTGGACCTGGAAAACCCATGATGACGTTGCGTTCCAGCCCATCCTTGAGGTCACTGGCGTTGTATACCTGGCCATCTAAAGCTGACCCGTTACCTGAAGCATCGATGTAGATGAACTTGTAGTCAGTATCAACCATGGCAAAGAGGATGATACTGAAGAAGCCCTCGTAGTTGTAATAAGTGGACCATGAGTTGGCTGGAGCTTTGCAGGCCACGTGATTCCCATCTATGGCTCCAACGGTGTGGGGAAAGTTCCACCTCCACGTATTCTTCAATGATGGCCTGCACCACTTCTCTGACCACTTTGCTGATGCTATTGTCTGGCACCCTCCACGCATACTGCATGTTTCTGTATGTGGTTCCAGAGGCCAGGTGCCACAGAGTCAGTGCCACCTTCAGTCCAGGGTCCAGGTTGGGACGGAAGTTGGTGCTAAGCTTGGTCAACCTGGGTCTCAGACGCTCTACAAGTTCATCAAACATGGCTGGTGGCATCCTCATGAAGTGATGGAATGCACGAGGGTCTTCATTCCTCAGCTCCACCATCAACTTGTCATACAGTCCAAACTCCATTCTTCTCACGATCCATCCTCGGACCCACACAGCTCTTGGACGTCTCCTTCTTCTCCTTCTGTGTAAAAGTTGAAACAGTCTGAACAGGTTTTGGTTCTGGTGATGAATGAGTGCAGCTATCATACGGACTGTTTCATCATCCATGGTGGAGAACAACTGATGATATTGAAGACAAGAACAAGGGTGCTGGACTCATACTCTGATCCGTGATTTTCTCCTTTTTATAGAAAATATTGGTTGTCCGCTAGGTGTCCTTCTACATACTCTAGATATACTCCAGACATCCTAAATATACGAGATACATCCCAGATACAAATGTTTTGTCCATTTTTAATCCTTTATATACGAGATGCATACGCTTACATCCTTTCTGTTTCTGTGCTACTAACGCTGTGTAGATGTTCCGTGTACCTTTTGTTTCCTCCCTCTTTCCGTTTTCAGCTGCAGTGGACGATCAGTGGGAAACTACCCCTTTTTTCCTGAACGGATGCGGGTTCATTTTTTCAGAACAAGCCTAGACAAGCAAATTAGTCAAGTAACTGCCTATCAGGACATCCCAAACTGACTCTCTGACTGGTTTTGCGTGGCCATAAAAGTCTACGGGGCATTACAAGCCGGGGTGTGTGTTTCAAAGAGCAGGCAGCAATGTGGAATTGAAAGTACATTCCATTCATATTTTTCTTCAGAGACTGATTAGATGATTGAAGCTTCTGCAGGCAAAAATCTAATTGGCGAGCATGATTGATGACTCTTGGTTGTGGACGTGTTTCGTTGGATTATACACCCAGAAGGGTGGGGGGGGGGAAGCAGGATCAAGGATGACAATGAATTATGTATCTCAGAGTTGGCTATGCCCAGGCAAATGCCAGATATGGGATGTTAATTTCAAATAAGTCTTTTTTAGTTTTGGGAGTGTGGCTCGAGGCTCATGATTTTAATTGGAGTAACTGCCGGAATCCTGAAACTAGTGACATGAGGAAGCCACTGGAAACCAAAGAGAGAGATCAGCCAGACCAGAGACCACCCAGCCAACGAGGAACTACAGCACTACAACCAGTCCCAAGACCAACCCTCCTATGAAGCCCAGTAAAATGCTACCAATGTGGGGGAATGGGTCGCATGTCAGCGGTGTGCACAACCCTAGGCCCGAAACCAAACCACCCAGGCAGCACTGACATGTTTACTCCTAATAAATCTGCTTTAGGTTTGAAAATCCGGCTAGAGGCTGGAGATTTAAATGGGGGTAACTACCAGAGCCTTGACAAGGATTTATATTCCTCCCCAAAGGATGCAAATGACCAGCTGTCTGCAAAGCATATAAATCCTTCTGTTCCCCACCATCCAGTCAGAGCTGAAGAAGCTTCTTGAATGAGAAACGAAATGTCTTCAGAGAAAAACACAGGAAGTCCAGTTGCTTCTGGAAAAAAAGCACCCTGAAGATACAGACAAACCCCCCAGTGGCCTCAATGACCCTCTAACAGGATGCAAATGACCAGCTGCCTGCAAGGCTATAAATCCTTCAATTCCCCACCATCCAGTCAGAGCTGAAGAAGCTTCTTGGATGAGAAGCAAAACGTCTTCAGAGAAAAACACAGAAAGTCCAGTTGCCTCTGGAAAAAAAATCACCTTTGGGACACACATCTTAAGAGTTACCAAGGTTAAAAAACATTGCTCTCTCAGAACAAAAATAAAATAATAATGAAAACATGCCTTCTCTAACTCACCTGGGAAGTAAGGACGCAATGAGGATTCAATGTTACGTCTTCCTTCACCTCTGCCTCATCACAAACAATGGACTGACAGATTTTTACACCGTCTCCTATATGGACATTATTCCACAGGAATGCTCGGTCCAGAAGGACACCATTACCTGATCGGTACCCAAAAAAACAAACCATCACTTTATGCCATACTCATCCAGGTATTTTTCTTCCAATAGATAAGTTCGTTGTGTCTATGCACCATCCCAGAATAAAGTGGTTTGTGTCAACTCATAAAGTATTTATTTAGCACTTTAGGTAAAGTCTTGGCAGCCCAGAAGTCGTGATTTACAAACACTCCTTGACTTACAACCATTGATTTAGTGACCATGTGAACTGCATGGAAAAAAATTACCTACCCAATGGTCACATGATCAAACTTTGGGTGCTTGCCATCCCACATATATTTATGAGAGTTGCAGTATCCTGGGTTCGTGTTGATCATCATTTGTAACGGGCCAGCTGGCTTCCAACGACCAAAGTCAATGGGGGAAAGGCAGATTTGCTTAACAACTGGTTCATATTTATGAAGGTTGCCGTCTCTCCAGGTCACGTGATCCGCTTCTGTGACGTTCTGACAAGCAAAGTTATTGAGGAAGCCAGATTCACTCAACAACCAGGTTATTAACTTTACCAACTGCGGCAATTCACTTAACGCCTGAGTCAAGCAAGGTGGCAACTTATAAAACATTTTTTATACACGTTTTATAGTTGCCAATAGAAAGAAAGTGGGGTGGGGGAGTTTCAAAGAGCAGGCAGCAATGTGGAATCGAAAGTACATCCCATTCATATTTTCTTCAGAGACTGATTAAATGACTGAAGCTTCTGCTGCGCAAAGCATGATTGATGACTCTTGGCAATGGACGTGTTTCGGTTGGAGAATATGAATTATGATACACCCAGGGGGTGGGGGGGAAACCAGGATCAAGGGTGACAGTGAATTACATGTCTCAGAGTCAGCTATGCGCAGGTCATGCTGACATGTTGACTCCCAATAAATCCTTTGAAGTTTTGGGAGGTTGGATCGAGACTCATGATTTAATTGGGGTAACTGCTGGACACAAGGTCGTAACATGGGGCGGAACTCCCTCAACAAAAGCCTTGCTTAACAACAGAAAGTTGGGGCTCTGTTATGGTTGTAAGTCGAGGACTACCTGTATGAAGATTTCTTCCCATCATGTTTTCTGTTGTACCTACCAACCTGGACCGGGGACTCCTTGGTCCCAAAAACTGGTCCAATTTTACAGGCATTGCAACATACCGATTTTGCAATTGGGCCCAATGACACTGTTGGTGATGCAGCACTTCATGCCCACGGATGTTCCTTGTCCAATGAGTACGTTCTCTTCCAGCACACTCTCATGGCCCAGGCTAACTTCTGAACCCCGGTAGATATTGTGGCGGGAATGAGTGCAGCTCTGCTTCTCGTTGATGAAGTTCATTTCCGGAGTCAACGGATACACCCAGCGCTGCAAGATGTCTGAGGACACCGACTCGTACATCGACAAATTGGAAACAGAGGCGCCATATTCTTCTGAAGTCACGTACATGTGGATCTGGTTCCCAAGGACCTGGAGAACAGAGAAGGGCTATTAGGAAAGACCTTAAAACTTTCTTTTCCAGTAACAGAACAGAATAACAGGAGTTGAAAGTGACCTTGGAGGTCTTCTAGTCCAACACCCTGCTCAAACAGGAGACCCTATACCAGTGATGGCTAATGTCAGGGCTCCAACAAATCCCCCTCATTCAAAGTCTCGAGCTGCATCTCAGAAAAAGTAAATTAGTTTATTAGAAGTTGCCTTAGCGCATGGCTAGGTGCAGGCGGTATTAAATCACAGCATGCATTTCCCCCTTGACACTGGTCTTTCCCCCATCCCCTGGATGTGACTTCTTCAATAGGACACATCAGTCTCCAAGAGTCATCCATCATGCTCTCCAATAACCTTCTATACAATAACCTGGGCTGCTGAGTTGATTATCTAGGCATTTCAAGAATGCCTTGTTTATCCCCACTCCCTTTTTCTGGCAGCTAAAAAGACCAAAGGAGCATCTTTTTAGTTGACAGCCAATGTTTTTGGCACCAAGCACCCAAAGCACGTATCACCCAAAGGCAACACACACGCACCCCCAGCCCATATGCATTTGTGCATGGCTCCAGCACCCCCATGCATACATGCATAACTTCCCGTGCCTCCTGCACATGCGTGTGTGAACCCCTGCACCCACACGTGGCCCATGTGTGCACCCCGCCCAAACCCACACGCCCCATGCATATGTTCGTGCCCCCACACATGCCACCCACCCCTGCTCATGTGCCCTCCCCCACACACAAGCACGGCAGAGACCCAAAGATCAGTTGGCCAGTGACAGGTGTATGTGTACACGCGCAAAAGAGCTGAGCTGGGGCGATGACTAGAATGCCACAGGTTCGCCATTACGGATACCATTTCAGGCAAATGGCGGGCCAGTCTCTTCTTAAAAGAATGAATTTGACGACTTAAGGTTGTTAGTGGGCCTAGGTTATCTGATGAACCATTTCATCCCCATGGGATTGGCTTGCTACGCCACACCAGCCGGAGAGGCCTTCTCCGACTCCATCAGCCAAGGAATTCTGGCTTATGGGATCAAGAAAAGATGGCCATGGCTTTCACCGTCTGAAACATCAGATCCCTGAGGTGAGATTTCCCCCCATCCTCTTGCTTTTCGAAAGGGCCTGAAGGCCAGGCTCTGGCCACGGGTCTGGGGGTCCAGTGACAACGTGTCGTTCTGAAAGTGTTTAATGTATTAAGACTCCACCTCCTACTGTGTGTGTCTTGCTCTCTTCCTATCTTTATAAACTTTTAAGTCAATTTTAACGTTAATTTTTTATTGTCTTGATCTTTCAGCTTGTTGTTTTTGTTGATTGTAGGTTACTCAGTTCTAAGTGAGATGGGCAGCATGTGAGTTTAATAAATACATAAAGTTATCCATTTTTTTTGTGTTATTGGTCTCAGCCACGCAGAATTTATTTATTTATGTATTTATTGCATCTGGGAGCAGACTGACGAGTGCAGCTGGAGGAGCAGTGGTGTTACAGGGGCCATTCTTGCCCCTCCCCCCAAAACTCAGGCAGTCTACAAGTTTAATGAATTATTATAGTTAATGAATTATTATATTCAGGAAGTGGGTCTTTAGCTGGTGTGGTAAAATGGGTGAAGTTTTGTAATCATGTGGCCACCAGGGCTCACTGAATGATTCTGAATTCCAGATACCCATTTCTTGTCAATCACTCCAAAATCAGATGGAAGTTTGTCCTGCCAAATTATTACCTGTAACTCAATCATAACTTATTCAATTACTAGTAGAAGAAGAGTAAAGTACTTCCACACAGAGTACACAATGCCCTGATGGTGCATTTCCTAGATCCATGATGGTAGCATGCAAAACCATTTGTGTGAGCACGTAAGCCCCAGCCAAACTTACCTGTACTGTGTATGCGCGTGCCTCCCAGCTGATTTTTGGCCCATTTGAGGCCTTTTTTGGCCTTCCAGAGGCTCGAGGGAAGCCTCTGCAGCCTTTGGAGGCCATAAAACAGGCCTGTTTCATCACTTTCTGTATTTCCGGAAATACCAGAAGTAATGAAACAGGCCCATTTTTCGACCTCCAAAGGCTGCAGAGGCTTCCCTCGAGCCTCAGGAAGGCCGAAAAAGGCCTCAAATGGGCCAAAAATCAGCTGGGAGGTGCGCAATGCAGGTAAGGGGAGGAATCACATGCGCATGCGCAGGGGGCACACACATTGCCTTCTGGGTGCTGGCATGTGAGCACGCACAATTTTCAGCATGGGCCCAAAAACATTAGCCATCGTTGTCCTGGACCTTCTCTGAAATACACCTTCATGATTTGGAACAAGAACAACATTCTGCCACAGAAGCCTCCACAACGTATTTACCTCTTCGTTCACCAACAAGCCACGGACAAAGTCATCCCGAGTTTGATAGTCAAAATTATCCGTAAACAGCTCAGCCACCTGCAAAAGAAGAACAAAAAAAGATTGGTTTTATGCAGCTTTAATTTTGCGAATTCTGTCTGAAACGATACCAATGTGCCAAGAGAAATCTCCACTTTTGGCATGAAGAACTACAAATGTGTTTCCTCTGAAGTACAGGTAGTCCTCGACTTAACAACAGTTCGCTTAGTGATCGTTTGAAGTTACAATAGTTCTGGAAAAAGTGACTAATGACCGCTTTTCACACTTATGACCTTCACAGCAATCTCACAGTTTTTACACTTATGACCCTCACAGCAATCCCACAGTCATGTGATTTACTTTCGGATTTTGGCAAATGGTTCATATTTATGACGTGATCCTCATTTGTGACCTTCTGACAAGCACAGTCAATGGGAAAACCAGATTCACTTAACAACCATTTTACTAATTTAACAACTGCAATGATTCACTTAACAAATGTAGCAAGAAAAATCGTAAAATGGGAAAACATTCACAACAAATTTCTTACTCAGCATCATGAATCTGGGTCTCAATTGTGGTCATAAATTGAGGACTACCTGTATAGGTGGAAGTGCACAAAGGAACATGTATGTTACTACAGGTAGTCCTCAGTTTAGAACAGTTCATTTAGTACCTCTTCAAAATTGCAACAGCACTGGAAAATGTGACTTATATCTGTTTTCACACTCGCGACCGTTTCAGCATCCCCCATGGTCATGTGATCAAAATTTGGCCGCTTGGAAGCTGGCATGGATTTGTTTATGAGGGTGGCAGTGTCCTGGAATCATCCACCCAACCATGGTTAACCAAATTACAACTTGGCAGGATGAGAGAACACAACCAAGGTGTGCTCGTAATTCCCAATGCTTTTCACACCACGTACCTGGGGAGAACAGAGGCTAATATGGCAGTCTAGCAAATCGTTCCGGACTTGCACTTCTTCAACATTGCTCTGAAACAAGCTCTAGAATAACAACAAAAACAAAAAAACAAAAATACAGTGAAGACCTACATATATTCATTCACTGCCAAAGCTACTCTCTGCTAGCTGGGAATTTTGGGTCTCTAGAAGAGACGAGAGTAGGCCACAGGGGGAAATTACACAACACTCACCTGAGCACACACACAAAAATATCAGCTTAGCAATAGCATTTAAACTTGTATGCCACTTTACAGCCCTCTCTGAGCAATTTAAAGAGTCAGCCTATTGCCCCCCAACAATCTGGACCCTCATTTTACCCACCTCGGAAGGATGGAAGTCTCAGGATTCCGGTAGTTACCCCCATTTAAATCATGAGTCTCAAGCCAAACTTCCAAAACTTCAAAAGAATTTATAGAGAGTTAAAATGTCAGGCACTGCCTGGGTGTAGCCAACTCTGAAACACATCATCCCTTGTCACCCTTGACCCTGGTTTTCCCCCACCCCCTGGGTGTATCATAATTCATATTCTCCAATGGGACACATCTATAGCCCAGAGTCTTCAATCATGCTCTCCGGTTAGAATTTTGCAAGGCAGAAACTTCAGTCACCTAGTTACTATCTTTGAAAATATTTATGGAATGCACTTTCGGTTTGCAAGCTGCCGCACTACTCCCTCCTCCCTTTCTGTTGGCAACTCTAAAAAGACCACAGAAATATTTTATGAGTTGACAGGAAGACTGAGTCAACCTTGAGCCTGGTAAGAATCGAGCTCCGCAGTACCGGGGCAAAGTTTTGTTGTCAAAATACACCAGGTATCAAATTCAACGAATATCATAGCAGGGTATGACTGTACTGGGCCTTCAAAGGAGGCTTGCTGTTTTGTTAGCCATTAACTCAGTGTACCTCAACCCGAGCTATTTTAAGATGTGTAGACTTCAGCTCCCAGAATTCTTTTGGATTGCAATTCCCAGAAAGCTTTGCTGGTTGAGGAATTCTGGAACTGAAGTCCACAGATCTTAATATGGCATTTCACATCCTTGCCAGCTTTAAGAGGTATGGCAAAACTGGCTGCTTGACTCATTGGTTCACACACACCATAGGAAAACTGAAATGCTTGAGCCCTTGCGTCCTCTGATAATGGAGCACTCGTTTTGTAACACTGTCCATGACCAGAATAATATCATCCTCCGGACATCGGCCCCGATGACCTGGCGAACACTCTTGAAATATCATTGTCATCACAGATACATTCTTCTCCAATTTACGCCGTGTCCTGTACCAGGAGAGAGGAACAAGTTGTATAACAACAACAATAATAACAACAATAATGGCAATAATAGCAATAACAATAACAATGACAATCATGATGATGATGATTATGATGATGATGATGATAATAATAATAATTGCTGCATCAGTGTAGTGACGTTGACGGGCTATATTTGCCCAGAAAAGCAGGTGGCAGAGGACTTTTTCAAGTGAAGTAGACAGTTGAAGAAGAGAAGCATGCTCCAGCAGATTATGTGAAAGACAGTGTTGAACCAGCTTTGACAGAGGTCAACAAGAGGAAGCTGTTCAAAGTGCAGCAAACCAAGAATCAATATAGGAAAACAGTGATGCAAACTCGGGCTGACAGTTGGTGTAACAAAGCACTGCATGGACAGTTCCTTGAAAAGAGCCAAGGAAAAGTAGATAAGGAAAAGACCTGGTTATGGTTGATCAACGGAACACTGAAGAAAGGAACAAAAGGCCTGGAACTTGTGTCACAACTACCATTTCCCTGTAGCAAAGAACTGGTGGGATCCTAAGCCTGAAAAAGTGGTCAAAAATGAGCATGGAAAACTACTGTGGGACTTCCAAATACAGACTGACAAAGTTTTGGAACATAATACCCTAGATATCACGATTGTGGAGAAGAAAAAAGTGTGGATCGTCAACATTGCCATACCTGGTGACAGCAGAATCGACAAGAAACAACTTGAAAAAGTCACCAGATATCAGGACTTGAGAATCGAACTGCAGAGACTCTGGCATAAACCAGTGCAGGTAGTTCCAGTGGTACTTGGCACACTTGGTGTTGTGCCTAAAAACCCAGGAAAGCACTTACAAACAATTGGCACTGACAAGATCACCATTGGTCAGCTGCAGAAGGCCACCTTATTGGGATCTGCCTGCATAATCCGCTGATACATCACACAGTCCTAAACGCTTGTCAAGTGTTTGACAAATGATTTGTGATACGAAACCCAGCATAGTTATCTCATTTGCTGTGTACGCTGTCATTTTTTTGTGTATAATAATAATATGACTATTATAATAATAATGATTGAAGCCATTAGAACAAATGCAATCAAAGCCAGAATAGAAAAATCTGCTGATGACCCCAAATGCAGACTCTGCAAAGAAGCGAATGAAACCATCAATCGCATCCTGAGCTACTGCGAGACAATCACTCAGACTGACTACAAACGTCACAACACAGTCGCTCATATGGTCCATTGGAATTTGTGTCACAATTACCATCTTGACTGTAGCAAAGAACTGGTGGGATCATAAGCCTGAAAAAGTGGTCGAAAATGAGCATGCAAAACTACTGTGGGACTTCCTAATACAGACTGACAAAAGTTTTGGAACACAATACCCCGGATATCATGATTTTATAGAAGAAAAAAGGGTGGATCGTCAATATTGTCATACCTGGTGACAGCAGAATCAACGAGAAACAACTTGAAAAAGTCACCAGATATCAGGACTTGAGAATCGAACTGCAGAGACTCTGGCATAAACCAGTACAGGTGGTTCCCGTGATACTGGGCACACTGGATGCTGTGCTCAAAGACCTAGGCAAGCACTTGAAAGCAATAGGCACTGACAAGATCACCCTTGGTCAGCTGCAAAAGGCCACCTTACTGGGATCTGCCTGCATAATCCGCCAATACATCACACAGTCCTAAACGCTTGGGAAGTGTTTGACTAGTGATTTGTGATATGAAGTCCAGCATAGTTATCTCATTTGCTGTGTACACTGTCATTTTTTGTGTCAAATAATAATAATAGACATTCACAGATAAAATAAAAGCATATCATTCCTGCTAGAAGGGTCTTATAGAGATAGTCCTTGTCTTACAACAGTTCATTTAATGATTGTTGGAACTTCCCAGAATGATATCATTTATTTATTAAATTTATTTGCTGCATAATCTCATTTCAGAGTGACTTCAAAGATATGACTGGTTGGTTTATTAAAAACAAAAATCTGGTCTGCTCTCACAAAACCCTTCTTGCATACAGGTAGTCCTTGACTTGTAACATTTTAGTGACCATTCAAAGTTACAACGGCACCAAAAATTTTGACTTATGATCGTTTTTCACACTTACGGCCATTGCGGCATCCCTGTGGTCACATGATTGAAATTCAAAACCTTGGCAATTGACTAATTTATGATGGGTGCAGTTTGGCAATTGACTCCTATTTATGATGTCATAAATAGGAGCCAATTACCAAGCATCTGAGTTACCTCTGATTCCCCCTTTGCCACTTTCTTCGCAAGCAAAGTCAGATTCGCTTAACAAACCCTGTTACTAACCTGGAAATTGCAGTGTTTCCCATAACAACTGTGGCAAGGAAGGTCGTAAAATGGGGCAATACCCACATAACATCTTTCTGGCTCAGTGACATAACTTTTGGGCTCCATTGCGGCTGTAAGTCAAGGATTACCTGCGCCTTCCTCCCGAACACCCACCTGTGTTCCTGTAAAGCTGTAGAAATATTAATATTGGACACCACATCTCCCGAGACAAGGATAAAGTCGGAACGAACAAGACACTTGGCATCCACATCGCGCAACACGTCACCAAGGGAACGATAGAGGTCTGAGATGACAAACCGCACGACGTTGGGTGATGTTGGGCAGCACCACTTAGAGTTTCTGGGGGGGGGGGGAGAGAGAAGAAAAATCAGAGACAGAAACAATGGAATGAGAACATCTGCAACAGGAAATGCACTGAAAAATGACTTGTTGGCTTTTTTGATCAGATGAGTATATAAATACAGCCAGTCCTCGACTTACAATAGTTTGTTTCGTTCAAAATTACAACTGCACTGAAAAAGGTGACTGATGGCTGTTTTTCATAGTTACAAGCTTTGCAGCATCCCCATGGCCACGTGATCAGACGCTTGACAATTGGTTCATATTTATTTATTCTTTATTTATTTATGATGGTAGCAGGGTTGTTAGGAGTGAACATGTCGGTGTGCCCTATATGAAGCCAATTCTGAAACATGTAATTCACTGTCACCCTTAACCAGAGGTAGTATTCAGCAGGTTCTGACCAGTTCTGGAGAACCGATAGCGGAAATTTTGAGTAGTTGGGAGAACCGGCAAATACCACCTCTGAAATACCACTACTATTACTATTAATCTTCTCACCGTTCCTATCACCCATCTCCTCCCATTTGTGACTGTATGTCTGTAACTTTGTCACTTGTATTCTTAGGATTTATATTGACTGTTTCTTAGTATGATTTGATTGCTTATTGTACCCTATGACTATCATTAAGCGTAGTACCTGATGATTCTTGACTCTTGACGAAGGTCTCTTTTCTTTTATGTACACTGAGAACATTTACACCAAGAAAAATTCCTTGTGTGTCCAATCACATTTGGCCAATAAAAGAATTCTATACAAAGTCTATGGAGATTTTCAGTCTTCCCAGCTCATGCTTGCGCAAAGGTGCTTTCTTCAAAAGGTAATTGGATTCTTTCTGGTTTTTCTTTGAAGACGTTTCGCTTTTCACCCAAGAAGCTTCTTCAGCTCTGTATGTCTTCAAAGAAAAACCAGAAAGTCCAGTTGCCTCTTGAAAAAAAGCACCTTTGGGATGAAATACAAAGGTGCTTTTGATTAATATTGCTTCCAACCAAGAAGCTCCCGATGCAAGTTCCTTTAAAACAGAAAGAGCTTCACAGCATCATCCACTAGTAGATCAGGGGTCCCCAAACTTGGCAACTTTAAGACTTATGGACTTCAACTCCATCAGACTTCTTCAGCCAGTCTTAAAGTTGCTGGCTGAGGAATTCTAGGAGTTGCCAAGTTTGGAGACCTCTGCACTAGATTCAATTATTTCTCGTCAATGAATATGTTTCTTGCCCACTTGCAGGAAGCAAGGATTGGTTCCGTATGACTTTTACGCTCAATGCCAATTTGTTCCCATCCCATTGCCAGACCATATACTGCCTTGGTTTCTATCTGTCATGCCCCTGTTGGAATCTGATTCTGAGGGAGAGGTGGAACAGCTGACAGGGAATGGGTGTGGGGCACCGGTGGCTGTGGAGGAAATTGGAGAAGGACACAGTCAAGCTGGGCATTCAGAAAAAGACCCAGGCCCACACCCCTCTTCATCCTAGGACACACAGGGAGGAATGGAAAAGGGAGCAACGTGGCTTACAGGAGAGGCACCAAAACCCAGAAACAGCTGCGCTCGATGTCAGCACAATGGACAAATTCAATTTCTAGCTTTTAGGGCAGGTTTGGGTAACTAAATCACTATTCTGAACTACATAACACCATCTGGATGACCTTGGGCCAGTTCCTCCCTCTCAGCCTAAACTACCTTACAGGGTTGTGGTGGTGGTGGTGGGGAACATAGGAGAAAGGAGTAGTAGGTATGTTCATCGCCTTGAGTTATATGTAGAAATAATAAAGATGAGGTATAAATAAATAAGTAACCTCAAGTTCCAAAAGTCTCATTTTAACAGACTAGGCTATATTTAAAGAATGATATCAAAGATGGCAAGTTGACACAGGTAGTCTTCGAGTTACAACCACAATTGAGCTCAAAAGTTTATGTTGCCATTTGTTAAGCAAGTTGTCCCATTTTATCACCGTTCTTGCCACATTTCTAAAGTGAATCACTGCAGTTGTTCAATTAGTAACACTGTTGTTAAATGAATGGTTTCCCCATTGACTTTGCTTGTCAGAAGGTCACAAAAGGTGATCACAGGACCCCTGGGAACATTGCAACCATCATAAAGGTGAATCAGTTGTCAAATATCTGAATGTAACGTGACCAATGAGATGCCACAATGGTCACGAGTGTGAAAAATGGTCTTAAGTCACTTTTTTCGGTACTGTTGTAACTTCAAATGATCATTAAGTGAAGTCTATAGAATAGAATATTGGAATGAAGAATAGAATAGAATAGAATAGAATAGAATAGAATAGAATAGAATAGAATAGAATAGAAT
>BLBF01000040.1:1564890-1575579 GCA_015471245.1 Laticauda colubrina | reverse complement strand
GTAAAGTAAAGTAAAGTAAAGTAAAGTAAAGTAAAGTAAAGTAAAGTTTAATTAAATTAAATTAAATTAAATTAAATTAAATTAAATTAAATTAAATTAAATTAAATTAAATTAAATTAAATTAAATTAAATTACAGGATCATCCTCATTCTGAACAGGTATCACCGTCCTCACAATCCAAGAAACCACAGCTTGGCTCCTGGTGAGTCCTTGGAGACATATGTGTACTTGTTTTGGCAACAAGACAAGAGGAGCTGGCCATTGCCAACACAGACACTTGTTTTTGGCATTCCAGTCTGGGCTACAGCGCTGGAATTCTCCTAGGAGCCTTCACAAGTGAGCTGAGCCCTACTCTGCTTCCAAGGCTGGCCAGGGTGTTGCCGCCTGCTGAGACACAGCTTCGTATAAGCGGATCCTTTTCTTTGTGGTGACAAAGAAATAAATTTCCACATTGTCCTTGTGATGAAAATAATAACAGCTGCCACAACACTGTCATTTAAAGATGCTTTGCTGATTGCGTGGAGAATGACTGTATTTTTCGGAGTATGAGAGGCACCCCCGCCCCCAAAAGAAAATTGTCTGTCCATTTTATACAGCGAATATTGCAGCAGGGGGGATTCGTGTGGCGCCGATCAGCTGTTCTAGAATGGACAGCGGCGGTGAACAGGCAGCGGAGGCAAACAGGCCATGGCGAACAGGCAAGATAAATACTGGATGGATGGTAGGAGGCAGATTTTTTATTCATATAAAGAGCAACGTGTTCAAAATCCATACAGACAGTGTGTAATGACCCGGGGCATGGCACAAAGGCAACACAGTCACATAAATAAGGAAAGTCCCTTTAATACCTTCAACTTTGTCCCCACTGTCCAGTTACCTTCGGCTGGAGAAAAAACTCTCCCCAAAACAGTCTTAAAGTGGAGGAAATTCAGTCGGAAAACAAAGTACATTTAAACTGTAAATAAAAATCCACACAAACGACACTGCTGCAATTAACTGGACAGGGCAGGAGAAGGAATTGCAGACTTCAAAGGCCAAGACAACACACAGAGTTGGGAAAACACCAGGAACCCAGATAAGCCTTGACAATAAAAGATAACTCAAGATTTACGAGTTGCTGTGCGCAATCTCCCTTTTTAAATACTGTGTTCTTAGCTGCAGCTAATGAAGGGAATCAGGGCCCTTTCCTCCCCCATAAGCCACGCAACTCACGTTGTTCCCTTCTCTGTTCCTCCCTGTGTGCCCTAGAATGAAGAAGGAGTGGGCCTGGATTTTCCTCTGAATTTCTTCTGCCTTGCTCTATCTCTCCTTTGCTCTACTCAGCCAGACTTTGCCCTTCCCCAGTTTCTTCCACAGCCAACAGAGCCACACCCCACTCCCTATCAACTGCTTGGCCTCCCCCTCGGAAGAAGATTCCAAAGGGGCATGACACTGTGTTTTGTCTGGATTTTGAACATGTTGCTCTCTCTATTTATTAAGAGAAAATTGCCTTTAAAAAGAGGCAGATTTTTTTTCCTTGTTTTCCTCCCCAAAAGCTAGGTGCGTCTTATAGTCCAGAGCATCTTATAGTCCAAAAAATATGGTACACACAGGGACAAGCACAAATGCACAGACATGAAGAACAATACTTAAAAAAGCTAGCCATAGCCTGGATTCAATATTTATTTTTGTTCTCTATAACATCTTGTCTAGACCACTGAAGAGAGTCCTTGACTTGTGACCATTTGCTTAGTGACTGTTTATAAAGTTAGAGCAGCACTGAAAAAAGTGACTTATCACTTTAACACTTTTAAAGTGTTTTTAACACTTGCAACCGTTGCTGCATCCCCATGGTCATGCGATCAAAATTCAGATGCTTGGCAACTGGCATGTATTTATGACAGTCCTGGGGTCACGTGATCATCTTTTGTGACTTTCTGATGAGCAAAGTCAATGGGAAAAGCAGATTCACTTCATGACCATGTTATTAACTTAACAACGACAGTGATTCATTTAACAACTCACTAGCAGCAGGAATTCTGGGCTTAATTGTGGTTGTAAGTTGAGGACTTCCTATACAAACGAGGACCACTCAACACAGCCGCATGTCAAAGACTACTAATAACTCTCAACCAATCAAATTAGCCCTTTGCTGCATTCCTTGACTAAGGGGAACATTCTCAAAGTCTTCATAAGCTTTTTTTCTAGAAACTTCTGCTTCTATTTTGGTTTAAATCAAAGCCCAAGCCTTTCAATTCACAAAGACTCTGTAAAAAGAGACACATCACACTGTGGCTTCAATTAATGTTCCCTTGATATGTTTTGGAAGAGCAATCACATTTTAGGCATCAAGAGATGATCTTATCGCACTAGTAACTCACCTTTCCTGCTACATTGCCCACATCATTTTTAAATAGCATTCAATAGGCCTGTGATAGCAAACCTGTGGCACACGTGCTACAAGTGGCACGCAGACAAATTTACCCCACTGCACATGCGCACGCCTCCCAACTGATTTTTTTTCAGTTGGTTTGAGTTCTTTTTCAGCTTCTCAGAGGCTAGGAAAAAGCCTCTGTAAGGCTTTTCGGGATGAATTATAGGCCCGTTTCATCACTTCCTATAATAACGGAAGTCACGAAATGGACCTATAATTCGTCCTGAAAAGCCTTGCAGAGGCTTTTTCTAAGCCTCTGGGAGGCCAAAAAAGGACTCAAACCAACTGAAAAAAAATCAGCTGGGAGGTGCAGTGCAGGTAAGGGGGGGGGGGGAATTGCACATGCAAGTGCAGGGAGGCCGTGCATTGCATTCTGGGTGCTGGCACGTGTGCAATTTTTGGCACAGGAACACAAAAGGTTAGCCAGGTTATTAAAAAAAGCAGCTTTAGAAGCATTGTGCATTTCATTTTTCAGTGAACTGTACCACTTCCAGGTGCTTTCTGGACACAGCTCATGGGGTTGTTAGAATTTTTATACCTGTCAGTTAGGGTTCAATAATTTCAAGGGAGTGCTTTTCCTCTCCATTCTCTTCCAGATTCTCCTGAATTCCACAATGTCTATAACTAGCATGTTCTTCAGAAGTGAAAAATTAGCTCAACTCCCTTCCTTCAAGTTTTAGCAACAATTTTAACCCAATAAATCCTGCTCAATACCTGATACTGCCTACAAAATGAAAACAAGCAGCCCAGAAATCTCTTCTTAAAAATAGCATCTTGGAATATTCGCTGATACAAAAGAAAATATATCTTGGAACTAAAATGATGGGAATAACAACTTCACAGAAACAATCATTGTGAGGTACTTCCTTGGCATTGCAACTTTTTAAAATTCCCAGGAAGACTGCTTAAGAGCTGGCCAAATTCTTTTCTTACATGAAAGCTTCTGGAGCCTTTGAAGACTTATAACAATAACTGTTTGCTATTAATTGGATGTTTTTACTAGTTGTTAGGCAGAAATGTATAATCAGCTATTAATTCTGAGCAGGATGAGCTGGTTGCTGCAAAAAACAATCTAGAAAAGCCAGTTTTATCTGCTGGCAGTAATGCTGACTAAAATTACTCTTAAATGGATATATTCATTTCCCTATTTAGGATAACTCAGAAGATGCCATGCCTTCTACACAAGCTGCTTGTATTTATTTCATAGGCAAGTCTGCTGGTTAAGACTCAGAAAAACTGCTGTATAGGAAGAAGAGCTCTAATTAAGAAGAGACTGGACAATCACTTGTCTGAAATGATATCGCATCTCCTGCTTGAGCAGGGGGTTGGACTAGAAGACCTCCAAGGTCCCTTCCAGTTCTATTCTGATTAATTTAATAACTAAATTATTATTCTTTGACTGCAGTGAACTGAAATGCTTCTTATTTTAAAAGATATCCTGGTATAAAGAATAGTGTTGCTGAACTGGAAAAAAACTCTAAGGGGAAAAAGATATAACTGGGGATTTTTCTTTTAGCTTGCATTGGAAAATTTTTGCAGTTTGGTAAATGCACTTTATTACTGACCTGAAATGTAATATGTTTTGCACGCACCCCAAAAAACTGGAAGTTTTCTTTCCTCAAACCACTGGATGTAGGAACAATCAATTACCCCTTGCATTTAGGTCATTCCATTTCAAAAGCAATACAGAATTACTTGCAAGATAATGCCTTGAATTACGGAGAAGCGAATGAGGAAATTTACCAACGCGTGCTTAGAAATTTTTTGCCTCACCTCTCTTCCCTTAACTGATAGGCTATCAAAGGATGGAGTAAGCACTATTTCATATTCTATGGAAAAAGTATACGAAAACACTGTCAGATATTAGTCAACAGAAAGATCAGAACAAATATAGCTAGTCCTTGACTAACGACCCGTCACTTAGTGACTGTTTGAAGTTCTAACAGATCTACTGGGGGTTACTTATGATCCGGATTTGATGTTCAGATGAGTTGCTGCCCTTCAGTCACATTACTACATTTTGAGCATTTGGCAATTGGGCTACATTTACAAACATTTACAGTGTCCCGTGGGCATATGACCACAATTTATTTAAGTTTTCTCAAAAGCTGGCAGTTACATCTGGTTTCTGGCAAAACCAGGTCCAAAACCAAGCAAAACCAGGTCCACACCACAAAGGGTTTGTGTGTGCACAGCTATCAGAACTGGATCATAAAGACTTGGAACTTTGGACCAGTTGTTAAGCAAGACTACTTGTATGGCATGAAAGAGATTGGAAAACCAGTTTTGGAATCCTACTGAGATCAGGTACAAAGTACTTTTTCAGTGCCTTGAATATATAGGGACCTCTTCTCTATATAAGGCCTGGTCTCACTGGCCAACAGACGCAAAACATATGCATAAAGGACACAGCAGACGAGCAAAATTTCAGGGGGGGCTCCATCCGTTGTCATCCGCTCCAAAAAGTGGTGAAAATTTGCATAAACAGAACGGAAAAGAACGGACGTGGGTAGTATGTAGCAGGGATGTTAAACGGATGTTCATAGGAAGCCTACTGGATGAAAGTGGATGGAAGGGGTTACGGGGGATAATTGCAAAATGGACGCATAGCGGATGAAGCAGATGCATCACATACGCCTGAAGGAAAGAAAGGGGATGCCGTGCGGATGTGTATCGGATGCAAACCGTTCACTGTGCATCCTTTCTATTTCCGTGCTACTGATGTATAGATGTTCCATGTACCTTTTCTTTCCTCCCTCTTTTCGTATTCAGCTGCAGCGAATGTGAGTTGCGAGGATGCCCAGAGGATGCAGAGAGGATACAGCGGACATTTAACGGATGACAACAGACATAGAACGTTTGTTGCTCGTATGTCGCGGATTTACATCGTACACGGCGGAAAGTTCATCCGTTCACAAAGTTTTATGCAGCTCAAAACTTCTTGCGCGGATGAAATCGGAGTGGATGGATGCTCGATGGATAGAGCATATGAAACACGTATGCAATGAGTACACAACAGATGCATAGTGTTTTCCAACGGATGGCAAGCTTTTTTTTAACGTTTTACATCATCTTTGCATCCGTAAGTGCAGTGGGACTGGGCCTTTAGTTCCATACTGCCCCTTCCAACTGGTAGAAATCTTACAAGATCCAAAATATCCCAAATGAAACTGCCAGTCTTGTCTTCAAAACATCCAAAGACTTAGCCAGATTTAAAACAGAAAACTCAAATTTGCTTCATTTGGCATAGGTTGTATTCAAGTAACTAGCTAAATCCTAAAGGTGCTTTTATTCAAGAGGCAACTGGACTTCTTCAGCTGTTCTACAGATGGTGGGGAACGGAGAGCTGATATGTCCATTCCCCACCATCCAGTCAGAACTGAAGACGCTTCTTGGGATGAGAAGTAAAACATCTTCAATGAAAAACCAGAAGGTCCATTTGCCTCTTGAAAAAGCACCTTTGTAGTTTACTATCCTGGTTAAGATGGCACAAGTCACTTCAACAAGTCTGTCACTGATAACCCGGTTGGATGGAACAAACTATGTTTCCTGGTCAATGAAATGCAGTCTACTTCTGCGTAAAGAAGGTTTATGGAATGTAGTTCAAAATCCACCAGATGTAAATGCTTGGGATCCAGATAATGAGGATGATGCCAAGAAGATTACTGACTTTAAACAGAACAACGAACGAGCTCTTTGTATAATTGGACTAATACTGAGTGACCGGCAGCTAGTCCATATTTGTGGAAAAAAGTCTGCTGCTAAGTGTCCGTGCCAGTGTAGGTGCACATATACATCTTACACATAAACTGTTCAGAGCACGTCTTCTGAAAGGTGGAGATATGTTAGCTCATTTAAACTTCATGAAAATAACTTTTCAAGAGCTACATGAAAAAGAACTGATATTTTCAGAGCTGCATCAAGTTTACATCATTCTGTCCTCATTGAATGAAAGTTATGATGACTATGTATCTTCACTAAAAGTCCTACTCAGAGATAAACTGACATTGACTGACATAACCGGAAGGTTGCTGGAAGAAGCAAGAAGATGACTGGATAGAGAACAACTGAGAAAGGAACAACCACAAGAAGAGGATTTATCTTCAACTGCCTATGTTAGGAAATGTTTTTCTTGTGGGGCTAGGGGACATATGGCTAAACTCTGTAAAAAGGGAAAACAACAGAACACTGGCAAACACCAGAAGGCCAAGAAGAATGTTGGTTTAGCAATGTCTAGCAATTCAATTGTAAACAATGATTTGTGGGTTGTTGATAGTGGAGCATCACAATGCATTACTAAAGATAGAAAAAGGTTTGTAAAGATGTCGACAAGTAAACAACATGTTTCATTGGCAAATGGATAAAAGATGAAAGCATCAGGTGAAGGTACTGCATATTGTTCTTGTATAAATGAACATTTAACTATGTTATATGTACCTTAGGAAAAACAAAACACAAACATTCTAACATTTAACTGGCTAAGGTTTGCTGAGAGAAAAATGAAAAGTAATTACTTTAGTTTCTGATAATGGAACTGAGTTTGTGAACAAAAAGATTCCAAACTATGTTGAAATTGGCTGGCGTTGAGCATAAATGTTCTGTACCTTACAGACCCCGACATAACTCGTTTATAGAACGAAGAGGGCAAACATTACAAGCCATGGCTCGCACTATGTTATCTAATTCAGGTTTACCTGAAACACTGTGGGGTGAAGCCATAATGTGTAGTAACCATGTTTTAAATAATGTAGTAAACACAACAACTGGAGAATTGCCATTCACTCGTTGGCATGGCAGAAAGCCAAATTTAAGTTACCTACACACATTTGGAGCTCCAGCATGGGTGCATATTCCCTCACAAGTAAGACTGAAAGGGCAACATAGAGCTAAGAAATTATTTTTTGTGGGTTATGAGGCCAACCATAGAGCATTTAGATTCTGGGATCGAGGCACAGCTCATGTTTATTGTAGTGCTAGTGAAAAATTTCTTGAGCACGTTGGGTGGGATAAACTGGAACAGGAATCAAGCAATGATATTATTATTGACACCCAAATAGTCCCAAAAGATAAAATCAGTAAACCCCAAATAGCCATTAAAGAGGAAGAGGAAGCACAGGAGGAGGTAGAAGAACAGGAGCAGGTGGCACAGGAAAGTCCACCAGTAAGCCCTGTATTACCAAGATGTTCAACCCGAGTAACACAACCACCTGATATATATCAGGCTAGTGTTGTATGCCAAGTGAATACAGTTCATAGTAACTACAGTGAACTATAGTGAAAAAAATGTATCCTGCTAAGGATCAGGCTGCTTGGCAGAAAGCAATGGATAAGGAACTGGAATCATTAAAAAGACTGGAGGTATACGAAAACGTTAAGTTACCACCATATAAACATGCCATAGGATGCAAATGGACATATAAACTGAAGACAGGTGTGGATGGGACTGTTACCCATAAAGCCAGGTTAGTAGCACAAGAGTTCAATCAGACAGCAAATGACTACGATGAAGTGTTTGCGCCTAGTCTGAAGGCAACTACATTAAGGGCAGCATTAGTATGGGCAACTAAGGAGAAATACATTGTAAATCATTTGGATGTAGAGACAGCATATCTGCATGCACCGTTACAACACACTATATATTTAAAGAAACCTTTAGGTCTCAAAATTGATAATACTGATAATAATGGTTGCTGGAAATTGAAAGAGTCTTTATGGTTTGAAGCAATCAGGATATGAGTGGAACCAATGTATAAATTAAAGAATTAACTAAGATAGGCTTTGTTGCTGGCATGGCTGATCCATGTTTGTTTAAAAGAGAAAGTAATGGTATGATTTCATTGTTGCTAATGTTTACTGATGACATAGCATTAATTAATAAAACTGAACAAGAAGCTACTGAGATAATTTCACTATTGGAACATAAATTTAAGATAAAACAGTTAGGAGAAATCAAACAATATCTTGGTTTGAAGATAGACAGAACTAGGGGAGGATACAAGATCTCACAGGCAGATAAAATCAACCAATTACTAAAAAGTTTTAAAATGGAACTTTGTAAACCGGCTAAAACACCAATGAGCCAGGAGTTTAGCTATAGTGATGTTCAAAGTCCTGTTTTTGATAAGAACATTTATCAGTCTTTGATTGGTAGTTTATCTTATCTCAGTAATTGGTCAAGGCCAGATATAGCAGACAGTGTTAATCAATTAGTGAGATTTAACGCTGAGCCCACTGAAAGGCACTGGCAAGCTGTTAAATGTGTGTTAAGATATCTGAAACAGACAATGCATTATGCATTGTATTTGGAGCCAAAAGATGAACCGAATTTGACTGCATATGCTGATGCAAGTTTTGCTATAGACATAAATCCACGAAAATCTACATCAGGTACTGCTGTATTATTTGGAAAAGCATTGATTGGATGGAGATCTATTAGACAGAAACATCTAAGTTTGTCAATAATGGAGCCTGAATTCTCATGTTTGTCTTTACTATGTACAGATTTAGTTTTGTATAAGCAATTATTAATTGATATGGGAATTGATGTAAAAGATCCTATTGTAGTTCACGAAGATAAGCAATCAGCAATACAGATGGCTTCAAATGTTGCTGTGAAAACAAGAACACACAGATTTAAGATATTTAAATGTGAGACAATGTATGCAAAGTAAGATGATTAAGCTGGAATACTGTATATCAGAAAACAATACAGCAGATCATTTTACAAAGGCCCAAAGCTCTATAAAGCATAAGGTATGCTGTGAACATTATGGACTTAGAATGTAAGGTTGTATTTATTATTTTACCCCAAAGGGGAGAATTTTAGGAATATAAGTCACCTAACAGGTATTTGAGTTAGAAATATATAAACCAGGATAAACATTTTAATACTGTCTCTTTAAGGGAATGCAAGAGCATGCAATTGGGTGTGGTTTCTCAAACTGCCATAAGATGGAGCCAGAAACCTGGTCTGTCTTAATCTGAGTCTCAGAAGAGAATGTGAGTGTGTCTTTATTTCCTTCTGTTGGAAAGTATTGCCGTTGCTCCATTTCTTCTAATTGACTGATATTGTGTACATGTAATGTGTGTGTATTATTCCAACACTACTATCTATATGTCTCCCTGTATGCGCTCATTCTCCTAACGGGGAATTACCTCAAAAACAACCATGACTTGGATGACTGAGAATCTCCGTCATAGACATTAATCAGCAAAGTAAATCCTTTTTTTTCCCCTGCCTTCAAGTCAGTCTTGACTATTGGCAATCGTGTGATTTGAAATATGGCAACTGCTCAAAGTCACCCAGCTGGATTTCATGCCTGAGGCAGGAACCAGAATTCATGGCCTCCTTAGTTCTATCCTGGTGCCTATAATCACTACAATGAATTGGCACTCAAAACCATATTTTAATCAAGGTTTATTAAATAAATGCTAGGTATATACCAGCTGCCAAAGTCAAACCATATTATGGCTTATTGCCACAGAATTTAACAGTGTCACACTTAGTCAAGCAAACCAGCTATCATTTTCCATACAAAATAATATATTGTTGCTTTAGCAGTTGGCTTCCTGCCACATAATCAGACAAATGGTGTTCATAGTAAATTGAAAGGCAGTTATCAAAAGCATAGACATTTGCAAGAAAATCCGTATGAACTATAAAAATGGAATTTCATTCAGTAGAGAGGTAATTGGCATCGACAGTGACCCAGATGAATAAAATAAAGTTTTTTTCATACTTTAACTTAGACATGCAGCATCAAAGGCTTTATTAAATTTATAGAAGAAAATATCCATAGTTTAGGACTGAACTAGGAATTCTTGGTATTCTTAGTTTGGTTGTTGTTTTTTTGCAGGCATTTCATTACCAAACTAGGTAACAACATCAGTGTTAAAATGAAGTGTGGTTGCTCTCATTTCATAAACTAGAATATTTGTAGTTCAGGACTGAACTGCGGGGTCCTTGGTGTTCTCTAAATTATCATAATATTATGGTTACTGCTTCTGTAAGATGTTCACAAGTTATCGAGATACTTTGGGTTCCAATTCAATATAATATGAAATGGTAGAGGGTCTCCTGCTTGAGTGGGAGGGGGAGATTGGACAACAAGACTTCCAAGGTCTCTTCCAACCCTGTTACTTTGTATAACCTTTGATGAGTGCCAGAATACCTTAGGAGAGCATGACAAGGACAAAAAAGAACTGAAAAATAGAAGTATCCAGATCTGTCAAGCTGTTGCCCTCCAAATAGGTTGGATTACAGCTCCCATCATCCT
>BLBF01000040.1:1544405-1564880 GCA_015471245.1 Laticauda colubrina | reverse complement strand
GTCAAGCTGCTGCCTTCCAAACAGGTTGGACTACAGCTCCCATCATCCTCACACAGCCTGGTCCTGCCTGGCCACGAGAAGCTCTGTGGCTGAACGCAGCTGGGCTTTGGGCACCAAGTCAGGCGCGACATCTGGAGTCCTCCAGATGCGAGACCACAAAATTTTCAACCCACTGCCCGAGGCCATGCTGGGAGGGGATGATGGGAGTCGAAATCCTGAGCAAGGAAGTGAAGAGGGACTACCTAGTGAAGAGGGACTCCAGAGCCACGAGGGAGGGAGGGAGGCACTCGCTCACCCGTGGCCGGTCCTTGGAAATGGGGAAGAAGCGGCGGTTGAAGCTGTCGGCGATCAGCACGGCCTGCAGCGGAGGCGGAGGCTCCTCTTGGGGGTCCGATCCACGCGAGCCCCCGGACCCGGCACCACGCTTCCCAACAGGACCCCGGGCCGCCATGCTGCCTCGCGCTCCCCCTCCCACGCTTTGGGCCCCGCCTCTTCCGCTTCCTGAAGAATGGGGGGGGAGAAGAGACGGTGTCTCGCAGAGGTCAAAAGGCCTTGGAACACAAACGCGGCCGCTTAAGGCGAACGCAGGGTGGGGGAAGCGTTGATTCTTCTCAGCGGGGACTGGAGTTGTCAGAAGTTAAAATGAATAGCATTTTAAGCAATAACAAAAAAACGCCTAAAGAACTTAGAATAACTTTCCTGACACTTTAAATGTACACTAATCGGCATGCAGCAAAATGAAATTTCGTTGCATGCAGCTCTCAAAGGGTCACCACCTCCAATATTTATTTATTTGATTGATATTGCTGCCTATTGCTGCCATGGCGACTCAAGGAGGCTTGCACAATGTAAAATCATATTTAAAACAAAAAATAAAAATAAAAACAATAAGAATTAACAAAAAGAATCAAATAAATTAGGAAAGTACAAGAGAACAAAATTTGGGAAAACAAAAAACAAAACAGAAACCAACTCCCACCCCCTCCACCCCGACATATGTACACCACATAAACATGACTAAATAAATAAATGAATGAATGAATACAAAATTATGCATATACCTGTTGTTCTGTATAAAATGGTATACTCCAAATGTCTCAAATGTGATTGGCCAGAAAGGCCTGCATGGGATTGGTTCACTAAGAACCAATCCAGGACAACCGCCGAAAGGCGGCAAAATCAAGTAACCGTCATTGGCTACAAGCCAGCAGGCAAGCCGTATATAAAGGCTGCCGCGGCTTGAGCCAAACTATTCCCTTGCTGTATATAGTTGAAATAAAGACATTGCTGTTGGAACCCGGTCTACCTCGCGTTTTTCTGGATGCAACACTGGCGACGAGGATGGGATCGTCCTAAAAGGTGAGACTGTGCACGCGGCGAATTGAAATCCAGGCTAGAAGCGATTGCCGGAAATAATGCACCACCCGCACCCTTCAATCCCAATGAAGAGGATTGAGGATCCTACGTAGACCGTTTTCAAATGTATTTAGAAAGCAACGAGATGGAGGAGATCTCAGACCAGCGCAAGAGGGCTGTTTTCCTAACGCATTGTGGACCAACTGTGTTCAAGATGGCCAAAGCATTGGCGAAACCCAGAGACGTAAAACAAATGACCTGGCCTGAACTCCAGCGAATGCTAAAGGCGTACTACGCACCAGTAGTGTCAAATCTCATCAAACGGCACGAGTTCTACCGAAGGGACCAAAAAGAAGGCGAGACCATTGCTGACTTTGTGGCAGCCCTCTGACAACTGGGGGGAGCATGCGAGTTCCTGAACTTAGATGAAGCCATGTGAGATCGAGTGGTCCTAGGCCTAAAAGACTCTAATTTACAAAGTAAATTGCTAAATAAACCCAATATAACAGTGGCTGAAGCAATCGCAGAAGCCACAGCCACAGAAGCCGCGAAAAAGTCAGCGGCCACCATGAAGCAAATGAATGCGAATAACGACGAAACGATCCTAGCCAGAGGAAAGAAGCAAGTTCCAGCCACCACACATCACGAAGATTTTGACGAATCATCAGAATCAGAAGATGATGATGATGAGGTCCACCGCCTGTACGCCAACAAAAAAAGGCGCGAAAAAAGAAACTGGCAGGAATGCGCCAGCTGCGGAGGAAACCACCCTCGAGCCGATTGCAGATTCCTTGATGCCATCTGCCAAGCTTGCAAAAAGAGGGGACACATCGAGAAAGTCTGTAGGAATCACAAAAATAACAGCCCTAACAAATGCAGTAACTCTCCACCACAAACTGAATCGAAGCAAGCCGAGAGAAAGTGGGAGCACAACAAACGAGCCAGTAAACGAGGAAAGACTCATCAAACTGTCACTATCAGAAGCACTCAGATAGAAAGCGGGAGAAAAGTCAAAATCATCGTAAAAATTGAAGGAAGCCCCTGTGAGATGGAAGTCGATTCAGGATCTTTCCTGTCAATGGTGTCTTGGGACACAATCAGACGACTGGTCCCAAATATCAAATTAAAAGAACTCCAGAAACAAAAATTAATTCTAAAGGACTACCAAGGGAATCGTATCCCTGTGGTAGGTCTAGGACATTTCCGAGTCGCCTACAAGCAGCACGATGAAGTCCTGCCTCTAACAATAGTCAACAGAGACCGACCCAGCCTCCTGGGCATCGAATGGTTTGCACCATTGGGCATCGGAATGACCGGAGTGAGCCGAGTAGCTGTAACCGACTGGGAAGAAAGCCGGATTCACGAGTTCCAGGACATTTTCGATGGCACCCTAGGCAGGTACCGGGGGACCCCAATTTCCTTTAGTTTAGACCCCCAGGTGGCCCCTAGAAGGTTAAAAGCCAGACGAGTTCCCTTTGCGTTAAAAGCAAAAATAGATGAACAATTGAATAAATTAATTGACCAAGGGGTCTTAGAACCTATTGACCATGTTAGGTGGGAGACGCCAATATTAACACCGGTTAAACCTGACAGGTCGGTACGCATCTGTGGAGACTACAAGGCTACCCTGAACCATGTGCTACAACAAAGCGCATACCCTGTGTCGGGGGAGGAAATTTTTTTGCCAAGCTTGATTTAGCACAAGCATACCAACAGCTTCCGGTAGACCCATTAACGGTCAAGGCACAGACAATAGTAATTCACAGAGGGGCATTCAAATGTAACAGACTTCAATTTGGAGTAAGCGTTGCCCCAGGCGTTTTCCAAAGCCTCATGAAACACCTATTAAATGGAATAAAAGGGGTCATACCATATTTTGATGACGTCCTAATTTCGGCTAAAGATACGACCCAACTAGAAAAAAGACTAAGAGAAGTGCTAACAATATTTAGAGAATCCGGCCTGAAAGTTAAAAAGGA
Source organism: Laticauda colubrina (assembly GCA_015471245.1). Classification (NCBI taxonomy): domain Eukaryota; kingdom Metazoa; phylum Chordata; class Lepidosauria; order Squamata; family Elapidae; genus Laticauda; species Laticauda colubrina. The sequence continues at coordinate 1,561,545 of BLBF01000040.1, read as the reverse complement.
AAAATGCTGCTTAATGACTGATCGCGTCGAATTTCTGGGCTACTTAATTGACGGAGAGGGTATACACCCTACAGAAAAAATGGTCAAGGCTATTAGAGATGCAGCACAGCCAAAAAACAAAACGGAATTGCAGGCATTTTTGGGTCTAATAAACTTCTATAACATATTCCTCCCCCACAAAGCAGCAATAGCAGAACCATTACACCATTTGCTGGATAAGAAAACTAATTGGACTTGGTATCATAGAGAACAAAAGGCATTCCAGAGAATAAAAAATTTATTAACATCAAACACCGTTCTTATCCAGTTTAGTAACACACTTCCATTGACGGTCACCTGCGACGCCTCCCCGTTTGGAGTCGGTGCCATCCTGAGCCACCAGTTGCCTGATGGGAGAGAGGCACCCGTAGCCTATTACTCAAAAACTCTTTCTAAAGCAGAACGCAATTATAGTCAAGTAGCAGAGAAGCCCTGGCAATTGTCGCCAGAGTGAAACGTTTTTACGAGTACCTCTATGGAAGAACATTTTCCATTGTAACTGACCATAAACCGTTACTAGGAATTCTGGCAGGAAACAAACCGACACCAAACATTTTGTCCCTGCAAATGACTAGATGGTCAGAATTCCTAGCAGCATACTCTTACACATTGTCACATCTCCCATGCAGATGCATTAAGTCGAACACCGCTGCCAACGACAGAGGAAGACCCGGCGCCAACAATGACCACCCTGCAAATAGAAACATGCCCCGAACTGCCAATATTTGCAAACGATGTTGCCAGAGCCACCGCCAAGGACCCAGTGACTGCCCGCATTTTAAATTGGGTAGGTAAAGGCTGGCCGGAAAACCAAAAAACTGAAAGCTTTAAACCTTTCCGGACTAGACAGACTGAACTTTCAATTCAAAAAGGCTGTTTACTGTGGGGTGATTGGGTGGTAATTCCTACTAGATTACAAACTAGAGTGTTGGGCATGCTTCATGAGGGCCACCCTGGTATTGTAAAAATGAAAAGCCTAGCTAGGAGCTATGTCTGGTGGCCTGATTTAGATAAGGATATTGAATACTGGGTTGCTACTTGCACTAAATGCCAGAAAACCAGACCTTCCCTACCACAAGCACCCATAAGGGACTGGGAGACCCCACGAGGCCCCTGGTCTCAGATCCATATTGATTTCGCGGGTCCTACTAGGGGGCATACCTTTTTGATTGTCGTAGATGCATACTCAAATTGGATGGAAGTTGTAGTAATGTCATCTATGACAACCAATGTGGTTATTAAACAACTCAACAAACTATTTGCAACCCATGGATTGCTGGACATCCTAGTGTCCGACAACAGGCCTCAACTAACTGCTATACAATTTGAGCAGTACCTAGCCTCCCTAGGTATACGCCATGCACTAACAGCGCCGGTCCACCCGGCAGCAAATGGTAGGGCTGAGAGAATGGTCAGGTTTACTAAAGAGGGTTTAGAAAAAATGGACCTCGGGGATGTCCAGGATAAAATTAACCGTCTACTCACCCTCCAACATATCACCCCCAGCACTGTAACTAACAAGAGCCCAGCAGAATTGTTAATGGGGAGAAAACTTAGGTCACATTTAGATAGGTTACATCCAAACTACACTTTGGAAAGACCCCCCGATTCCTCCAGCCGTTTCCGCACGTTTGAAATCGGTGACCTAGTCTATGCAAAAAATTTCACCAGGGACCCTCTATGGCTTCCAGCCACAATCACACAAATAACAGGCCCCTGGTCCTACCGCCTGACCGTAGACGATGGCAGGGAATGGAAGCGGCACATAGACCAGCTTCGTTCCCGAAATATTGAACGAAATACAAATACACAACCCCAAATAATAAAAATCGACGAAAACAAAACCAAAGAGGGGGGGAAAATACAACAAAATAATAATAAAGAACTTTTTAAAATAAATCCAGAACATCTAACCAATCAAAAAGAGCAAAAAGAACACTTACGGTTAGATGAGACTTGCGGGAAAAATCCAGACGAAGAGAAATCTGTCCTGGAAGGGGCCAGCCAAGCCAGCTCAACCTGCCCGGGAAAGCCAGGAGGGAGCGGCAAAACCACTGGCCTGAGCAACTCAAGCAGTACTCACCCTTCCAGGCGGTTCGATGGAGAAGAGCCGGAGAGACAGCAACCCCATCTGAACCAGTTGAAGTCTCCAACGAAAATGAACCGCGCAAGTCCAGTAGAGTCGGAAGAAGCCCCACCTACCTGCGTGACTACATCACCCACGTAGGACTAAACTAAGGGGGGAGGGGTGTTCTGTACAAAATGGTATACTCCAAATGTCTCAAATGTGATTGGTCAGAAAGGCCTGCATGGGATTGGTTCACTAAGAACCAATCCAGGAGAACTGCTGAAAGGCGGCAAAATCAAGTAACTGCCATTGGCTACAAGCCGGCAGGCAAGCCGTATATAAAGGCTGCCGTGGCTTGCGCCAAACCGTTCCGTTGCTGTATATAGTTGAAGTAAAGACATTGCTGTTGGAACCCGGTCTACCTCGCGTTTTTCCGGATGGAACACCTGTTGTCCCAATTCATGTCTGAGCCTGGTGCCGAAGCCAATGATAGATGCCAGACACGAGGTGCAGGTTTTCCAATTGCTTTTTATTGGAGTTCTCCAAGGAAAAGGGCTCCTGGTCAAAATGCCAAGAACCCAGAACAAAGGACTGAGTAAATTTTATACATTTTCACTAAAGGAGAAGGTGGGACAAAACAAGATAATAAGAAATATCATCTAATAAACATTTTAGTAATAATTCTACAATTTGTTCTATTAGTGTCCCTACTCCCAAGTCTTAGGTAATGAATGCCCTAGGAGTTATCGAATACACATTTGATTTTCTGTAGGCTATCTCTATCCCTAACTGTTAGCTGAGGTCTGCAAGTTGGGTAACTCGTGTAACTTTTATCAGCTTTCCAATTAGCCAGGATTGTTATAAGATTTACACATGCATATCCTCCTATGGATAAGCATTCTTTATTCTTGCCAGACAGACTCCACAATTACAGGCTTCCTGACTTACTTTGAAGTGTGTGCCATGACCTGGTTTTATTTTAGCACAGTTAAAATAATGGGGGTCAAACAACCCTTTCAAGGGGTCGCCTAAGACCATAGGAAAACACATATTTTCAATGGTCTTAGGAACCGAGACACCACCCCTCCATCCGTCTCCAGGTGGGTCCGCCCACATGCAGATATGCCCACATATGAGTACCCGGCATGATGACATCATCGCACCAACCCCATCACATCCACCCCGTACAAATGCAGGTGTACGTGACAGGATTGGCATCGTAATGTACTTATGCAGACCAGTCACACATGTGCAGAGAGCAGCTACTATGTAGAAAGCAGCTGCTGTGTTGAAAGCAGCAGTATTGGAGGTAAAACGACACTTCATGAATTACAGTTACTGGGTTAATGTAAAATCATGTACTGTAAAATCATCAACTGCTGCAAAAAAAAATATCTGTACCATGGAAACTTAATCTGGATGCTGATTGGTCTTTTTATATTCAGCTGTAGTTGATGTGAATACTGCCCCTTGTGATAGTAACAGGTTTGTAAAAAACAACAACACAGAGAATGGTAAATCAAAGGAAACTTTAATGAACTGTATTGACTGAACTATGCCATGTATCATCTTTTGTATTATTAAAGCTATTGTTATATATTATTTACATTATGATTCACAACAGTAGCAAGTAGTACAGTTATGAAGTAGCAACGAAAATAATTTTATGGTTAGGGGTCACCACAACCTGAGGAAGGTTGAGAACCACTATTTTAGCAGATGGCCCATCGTACCCACATACATTATGATATATGACCCAGAGAAACAACACAGTCTACTTTGGATGTATATATATGTACATGGCAAGTCCACAACTCTTCGGTTGCAAAGTTTGAAAAATACTGATCTAAACACACACACACAGCACACTCACACACACACATGTGTACTGTACACATTGTCCTGTACAAAATTTCATTAAGAAACCGTTTGAAGTTACAACAGCCCTGAAGAAAAGTAACTTATGACTGTTTTTCCCACTTGACGACCATTGTAGCATTCCCAATTGTCACATGATCAACATTCAGATCCTTGGCAACTAACTCATGTTTATGACAGCTGTGGTGTCCCGAATGATCATCTTTTGCAACCTTTTTGACAAGCCAAGTCAGTGGGGAAGCCAGATCCACTTAACCATGTTTCTAATTTAACAATGGTGATGATTCACTTAACGTCTGTGGCAAGAAAGGTCGTAAAATGCAACAACATTCTCTTTACAACTGTCTCACTTAGCAACAGAAATATTGGGCTCAGTTGTGGTTGTATGTCAAGGACTATCTGTATTTCTATGTATGTATTTATATCTTTCTACATAAAAGCAAAATACCACTGAGGCATCACCACAAAATCTCCAGAACTGTAAAGCCTACAAACTTGAAATTTGGTGCGTATGCTCCTCTTGGCTTCTAAGCCAAGAGTATGCTCCTCTTGGGCTCACTAAGAAAGGATTTTTTGAATTGACCATCACAGCTATTAGTATTTTATGTATTATTATTATTAACACGCTCTGATGCTAAGGAGTTCTACTCCCCCGCCCCACCTGAAAAGAAATATGTTCTAAATGCAAAACACCAGCAGAGGAGAGGAGTTTCCATTTAAGTTTCAGAGCACCATGCAGCTTTAGTACAGAACAATTCAGCTAAGTCACGGCCAGTCTCCTTGCTGTCTCCTTCTTGCTCACACAGCAGATATTGTTTCAGTTTCCAAACAGCCCTCAACTTTCTCAAACACTGACGGGACGCTAACCAGGTGAATATTGATGGATGCTGGTAGGCTGAGGCAGATTTTTTTTTTCTTATTTCTTCCCCAAGAACTAAGCCTGGTCACATAGTTTCATAGTTAAGCACAGGTATAGAGCTAGTATGTATGTATATGAGTATCTCCATAGACAGCCCTTGGATATGCAGAGTGGGTTCTTTACTACAGCCAATCCCTCCAGATACAGGCTGCATTTACATGATAAACCAGTCCTATTGCTCCATGAACTGGCAACTAACCCCCTAATTTATTTTTTTTCTACTACACACAAATCTATAATTTTGAAGCACATTGTGCTCTTTAAATGTGAAATGGCACCCACCTGGAGATTCCTGCAATTGGGGCAAATTTTGGAGGTTGGAGGTTACAGATCCTGGTTTCAAACTCTTGCTCCCCCATGGTTTCTTTGGGTTCAGCCAATAAAACATAAGGTTTGGGGAAAGGACCACACAGGATAATTGCAACTATGCTTTTTAACGTGCTGTGTAAGCCAACATCAAGGAGGAGACCAGAAGCCGTACCGCAGCTGCATCACGACCAGCTTCAAACCCCTCCGACCCATACATGAAGTGAACTGACGCCCACCATGAAGATGTGGCATAACCACAAACGCAAAGCCAAACAACAGGATCACAGCTCACCACCTCAAATCCCCCAGCAACTAAGACAAGCCTGAGCACAACCAAGCCCCCACCTGAACAGAACACACCCCCAGCCAATCAGAACACAGCCAACCCCCCTATCAATCAGAACACAGCCAAACACCCAACCAATGAGAACACACCCCCACCCAATCAGAACATAGCCAAGCCCCCACCCAATCAGGTCACACCCCCACTAGCAGTTAAAAGGAACAAGCAACTGCAAGCTCACATAACTCCGAGAAGCACAAAGTCGAAGACACAAGCCTGAAGATGATGAGTGAGATTTCATCAAAACATCGCCTAGATACTTCCAATTTTATGTGGGAGAAAACCCAAATAACCAAAGATCCACGTATATACATGTGTGTGTGTGTGTGTGTGTGTTTTCTTAAGTTTTCGCGGATACTTACATGTATGTGTTCAGCTTCGTTCGGGTATTATCCCACGTCATTGTAGTGCTTTTCAAGTTGGAGCAACGTTTCGGCAGAATCTCATCTGCCATCATCAGGCTTCTGTATTGTGTTCATCTGTGAGTCAGACTTTCACAGCCATTTCAGTTTTAAATTTGGGGCTAGCCTACGCTATGCCAGAGTGGTTTTTTTCTTCATCCTGATTGGTTGGGAGTCTTAGTCTGTGTTTGAGCTGGAGGTATCAGGGGGGATCTGTTTGTGCCCAGGTGTTTGCCTGGCTAGTGGTGTGGAGATTTTTTTGTTTGTGAGTGCAGGCTTCCAAATAATTAACAGTCTGGTGGAATCATCTCTTCTATTCATGCTTTCACATCTTTTTTCAGTCTCTAGACCTGAAAGACCTGAAAGCATGAATAGAAGAGATGATTCCACCAGACTGTCAATCATTTGGAAGCCTGCACTCACAAACAAACAAATATCCACACCACTAGCCAGGCAAGTGGTTACACCTGGGCACAAACAGATCCCCTCTGATACCTCCAGCTCAAACACACCCTAACCAGGCTCCCAGATGAAACCCAGCTTCCTAACAAATGATAGCCGTCCATTTACTCGGAGCCAAGCTGCACTAAAAACCTCCAATACAGGAACACAAAGTTGCCAGCCAACAAAAAAAGCCACAAAACAGACAGAAGTTATTAGAAACACCAATCAAGCAGAACACAGCAAACTCCAAGACCAATAAACTCAGACTAAGACTCCCAACCAATCAGGATGAAAAAAAAAACCATTCTGGCACAGCGTAGACTAGCCCCAAATTTTAAACTGAAACGGCTGTGAAAGTCTGACGCACAGACGAACACAATACAGAAGCCTGATGATGGCAGATGAGATTCTGCCGAAACGTTGCTACAAATATATATATATATGGATCTTTGGTTATTCGGGTTTTCTCCCGCGTAAAATTGGAAGTATCTAGGCAACGTTTCGATGAAGTCTCATTCATCATCTTCAGGCTTGTTTCTTCGGCTCTGTGCTTCTCAGAGTAATGTGAGCTTGCAGCTGCTTCTTCCTTTTAACTGCTAGTGGGGGTGTGACTTGATTGGGTGGGGGCTTGACTGTGTTCTGATTGGGTGGGGTGTGTTCTCATTGGTTGGGGGTTTGGCTGTGTTCTGATTGGTAGGGGGGTTGGCTGTGTTCTGATTGGCTGGGGGTGTGTTCTGTTCAGGTGGGGGCTTGGTTGTGCTCAGGTTAGTCTTAGTTGCTGGGGGATTTGAGGTGGTGAGCTGTGATCCTGTTGTTTGGTTTCGCGTTCATGGTCGTGCCTCATCTTCATAGTGGGTGTCAGTTCACTTCATGTATGGGTCGGAGGGGTTTGAAGCAGGTAGTGGTGCAGCTGCGGTACGGCTTCTGATCCGTGGTCGTGTCTCATCTTCTGTGTGGGTGTGAGTCTTTTTTCTACGTGGAAGTGTGGTGGTAACATCTTGTTACCAACCCAGCAGCCACCAAACGCATCCTAAAAAGAACAGAATTGGCCCTTATTAGAAATGAACTTCACACAAAAAAATTCCTCCTAGACCAAATCAACAAAGAACTCCTCAAACTTCACCTCAGACTAAGCAACAAGATTCACCCCTTACTTTGGGACAAATCCAAACAACTCGCTGTCTGGAGAGCTGAAACATAGACCACCCTCAAGACAGACACACATACCAACAAACTCAGAAAACTACAACAACACCAGAAACAAACTCCTCCCCCCTCACAGCCACACATGAAACAAACAATGCACATCTCAGAAGAGATCCTCACTGAAGCTGAAACCAATGTCCTTTCGAAAGGATTCAACTTTGCTGTCGCTCCCAAACACATCCCCACAGAAACCATCATATGCAGTGTTGAAACCAGCCTGACCAAAACCAAACCTGATGATGCTAACAGAATCAGACTCGAAATCACCAACATCCTCTGCACTAGCAAACCACCCAAAAGCAATTTATCCAAAGAAGAACAAATTGCACTACTTAACCTGAAAGAAGACACCAGCATAATAATCCTACCAGCAGACAAGGGCAATGCGACAGTGGTTATGAACACATCTGACTACCAAACCAAGTTAACCAACCTTCTCCAAGACCCCACATACAAACCACTAAACACTGATCCCACCACCTACCTAGAAAAAACCACCAGATCCAAAATAAAAGCCTCCCACATCAGCGAAGAACTCCAGCAAAGAATCATACCCAGAGAAAAATCATCCACATGCCCTAAGCTGTATGGTCTCCCCAAGATACACAAAGAAGGAACCCCACTACGACCAATAGTCAGCTCCATAGGCTCACCTCTACAAAACTTAGCCAAATTTCTCGCCAAACAATTACAGACCTATGCAGAATCCATCAACTCACATGTAAGGAACTCATTCCAGTTCATCGAGATCATAAAGAAACAAAACTTACAACCCAGCAACCTACTAGTGAGTTTCGATGTCATATCCCTCTTCACCCAAGTGCCTATAAAAGAAGCCTTGACAGCCATCCAAAACAAATACAACCCCCCCCCCCCCAAGTACATTCTAGATCTTACCAACCACTGCCTATCCAATACATACAAAACACTTTCTGGTTTCTTCTGTCTGTTTTGTGGCTTTGATTGGCTGGCAACACTCTGTTCCTGTGCTTGAGGCTTTCAGTGCAGCTTGGCTTCATGTGAAGGGACGGCTGTTATCTATTAGGAAGCTGGGTTTCATCTGGGTGCCTGGTGGGGGGGTGTTTGAGCTGGAGGTATCAGAGGGAGTCTGTTTGTGCCCAGGTGTTTGCCTGGCTTGTGGTGTGGAGATCTTTCTATTTGAGAGTGCAGGCTTCCAAATGATTGACAGTCTGCTGGAATCATCTCTTCTATTCATGCTGTCAGGTCTTTTTTCAATCTCTATGGCTTCTCTGATGATTCTGTGGCTGGGGTTTTCTATAGTGGCCAGGGTTTTAGTGCCATTGAAGTTGATGTTGTGACCTGTGGTTTTCATGTGTTGGACTAGTGAGGAGGTGTGTTCCAGCTTTTTTACTGCATTTTTGTGTTCATCCAGGCGGGTACTTATTCTTCTATTGGTCTGTCCAATGTATGTGGCCGGGCATGATGCACAGGGAACTTCGTATATGCCTTGGTTTTCCAGGTCAGTTTTATCTTTGGGGTTTTTAACGATGGCTGCTATTTTTTTGTCTGTTTTGAAGGCAGTCTTGATGTGATGCCTGTGTAGTATCTTACTGATTTTGTCTGTAGTACCTCTTATGTAGGGCAGGACAGCTGTTCCATGGATCTGTTGATCTTCTAGGTCTCTGTTATGTCTTGGTGTGTTTTTGTGGATCAAGTTGGTGATTTTGTTTTTGTGGAAGCCATTGGCTGTCAATACTTCAGTCAGGGTGCATAGTTCAGTCTTTATATGTGTCTCCCCATTCCCTTCCCACTCCTGGGGGAGCATTACTGCAAAATCCCTATTCCCTTCCCACCCCACTAACCTGCTTTCCACCTCTGTTCTCCTGTGCAGGGCAAACAAAAAGACTCAACCGATCAGCTGGGACTCAATAGGAGGCAGAGAAGAGATGGAGGCAGGGACAGTCAGAGGTGGTATTTGCCGGTTCTCTGAACTACTGGAGATCTTTGTTATGTAAAATAGAATGGCCTAGGCCACAGTAATGGCCCATTAGCAAAGGTGGGGGGGCTCAGTTTCTGCTTCTGAGTTTCTATTCTTTTTAGGGGAAATATTCTGCCTTTTTAATATTTCCTGGGATATTTCATTTTTCTAGGAGCGGGGTCAATGATAACCTCCTACAATGCAAAAAATTTTCTCCTTGTCCCAAAGCCTGGTGGGTAGCATTAACTTTGAAATGGCAAATTTTGGGAATTTGCCCTTCCCTTGTGTTCAGGATTAAACAAAAACAATATCTATAATTCCCTTCTGGTCAATGTTGTTCTGAAATCCTACCAGCTTTGGATAATTTTCAAATTGATCTCCTGATAATAGATAATTACCTGGATGGAAATTGTCTCATTCTTATGCAGCCTATTTAACCAAATAAGATTTCTCTTTCTTCTTCTGTGGGTCACATGAGGGCAGCATGAAGGAAGAAGGGAAGTCTCTGGAGTTTAGGTCAGTAACTATGGACACCTCAGTGACTTGCAGAATCAGAGAATGATCAAATGCATCAGTTGGAAGGCAGCTTCAAGGTCATCTAGAATTCTAGATCCACTGCAGGAATCTATCCTGATTATTAGCCAACTACCTCCCATTTGTGCATCCAAAATATTCTAAAGCAGAGTAACACAGTTCCACTGTAAGCTGGTTGTGCTTACTATTATAGAATAAAACAGAATAACAGAGTTGGAAGGAACCTTGGGGTCTTTTCGTCCAACTCACTGCTCACCCAGAAGACAATGTTGCCGAACCTTTCCGACATTGAGTACCAAAACGGGAGCACCAGAAATAGGAACAGCAGCTCCCTGGCACACATGCACGCACTGGGTAGCTGAGCTTCCAGTTTCTGGCATGCACAGTTTTCTAGTTTCGGTTGCACATGCGCATGCAAAGACCAGCTGGCCGGGGAGCTGTGCTTCCGGTTTCTGGCACTCCCATGTGCGCGAAGACCACTAAAGAGGATTTATTTGAAGTCAATATTCTATATCAGGCAATAATCTGGGTGTAGCCAACTCTGAGATACGTAATTCAGGCGACAGCTGGTGTGCCCGGAGAGATGGCTCTGTGTGCCACTTCTGGCATGCATGCCATAGGTTCACCATCATGGCCCTATACCATTTGCAGACAAATGGTTCTTAAAAACCTCCAATCTTGGAGCAAACTTCTGGAGACAAGTTGTTCCACTGATTAACAGTTCTGATTGTCAGGAAATGTCTCCTTAGTTCTAGGTTGCTTGTCTCCTTGATAAGTTTCCATTCATTGCTTCTTGTCTTGCCTTCAGGTGCTTTGGAGAATAGATTGACCACCTCTTTTTTGTGGCAACCCCTCAGATATAGCAGGTAACATTGCTATCATGTCACCCCCTAATCTTTCTTTTCATTAAACTAGAGATAGAATGTAGAATAATAGAGTTGGAAGGGACCTTGGAGGTCTTCTAGTCCAACCCTCTGCTCAAGCAGGAACCCTTATACCAGTTCAGACAAGTCATTGTCCAATCTGTTCTTAAAAACCTCCAGTGCAATATATTTAAAATATATATTTTCTGCGAGTTGTCCCAAAGTTGCTTTTCCAAAAGGGAACTGGACTTTCTTGTTTTTTCCTTGAGAACATTTTGCTTCTCATGGGTGAAGGAATAGAATGAAACAGGCTTATCAGATGGGAAGTGAAACTTTTTCAATGAAAAAAAACCCAAGTTCGTTCCTTTTTGGAAAAGCACCTTTCGGACAACTGAGAGCCTGGATGGTTGAGAATCTCCATTGATACTTTTGGTAATCGAGATTTGATCCTTACACAGCCCAAATGTCATGTTCCTGTTGGAATCTGATTCCGAGGGAGAAATGGAACAGCTGACAGAGGGTGGGAGTGTGGCTCAGGTGGCTGTGAAAGAAACTGGGGAAGGGCACAGTCCAGCTGGGCATTCAGAGGAAGACCCAGGCCCACCCTCTCTTCATTCTTGGGAACACAGGGAGGAATGAATAAGGGAGCAATGTGAGTTGTGTGATTTATGGGGAAGGAAAGGGCCCTGATCCCTTTCATTGACTGCAGCTGGGAAAACTGTTTAAAAAGGCAAACTACATACAGCAAAGTTGCTGGAAGCAAGCGTGATTTATTTTGGTTTGTCAAGTCTTATCTGAATTCTGGCGCCTTCCCAACTATGTGTGTTTTGTTATCTTTTGAAGCCTGCAATTCCTTATCCTGCCCTGTCTCGTTAATTGCTGCAGCAGTGGTTTGTATTTTATTTATAATTTATATGTGCTTTGGGTTCAGATGGAATTTCTTCCCTTCAAAAACTGTTCTTGGGAAAGTTTTTTCTCTAGCCAATGATAACTGGACATTGGGGGCCAAGTTGGAGGAATTAAAGGGACTTTACCTGTTTTTGTGACTTTGTTGCTTTTGTGCTGCGCCCCGGGTCATCATATCAAAATTGCACTGGCCTTCAGATCAGAAGATCAGCCCAATGCTAAAGGGTTCTTCTTGATCCCAAGTTTGGTTGCTGAAAAGAAGGTAACTTGGAGGAAAAAAAACAGTTTAAGCATAGTTTTTGGAAGCATGTTTCAGTTTAAGGGGTTTACGCCAAGCCACATACCTCTTTTATTGCTTCTGCCAAAGGAGAAGTTAAGGTGAAATGAAATGGCTTCCTAAGGGAAATTGAATTTGCTTCTTGATACTAGCTGAGTCATCAAAGTGAAGCACAGCTGCTTCAACCACAACAAGGAGATGATTGATGTGGGAAACTATTTTTATCACTGTGGGCTAAGTGTAAAGTGTCTTGATCTTTTGCCTGATTCACACACAAACTTCACTCATGCTTTGCTTAACCGTGATTACCAAATCCACCACAACTGACCAGGTTTACCAAAAAAGCTAATGCAGAGTTCTCCAAAGTTGTTATTGTTGTTATTATTCAAAATACAGGTTGGCCTTTGGGTCACAATGGAGCCCAAAATTCATGTTACTAAGTGACACATTTGTTTAGTGAATTTTGCCTTTCTTGACACAGTTGTTAAATGAATTACTGCAGTTGTTAAGCTAGGGACACAATTGTTACTTGAATCTGGCTGTGATGACCTGGGTCATGGCACCGAAGCAACAAAGACACAAAAGTAGGTAAAGTCCCTTTAATTCCTCCAACTTGGCCCCCAAGGCCCAGTTATCATCGGCTGGAGACAAAACTCTCCCAAGAACAATTTTTAAAGGGAAGAAATTCAGTCTGAACCCAAAATACATATAAATTATAAATAAATAGCAACTGCCAAGCGTCTGAATTTGGTCACGTGACCACGGAGAGGTTGCAAGTTCCAAGTGTAAAAAATGGTTACAAGTCTCTTTTTCAGTGCCATTGTAACTTCAGACAGTCGTTAAAGCAAATGGTTGTAAATTGAGGAGTACCTGTATTTACATAGATTGGCCCAGCTTTGTTAATTCTGTTATCCCAACCCCATCTCAGCCGCTGGTCTGGATACTCATAGCAAACTGTAAGGTTTGAAATTCCTTTATTCTTCTACGCACACAGTATTCGGCAAGGACGGATGAAATCCAAACCAGGTTAACACTGGGAGCATTTGCCTTCCAGTGTATTTTATTCCTTTACACCCCCCCCCCCAACTAATCGCTTCTAACTTCGCCCTATGCTCGTTTCCCAATTACCCTTTCCTATTATGCCTAACTTCTTTTAAACCGTGTATCCTAATGCACCCACTTTCCTATCACTGATCCCCAACTAATCCCCTTTCCCCAGGCTGCAGTATACACAATTTCCCCGCCTCCCCGGAGTTCACGCCAATAACGTTTAGCGGTTATTTAGGATTCCCACGACAGGGATTTCTCCACCAGCCGTCTCCTCCCAGCCGGGTCTTGCTCCTTGGCAGCCGAATCCTAGTTAATGTCAGGGACTTCTCCATCCAGTTGTTATCGGCAAAGGATCAACGTCAGGGCTACCCCACCCAGCCGTCACCTCTCAGCCATTGCCTCTCAAGTGATTTAGTAATGTTATATAAGAGTGTCAATCCTTCCGGGATCTAAGACACTGTGGCTGTCGGGTGCCGATACGGTTGGAACCCAACACCCTGGTTCCCTTCAGATTCATTAATTCTAGCCCTCATCATCTTAATGTCGAACACCGGCTTGTGGACAGGGGAAATCCGAAATACAACCCAGAGAGCCCAGAATGGTTTTGCAATCGGTATGAATTTGCATCTTTGCTTACTACTACCACAATCTTTGCTTACTACTACCACAATGACAACAACAAAAACCTTACTACCTACATAAATTGATCTACCACATAGTTTTGTAATTCTAGGAAAACAGAGAACATGACCTCTGTGCTGTACTTGTGGAGTGAAATAGGTCTCAATAAATAGTTAGGAGTAATTGCAATGGAGGAAAAAAAGGGACTTATTGAATCAAGATTACATTGTCACGATTCTACTACATGCATTGATTGACCATCTAGGACCGTGATGGCGAACATAGGGCACGTGTGCCAAAGGTGGCACGCAGAGCCATTTGTGTCGGCACACAAAGAGCAGGCAAACTTACCTCACTGCTCATGTGCACGCCTCACAGCTGATTTTCGGTGGGTTCAAGGCCTTTTTCGACCTCCCAAAGGCTTGAAGAAGGCCTCTACAGGCTTTGTAGGCCAAAATCTAGCTCTGTTTCATCACTTCTGGTATTTTCAGAAAAACAGGAAGTGATGACACAGGGCTACATTTCAGCCTACAAAGCTTGTAGAAGCCTGCAGTAGCCTTCTTCAAGCCTTTGGGAAGCTGAAAAAGGCCTCAAACCCACTGAAAATCAGCTGTGAGGCGCAGTGCAAGTAAGGGGGCAGCAGGAGGATTGTGCACACATGCATAGGGGACGTGGGGGGGGGCGCTCATTGTCTTCTGGGTGCTGGCATGCAATTTCGAGCATGCAAGCGCGCACTCAATTTTTGGCAGATGAGCCCAATATGGTTAGCCACCACTGGTCTAGGAAATATGGTTGAAGTACAATGTCTTCCAAACAATAGTCAAAAGTTTGTCAAAAGTCAAAAGTGACTTATGACATTTTTTCACACTTTCGCCCTTTGCGGCAGCTCACATGATCAAAATTCAACTGCTTGGCAACTGATTCATATTTATGATGGTTCCAGTTTCCCGGAGTCACATGATCATCTTTTGCGACTTTCTGACAAGCAAAGTCAATGGGGAAGCCAGGTTCATTTAACAGCAGTGCTACTAACTTTAAGAAGTGCAGGGATTCGCTAAACATCTGTGGTAAGAAAGGTCGTTAAATCAGAACAGGGGCTTGGACTTGAAGACCTCCAAGATCCCCTTCAACTCTGTTATTCTGTAAAACTGTCTTGCTTAGCAATTGAAATTTTGGGTTCATAACTTGAGGACCTGTAGCCCACTGTGCCTAACCAAACACATTCTGGAAGTTCTTAAAATGAAGAATAAGGATGTTGCTTTTTTGTTGCATTTATTTTATTTTATTTATTTCATTTATATTGCTGCCTATTTGCCCATGGCGACTCGAGGCAGCTTATACAATGTAAAACCATATCTAAAGCAAAAAATAAAAAAATAATAAAAACAGACAAAAAGAATCAAAAAAATTAATAAAGTACAATAGAACAAAATCGGGGGGGAGGGGAATCAACTCCCCTGCCCTGACAACAGCAGATCACATGAGCCATTTGATGGGCTCCTTCCCGCTCTGGGTTCCCCAGGCCCGCTGGCAGAACCAGATCTTCAGCACCTTCTGGAAAAGTGTTAGAGTGGCAGCCATTTTAATCTCTGAGAGGAATGAGGTTCCAGAGAGAGGGAGCCACCACGGAGAAGACTCTTCTTCTGGGTCCCACCAGATGTATCTCCCTCAGGGATGGGACCCACAACATTCCCTGCCTCCCTGCTCTAATGGGTCAGATAGATGTGACCGGCAAGAGACAGTCCCTCAAATAACCCGGTCCCAAGCCATGAAGGGCTTTAAAGATGAAAAACAGCATCTTGAATTGCACCCAGAAGCAAATCGGCAATCAATGCAGCTCCTGAAGGTGAGGTGACACATGTGCACGCAGGGGTCTGCACAAAACCATGCAGGCTGTTGCATTTTGCACCAATTGGAGCTTCTGGATGTTCTCCAAGGGCAGGCCCACGAAGAGCACGTTGCAATAATCAAGATGGGAAGTGACCAGGGCATGAGTGACTGTGAATAGGGACCATTAGTCCAGGAAAGGGTGTAACTGGTGTACAACCCGCTGTTGCGCAAAGGGCCTCCTGGCTGCGACCACCACCTGCTTTTCGAACAGGAGTCGTGAGTCCAGGAAACCCCCTAGATTACACACAGGGTCTGTTTGGGGTAGTACCACTCCATCCAAGACCAAAAGTGGCAATTCTCCCTGAACCAATGAACCCCAAACCCAGAGCCACTCAGTATTGCTCCATAGTAACTGAATTTAAGATATATATATGTTTTTTGCAATTCAGGATGTAGCGAATGGCTGTTAAGAGGTGGAGGCCATTCATAGCTCAATCCACCATGGCTTAAATAAAGTCCCGATTTGAAAGCATTTAAATGGATGGTTATCACCAGAATTCAGAATAATAGAGTTGGAGGGGACCTTGAAGAACTTCTAGTTTCATGGAAGCAAATTCCAGTTTAGCCCTTGGTTAGCCCTAGAAAGGGACAGGAATATCCACGGAGTAGAGAACCTTTTCATCACAATACCCCACGGCTTCTGTTCTCTTTCTCTTCTTCCTTCCTCTTTTCAAAGGGAACTAAAGTAGCTGAAGCTTACAAGAGGAACTTGTAAAGAGAGCTTCGTGTCACGGAGCAGGGAAGCAGAGAGAAATCCCCTCCAGATGCATCTTACTGAGATGTTCTGAGCTTTGCAAGGGAGAGAAGCAGGGGTGAGATTCAGCCGGTTCGGACTAGTTCGGGTGAACCAGATGTAAAATGTATGTCTGGGTTCAAACCGGTGGTTGAACCGACCAGCTAGTCCCACCCACTCCACCCCACCCCTCCTCTGAGTTTCCACGCAGCCTGTTTTGGAGGCAGGTAAGTGCAGGGTCTGCACAGAGGCTCTGGGAGGGCGAAAAACGGGCCTGTTTCCGGCTTCCAGAGGGCCTCCAGACCCTGGAGGAAGCTGTTTTAGTCCTCCCAGAGGCCCAAGGGAAGCCTCTGGACCCTGGGGAAGGCAAAAAACAGCCCTCCCAGAAGTTTCACGCCCACCCAGAAACTGGGCAGCGAACCTTTGAATCTTTGAATCCCACCCCTGGAGAGAAGAGGTAGAAGGACGGAAGGAGAAAAGAAAGAGAGACAGGAATAAGGCAGGGACAAGACAATCCGACAAATATGGTAAAGGAAAAGTGCTGAAGGTGCTCCTGGTTACAATGCAACAAATAATTTTAATGGTCATATCAAAAAAAAAAAAGTATTCATAAAATGAGAACTTTATGCGGACATTTTTCTCTGTTGATTGTTGATTACCTTCCTTATAGTATGTGTTCTGTATGTAAAGTGGATGACTCCAAATCTACAAACCTGATTG
>BLBF01000040.1:1527601-1542269 GCA_015471245.1 Laticauda colubrina | reverse complement strand
TTCTATTCTATTCTATTCTATTCTATTCTATTCTATTCTATTCTATTCTATTCTACTCTACTCTACTCTACTCTACTCTACTCTACTCTATTCTTTAAGAGTACAGAATGGAGTGCATTACTCTTTCACCTGTACAGTAGTCTTCAACTTGTAACCATAATTGAGCTCCAAATTTTTGTTATTAGGCAACACAGTTGTTAAGTGAAATTTGCCCCATTTTATGACCTTTTTTGCCATAGTTGTTAAGGGAATCACTGCACTTATTCCAGTGGTGGGATGCAAATTTATTTACTACCGGTTTTGTGGGCATGACTTGGTGGTCGTGGCTTGGTGGGTGTGGCTTGGTGGGTGTGCCAAGAGAAGGATACTGTAAAATCTCGATTCCCACCCCATTCCTGGGGGAAGATTATGCAAAATCCCCATTCCCTCCCCACTCCTGGGGGAAGGTTACTGTAAAATCCCCATTCCCTCCCCACCCCACTAACCTGCGTTCCAGCTTCATTCTCCTGTGCAGGGCAACCAAAGAAGACCCAGCCCATCAGCTGGGACTCGGGAGGCAGAGAATAGATGGAGGCAGGGACAGTCAGAGGGGGCATTTGCCGTTTCTCCAAACTACTCAAAATTTCCACTACTAGTTCTCCAGAACTGGTCAGAACCTGCTGAAGACCATCTCTGATAGAAATTCAGTTTCTAAGCAGCAGTACTTAACCAGAGTGGTATAAAACCATCATAATGACAATTGATCAAACAGATATGGCTTGAAACTGTGAAATGCTATCTGTACTTTTATAATTTTTTGCCAGTTTTGCCAAAAAAAGGGTAGAACCTACATGTGTATGTTCTCTTGAACCCACTAACCATCACTGAGTACCCACTAGACCCCATGACTGCATTCACATTGACTTTCTAAGCTAAAAATCATGATTTATAAAAGGCAATGAGCAAAAATATTCCACTACAATGACCAATAAAAATTATGTTGTGTACATCACACTACACCTCCATTCGTTGAAATCCCATGACTGAATGCATGGTAATTTGCTAAGCTGTAAATCATTGTTTGTAAAAGACAAAGATTAAAACAAAATAACAGAATTGGCAGGGACCTTGGAGGTCTTCTAGGCCAACCCACTCTACTCAAGTAGAAGACTTTCAGGCAAATGAAAAATGTCCAATGTTGGAGCATTCACAACTTCTGAAAACAAGTTGTTCCACTGATTAATTGTTCTAACTGTCAGGAAATTTCTCCTTAATTCTAGGTTGTTTCTCTCCTTGATTAGTTCCCATTCATTGCTTCTTGTCTAGCCCTCAGCTGGACAAGAAGCAATGAATGGAATCTAATAGAAGTTTCTATGAGTTTCCAAGAAACTAGAAGAATAGGTTGAAGAATAGGTTGACCCCTTTATTGTGGGAGCCCTTCAGATATTGGAACACTGCTATCATGTCTCCCCTAGTCCTTCTTTTCAGTAAACTAAACATACTCACTTCCTGCAACTGTTCTGCACTTGTTTTAGCCTCCAGTCCCCTAATCCTCTTGGTTGCTCTTCTCTGCACTCTTTCTCGAGTCTTCACATCTTTTTTACAGCTAGATGCAGTACCCCAAACGTGGCCTTACCAAGACATTATAAGTGGTATTAACACTTCACGTGATCTTGATTCTATGCAGAGGTAGGATTCAAAACTTACAGCAACCAGTTCTCTGTCCAGTTGCTGGGTCGGCGTAGTGGGCGTGGGCGTGGCCTACCAGAACTTCCGGGAGAGCCATTTTTCACCTTTCCCAGAGTCCGGAGGCTTCCCTCAGGCCTCTGGGAGGATGAAAATGGCCTCCCCTGGGCTCTGGAGGCCGTCCAGAAGCTGGAAACAGGCCCATTTCTGGACTTCAGGAACTTCTGGTTCAGCTCATTTTTCACCCTCCCAGAACCTCCTGTTCAGACCCTACATTTACCTGTATCCAAAATGAGCCACGTGGAGACTCCTGGGAGGGGAGGGGCAGGCTGGACCAGTGATCGGTTCAACTACCGGTGTGGCAAACCAGAGGTACATTTAACATCCAGTTTGCTCAAACCTGGCCGAACTGGCTAAATCCCACCCCTGATTCTATCCCTCTATTAATGCAGTCTAGAACTGTGTTAGCTTTTTTGGGCAGCTGCCGCACACTGCTTGCTCATATTTAAGTGATTGTCCACTAGGACTCCAAGATCCCTCTCTCAGTTACTTATTTTTGCACTTGAATTTGTGCAGGAATTAAACATATTGTGCCTTTCATGTTTGGCTGTTCCCCTGTCTTTGGTGCAATACCATTTTCCCCCCCCCCCCCCTTACAAAATTTTATATGCAGCTTCTGGTATTGTTTTTCAGAAAACTTCCATCTCTTTTGAAGCTACTTCCCTCAGCTCAAACACATTCAAGTCGCAACAGCCCATTCAACTTTTCTCTGATTGGAAACACCTCAGTGAGTCATTGTGTATTTATTTCCAACCATTAATGTTTTTATGTTCGCTGGTCGAAAAAGTCTTCCCCCTCTGCCCCATGTTTTTATAAGAGAGAAATATGCTCACATTTCTATGGCAGAAAATCATCCCATCAACCGGAAAATTCCAGTCCAACCAGTTTAAATTTGCAAATAAATTTGCTTCTAATCGTGAAATCTTTCAGAAGAAAGTGCCTGATTTAATCTTTGGAGGGAGCCAGGAGAACACACTTCGTTTTACTTCAAGCTATTATTTGGCAAAGGCTTGTATTTGGCATAACTGTTCTTAATTTAGCAAACAAGAGCCCTCATTGCACCGAAGAGGCAAGAAGCAAACAAAGTAGAACAGACAGAAATTATCACTGATCAGATCTGGAAAGAACCACTTCTTGGCAACAGAGGCCATTTGTTTTATTTATTTATTTTTATCCCACCTATTAGTTTTATAAATAACTCAAGGCAACAAAACACACTGGATCTTCCCTTCCTCCTCCTCTTTTACCCCACAACAACAACCCGCGAGGTGGGTTGGGCTGAGAGAGAGAGAGAGGGACTGGTGCAAAGTCACCCAGATGGCGTTCGTGCCAAAGGTGGGACTAGAACTCCCTGTCTCCTGGTGATTGTCCCAAAGTCATCCAATTGGCTTTCACATGTAAGGTGGGATTAGGACTCACCATCTCTTGGTAATTGGTCCGAAGTCACCCAGCCAGCTTTCATGTCGAAGGCGGGAGTAGAATTCACAGTCTCTGGTGATTGGTCCGAAGTCACCCAGATGGTTTTTATGCCAAGTCAGACTAGAACTCACAGTCTCCTAGTTTCTATCCTGGTGCCTTAATCACTAGACTGGCTCGGTGTTGCAATTCGATCTGCAGGATACACAACTGCACAGAATGAATGTCACATCTGATCTTTAATAGCATACAAAGGACCTCTCATCCTAATCATAATGTGGGCACAATTGTAAGGTGGGACTAGAACTCAAACTTTCCTGGGGATTGGCCCGAAGTCAACCAGCCGACTTTCATATCAGAACAATGAGTTAGGGGTGTTAGCAGAACAGAAATAAAGTTGTTGAAATTAACGCATTGAAATACAGTTAACAAAAGCTTTCTCTCCATGGGCAGCTTTGGATTATCGTTCTCCTCAATAAGTCAATGAACAACTACATTTTGTCCTCAACTTATGACCACAATTGAGCCCACCATTTTAGTTGCTAAATCAGACAGCTTTGGAGTGAGTTTTGTCCCATTTTAGGACAGTTGTTAAGTGAATCATTAACACTGTTAAGTTAAATCAGTCAATCAAAATGGAGCCTGAAGAGGCCTTGGAGGTCTCCTACGCTAGCCCAGGGATGGGATTCAAATTTCTTAACAACTGGTTCTCTGGGTGTGGCCTAATTTGTGGTTGTGGCTTGGTGGTCATGTGACTGGATGGGCATGGCTTTCAGTCTGGGCGTGGCGTTGTAATCATGTGACTAGCTGGGCATGGCTTGTATATAAACATTGTAAATATTTATGTAAATATTGAATTTTTTTTAATTAAAAAAATAACAACTTTTACCCAAAATCAGTCAAAGCAGGCAGGCAGATTGAGTTGCCCACAGAATCACAGAAACACTCAGAGATCTACCTTTTTGCAATCTGCTTCCTGAGTCAGTCACAGAAAATTTGCTTGTACAACGCAGGCAATTTGGATGGCGTGCATGCAAGATAAAGAGTGACTGGGTGGAGAGGGGAGGGGAGGGAGGGGCGGGGAGGGGAATGGCCAGCCAATGGTGTGATTTGCCAGTTCTTCAAACTGTGCAGAATGGTAACAACCAGTTCTATAGAACTGGTCTGAACTGATAGAATCCCACCCCTGGGCTAGCCCCCTGCTCAAACAGGAGACCCCTACACCCATGATGACAAACCTATGCGTGCCGGAAGTGGCACACACAGCCATTTCTACTGGCAAGCAAGCCGTCGCCAGGAACAGATCTACTGTGGATGTGCGCGTGCCTCCCTCCAGCCAGGTGATTGTTATGTGTCTGTCCCGCATGTGCAGGGGTGTGTGGCATGCAAGAGGGGTCGTGAATGCATGCACAGGGGGAGGAGGGTTGCACATGCATTGCATTATGGGTGCAGACATGCGTGCACATGTGCACACACACACTTTTGGCACGTGACAATGAAAAGATTAGCCATCACTACCCTATGCCATCTCAGACAGCTGACTGTCCAATCTCTTTGTGCCTTAAAAACGTCCAGTGTTGGAGCACCCATAACTTCTTGTGGCAAGCTGTTCCACTGGTTAATTGTCCTCACTGTTGGGAAGCTTCTCCTTAATTCCAGGTTACTTCTCTCCTTGATTTGTTTCTATCCATTGTTTTTTGTCCTGCCCTTTTTCAGAGAAAACTCAAAATTTCCGCAACCAGTTCTTCAGAACTGGTCATAACCTGCTGAATACCACCTCTAAATCTACCCCAAAGATTAGCAAGTTGTGTGAACCAGCCAGGGGTGGGATTCAAAAATTTTAACAACCAATTCTGTGGGCGTGGCTTAGGTGGTGGGTGTGGCTTGTTGGTCATGTGCCTGGATGGACATGGCTTGGTGGTCATGTTATTGGCTGGGTGTGGCCAACTCAATATCACTCACATCGAGGCACGCATCTCCTTGCCTGGCCTCTCACAACTGTGGGGATACTGCAACAGTCGTAAGTGTGAAAAAGGGTCACAAGTCACTTTTTTCAGTGCCATTGTAACTTTGAATGGTCACTCCACACAAGCAAAGTATCAGCAAAGGAGGAGAAAAAAACTACAAAGAAGTTCCTGGAGGCCCTGTCCCACTGCACTTACGGATGCAAAGAGGATGTAAAACGTTAAAAAAAGCTTGTCATCCATTGGAAAACACTATGCATCCGTTGTGTATTCATTGCATATGTGTTTCATATGCTCTATCCTTTGAGCATCCGTCCACTGCGATTTCATCTGCGCAAGAAATTTTGAGCTGCACAAAACTTTGTGAACGGATGAACTTTCTGCCGTGTACAATGTAAATCCGCGACATACGAGCAACGAACGTTTTATGTCCGTTTATCATCCGTTAAACGTCCGCTGTATCCTCTCTGCATCCACTCGGCATCCTCAAACTCACATCCGCTGCAGCTGAAAATGGAAAGAGGGAGGAAACAAAAGGTACACGGAACGTCTACACAGCGTTAGTAGTATGGAAATAGAAAGGATGCGCAGTGAACGGTTTGCATCCGATATACATCCGCACAGCATCCCCTTTTTTTCCTTTAGGTGTACGTGATGCATCCGTTTCATCTGCTATGCGTCCGCTTCGAAATTATCCCCCAGAACCCCTTCAGAGGTGTCATCTGCTTCCATCCGCTTTCATCCGCTAGGCTTCCTATGAACATCCGTTTAACATCCCCGCTACATACCACCCACATCTGTTCTTTTCCATTCTTTTCCGTTCTGTTTATGCAAATTTTCGCCACTTTTTTGGAGCGGATGACAACAGATGGAGCCACCCCCGAAATTTTGCTCGTCCACTGTGTCCTTTATGCATGTTTTGCGTCCATCGGCCTGTGGGACCGGGCCTTAAGAAAGGAAGTCTAGTCTTGCCAAGAATGTAATTAGGGTTAACAGAGTGGCAGTTTCGGTAAGCAACACCAGAATGTTTCTTCCTGCCTTCCTTACAGGATTAGCCCAGCAATTTCTTCTAACAACTGGTTCTCCAAACTGCTTAGAACGTTAACAACCAGTTCTAGAGAATAGGGGAGAACTGGTAGAATCCCACCCCTGGAACTAGCCAACCTTTCTCGTATTACCAAGCTCCTGAGATTGTAAGCAAAGCTGAAAGTAATGGACATCAACATGCGTACAAAACATTAGGGGGTTGGGTGAGCCTTATAGTCACCTCGAGAAGGTCACAAATTATGTTATTTGCATTTGTTGACTACACAAATCCCACAATTTCTATAATTTGCATGGCGGAACCATGACACACCTGATATCACACCTTTTCCTGCTCCTGTTGGGATGGGAAATATTGCACCTGTGCCTGAAGTTGAAAACAATATAATCACTGTACTGGTTTAGCCAAACTGGGACCAAAACTGGGCCCTTCCGTTCCAAACCATGGTTCCCAAAGGAAGTTGATCTGCAAAGTACGTAGCTTTGTGTGAGGCCTAATGACTGATCATTATTGCGTTGCTCTGTATTCCATAAAATAAACTATCCGATCTGCCAGCTTTGGCTTGGTGCCTTGCTGGCATTCTGCCATCATTTGGGGAAGGAAAGGGGGAACAAGTGGACTATAAAGGTGTGTACCTTTATGATGGCAAATTAGGAGAGGGGAATTGACAGTTGAGAAAGAACAGAGCATTTTGGAATCTGGTTCATGCTGGCATGCCGGTGACTTCAAGTCCATTTGCCATGAGAGGGGAATTTCACCCACCCAAACACTTCAGTGTTGCCTAAAACATTTTGCTGGTGCCAAATTGGTTACACACAGCTGGACCACGGGAGGAGAGCTAGGGGAAACCAGGGGTTTGGTTTTGTATTGGCACGTATTGGAATTTTAAATTATGTTTGCCCCTACAGCATCTCTTAGTAAAAGTGACTTTTCACTTCAACTAAATGAAGTTGAGAGTTTTACTTCCCTAAGAGATCAATCTGAGGCAGGTCTGACATAAATCCTGAAATAATTTACATGAGGTGAAACAATTGCAGGTCGGTGTAGTCATCTCATAATATTTCAGAAGGTGGAAAGAGGACTTGCTTTCTGCTCTCACACCCATCTGGGTTTGTTTCTTTGCTCCAATGGTGTCCATGCATGAAAGCCATCTGATTCACCTTGAGGTACTCCTTGAGTTATCCTTGTCCAGGGTGAAGTAAAGTAGTATAATCTTGTGTGCATGACTGTAAGCTGGCATTGCCTCAATTGAAGATCTTTATGTCATGCCACTGTCGGAATCTGATTCAGAGGGGGAGGCCAAACAGCTGACAGGGAGTGGGAGTGTGGCTCCGTTGGCTGTGGAAGAAACTGGGGAAAGGCAAAGGCCAGCTAAGCAGAACAGGGGAGAGGTAGAGCAGGGCAGAGGGAATTCAGAGGAAGACCCAGGTCCAACCCCTCTTTATCATAGGGCACAGAGGGAGGAATGGAGAAGGGAACAATGAGAGTTGCATGGCTCATAGGGAAGGAAAGGGCCCTGATTCCCTTCATTAACTGCAGCTGGGAACATAGTGTTTAAAAACGGAAGCTGTGTACATCAAGCTGTTGGGAGCAAATCGTGGATTTCTCTGGTATTGTCGTGGCTTATTGGTGTTCCTGGTGCCTTCCCAACTGTGTGAGTTTTGCTGTGCTTTCAAGTCTGGAATTCCTTCTCCTGCCCTGTCAAGCTAATGACTTCAGTTTGGTCTGTTTGGATTTTGAGTTACAGTTTGTGTGTACCTTGTTTTGGACTGAATTTTCTCCAGTTAAAGGCTGTTCCTGGGAGAGTTTTTCTCCAGCCAAAGGTAACCTGGACATTGGAGGCAAAGTTGGAGATAATAAAGGGACTCTTCTTGCTTATTTGACTGCGTTGCCTTTGTGCTACACCCCGGGTCATCACAGTTTGATTCATTGACTGTGCTTGTAAAAAAATTGCAAATGGTGATCATTTGACCCCAGGACACTGCAACCGCCATAAATATGAGTCAGTTTCCAAGCATCCAAATTTTGATCACATGACCATACGGGTGCTACAACAGTTGTAAGTGTGGAAAATGGTCATAAGTCACTTTTGTCATTATCATTGCAATTTTGAATAGTCACTAAATGAATTGTAAGTCAAGAAATACCTGTACGCACAAAAAACAGCAGCAGGTTTCAGTAGCTTAACATGGATTCTAATTCAAAAAACAGAAGCTCAGTGAAGACCGTTCCTAACAACAGAAATATAAATGGGGACTTCATCAAATGTAAGGTGTGTGATTTCAGGCTGACCGTGCCAAATAAATTCTTCTTCTTCTGCTAATCGTGCAAGCACTCTATTTGGTAGGGTGTTAAATACGTCCTGCGAATCTGTGCTGAAGGTTATAATAAGTTTCTTGCGATAAATTGGATTCTCTGTGGTTTGATTCCTACCGTAGATACCATTTTGCAACTCTTTCTTTCAGCCTGTTATTAAACATTTGAAATAGATTTTACAGGGCGGCGTTGTGGTGTGGGAACTTGGACTTGAGGGCGTGGGAATGGCACACAACACTGAACCACAATCTCAGCCCAGTTCTTTAGAAGTAAATTCCAGTGTGGTTCATGAATCAGAAAATCAGGAAGTTCCTAACAAGAGAGTAAGGGAGGACAGCAACCATTCCTCTCTTTTCTGCCCTGACCAATATTGGAAAAATCTCCATCACTTTGACCTCAACAGCTGATGAATTCATGGACACATCCATATATTTTTCTACAAAGCAGATTACTGGCAGTCCTCAACTTACAACAGTTCACTTAGTGATGGTTCAAAATTATAACAAAAAAGTGATTTATGATTGTTTTTCACACCAACTTTTGCAGCATCCCCATGGTCACATGATTAAAATTTGGATGCTTGGCAACTGACTCATATTTGTGATGGTTTCCATTTCCTGGGCTCATGTGATTCCCCTTTTGTCGCTTTCTTACAAGCACAGTCAATGGAGAAGCCAGATTCACTTAACAACCGTGTTACTAAATTAAGAACGGCAGTGATTCACTGAACGACAGTGGCAAGAAAAGTAAAACGGGACAAAATTCACTTAACAAACATTTCACTTAGCAACAGAAATTTTGGGTTTTAAGTTGGGGACTTCCTGTATCTTTGCAACTATAACTTCATGCTAGGCTGATTGTTCAATTCTATAGTTTAGCTTCCAGCCCTCAAGTTCCATTGGTGGTATTCTATTGGTTTGGCCCGAAAATACAACCAATCGGCCGAACCGATAGTAAAAAAAACATCTACCAGTTTGGCTGAACTGCTATTTCTTTTTTTTTCCTTTTCCCCCTGACGATCAGCTGTTCCAACTATCAGCTGTGCCAGGATCCCCCTCGTTGTCTTACTGCTTCGCCCAGGAGGCTTCCCTGAGGCCCAGGAAGCCAAAAAAAGGAGCACGGAGATGGGTTGGTACTGCACACACACTCACAAAAAGAAGTCACATCCACCCCATCACATGGCCATGCCCACTTAGCCACGCCCACAGAACCGGTAGTAAAAATATTTGCATCCCACCACTGTCAGGTTGCATAGTGGTTTCTCCTTAAATTACTAATCTAGTCCATGTTGTTGTCAGCGTTCCAGTTAAACTCCCCATATTCATTCAGCATTCAGAAACAAAGGTCATCCAAGTAAGAATTTATTAGAGAAGTTATATTGGCAGGGTCATAGGTGATAGTGAATTAGTGTCTCAGAATTGGCTTCATGCAGGTCATGCCGACATGTTCGCTCCTAATAAATCCTTTGAAGATTTTGACGCTTGGCTCGAGGCTCATGATTTAATTAGGGCATCTGCCGGAATCCTGACACTTTCATTGCGACCCTGACATATAAAATAAGAGCAGGGCATCTTGACTTTTTTGTCCCTGGATGCCCCTGCTCCAAAACATGCTCCTAGAAGAGATTTGGGGACGGTCTAAACAGAGAATAGGAATTGCCCCATCTTGCACAGTGCTGGAAATAATTAAGTCATTATATATAAATATATTTATGTTTACATATGATATAATATGGGTAGTCCTCGAATTAGGACCACAATTGAGCCCAAAATTTCTGTTGCTAAGTGAAACATTTGTTAAGGGAGTTTTGCCCCCTTTTTACAACTTTTCTTACCACGGTTGTTAAGTAAATCACTGCAACTGTTAGTAACACAGCTGTTCAGTTGCTTGTCACATGACCCCCAGGGATACTGCAACCGTCATAAATATGAGTCAGTTGCCAAACATCCAAATTTTGATCCCATGACCAAGGGGGAATGCGGTAATGGTTGTAAGTGTGAAAAATAGTCCTGTTTTCAGTATTACTGTAACTCTGAATAGTTACAAATTAATTGTTATAAGTCAAGGACTGTATTCCTATATTATAGTTATCTATTAGGATCAGTTTCAGAGGTGGTCTTCAGCAGGTTCTGACTAATTCTGGAGAACCGGTAGTGGAAATTTGGAGTAGTTCAGAGAACCGGCAAATACCACCTCTGAGTAGAGATTTTACACTATCCTTCCCCTGCCACGCCCACCAAGCCATGCTCACAGAACCAGTAGTAAAAAAAATTGAATCCCACCACAGGTTCTGACCAGTTCTGGAGCACTGATAGCGGATATTTTGAGTAGTTCAGAGAATCAGCAAATACCACCTCTGACTGGCCCCGTCCCCATCTATTCTCTGCTTCCCATTGAGTCCCAGCTGATTGGCTGGATCTTCTTTGGTTGCCCTGCACAGGAGAACGGAGCTGGAAAGCAGGTTAGTGGGGTGGGGAAGGAATGGGATTTTGCCATAACTTTCCTCTAGGAGTGAGGAGGGAATGGATTTTACAGCCACGCCCACCAAGCCATGCCCACCAAGCCACACCACGCCCACCAAGCCACGCCCACAGAACTGGTAATAAAAAATTTTGAATCCCACCACTGGTCAGTTTGGTCTAGTAATTAGATCTCCAGGCTAGAAACCAAGAGACTGTGGGTTCTAGTCCCATCTTACCCATGAAAGGCAGCGGGCTGTGTTTGAGCACTCCCTCTCTCGGTCCAACCCACCTCACAATGGTTGTCATTGTGAGGAAAATAGGAGGAGGGAATATTAGGTATGTATGCCTTGAGTGTGGGTTTGGTGAAACTGTTGTAAAAGGTGATTACGGGACACTGCAAATGGCCCTAAATGCTGCCTTATTGCCCAGCACCCAATAATCAATCATATGACCATGGAGAGAGGGGCCCTTACTGTTGGAACTTTGAATCCGAGTTGTAAATATCATCAAGGTAGGTCCATCATAACTTTGAACACTTGCTAAGCCACTGGTCGTAAGTCGAGGATTACCTGTGGAGTGCTTAATAAACTTTAGAACTCACCTTTGCTTTACACAGTTGTTACCATTCTCTCTCTTCTTTGCTCTGACCAAGGTTTCCTAAACTGCAACTAGGCACACGCTTATTTTAAAAACAAGACTTATTTTATTGCAATGCTGGGAATTGTTTTCATTCCCAGCTGGTAATGAATCTCAAACAGTCCCCCAAGATAAGCACTCACCTTTCTTTTCTGTGAAGTGCTGCCAATAACAGAAGTGTCAAATGAACTAGAAAAAAAAAACCAATTGAAGTACAAAGAGCTTCAAGAATGAATCTGAACAGATTGAACAACTTTGCTTCCTGCAAAGGTTTCATCACCTTTGTCTGTCCTTTATACTTTATGGGAGGGGCAATAACCTCCCAGTGTTACTCCCGACTTGCCCCTTTTGTTTCAGCTGCTCTTGCCTTCTAGCAGCTCTGTGCACACGCACACTGGGAACAGACTCCCCTTGTTGCTCTGCCTCGCTGCTGCCAGGCTCCGGAGGCAGCACCCCACTCCCAAATTGTCCTGGCTCCATCTCTGCATCAGACGTAGGACCCTCGTCCAAATCCTCTCCAGACTCCCTGACTGGTCCCCATTCTTCCCCACTGTCTGATTCCACTGCTGTTAGATTGGCTGCCAGCAAACCACAACATTCTGTGTATTCTACTTGCAATTTACTTTTGGCTTAGTAGTTCTAAGTTCAGTATTGTAGTAGTTGTAGTAGTTCTAAGTAGTTCTAAGTAGTTCTAAGTAGTTCTAAGTTCAGTATTGTAGTAGTTCTAAGTAGTTCAGTATTGTATGTGTTCATAGGTGATAGTATCCTGAAAAAACAACAACCCTTCAACTCCTGGTGATTTCATGAAATCCATCTTAGTTTTGTTGGCAGTTGAATTCATTTACACACATGCCTTCTTCTGGACTAAGTTTTTAGAAATTCCATGGTGACTCCCATCAAAGAGCTAAACAAGGATGGTTTTCCTTCCCTTTTCGTCAATCAATCAATCAGAATAGAGTTGGAAGGGACCTTGGAGGTCTTCTAGTCCAAGAGACCATATGTAATTCCAGACAAATGGTTGTCCAGTCTTTCCTTAAAAAACACCAGTGATAAAGCACTCACAATTTCTGAAGGCAACCTATTCCATGCCAATTGTTTTCACTGTTAGGAAGTTTCTCTTTAATTCTAGGATTCTTCTCCCCTTGATTGGTTTCCATCCATTATTTCTTGTTCTGCATTCAGGCGCTTTGAGAATAGGTTGACACCCTCCACTTCTCTGGGGCACTGCCTCAAATACTGGAATACTACCATCATCAAATTCCTTGTGTGTCCAATTACACTTGCCCGATAAAGAATTCAATTCAGTTCAATTCAATTCTCTTCTCTCTTCTCTTCTATTTCATCTTCTCTTCTCTTCTCTTCTCTTCTCTTCTCTTCTCTTCTCTTCTCTTCTCTTCTCTTCTCTTCTCTTCTCTTCTCTTCCCTTCCCTTCCCTTCCCTTCCCTTCCCTTCCCTTCCTTTCCCTTCCCTTCCCTTCCCTTCCCTTCCCTTCTCTCTTCTCTTCTCTCATGTCTCCCCCTTATTCTTCTATTCTCTAGACTAGCCATATCCAGTTCCTGCAATCGTTCTTCATATGTTTTAGTCTTCAGGCCTTTAATAATCCTCATTGCTCTTCTCTACACTTTTTCCAAAGTCTCACCTTTTTTTTCTTTTTTGTAATGTGGTGACCAAAACAAAACATGGCCTTACTAGGCGTTTAAAAAAGTGCTGCTAATATTTCACATGATTTTGATTCTATGCCTCTGTTTACGCAACATGGGATGTTCATTAAATGCGACTACAGTACCTGCTACAACTCACTCAACTTTTGACTCAGTGAAATTCTATCGTTCTCACAATGTGTTAAATCTTGATTAAAGTTAACCTCGCTAAGTGTGTGAGTGCGTATATGTGTGCGTGTGTGTGTTTTGTTCAAGAAACTGTACAATGTAATGGACCCAGCTTAATTGGCTTGTTTATGGGTTCACTTTATTTTGCAAGATAGGCTTACAGGAACTGGATAAAACCGGTTACTTTAACTCGGCCAAAAATCAAATGGGATAAAGGTCAAGAAACTACATTTATTGTACGGGCTTCTGTACACCAAAACTGAGATCTCCAATTGCAGCAGAGTTTTTGTTTGTGCACATCCAAAATAACAGTATCCAAATAGCAAGATTACCGATTTATTTATTTATCCAGTTTTTATAGCTGGACAATTTAAAAAAACAGTAAAAACATCCAGAAAATAAATACAGAAGCCCTTGATGTATGATCAGAATTGAGCCCCAAAATTTATGTTACTAAGTGAGACAATTGTTAAATGAGTTTCACCCCATTTTATGAACCTTTCTTACTACAAGTTGTTAAGCAAATCACTGCAGATGTTAAGTTAGGGACATGGTTGTTAAGTGAATCTGGCTTTCCTATGGACTTTGCTTATCAGCAGGTCGCAAAAAGGTGATTACGCCACCACTGTCATAAATATGAACCCATTGCCAAGCATCCAAAATTTGATCACATGATCACAGGGACACTGCAATGGTTGTTAAGCATGAAAAATGATCATAAATCCCTTTTTTTTCCCAGTGCCACTATAACTTTGAACGGTCCCTAAATGTACTGTTGTAACTTGAGGGTGGACTGTACTGTCTGATTAATTATTATATGCTCGTTGTCACTTTTGTGACATGACAAAGCTATTATCAATTCGATAAATTAAATTAAACAGATAAAGGCAGCACAGTGGTCCTTGGGTAACTGTCCAGGTGCAATGCCTCTTCTCAAGAAGGGCCCTTCCTGGGAGGATCAGTTATGAGCCGCGGTGATGCAGTGGTTAGAACACAGTACTGCTGGCTACTTCTGTTGACTGCTGGCTGCCTGCAATTTGGCAGTTCGAATCTCAGCAGGCTCAAGGTTGACTCCATCTTCCATCTTTTCGAGGAAGGTCAAATGAGGACCCAGATTGTTGGGAGCAAGACTCTATAAAACCGCTTAGAGAGGACTGTGAAGAACTGTGAAGTAGTGTATAAGTCTAACTGCGATTGCTCTTCTTTCCTTCCTTCCTTCCTTCCTTCCTTCCTTCCTTCCTTCCTTCCTTCCTTCCTTCCTTCCTTCCTTCCTTC
>BLBF01000040.1:1512111-1527591 GCA_015471245.1 Laticauda colubrina | reverse complement strand
TTCCTTCCTTCCTTCCTTCCTTCCTTGGTTAGTGTTGTGTTCATGGAAGAAGGAGACTCAGAGACCAGCATAACTTCAACTCTTTTATTTAGAGCAGAAAGTCCATCTTAACCAGGAGCCACGGCAGCTCTTTATATAGAGAAACTGCTCGCGGCTAGTGTCCAATGATGGCTACTTGTTTTTCCCGCCGCTTGAATTGGCCAATCATAGGCTTGCTATGATTGGCCAATCAGCATCGAGTAAAGTAGCCAATCAGCGTCGGGTATTCTTGTCCAATAGGAATAGTCTATTAGGAGTATGTTAATATGGAACACCCCTCCCCACTAGGTATGGTCCTACCGTACGTAGTCACAAAAGTAGGCGAGGCTTCTAGGTTGCCTAATTGACTTGCGCAGTTTAGTTGTGTCATCGTCTTCAGCAGGTTCAGACGAGATCGCTGTTTCTCCTGTCCTTCTCTTCAAACCTGCTAGAAGGTAGAGTCAGCCATGCCACTCCGGCCCGGCCTACTGGTAGAGTCGGCTCGGCTGCTCCTTTCCGACAAGGCATCCAGGTCTTCTTGTGCCTCCTGCTCTTCGCCGAAGACTTCTGTGGGTAGGTCATTGTTTTTACTTGCATTTATTTGCGAATGTTTTTTATTGTATATATTTTAGTTTTGTGGGGTTTCTTTTTCTACCGGAGGGGGTTTCCCCCCTTATTTGTTATTGAGGGGTCTCCCCCCTCTCTGGTTGGTCTCGTGATATTTTTGTGTAATGTTTGTGGTGTTGCTGATGTGTGTGTTTTGTTCTTCATGTCTGGGTGTGTTGGTAGTGCGTTCTAGGCTTCATGACCATAACTGGTCAATGTGTCTCTGCCAGGTTCAGCCACTGTCTCTTTCTAGTCTATAAGACCGTGGTCCTGTTATTTGTGTTATCTTCACCGGTACCCACAATAGGTGGCCGGTGAGATTCTTTGCATAGACTAAGTTCCCTGATTCGAATTTGCGATACTTGCTGGATGAGTCAGTTAGTTTTTCGGCGGCATATGTTGGGTGTAATCTATCTAATTGTGACTATAGTTTTCTGCCCATTAGTAATTCTGCTGGGCTTTTATTTGTAGTGGAGTTTGGTGTTATGTGCTGTATGGTGAGCATTTTTTCAATTCTTTCTTGAATGTTCCCTGTGTCTAATTTTTCTAAAGTTTCTTTGGTATACAGGACCATGCGTTCCCCCCTTCCGTTCATTGCTGGTTGGCCTGGTGCTATCAAGGCATGTCGTATGCCATGTTCAGCGAGGAATTTTCCGAATGGTAATGCAGTAAACTGTGGGCCATTATCTGAGACGAGAATGTCTGGTAACCCTTGAGTGGTGAATAATTTTCGCAGTTGTTTAATGACCATTTCTGTAGTAGTCAAGTTCATGAGGCTTACTTTCAACCAATTGGAGTAAGCATCTACTACGATTAGAAATGTATGTCCTTTTGTTGACCCCACGAAGTCTATATGTATTCGTGACCAGGGGCCCCTTGGTGTTTCCCAGTCTAGGCCAGGTGCTGAAGGGGGTGCAGGGTGGGAGTTTTGGCATTTCCCACAGGTTTCAACACATTTCCCAATGTCTTTGTCCACCCCTGGCCACCATACGTAGCTCCTGGTCAGGGATTTCATTTGCACAATGCCCGGGTGGCCTTTGTGCAACATGTACAGTACCTGTTCTTGTAATGGTTCTGGTATTATTACCCAATCACCCCATAGGATACAACCTTTTATCAATGACAGTTCAGTTTGTCTCTTCTTGAAAGGTTTAAAAGTAATGTCAGTCTCGCTTTCTGGCCACCCTTTTCCTCCCCAGTTTAATACTTGTGACAATGTTTTGTCTCTTGCGGTCATTCTGGCAATGTCAGGCGCGGTTATTGGTAGGTTGGACAGAGTCTTAATTTGTAGGGTGGAAATGGTTGGTGCTGGGTCAGTCTTTATGTCTGATAGGGGGGTGCGGCTCAAGGCATTGGCACGGGAAATGTCTTTACTGGGTCGGTGGATAAGTCTATAGTTGCAGGCTGCCAGGAACTCAGACCACCTTGTCATTCTCGGGGATAGTATATTTGGGGTGGCTCTGTTTCCTGCTAGTATTCCCAATAGGGGTATATGTGATTTACGCGCCTAATTCCTCAGATTTAGAATAATGTCAGGTGGTGCTCCATTCAAAATCCAAGAAAGAAATACTTAGACTCTTTAATTTAGAGAAAAGTTATCTTTTACTGAAAGTGAAGTGGTAGCAACCAGAGAATTCTGAATCTGAGGAATTAGGCACGTAAATCACATATACAAAGTGATGGAAGTGTTCCCACCCCCAATAGTTCAGATGAAACTTCCAATTAGAAGTTGTGAATATGATCATGTGGGCATCTTCAGGTGATGATGAGGCCTCTGTCTGTTGACCTTGGCATACTTTGATAACGGGTTGCAGTTGCGCAGAGAAAAGAAAGCTAAGCGAGAAATAGAAACCTAACTCTGATGTATGCTTCCCCCCCCTTCATTTACACAACAGAAAAATGTAACACCTCCAGCTCACTTCCCAGATTCATCCCACCCTCCCCTCCCCTCCGTTTCTTATACAAAAATGCGAAAGATGCAAAGCGATAGTAGAAGATCTTGAAGGCTGACAAGGGGTTTGTGATCGGTAACAAGGGTAAAAACCCTACCATAAATGTATTCGTGGAACTGTTTTATGCCGGATATTGCCGCTAATGCCTCTCTGTTCAATTGGCTATAGTTCTGTTCAGTTTTTGAAAGAGTCTTTGAGTAAAAGGTGATGGGGGCTTCTCTCCCATCAGGCAGGATGTGGCTAAGTACGGCTCTGATGCCAAACGGTGATGCGTCGCAGGTTACTGTTAATGGTAATGTCACGCTGTATTGCATCAATACCGAGTCGGAGGTGATGAGGTCTTTTATCCGCTGGAACGCTGTCTCTTCATGTCGTCCCCAGGTCCAGATGGCTGATTTGTCTAATAGTCTATGTAGTGGTTCCGCCGTTGTTGCCTTCTGTGGCAGAAAAACGTGGTAAAAATTTATAAGTCCCAAGAATGCTTGCAACTCTACTTTGTTTTTTGGTCTAGGCACTTCTTTGATTGCCTTAATTTTTTTCTCTGTGGGGTGGATGCCCTCTTTATCGATTTGGTACCCCAGGAATTCGACTTTCGATGTGGCCAATTTACACTTTTTTTTTTTTACCTTGAGTCCCGCTTTTTGGAACCTTTGTAAAACCACTCTGAGACGGGCTTCTAATTGTCTCTCATCATTAGCTGAGACTAGCACGTCGTCAAAATATGGGACTACTCCTTTTATCCCTTGTAATAATCGCTCCATTCAGCTTTGGAACACCCCAGGGGCTACGCTGACTCCGAATTGTAGTCTTTTGCATTGGAAAGCTCCTCTATGAGTCACGATCATTTGCGCCTCTGCTGTTTCAGGGTCTACTGGCAATTGTTGGTAGGCTTGATCAAGGTCGAGCTTTGCAAAGACCTTGCCTCTCCCCAATGAGTGTAGTAGATGTTGTACTACCGGGACAGGATATGCACTTTGTTGTAGAGCATGGTTCAGGTAGCCTTGTAATCCCCACAGATTCTTATGAATCCATTTGGTTTAACTGGGGTCACGATTGGGGTCTCCCATTTGGCGTGGTCTTCTTCTCTCGTGTCGCTACACTTTTCCCAGCCACTGTAGAACACTGTTGGTGTAGGTTGGTGTAGCATGGTAGAAGGATTCGCAGGTAAACAGATACCTGACAGGGGCCGCGACGTGAACGCTCCTTCTATGGCGTGGTCAATTGATTCCAAAATGCCTTGTGCTATTAGTTTATTTAATTCTTCATCAATTTTGGGTTTTAGTGCGAAGGAGACTCGCCTCACCTTTAACCTAATTGGAGCAATTGTTGGGTTTAGGTTGAATGAAATAGGGGACCCCCGGTACTTGCCTAAATTTCTATCAAAGACATCCTGGAACTCTCTCATCAGGTTCTCCTCCCAGTCTGCGTCGGCGATGCAGTTAATGCCGGTTACTCCGATTCCTAGAGGTTCAAACCACTCGAGTCCCAGTAGGATTGGTCGGTTTTGGTCAGAGGTTAGAGGCAATATCTTTTGGTGTTCTTTGAAATTTATCTGGAAGTGTCCAGGTCCGACTACCGGTATTCTGTTTCCTTGGTAGTCTTTTAAAATTAGTGATTGGTGTTCTAGTTCAGCTCTGCCAATATGCGGTACTAGTCTTTTGATGGTATCCCATGATACCATCGATAGGTCTGATCCAGAATTGAGCTCCATCTTACATTCTTGGCCCTCGATCCGGACTGCCACATTTACCTTTCAGCCATTAGTTGCGTTAGAGTGACCGATGGTGATGGTTTGATGGGTTTCCTCTTTCCTATAGTTCTTGTTTAGCCACTTTCCTTTGCTTTCGCGACTCTCGCGGCTGCACATTGGCCTCTCTTTATTTCTTGGTGGTGTGTTGTCCCTATATCTGGGGCTGTAGCTTTTCCAGTTTTGGCATACTCGTGCAATGTGACCTCGCCTTTCGCAGTACCAGCATACAGTGTCTAAGAACCAGCAC
Organism: Laticauda colubrina; assembly: GCA_015471245.1. Classification (NCBI taxonomy): domain Eukaryota; kingdom Metazoa; phylum Chordata; class Lepidosauria; order Squamata; family Elapidae; genus Laticauda; species Laticauda colubrina. Next base: position 1,523,018 of record BLBF01000040.1, on the reverse strand, counting down.
TCAGCACAGGGATGGTCTCCTCCACACCCGGCACACTGAAACCCCGACTTATGACAATTTTTCAGTTGCCGCTCTCACTCAGCCTGGAGTCTGTGGATCTCTTCTTCGTCGTTATCATTGATTCCGGACAATCCACTGTCTGTGCAGCATGCGGTGGTTTTGTGTGCGCTTTCTGCCTTCTTTTCGGTGCTCTGATTTGTTTCGGTCGGTGTCTTGGGTGAGTTGGCATTAATCTGCTGCATCTTTGCCGCTGATTTTTTGGTTGCTTCTGTTGCCGTGGCTTCAGCAATAGCCTCGGCAATGGTTATCTTTGGCTGGGCTAGCAGCCGGCTTTGTAGGGTAAGATCTCTTAGTCCGAGGACCATGCGATCCCTCATGGCTTCGTCCATGTTTAGGAATTCGCATGCTCCTCCAATGTCCCTGCTACAAAATCTGTGATGCTCTCACCCTCCCTCTGGTCTCGTTTGTAAAATTCATGTCTCCTGATGAGGCTGGAGATGGTCAGTGCATAGTGAGCCTTCAGCAGCTTCTCTAGATCTGGCCAGGCCATCTGCTTTACATTGTCTGGTTTCGCTAGTGCCTTGGCCATCTTGAACACTGTGGGCCCACAGTGCGTCAGGAACATAGCTCTTTTTCGGGTGTCCGAGATTCCTTGTAGATCGTTACTCTCCAGGAACATGAGGAATCTATCGATGTAGGATTCCCAGTCCTCTGTTGCTGGATTGAATGGTGTGGGTGGTGAGTTGGTTCCGGCCATTTCGTCTGCTCGGTTCTCGATGCCACATGCCCGACTGGTCTCCTCTCTCAGAATCCCACCTTCGTCGCCAGTATTGTGTTCGTGGAAGAAGGAGACTTGGAGACCAGCATAACTTCAGCTCTTTTATTTAGAGCAGAAAGTCCGTCTTAACCAGGAGCCGCAGCAGCTCTTTATATAGAGAAACTGCTCGCGGCTAGTGTCCAATGACGGCTACTTGTTTTTCCCACCACTTGAATTGGCCAATCATAGGCTTGCTATTATTGGCCAATCAGCGTTGAGTAAAGTAGCCAATCAGCGTCGGATATTCTTGTCCAATAGGAATAGCCTATTAGGAGTATGTTAATATGGAACAGTTAGAATGTTGTATTGCAGACTAAATCTGTCCACAGCCAATGGTAGTTCAATTCTGATTAGCTCAAGGTTGACTCAGTCTTCCATCCTTTCGAGGTGGGTAAAATGAGGACACAGATTGCTGGGGGCACTTAAGAGAAGGCTGGAAAACAGTGGGAAGTGGTATATAACTCTGTTTTTGCTATCCTTCCTTCTTTCCTTAACAGATAACAGATAATCAGAGTTGGAAGGGACCTTATAGGTCATCTAGTCCAACCTCCCGCCCAAGCGGAAGACCCTACACCATTTCTGACAAATGGCAGTCCAATCTCTTCTTGAAAGTCTCAAGTGATGGCGCTCCCACAACTTCCAAGAGCAACTCCTGTTCCATGGATTGATTGTTCTGTCAGAAAGTTTCTCCTTATTTCTAGGTTGAATCTCTCCTTGATCAGTTTCCTTGTCTAGCCTTCAGGTGCTTTGGAGAATAACAGATAATCAGAGTTGGAAGGGACCTTGTAGGTCATCTAGTCCAATCCCTCACACAAGTGGGGGCCCCTACATCATTTCTGACAGAGGGCAGTCCAATCTCTTCTTGAAAGTCTCAAGTGATGGCACTCCCACAACTTCCAAGGGTAAAGGCCCTGTCACACTGGCCGACGGATGCAAAACGTTTGTAAAAAGGACACAGCGGATGAGAAAAATGTTCCATCCATTGTTATCCACTCTCAAGAGGGGCAAAAATTTGCATAACCAGAGCGGACAACACGGAAAGGAACGGACGGGGAAAGGACGCAGGGCGGATGGAAAATGGATGCTCCACGGAAGCCTAGCGGATGGAAGTGGATGAGATCGGATGGCACATCCGCAAGGCGTCCGGGGGAGCGCAGCAAAGCGGACGCGGAACGGAAAGAGCGGGTGCAGAGCGGACGCCGAGCGGATGAAGCGGATGCCTAGCGGAAGCCTAGCAGAAGCCTAGCGGATGCCTAGCGTTCACTGCGCATGCGGGGAGGATGCATTGCATCAGCCCCGTGGCTATAAAGGGAAGCAGCTCCCAAGCAGGTCAACATTCAGAGGAAAGACTTGCTTCCAGACACATCGACTGCCTACCAGCCTGCCTGCCAGCCTGCCTGCCAGCCTGCCTGCCTGCCTGCCAACCTTGCTGCCTGCCTGCCTGCCAGCCTGCCTGCCAGCCTTGCTGCCTGCCTGCCTGCCTGCCAGCCTGCCTGCCAGCCTGCCTGCCTGCCTGCCTGCCAGCCTGCCAGCCTGCCAGCCTGCCAGCCTGCCAGCCTGCCTGCCAGCCAGCCTGCCTGCCAGCCTGCCAGCCTGCCAGCCTGCCAGCCTGCCTGCCTGCCAGCCTGCCTGCCAGCCAGCAATTCCACAACCATGGGGAAGAAGAGAAAGCCTCAGCCATCTGCTGCCAGAGTGAGGGACAGGGTCACCCTCCCACCCCCTGGCCCTCACTCTGCTTCTGCTGGGGCTTCTGCAGCACGGGCTCGCTCTTCTGGGGCTGGGGCTTCTGCTGCTTCTGCTTCTGGAGGAGCTGATGCTGCTGCTTATGGCGGTGGTGCTTCTGCTCATGCTTACTCTGCTGATGCTGCTTCTGGTGGTGGTGCTTCTGCTGGTGCTTACTCTGCTGAAGCTGCTCCTCATCCTGCTGGTCCTGCTGTTGCTCCTGGTCCTGCTGTTGTTCCTGATCCTGCTGGTGCTCCTGGTCCTACTGGTGCTCCTGGTCCTGCTGGCGCTGCGGGAGCTGCTGGTGCTTACTCTGCTGCTGCTGATCCTGGTGCTGCTGGCGCTGCTGGTGCTGCTGGTGCTTACTCTGCTGCTGCTGCTGGTCCTGCTGGTGCTGCTGCTGGTGGTGGTGTGGATGAGCAGCCTCTACAACCTAGAAGCCCCTCTGATGAGGGCCCATGTGGTCCTGCCAAAGGGAGGAAGAGGCATATGCAAGAACGGGAGAGGAGGCAATACTCCATTGAGGAGGAACATGAGGATGAGGTGCTGGAGTGGCTGAGAGAGAATGACTATCTATGGCGGAAGGAACACAGACTCTACAGGGACACCAAAAGGAAGCAGGTTGCTTGGAGAGAGAAGGCGGAGACCCTGGGCTACACTTCAGAGGTGCTCCTCGGCTGGTGGAAGCACATGCACACCTGGTACGGGAAGCTGCACCTCAAGAAATCTGGCCATGCCGCGGTCAAGCTGATGGACAGAGAGACCTACGTCATGGCCAAGTGCAGCTTCCTGGAGGGTGAGATCCGCCACCGAGGAGCAGCCCCTCTCACAATCCTCTCTCTCAGGCAGCCTGCTGAGAGCCAGTCCTCTTCCGGCAGAGAGTCAGCTCCTGTCTCCAGGCAGGTGTCTGTGGAGCGTGCCACGACGGAGAACCTGCCGACAGCTGTTCTAACCATGGCGGAGCATATGGAGGACCCCCTGGTGCAGTGGGAGAAAGGAGATGGCACTTCCACCACAGTCCAACCCGCATCCACCCCTAGCTCCACCTCCACAGAAAGGCAGAGAGCCAGACAGGAGGGACAGAGCCACACTGTCCTGCTGGAGATAAGAGACACCATCAGGAGCAGCACAGATATCCTCTCTCAGCTGGTACACACTGACTCCTCATCCTCCAACCACAAGCCCTTCCTCACCTATGTGAACCAGACCCTCATGGACATGGCGGAACCCCAGTACCAGGTGGTGAAGGACCGGATCACCGATCTGCTTCACAACCCTCCAGATCCAGATGAACCTGCTCCCACCCAGTCCAGGTCTGCTCCTCCACCCCAGGTGATGTCCCTCCCATTCCAAGGCTTCCCACAGGCCCTGACCTACCAGGGCTACAGCTACCAGGAGGTCCAGCAGCACAGGCAGAAGCCCTTCCTAGTCCAGGCACAGGTTCATCGGACGCCACCGTTGCCACCGGTTCCACTGATGCCACTGATGCCACCCATGCCACTGCTGCCACCGACGCCACCCATGCCACCCATGCCACCCATGCCACCCACACCAGTCCTCACCCAGCTGCAGACCAGACAGCCCCACTACACTGCTCCTTCCTCCACCCCACAGCCAAGCCCGGCCTCAGTACATCTGTCATCGGTACTGGGGCTGACACCCCCTGGCATGGAGGAAGAAGCTCTCAACATCACGGGGCTGAGCCAGCTGTCTGAGAGCTTCCTCAACACACCGTCCCCTGTTGCCCTCTTGGGGCCATGCACCCCAGTGTGGCTTCAGACCAGCACTCCAGCACCAGCCACCTCCATAGCACCTGGACCCTTCACCCCTGAGACTGGGCACACCTCTGAGTGACAGCGAAGAGTGCCAGAGATTGGGTGGCTACCTGAAGACTTTATTTGGACACTTGACTTGGGTCATTTTTCTTTTACAGCTTGTTATTAATAAAGATTATCTTTGCTTCACACATTTGCTTCATTTATTTTATTAAATAAAGTCTTGGTGGAAACCTTTAGAAATGGTTTAAGCCTTTGCATGCTTGTGGGATGGGTTAAGATAGCAGTGGGATGGGCAGAGATACCTTTGGGATGGATAATAGCTGTGGGATGGGCAGGGATACCTTTGGGATGGGTAATAGCTGTGGGATGGGCAGGGATACCTTTGGGATGGGTTAAGATAGTTGTGGGATAGATGAACCTCCAGTGCAAGCATAATGGGACTGTATGGTCCACCCTCCCAGGTGCCACACCTTTGGCCCTTCATTATCAATAACAATGTAAGCATTCATCCACATATGTCAACATAAACACAACTCTTTATTAAATGCCCTGTTCATTGTAAGCCCACCCAACATACATGGCCCAATCTCATCAGTGTGATGAGACAGGCTGAAGGAAGCATCCATTAATCATTTATCATCCTGTCTTGCCACTCCACTGCTCCAGCTGGGGAGTTGCACCAGTGTTTCAGGAGGTTGCGCTGCTTCTTCCCTTCGCGTGAGGTTCTGTTGGGGCCTTGCACATCCTAAGTGTCTATCAGGTTTCGCCCTTGCCTCCATTCACCAGGTTCCATGTCCCCATTGCCTTGTTGGAGGTCCACGAGCCTGTTCTGCAAGACTGGGTAGCGGGTGCGCATGAGATTGTGCAGGATGCAGCAAGCTTCCATGATCCTCCTCACGGTCTCTGGGCGATGCTGCATGGTGGTGAGAAGTACCAGGAACCTGTTGGCCAGGATGCCAAAGGCGTTCTCCACCACCCGCCTTGCCCTGGACAGCCTGTAGTTGAAGATCGTCTCTTCACGGGTGAGGAGTCTGGAACTGTAGGGCTTCATGAGGTAGGTTCTGAGGGAGAAGGCGTCATCCCCCACGATGAAGTAGGGCACATCTTGCATGTCGTTGGGCAGGGGGTCTGGATCTGGGAAGCCCATGATGAGGTTGCTTTCCAGCTCCTCCTTGAGGTGACTGGCATTGTATACCTGGGCATCTGAAGATGACCCGTTGCCTGAAGCATCGATGTACATGAACTTGTAGTCAGCATCGACCATGGCGAAGAGGATGATGCTGAAGAAGCCCTTGTAGTTGAAATAAGTGGACCCTGACTTGGCTGGAGCTTTGCAGGCCACGTGCTTGCCATCTATGGCTCCAACGGTGTGGGGGAAGTTCCACCTCTGATACCACTGCTCTGCAACTTTCTTCCATCCTTCTTCAGTGGAGGGGCACTGGAGGAGCTCCTGCAGGTATTCTTCGATGATGGCCTGCACCACTTCTCTGACCACAATGCTGATGGTGTTGTGTGGCACCCTCCAGCCATACTGCATGCTCCTGTATGTGGTCCCTGAGGCCAGGTGGCACAGAGTCAGTGCCACCTTGAGCCCAGGGTCCAGGCTGGGCCGGAAGTTGGTGTTTGTCTTGGTCAACCTGGGTCTCAGCCACTCCATAACTTCGTCAAACATGGCTGGAGGCATCCTCATGAAGTTCTGGAATGCACGAGGGTCTTCGTTCCTCAGCTCCACCATCAGCTTGTTGTACAGTCTGTACTCTGCTCTTCTCCCGATCCATCTTCGGACCCAGACGCTTCTTGGCTGCCTCCTTTTCTTCCCGTAGAACAGTTGAAAGAGCCTGTAGATGGCTTCGCACTGTTGCAGAACAATGGTGGCTACCAAAAGGACTGTGTTACGATCCATGGTGGACATGACTGGATGCTGTGGAAGAGCAAGAGGCAGATGAAGGCTGCAGAGGTCTGCACAGCAGGGCTGCTGGTCTGAAAGTGAGATCCAGGTGAGTTGCTCCCCCTTTTTTTCGGCAAGATAGGTTTTCCCCTATGTGTCCTTTTGCATCCTCTAGGCATCCTCTAGACATCCTTAATATCCGAGATAGGTCCCCTCTGCGAATGTTTTTTCCGTTTTAAATCCTTTGTTTGCGAGCTGCATCTGCTTTCATCCTTTCTCTGTCCGTGCTACTAACGCTGCGCGTCCGTTCCACGTCCGTTCTGCTTCCTCCCTGTGTCCGCTTTCCGCTGGAGAGGATTTGAGTTGCGCAAATGCGCAGCGGATGCCTAACGGATGTAGCAGACGCGTAACGGATGATGACAGATGCAGAACGGATGTTCCCCGTATGCGTAGCGGATGCAGAACGGACGCGTTGGATACATTTTCCACTCAGAAAGTTTTGAGCAGCTCAAAACTTTTTGAGCGGATGGAACCTCAGTCGACGGATGCTGGATGGATAGAGAGGAAGAAAAACGGACGCAGTGAGTACAGAACGGATGCATCGCGTTAACGAACGGATGGCAAGCGTTTCTCTCCGTTTTACATCCTCTTTCCATCCGTTGGTGCAGTGTGACATGGGCTTAACTTCTGTTCCATGGGTTGGTTTCTCCTTATTTCTAGGTTGAATCTCTCCTTGTTCAGTTTCCATCCATTATTCCTTTTTCTGGCCTACAGGCACTTTAGAAAATAGCTTGACCTCCTCCTCTCTGTGGCAGTTCCTCAAATATTTGAAGGAGCTGCCACAGAGAGGAAGGGGTCAGTTTAGTCCTTCCTTCCTTCCTTCCTCGGTAGAATGCAGCATTACAGACTGACTGCCCACTGCCAGCAGTTCAATCCTGACCAGTTCAAGGTTGACTCAGCCTTCCATCCTTCTGAGGATGGTAAAACAAGGACCCAGATTATTGGGGGGCAAGAGGTTGACTTTGTAAACCGCTTAGAGAGGGCTGTAAAGCACTATGAAGTGGTATATTTATTTTTATTTATTTAATTTGTCAAGCAATTATAAGATAACAGGTATAAGTATAAACAGTGATGAATACATGAAATACATATAAGAAAAATAAAAAGAAACAATAGGACAGGGACGGTAGGCACGTTGGTGCGCTTATGCACGCCCCCTACAGACCTCTTAGGAAAGGGGTGAGGTCAATAGTAGAAAGTCTAAGGTTAAAGTTTTGGGGGTTTGGGAAAGAAATTACAGAGTCAGGTAGAGTATTCCAGACACTGACCACTCTGTTGCTGAAGTCGTATTTCCTGCAATCAAGTTTGGTGCAGTTAACCTTGAATTTGTATCTATTGCGTGCTCTTGTGTTGTTACGGTTGAAGCTGAAGTATTTATTGACACGTAGGACATTGCAATGTATGATTTTATATACACTGCTCAAAAAAATAAAGGGAACACTTAAACAACACCAAGTAACTCCAAGTCAATCACACTTCTGTGAAATCAAACTGTCCACTTTGGTAGCAACACTGATTGACAATCAATTTCACATGCTGTTGTGCCTATGGAAGAGACAACAGGTGGAAAGCATAGGCAGTTAGCAAGACATCCCCAATAAAGGAGTGGTTCTGCAGGTGGTGACCGCAGACCACTTCTCAGTTCCTATGCTTTCTGGCTGATGGTTTGGTCACTTTTGAATGCTGGCGGTGTACTACCTACACCTTTATGGAAGGAGGGACAGGAGGAGCCCTGCCAGAGCCCTGCAAAATGACCTCCAGCGGGCCACAAATGTGCATGTGGCTGCTCAAACGGTCAGAAACAGACTCCATGAGGGTAGTGTGAGGGCCCGACGTCCATAGGTTGGGGTTGGGCTTACAGCCCAACACTGTGCAGGATGTTTGGCATTTGCCAGAGAACACCAAAATTGGCAAATTTGCCACTGGCGCCCTGTGCTCTTCACAGATGAAAGCAGGTTCACACTGAGCACATGTGACAGACATGACAGGGCCTGGAGACGTGACAGGGCCTTCTCCAGGGCCGTGGAGAACGTTCTGCTGCCTTCAACATCCTCCAGCATAACTGGTTTGGCAGTGGGTCAGTAATGGTGTTGGGTGGCATTTCTTTAGGGGGCCCCACAGCCCTCCATGTGCTTGCCAGAGATAGCCTGACTGCCATTAGGTACCGAGATGAGATCCTCAAACCCCTCGTGAGGCCAAATGGTGGTGCGGTTGGCCCTGGGTTCCTCCTAATGCAAGACAATGCTAGACCTCATGTGGCTGGAGTGTGTCAGCAGTTCCTGCAAGACGAAGGCATTGATGCGATGGACTGGCCCGCCCGTTCCTCAGACCTGAATCCAATTGAACACATCTGGGACATCATGTCTTCTTGCTCCATGCACCAATGCCACATTGCACCACAGACTGTCCAGGAGTTGGGGGGATAGTTTAGTCCAGGTGTGGGAGGAGATCCCTCAGGAGAGCATCCGCCACCTCATCAGGAGCATGTAGGGAGGTCATACAGGTATGTGGAGGCCACAAACACTCCTGAGCCTCATTTTGACTTGTTTTAAATTTGGATCAGCCTGTCGTGATTTTTCAACTTTAATTTTGAGTGTAACTCCAAATCCAGGCCTCCATGGGTTGCTAAATTTGATTTCCATTGATAATTTTTGTGTGATTTTGTTGCCAGCACATTCAACTATGTAATGAACAAAGTATTTAATAAGAATATTTCATTCATTCAGATCGAGGATGTCGTAGATTGTGTTCCCTGTATTTTTTTTGTGTTCCCTTTATTTTTTTTGAGCAGTGTACCATACTTAGATTGGACCGAAGGCGGTGTGATTTTAGATTTTCTAGATCTAGAATTTCAAGTCTGGAAGCGTAAGTCTGGTATTCTGGAACGAGTAGAGGAGTGGAGAACTCTTCTCGTGAAATATTTCTGGACTTTCTCAACTGTATTAATGTCAGTCTCGGTGCTTAACATGATTTAATATTAATTATAAATTAATATAAGTCTAAGTGCTATTGTTTTTGCTGTCAGATCGGCCTCGGTCGTCCTCCTTCTCGCTGCAAAAGTCCCCCCACCGAGCACGTGACCCCAAGATTTGGGTCGCGCCTCCCCTGTATCAAAGGGACCCAAACAAGCCAGCGGGCTCTCCAGCCCCGGTGACTCAGGAGGACGGGCAAAACCGGCAGGGAGGAGGAGGAGGGCGGGGCGTATGGAAATAAGCCGGCTGCCCCGACGGCCTTATGGGAGATGTAGTTCTACCCCCGTGCGGCAACCGAGACTCTCGGAGGGGGCGCGGACTACCGTTCCCGGAGCGTCCTGCGAGAGAGGCGGAGGCGGCATTTTGTTGTGCTCGCCCAGGATGCTCGCGCAGGCGCACTGCGGCGGGTTGCGACAGAGGAGCCGCTTGAAGGTCTTTCTGCCTGGTTGCTTCCTCCGCCGCCGCCGCCGCCGCCGCCGCCGAGCTGGAGCGCAGCCGCTCGAGCAGGTAAGGGTGGGAGGGGGGGGGGGCGCCTGCTCGGGGAGGGGAGAAGAGGCGGGCTCGGCTCGCGCCCCGCGGTGAAGCCAGGTTCGGGGAAAGAGGGAGGGAGGGAGGGAGGGAGGGGGATCCTCAGTGAGGAGGGGGCGTCCCAAAGGGGTCTGGGTGGGGTGGTGGTGGAGGAGGCTGTGATCGAGAAAGGGGGGGGGCGCTGCCTGGCAAGCCCCCCGCCCCCCGCTTCCACTAGTTTAACCCCACCCCACCCCGCTTTCCAAGGAGTTTGGACTCCAGAGCCCATCATCCGGAGCCAAAGCTGCCTTTGTTGAAGATAGGGAAGGAGGGGAGGGTTGCTTAGGATGGGGAGGGGGCGGGGAGAGCCTCTGATGGCCGTGGAGGTTATCCAAAAAAAAAAAAAAAAAAAAAACCCCCCCCCCCCCCCCCCGCCCCATTTCCCCTTGCAAAGAGCTGGGCAAGGAGTGGCCTGAATGGGGAAAGTGGGAGCGCTTTGCCGCCGAGAACTACGGGAGGGTGAGGGTGAGGGTGTGTCTTTGTACCGGCTCACCCCCACCCCCACCCCCCCCCCCCTTCCCCGCCCGCCTGCCTGGCAGACCGTATTCCTTCGGGCTCGAACCCCTTCCAGAAAGACGGCCCTTTCTTGCACCGCCGCCCCGCCGGGCTCGATCTGCAAACCCCCCCCGCCCCCGGACTCCCGCTTCCCTCGGGGAGGGCTTGGGAGGTCCGCTGCAAACGAGGAGAAAAGGTCCGGCGAAAGGGCCCCCGGAAGCCCCTTGGGGCGGGTGGATGGTGCTGAAGAAAGGTGCTGGGACGCCGCCTTGAAAGGGCAGAAACATCCCGTTCCTCCCTCTGCACGGCAGGCCTGATCGCAGCAGATATTCCCTCTCTCTCTCTTACTCTTTCCATCTCTCCTTCTCCCTCGTCTCTCATCCATATCTAGCAATCATCTCTGTCTCTACATTTGTCTGTCTGCTTATATGTCTATCTGACTGCCTATTTGTCCCTCTATCTGTCTATGTCTATCATCGACTTACCTACCTATCTGGCAACTCCCCCTCCCTTTCTAACTATCTCTATCTATCATCTAACTCTCTCTCTCTTTCTCTGTCTTGTCTGTCTGTCTGTCTGTCTGTCTGTCTGTCTGTCTGTCTGTCTGT
>BLBF01000040.1:1496746-1512101 GCA_015471245.1 Laticauda colubrina | reverse complement strand
CCTACCTATCTGGTACCCCCCTCCGTCCCTTTCTAACTATCTCTATCTATCATCTAACTCTCTCTCTCTCTCTGTGTCTCATCTGTCTATCTGACTGTCTGTCTATCATCTACCTACCTACCTATCTGGTACCACCCTCCCTCCCTCTCCCTCTCTCTCTATATCTATCATCTAACTATATCTCTATCTTTCTCTCTCTCTCTCTCTCTCTCATCTAACTGGTAATACCCCCTCCCTCCCTTTCTAACTATATCTATCATCTAACTTTCTCTCTGTGTGTCTCATCTGTCTGTCTGTCTGTCTGTCTGTCTGTCTGTCTGTCTGTCTGTCTATCTATCTATCTATCTATCTGATTGCCTATCTGTCTGTCTATCTGTCTATGTCAATCATCTACCTACCTACCTATCTGGTATCTCCCCTCCCTCCCTCTTATCTCTCTCTCTCTCTAACTATCTCTGTTTAACTATCATCTAACTATATGCCTCTCTCTCTAGCTTTCTCTCTCTCTCTATCATCTAACTAACTATCTATCTCTATCTCTATCACTTTCCTTCCCTCCTTCCTTCCTTCCCCCTCCATCCCTCCCAATCGCATATTAAGAGGTATTTTGGCAGGGGGTGGGAGGAGAGGCCTGTCTGATTCCCTTTGCCTGGAAATGTTTGAAAATCTGCCAGAGGAATGCATAGTTAAAGTATGCCTGGAAGGAGATGAATACACACACACACACACACACACACGTGTGTGTGCGTGCGCGCGCGGATGGAAGAGCGGAGTGAGGTTGGAAAGCCCTCCCCCTTTTCCTTGGTTTTCTGGTTGTTTCTCTCCCTTGCTGCAAAAGCTGCCTGGAAACAGGTGAGCAATAGGTCACCTTTGCCTCTCTGGGCTACCTGTTCTTGTCGCAGGGATGCTCCAAGGATGCTTGGAGACAGGGATTGCTGGGTGCCATTTGCAGATGGGCCCTACAGAGGGTGCTGCAAACAAGGGAATGAAATGGAGCGGCAGGCAGGAGGTGCCTCATTGAGGCCTTTCTGCTTGATACCAAGCCATTATGTAAGGAAGGTATCTCGTACCACCAGGGAGGGGAAAGGAAGGAGACATAAACCCGTGTGGCGTGAAGAGTACAGGAGGACTTCATCAGATTGCCAGCGAAATGGTCTGTGAGCCATGGTAACTGGCCTCTTAATGATAATGGCTTTCCCTAAACTGTTTTAAAACAAGGGATTTCAAGCATTCGCAAAGCTTTCTGTTATTTTCAGAAAGAGGAACCTGTCATCATGGTGTCAGAATTTTGCTGAATCATGCAGCCGGAGAGTATTTTTCCCCTCCTTCTATTGTAGTGAGGCACAAAACACAAAAGGCAACCCAACAGAAGGTACAAGGCAGGGTGATTTAGCATAAGGAAAAGAGAGATAAAGAAAGATAAAAGTAGCACAGGAGGGGAAAAACAACTGGGACACTATGGAGCCCTTATTTTGACTTTAATGTTCTCTGTTTAGCTTTACACAATCCAGAGACAAGACTGCATTTAACACAGTGAGCTCCCTGTGATTGTTTCTCTTAGAAAAATGTGTCTGAGGTGTTTGTAATTGGTTAATGATAAATATAATGGGGTTGATGGATAATTTATGTAAAGCTTTATCACTTCATGCAACAAGAATAAAGATAATGCAGTGGTGGTCAATTTTTGAACTGCACAGCAATTTTGTTTTTTTGGACAATTCAAGCATTTATGGCTAACGTTATCTTACCAGAGCCCTTTTTCCATTTTGCCTATTGAAAAATTCTAAGTAACTCAGTTGTTTGGACAGTTAGGCTTAACAAAATTGCTTCTTCCAAAAATTTCAGTCATTGGATATGTCTACTATCCTCTAGTGAAGAGAAGAACTAGGGTTGAAATGATAGCAGTGTTCCAATATCTGAAGGGCTGCCACAAAGAAGAGGGAGGGTCAAGCTATTTTTCAAAGCACCAGAAAGAAAAACAAGAAGCAATGGAGGGAAATGAATTAAGGAGAGATCCAACCTAGAACTAAGGAGAAATTTCATGACAATGAAAACAATGAACCAGTGGAAGGACGTGCCTCCAGGAATTTTGGGTGCTCCATTACTGGAGGGTTTCAAGAAGAAATTGGACAGTCATTTGTCTGGAATGATATAGGGTCTAATGCTTGAGAGCAGGGGTTGGACTAGAAGACCTCCAAGGTTCCTTCCAACTCTGTTATTCTATTCTTTTTCTCTCCCCCCAAAGGCTGTAAACAGCTCCATTTAAAAAAAACCAATGACATTCTTTTTTTCTAAACTTCATGGTCTTTTAGGACTACTTGCCTGAATAGATCACTGATTATCGTTGATCTCTGTGCTTGTCAATTACACAGATTACTATTTGTAGAGGATTTACTGCATGCTATGTACTTTAAGGTTGTTGAGAAAAAGAGGTGCCAAGAGCACAGAACTGAAGTTCCTTATGCAAAGTTAGGACTCAGAGCCTGTTTTTCCACCTGTTGGGATTATCTAGGGACACAGCTACTGGGATTCATCTTATATAGCATCCCTTTCTGCCAGGGCTAGTGGAAGTACAGTAGGCAGACCATATTTGGGGATCGGGTTACAAAACTGTAATCCAACCCCTTTCAGGACATCTGTTTAAGAAGGAAGAGATAGAGAGCAGCTGAGATAGATGTTCTCACGTTTTATTCTCTCTTCTTTTTCCCCAGAGTTTTCTGAGTGGCAAATATATTTGTTAACCCTGGCGTTTACCAAAAAAGATGAAAGATATCGATCTAGGAAAAGAGTATGTGATACCCAGTCCTGGGTATAGAAATATCAGGGAGAGAAATAGCCTGAATCAACATGGAGGACAAGATGGGATCAAGTTCCGACAAGAGAAATACAAGGTAAGTAGCAATGACTGCTTTTTAAATCGCATTTATTCATTAGCTCAAGGCAGCTGGGGATCATCCTTCATGTTATCCCCAAAACAGGAATAGGATGTGCTGAGGAAGGAGGAACAGCCCAAAACCCTGAATGGAATGAGGATAAAAGCAGAGTTCTTTGCTAGTCTTAACGCTACAAGCACAAACCACACTGTTCCTGACACCAGTACTTGACTGAATTGCATTATATAATTGATATAATTCTGTATTGCATAAATAGTGCATGGCCTTTTGCTATACTTATAGAGCATAATCAGCTTAATGCTTTAAATGCTAATCAGTGAAAAGGAGACTTTAGTTATCAAAGATTGATTGCTGTGGAAACATGTCCAGCAAGGATCTAAACTTCAGTTGTTTTTTTACTTTGCATAGTTAAAAGTCTGTAGAGATTCTCAGTCATCCAGGTCAAGGTTTTTCTTCTTTTGCAGAGGTTTCGCTTCAAATCCAACATGGATTTGAATCCTGTCAGAGCTGAAAAAGCTTCTTGGGTGAGAAGCAAAATGAACTTTGCATAGTTAGTGATTGCACGTTAATGAAGCTACTAGCAAAGCTATTTCCTTCAGAATATGGAAAAATTAAGGGAAGCAAAGAATCAAGGCACATGCTGAATACCCCTCTTTCTTCACACACAAATGCCTAATTCAGAGATTTAAAGAAAGATTTTGAGAAACTCCTCCCAAATGCCAAATAAGAATTAAAGGAATAATTTATCTTTCTAGATTTTAGGATTAGGCCCAGGGTCCTCAAACTTGGGAACTATAAGACTTATGGACTTCAACTCCCAGAATTCCTCAGCCAGCACAGGATAGCTGGCTGAGGAATTCTGGGAATTGAAGCCCACAAGTCTTAAAGTTGCCAAGTTTGGAGACCTCTGGATTAGGCAATAGATAATATTTTACTACTAAATAGTACTATACCAAATCAATTAATGTAATATTTCCTGGGGAGTCCTTAGAAGTAAAGGCTCTGTCACATCGGCCGACGGATGCAAAACGTATGTAAAAAGGACACAGCGGACGGGCAAAATTCCATCCGTGGCTCCATCCGTTGTTATCCGCTCTCAAAAGGGGCAAAAATTTGCATAAACAGAACGGAAAAGAACGGAAAGGAACGGATGGGGAGAAGACGTAGCGAGGATGTTAAGTGGATGCTCAACGGAAGCCTAGCGGATGGAAGCAGATGGAAGCGGATGGAAGCGGATGGCACGTCCGCAGGACTTCTGGGGGAGAACAGCAAAGCGGACGTGTAGCGGAAGGGGCGGATGCGTAGCGGATGACGCAGATGCATCACGGATGCCTAGCGGATGCCTAGCAGATGCATAGCGGATGCAAAGCGTTCACTACGCATGCAGGGAGGATGCATTGCGTCAGCTCCGCGGATATAAAGGAAGCAGCTTGCACGCGGCCAGTATTCAGAGGAAAGACCTGCTGCCAGAGACATCTTCATCAGAGACCATGGGGAAGAAGAGGAAGCCTGTGCCTAATCCTGCCAGCCCTGGAAAGAAGGACAAAACCACCATCCCAACCCCTGGCGCTGACTCTGCTGCTGCTGGTGCTTCTGCTGGTGCTGCTGGTGCTGCTGGTGCTTCTCCTGCTGCTGGTGCTGCTGCTGCTGCTGGTGCTGCTGCTGCTGCTGGTGCTTCTGTTGCTGGTCCTGCTGCTGCTACTGCTGCTGCTGGTGTGGTGGACCAGCCCCAAGGCCCTCAAAGCCCTACTGATGAGGGCCCAGAAGGCTCTGCCAGAGGGAGGAAGAGGCAATCGAAGGAGAAGGGGGAGAGGAAACAGTACTCTATTGCAGAGGACCATGAGGAGGAGATTCTTGAATGGCTGAGGGAGAACGTGTACCGGTGGAGGAAGGGCCACAGGCTATATCGAGACACCAAGCGGAAGCAGGCGGCTTGGAGGGAGAAGGCGGAGAGCCTGGGCTACACTTCTGATGTCCTCCTGGGGTGGTGGAAACATATGCACACCTGGTATGGCAAGCTGCACCTGAAGAGATCCGGGCAGGCAGCTGTCAAGCTCACGGACTGGGAGACCTACATCATGGCCAAGTGCAACTTCCTGCAGGGTGAGATCCACCACCGAGGAGCAGCCCCTCTGTCAACCCTCTCCCTCAGACAGCCCACAGACAGCCAGTCCTCTTCCAGCCAGGAAACAGCCAGTGTGTCCAGGCAGGTGTCTGCGGAGCGCCCCATGAGAGAACGCCCCCCCCGACAGCTGCACACCCCATGCCGGAGGACGTGGAGGATCCCCTGTCTCAGATGGAGCAAGAAGAAGCAGCCACCAGAGACCAACCCACCCCCACCCCCAGCTCCACCTCCACAGAAAGCAGGCAGAGAGGCAGACCGGAGGGACAGAGCCACACTGTCCTCTTGGAGATCAGGGACACAATCAAGAACAGCGCAGATCTCCTCTCTCAGCTGGTACACTTCAATATTCCATCCTCAAACCGCAAGCCCTTCCTCACCTACGTGACCCAGACCCTCATGGACATGCCCGAGCTCCAGTACCAGGTGATAAAGGAGAGGATCACTGCGCTTCTGCACCACCCTCCAGGCCCAGCTGAACCTGCTCCCACCCACTCCAGGTCTGCTCCTCCACCCCAGGCGATGTCACAGCCCTTCCAAGGCTTTCACAGCCCCTCTCCTACCAAGGCTACGGCGACCAGGACTTCCCTCAACAGAGGCAGCCCTTCCCAGTCCAGGCCCAGGTTCATCGCCTGCCACAGACGCCACCGACACCACAGATGCCACCGACGCCACATATGCCACTGATGCTACAGATGCCACCGACACCTCACCTCGCCCAGCTGCAGACCAGACAGCCCCACTACACTCCTCCTTCCTCCACCCCACAGCCAAGCCTGTCCTCAGAACATCTGTCATCGGTGTTGGGCCTCACATCCCAGGTCCTGGATGAAGGGCCTCTCAACCTCACGGGCCCGAGCCAGCTGTCTGAGAGCTTCCTGCACACACCATCTCCTGTTGTCCTCTTGAGGCCAGGCACCCCAATGGTGCCTCAGACCAGCACTCCAGCCACTGCCACCTCCACAGCACCTGGACCCTTCACCCCTGAGACTATGGGCACGCCTCAGAGTGACTGAGAACAGTGCCAGAGACTGAGTTGTTACCTGTTGACTTTATCTTTGCCTGAGACACTTGACTTGGGTCATTTTGCTTTTACAGTTTGTTATTAATAAAGGTTATCTTTGCTTCACACACTTGGTTCATTTCTTTTACTAAATAAAGTCTTGGTGGAAACTTTTAGAAAATGGTTAAGCCTTTGCATGCTTGTGGGATGGGCAAGGATAGCTGTGGGATGGATAATAGCTGTGGGATGGGCAAGGATAGCTGTGGGATGGATAATAGCTGTGGGATGGGCAAGAATAGCTGTGAGATGGATAAACCTCCAGTGCAAGCATAGTGGGATTGTATGGTCTACCCTCCCAGCTGCCACATGTGTGGCCCTTTTTTATCAATAACAATTTATTCATTGATCAACACATTTCAACATAAACACAACTCTTCATTAAATGCCCTGTTCATTGTAGGCCCACCCAACATACATGGCCCAATCTCATCAGTGTTATGAGACAGGCTCAAGGAAGCATCCATTAAGCATCTACCATCCTGTCTTGCCACTCCACTGCTCCAGCTGGGGAGTTGCACCAGTGTTTCAGAAGGTTGCGCTGCTTCTTCCCTTCACGTGAAGCTTTGTTGGGGCCTGGTACATCCACAGTGTCTATCAGGTTTCGCCCTTGCCTCCATTCACCAGGCTCTATGTCCCCATTGCCTTTTTGACGGTCCACAAGCCTGTTCTGCAACACTGGGTAGCGGGTGCGCATGAGATTGTGCAGGATGCAGCAAGCTTCCATAATGTTCCTCACAGTCTCTGGGCGATGCTGCATGGTGGTGAGAAGTACCTGGAACCTGTTGGCCAGGATGCCAAAGGCGTTCTCCACCACCCATCTTGCCCTGGACAGCCTGTAGTTGAAGATCCTCTCTTCACAGGTGAGGCATCTGGAAGTGTAGGGCTTCATGAGGTAAGTTCTGAGGGAGAAGGCATCATCAACAGTCTGAAGAGGGCTTGGTTCTGGTGTTGAATGATGGCAGCTACCAAAAGGAGTGTGCGATGATCCACGGTGGAGATCAATGTATGATGTTGAAGAGCAAGAGCAAGGCTGAAGAGGTCTGCACACCAGGTCTGCTGGACTGAAAGTGAGATCCAGGTGATTTCCTCCCCCTTTTTATAGGAAATATCGGTTTTCCGCTAGATGTCCTTCTGCATCCTCTAGACATCCTGCAGACATCCTAAATATCCGAGATACATCCCATATACAAACGTGTTTTCCGTTTTAATGCTTTATGTCCGAGGTGCATCCGCTTTCATCCTTTCTATGTCCATGCTACTAACGCTGTGTGGACGTTCTGCGTCCGTTTCGCTTCCTCCCTCTTTCCGTTTTCCGCTGGAGCGGATGCGAGTTGCGCGGATGCACAGCAGATGCCGAGCGGATACAGTGGACGTTTTACGGATGATGACAGATGTAGAATGTTTGTTCCCCGTATGTGTCACGTTTGTAGAACGGACGCGGCGGAAAGTTCATCCTCTCAAAAAGTTTTGTGCAGCTCAAAACTTTTTGAGCTGATGAAATCTCAGTAGACAGATGCTGGACGGATAGAACGTATGAATCACGCACACAGTGAGTACAGAACGGATGCATCGCGTTAACCAACGGATGGCAAGTGTTTCTCTCCATTTTACATCCTCTTTGCATCCATTGGTGCAGTGTGACATGGGCTTAAAGCAAATAGTAGTGAGACAAGTTAAAATGTTACAAATTGTGTTATTTTGATCATGCTACTGTGCATATGCTGAAAAAAACTTTACATTCTTCTAACCAGTATACGGAAAATTATTTAAAAGAACTTCAGAGAGTAGATAGAGAAATTCTGGAAATTATAGGTTGGGCTAGCTTTATTTCTGTTTTGGGTAAGATGGTGGAAATTTGCCTTGATAAAACATCAGTGAATCAGTTTGGTGGGAAGTGGTTAGGTTATTGGTTAAGTAACTGAGAGATTTTAAGTTCTAGATTTGCCTTAGGCATGAAAGCCAGTGAGGTGAATTTGGGCTACTCACTAGGAAATGGTGAGTTTTAATCCCGCCTTAATCATGAAAGCCATCTTGGTGATTTTAGAACAATTTACAGGAGATTGAGTTTTAGCCCTGCTTTTTCAAGAGGCAACTGGACTTTCTGGTTTTTCTTTGAAGCGTTTCGCTTCTCATCCAAGTAGCTTTTTCAGCTCTTCAGATTTGGATGACTGAGAATCTCTGTAGACCTGCTTTAGGTATCAAAGCTGACTGGGTGACTTTGGGCCAATCCATCTGTGAGGCTTGTTATAGAGAAAAAGAGGAATAAGGAGTATTACATATGTTCACCTTTAGTTACTTATAAAAAGTAAATAAAGATGGGACAAAAACTATAACATTTCTGTTGCAATGCATATGAAGCAGTTCTTCTGGCCTGCTGCAGGATCTCTTCTAAAAGCAACATAAATATCACAGCCAATGGAAAACCCAGTTTGCAAATTTGTCCCTCATCCCATTTTATCATCCAGTCTTGATTTTGCAAATTTCATGATCTCAGCAAGCACATTAAAACTCTTACCCCTGAAGGCTGCTTTTTATAGCATCCAGTTGGCTGGGGGAGAAAGAGAAAGAAAAATGGCAAGGACTCACATATTTATGTGAATTTTAGAGTCGGCCTAAGGAAACCGTTGGCCTAGGATAGGTAAATAAAAACCTATGAGGTGGATCCGGACAAACTTTTAATGCTGCCAACGTAATTTCTGCCTCGCTGTTCTTTTTGAGTTCTTTGCCATGTCAACAAATATGTGCAGAGGTATGACCAGTATGGCTTTGTTTCTTAGAAGTTTCAAAGGACTTTTTAACCAAGTCCTTGACCAAGGACTCAAAAACAAAATTAGCAGTCATGGGGTAAAAGAAAAAAAAAAAAACATCTGAGCAAGCTGTGCAATATTTCATAACCATTTAATTTTTTTAAAAAAATGATCAGAATATGGGAAATAATCTTTATTTAGAACAAAAGAGTTGAGGAGGGTGTACATTGTTCTGCTTGTTGATTTAGCTTTGGACAATCAGCTGGTTCTGTAATACCTAATTCTATAAATTTAGCCGCAGTGGGAAATTCAGAAGCTTTTTTTTGCTGGGGATAATAATGAATGTCACAGGTAGTCCTTGATGTATGACCACAATTGAGCCCAAAATTTATGTTGCTAAGTGAGAAATTAGTTCGGTGAGGCTTTTCTTGCCACGTTTGTTAAACGGGATCATGTGGCCCCAGTATACTGTGACCGTCATAAATATGAAGCAGTTGTGAAGAATCCGAATGTAAATCACGTGACCTGCAATGGTCATAAGTGTGCAGAATGGTCAAGTCACTTTTGTCAGTGCTTTTGTAGCTTTGAATGGTCACTAAATGAACTGTTGTAAGTTGAGGGCTAGCAATATTGCTTTTTTTCCTTTTAATACTTGGCCATTGTGATTATTATCATGTTGTAGCTAATACCCTACTATGAATGTGGAAATACTGCCACATAATGAAGAGCTGTGGGCCACAGTTCCAAATTCTTGGTAAGACAGCCTTTAGTTTTTCCCTTTGTTGCTATTATTGTTGGACTGCCTGATAATTTGTGACCCAGCAGAAATTACTCCCAGCATTACAGGAAGTTAAGAGTGGTTATAGCTGCTGTTTGCAGAGATAGCTGGTGATGTTGAGCTGCTTTGTAGCCCTTCATTAAGCAGATGCTACTGGCAAATTTTAGCATCTACCATAGCGTTGCTACAGGGAGACAATCCTTGTTTTTAAGCCACAAGGAGCTAAAATTAATTTTCATTGCATTCAGCTTGGCTTAAGTCCTAAACTGCCCTCATGATTGCATTGCTCAGTGTATCTGGTTCATCCTGGCTGGCCCTCTGATTCTCAGAAGCCTGCTTCTCACTGCCAAGCTAGTTGCTGGTAAAATTTATCCAGAATTCAATCCCAAACTAAAACATTGTCCTGACATCAATCGCGGAGATGTGGTTGATGGAAGAGGCATGAGAGACTTTATCATCTTCTGGTGTTGCCAGCCAGATGACTTTGTCAAGACTGATTCTCACTTTGAGCTACATTAAGAGCCGCGGGGATGCAGTAGTTAGAGTGTAGTACTGCAGGCTACTTCTGCTAGCCTGCCAGCTGCCTGCAATTTGACAGTTCGAATCTCACCAGGCTCAAGGTTGATACAGCCTTCTGTCCTTCTGAGGTGGGTAGAATGAGGACCCAAGATTGTTGGGGGCAAGAGGCTGACTCTGTGAAACTGCTTAGAGAGGGCTGGAAAGCACCGTGAAGTGGTATATAAGTTGAAATGCTATTGAAATTATCAATTTTTCCTGCATTTGTACCTTGATAATAAAAGGCGGGTGGATGGAATGCCAGGGTAGGAGAATGGTATTCAAGCATCCGTCAGCACCTCAAAGACACACCAAGCAGATGTCCCGGCATGGCTGTTTGTTTCTCCTAACAAAATGAAGAGAGGTGATCAGTGGACATTTTGGATGGTGGGTGGCCCATAGGGAAAAGGGGGAATTAATTATGCTTGTTTTGTGCTGGAAACCTAGAGCTGGTTTTCCTTCTTCTGTGTTTATTTGGTAAAGTTTTATACTCTTGGTAAACCAATGTCTCAGGAATTCCTTTTTTCTGGATTTGCCAACTGGGTAGTTGGCAGACTTCATGGTAGAAGGCAAAGAGGTGGGTGGTAATCCACCACTGGCAATCGGGCAGCTTTGAACATGAGCTGCTGTGTTTGAGTGGCCAGGACGGCATAAGGAGAATACTCTTACCAGCTTACCAGCTTCCCTTTACCTAATATTTTCCTTTCCTGAATTAGCTGGGACAGTCCAAGTCATGGTCAGTGAATTAAACCAGATTGCTTGTTCTTTGGCATTTTAGGGTACATGCTGAGGCGGTCCAATTAAGCTCTGCTTCTAATATCATGGTCTGTGTGATGCACAATAAGAGCTCAGCTGTATTGGGTATAGGGCACCCAAAATAGGTCCTAAAATCAGGTTGGTCACAAGTTATGGCCAAGATGAGTAAGCTCGGGTGGGATCCTACCAGTTCGCACCTATTCGCTAGAACCGGTTAACATTCTAAGCAGTTCAGAGAACCGGTTGTTAGAAGAAATTGCAGAGCTAATCCTGTAAGGAAGGCAGGAAGGAAACATTCTGGTGTTGCTTACAGAAACTGCCTCTCCGTTAATCCTTATTACATTCTTGGCAGGACTAAACTTCCTGTTTCAGGAACTTTCTTTAAGTTTTTTTTCCTCCTTTGCTGGCACTTTGCTTGTGTGGAGTGACCATTTAAAGTTACAATGGCACTGAAAAAAGTGACTTATGACCGTTTTTCACACTTATGGCTGTCGCAGCATCCCCACAGTCATGAGAGGCCAGGCCAGATGGTGCCTCGATGTGAATGATATTGAGTTGGCCACGCCCAGCCAATAACACGACACCAAGCCACGCCTACCCAATCACATGACCACCAAGACACACCCACCAACTAAGCCACGCCCACAGAACCGGTTAAAAAAATTGAATCCCATCCCTGAGTAAGCTCCATTACGGTCATAACTTAAGGACTACCTGTAGGTCTTGTAACAGAAGGAGCAGCAACCTTACGTGCTAACTGCATCTGGACAGGATACTGTGTTTCTTCTTGGTGTTCTTATTTAATTTTGCGTGCGGCACCACTGCCTGACAGCTGATTATTGGGTATCTGGTGTGCATGCGCGGGGGGACAGGGGTGCGCGGGAGAGGCACATGCATGCTCAGAGATGCGTGGCATGGAGATGGGTAGATTGCGTGCATGCGCAGATGTATGGTGCGTGGGGGGATCACACATATGCACAGATGCATGGCGCACAGGGGATCACATGCAGAGATATGCACCGTGCATGGGGGTGGAGTAGCGTGAGGATGTGCAGGGGGCCTGGGGGGCCCCAGCACGCATTGCCTTCTGGGTGCTGGCATGCACAATTATCAGCACAGCAACCACCACTGATCTAGGCCATGGTTGTCCCAAAGGTATTTTTCTCTCCCAAAAGGCAACTGGACTTTCTTTTTCTTTTCTTTTCCTTCGAAAACCTTTCGCTTCTCATCCAAGAAACTGGATGAGCTCATCCAGAACTGAAGAAGTTTGTTAGATGAGAAGCAAATGTTTTTAAAAGAAAAAAATAAAGGAGAAAGAAAGAAAGTGCAGTTGCCTTTTGGAAAAAAAGCACCTTTGGGACTCTTTCAAGCTCCTTAATGGGGATCTGGTTAAGGGGTACTAGTGGAAGTCATTTCCTTTGAAGAGTTTAAAAATGAAACTTT
This sequence comes from Laticauda colubrina, assembly GCA_015471245.1. Lineage (NCBI taxonomy): Eukaryota > Metazoa > Chordata > Lepidosauria > Squamata > Elapidae > Laticauda > Laticauda colubrina. The sequence continues at coordinate 1,499,743 of BLBF01000040.1, read as the reverse complement.
TAAAAGAAACTTAGTGTCTTTTGTATATCCTGTTCTAACTCCAGCTGCTCTACCTGCCTAGATTCACAATGGTGCTCACAGATGTGCTGAATGCAAGAAGAAAATGGAGTTGTTGGAACGTTTTTGTAAACATTAAGATGGCTGAATAGAAAGGCGGGATAGGAATTGAATAACTCAAATAAGCACAATTAAAATTAGCTAGGATGGGGGCTAAATTGGTGCCTGCAAGGACACTGTGTTGTGATTTAATGACAATCCACTTAGCATCTGGTTACATTAGGCCAGCTATGGCTATTCCTTTTGCTATAAATAGTACACATAAACAATTATATTTAATATTCTCTTGATTGATAGTTTAATTCACTGATTTCAGTCTGAATGAAGGTCCTCATTCAGGAAGAAAATGGGCATAATTGCTTTTGTAAACCACCCATAATAATATTAAGAGCTGCAGTTGCAGAGCTCACAGATGGCTGGTTCTGCAGGATTTCCCCTTCATCACTCCCCTGCCATTTCAGTGGCATAGTTGTTGGACAGACTAGGAAAACTTGGAGCTGAAGGACACCAGATCCATTTTAAAAATGAAATGAAAGTTTGTTTTTAAAATAAAATTTCCTTTTCTGGAACCAATAAAGGTAGTCCTCGAGTTATGACTGGTCACTATGCAACTGTTGGAAGTTCTGATGGTCCAACCTTGAGGTGGTGTCAATCAGGAGCCCAAACAGCTCAAATGAATTATATAGGTTTGTTGTACACTAAAGTTCTCTACAAGAATCTGAACTACTAACGGTCAAAGCAAATTGGCGGCAGATAAGAGTCAAAGGAATTCAAGATGGGCTGGACATAAGTCTCTTGTGGGCACGAAGGGACTTGAGACTGATGACATCTGCAACCCCTTCCTTGGGCATAGCCTACAAGGTATAAGTAGTTTTCGACTTATAACAGTTCATTTAGTGACCATTCAAAGTTACAACGGCACTGAAAAAAGTGACTTAATTTTTTTTTTTACACTTAAGACCATTGTGATCAAAATTTGGATACTTGGCAGCTGGTTCATATTTATGACCATTGCAGTGTCCTGGAGTCATGTGATCTACTTTTACGACCTTCTGACAAGCGAAGGAAAATGGGGAAGCCAGATTCGCTTTACAAGTGTGTTACTACTAGTAGCTTAACAATTGCATCGATTCACTTAACAACTGTGGCAAGGAAGATCGTAAAATGGGGCAAAACTCACTTGGGAACATTAATTTTGGGTTCGATTGTGGTCGTAAATTGAGGACCACCTGTACTCATGGACCAGATTTGCAGTTCCGTTGGGAGTGAAAGTCTACACGTCTTGAGGTGGCCATGCTTGAGAAACAGTGCTTTATGAACAATATCTTCAGTAGGCACATTTTTCCTAATATTGTTTGAGAAAATGAGAAGCCTTTAGCATAAAGGGCCTGCAACCTTCAAACCATCTGTCTGGGATTTACAGAGAATGAGAAGTTTTGTTGCTGTCTCTCTGGGTCAAATGGCAGAACAACCTTGAAAAGGCTTAATGTTGCAAGTCACATTTCCTTTTTCTTTAAAAAAACAACAACAACATCCTCTTTCTGTAACAGAGGCTGATAGGAGATTCGAGGTCCTTTTAATATTATTAACCGAAGAGACAATGCAATGAAAGGAACTGAAATACGGTATTATTCTGGGTTGTGGAATGTGTTGTGACCTTGGTCCCCAGAAAATGCAACGCCATCTATTTTAATAGGTGGGTGACAAGAAAAAGAAAATTATAAAACACCATTTCAAAAGCCTTTATAAATAAAATTTATTTTAGATAAGCAGACAGGAAAATAAAACAGAAGCAAATTGAAAGTTAGGGATTGGTTGAGAGACGACCAAGAAAACCTAGCCCTGGGGACTAAAAAAAAATCCTAGAAATTAATAATAAGCTTTTTTGGTGCGTCTGTTTCCAATAAACTGTAAGAGTGTTGAGAGATTTTCCTTCTCGTAGTCTGGACAATAAACAATTAATTAGAAAAATGAAGTGTTTCAGAGTTCTGATCAGTATAATATTTATTCGAAGGAAGTTTACTTTTACAAGACAAGCATTTCAAGCACGTGGTCTACCAACAAATCATATATATATATATATATACATACATACATACATACATACATACATACATACATACATACATACAACTTTAAAAGCACAACTACAATGACGTGGGATAATACCCGAACGAAGCTGAACAGCATATATATATATTTGGTTATTCGGGTTTTCTCCCGCGTAAAGTTGGAAGTATCTAGGCGATGTTTCAATGAAGTCTCATTCATCATCTTCAGGCTTATGTCTTCGGCTTTGTGCTTCTTGGAGTAATGTGAGCTTGCAGCTTCTTCTTCCTTTTAACTGCCAGTGGGGGTGTGACTTGACTGAAGATGATGAATGAGATTTTGTCAAAATGTCGCCAAAATACTTCCAATTTTACGTGGGAGGAAACCCGAATAACCAAAGATCCACATACAAATACCCGCGGAAACCTCAGAAATATATATATATTTCTGAGGTTTCTGTGGATATTTGTATGTGGATCTTTCTATGTGGGAAACAGCTTTGTACGTGGGAAACGGCTGTGATAGCTTGACTCACAGACAAACTCAATACAGAAGCCTGATGATGGCAGATGAGATTCTGCTGAAACGTTGCTACAACTTTAAAAGCACTACAATGACGTGGGATAATACCCGAAGGAAGCTGAACAGCATATATATATGTATATGGTTTATTTGTGTTTTTTTTTTAAAGTTTTTGCGGGAACTTACATGTCTGCTGTTCAGCTTCCTTCACGTATTATGCTACATCATTGTAGTTGTGCTTCTAAAGTTGTAGCAACTTTTTGTTTTACTCGAAGCCAAGCTGCACTAAAAGCCTCCAATACAGGAACACAGTGTTGCCCGCCAATCAAAGCCACAAAACAGACAGAAGAAACCAGAAACACCAATCAA
>BLBF01000040.1:1458586-1473484 GCA_015471245.1 Laticauda colubrina | reverse complement strand
CAGAATGTGTAGATGTCTTTATTGTTGGAAATGCCCAGCTGAAAAATCTTCCGTCTAGCAAAGCCGTGTTAAACCAAAAGGGGGAAACACATCTGGCCATGGAGATCATTCGCCGCCAATGTTTCCCTCTTCCATGGACTTGTGAACAAACACTGGTCCTGCTTTTTCTTGTAATATTTAATTTTTTTGTGTCTTTGCAAAATGTGAGCTCGATTTTGTGTTGGAAGCTTGAGTTAGATTCAGGCCTTGTGTAATCTTTTGTTGTGCATGCGATTGTACGTTCTGCCACCGTACCTTTCTTTTCTTTTGTACAGTGTTTGTGACATGCTGCTACTCACTTTTCATAAGATACTACTGGTTTGTTTGCAAATAAAAAATTTCCTGCTTCCCATTTATTAGTACTTAATATTGCTCATGAATCTGAGTTGTAATGGACCACACTTTCCTTTTGGCCAATGAAAATGAAATGGACGATTTGTGGCCTGGGAGCTGTTTTTCTCTTTTTGCAGGTGGTGGTTTGAAATTGTGATTCCTGAGGTAAAATTGTTTTTGTCTTTAAAAGGAGGGAGGATGGGAGGTAGTGAGGGTTGAGGGCTGGTGGTTTTTTTTATTTTTTTAAATTGATATCGCCTAATTTGATTTTTTTCTTTTTCTGCTTGTCCTTTTCTTTACTTTTAAACTGCTGATGTTTAATTTTCAGGAATGTTTTGCAAAATGTCCTTCTCACACTCTTCCCCAGTTCAACTGTAGGTACATTTGTTCCTTTTTCTCAAATAAGCACGTTTGAAAGAAAGAATAATAAAGGTGTTATGTTTGTAATATACTCAGTTTTTGCAAGAAAGTACATGTTATAAAATTGACAGCGATGATGAATTGTTTCAGCTAACTTTCAGGTTTATGTTAAGTTAGACAATGTGTGAAGGAGCAGCAATGGGGCAGCGTAAAGAATTGGGAGATTTCAAATTATTGCGCATTGCCTGATATGTTTGATTCCCTTTTGGAGATTCAGCAGGCTGTTAATACTTGCAGTTGTTACCTCTTGGAAGTCTTTCGATTAATGATAAAAATTCCAATCTGAAATCAAATAGCTCCTTTTTTCTAACTTAACATAAAAAAAATAAATTTTTGAATGGTACCTCTAACACGCTAGGATGTTCATGCAGTATTGCCTTTCTCCCTGTAGGCGTTTATGGTGAAACATCTTCTTGAATATACTCAGCAAACGGAACCCAACCTACAATACAGCCTGTTGTTAATTTTGGGCCTCTTAATAACAGAAGTAATTCGTTCCTGGTCTTTGGCATTAACATGGGCTTTAAACTATCGCACTGGGGTCAGGCTACGTGGAGCTATCCTTACAATGGCTTTCAAGAAAATACTCAGACTGAAAAATATCAAGGAGAAATCTTTGGGCGAGGTAAGTTAAAATGGTGCTGGGTGTAGGAGAAGGACAGGCTGAACTGGAAGGCTGGGTTAACGGTGTCATCAGTTTGAAGTCATTGTATTGCCACCAAAGACTTAAATTGAGCCCCCTGTGAATTCCATTGACCCTTATCTAATGCCAGTTTAGTTTTGGTCATTAGTTGACTTGGTTCTTCTGTTAAAAGTAGCAATAATAGACTCTTATGGGCTTTGAACCCAGTGAATGTTCTGGTTATTGGCACCTGACAGAGGGTCTCATTTTATCAATAGTTAAATTGATATCCTGCCTTTCCATTGCATATTAGCACTGAATAGGCCATATATGAATAAAATAGCATAAAGGTAGTTCTTGACCTACAACAGTTTGTTTAGTAACTGTTCAAAATTACAATGGTGCTGAAAAAAAGTGGCTTATGGTCATTTTTCACACTTACAACCATTGCAAAATCCTCATGGCCACATGATCAAAATTGGAATGCTTGGCAACTGGCTCCTATTTATGATGGTTACAGAGTCCTGGGGTCATGTAATCACCTTTTGCAAGCTTCTGACAATCAAGTCAAGAGGGAAGCCAGATTCACTTAACATCTGTGTCTCTAACATGATTCATGGCAAGAAAGTTTGTAAAATGGGGCAAAATTCACTTGACAGCTGTCTCGCTTAGTAACAGCAATTTTGGGCTCAGTTGTGGTTATAAGTTGAGGACTACCTATACACTACTTTTCTTTCCTGTATCTGTTCAGTCTAAACAATAGAGAAGACATGGTTGCTTTCTGTCCTATGCCCTTGATAATTTCTGATTTGCATTGTGTACATTTCAGCTCATAAATATATGCTCCAATGATGGCCAGAGAATGTTCGAAGCTGCAGCTGTGGGTAGCTTGTTGGCTGGAGGTCCTATCGTTGCCATTCTTGGCATGGTTTACAACGTTGTAATTCTTGGACCAACAGGCTTCCTAGGTTCAGCTGTTTTCATCCTCTTCTATCCTGCAATGGTGAGTAGAAAACTATCTGTTTAAAAGCCAAATCACTGATGAGTATTGAAACGGGCCAATATATTGTGAATATATGAAATATTTGAAACTTCCCTAACCAGGATGCTGGCTGAGGAATTCTGAGAGTTGAAGTCCATACAAAAATTATGAAAATGTGAATGAGAAACTCTGTTTTAAGCTATTAGCTAATTCATTCGATAGATGATGCTTTTGATCTCTATTATATATTGGCTGAAAGAGTCTGCACCTTTTGTTATGATGATATTATCTTTCTTTCAATTATAGATGTTTGCATCCCGCTTTACAGCTTATTTCAGAAGGAAATGTGTGGCTGTAACTGATGAACGGGTCCAGAAAATGAATGAAGTGCTAAACTACATTAAATTCATCAAAATGTATGCTTGGGTGAAAGCCTTCTCACAGACTGTTCAAAGTGAGTTTTTTTAAAAATTTATTTACTGTCTCATCCATTAGTCTTCCTTTTGCTTCCTCTTTGAACAGTGAAATGACATGTAAATGTTGCTGGTGCTGCTGCAAATATTGGGTATGCACAAGGGAAATTTGTTTGTCTGAAATTTGAGTCATGGAAACTGGACTTAATTTTTGGCTGGTTTGAGATGTTTTGCTGGCTATCCAAGCAGCTTCTACAGTCTCAACAAGTTGGTTAGGGGAATCTGAGTAGGCAGAGAATTGTTGGAATGTGCCAACTCCTAAAATTCTTAGGAATGTTCTTTCACCAGCTTCATGATTTCTCCCCCAAAGTGCGTGGCAATATGTCAATGAAGATTCTCAGTCATCCAGGTAGAATTGTCTAAAAGTTGGCAACTGGACTTACAGGTAGTCCTTGACTTATGATCACAATTGAGCCCAAAGTTTTTGTCACCAAGCATGACAATTATTGGATTTTGCCCCATTTCATGACCTTTCTTGCCACAGTTGTTAAGTGAATCATTGCATTTGTTAAGTTAGCAACAGGGTTGTTGATTAAATCTGGCTTCCCCTTTGACTTTGCTTGTCAGAAGAGAACAAAATGTGATCACATGACTTAGGGATTCTGCCACCGTCATAAATACGAGCCAGTTGCCTCCTTTTTTTAATCACGTGACTATGAGGATGTTGCAATGGTTGTGAAAAAGTGTGAAAAATGGTCATAATTAAGTCACTTTTTTCAGTGCCGTTGCAACTTTGAACAGTCACTAAATGAACTGTTGTAAACGAAGGACTACCAGTATTTTCTTGTAGGTTTGAAAAGTTTTGCTTCTTCTTGGATGGTGTCAAACCAACAAAAAAATAAATCCAGTTGCTATAATTCAACTTTCAGACAATTCTACCTGGATTACTGAGAATCTTCATCAAGGTTTCTTTGGCTTTTCTACTGTTATTACATTTGCATGACTAATCATAGGATAAAACTGAGCTTACATTTTTGTCGCCAGGGAGGGCCAATCTGAAAGGAAATCAATTCTTTTAAAAAGTATAAATCATGCCCCCTTTTGCATTTTCATTTTAATCTGCTGGAAGTGTGGTTCCTGCAGATGACAAAACCACAGTTAACTTGGCAATTAATTTAATCTTCAACTAATCTTTGCCTCCTCTTCCTAGAAATCAGAGAGGAAGAACGCAAAATTCTGGAGCGTGCAGGATACTTCCAGAGCATCACTGTGGGAGTGGCACCCATCGTTGTAGTGATAGCTAGTGTGGTGACCTTCTCTGTTCATATGATCCTCGGCTATGATCTCACAGCAGCCCAGGTAATTTTTAGAGGTAGATAGTGTTTACATCAGACATGTGAAATGATAACTTTGGGGATTTGGAATCATCTGTGCCAATGTTTCTCAACTGTGGCTATTTGAAGAGGTATGGACTTCAACTCCCATAATTCTCTAGCCAGCAAGGCAGGCACGTGAATTCTGGGAGTTGAAATCCACCTGTCTTTGTGGCTAAGGTTGAAAAACAATGATCTATGCTTTTCTCACCTGGTTTGATCCAACTTTGCATACTGTTTTCTTATGCCAGGAGTGTCAAACTGGTGGCCTGGCTTTATATTAGCAGATGGCCCATCAAATCTATACTTAATATCCCATCATGACAAAATGAAAACAGAAAAAACAAAAAAAACCTGTGCCTCCCAGTTTGCTTGATTATTGCTGACATGTTTCTATGCCATGATTGGAGTTGACCTGTGGTAAATTAAATTGATTGGATATGATTGAAAAGGCATACACCTCTCTATAGGAGGCATCACATCTGACAATGCATACATGTTGTCCTTGATTTACGACCACAATTAAGCCAAAATTCCTGTTGTTAAATAAATTTTGTCCGATTTTGTGACCTTTCTTGCCACAGTTGTTAAGGGAATCACTGATAAATCACATTGATAAATTAGTAACTCCATTGTTAAGTGAATCTGGTTTCCCTATTGATTTTGTTTGTCAGAAATTTATAGATAAGACTTTTACATGACTTTGGGACACATAAATAAGAACTTGTTGCCAAGCATCTTAATTTTGATCCCAGGATCATGGAGATTCTGCAAAGGTCTTCATAACTGTGAAAAATGATCATATCATATTTTTCAATGCGGTTGTAACTTTAAATGGTCATTAAGTAGAACTGCTGTAAGTCGAGGACTACCTGTACGGTAGCAGAGCAAAAGCCATGAGATCAAAGGAACTGCCTGTGGACTCAGAGACCAGATTATTGCAAGGTACAGATCTGGGGAAGGTTAATTTCTGTTGCACTGAAGGTTCCTAAGAGCACAGTGGCCTCCATGATCGTCATGCCCTTGTTAGAGTTGGACTCTGAGGGAGAGGTTGTGGAGGAAGCTGGGGAAGGGCAGAGGCCGGCTGGGCAGTCAGAGGAAGAACCAGGCCCATCCCCTCTTCATCCTAGGACACTCAGGGAGGAACGGAGAAGGAAACAACTTGGCTTACAAGAGAGGAAGTGACCATGATCCCCCTCATTGGTTGCAGCAGGGGAGAATAGTATAGATAAGAGAGATGGTTAAAACACAGCGTTGTCAGAAGCAAAGTGTGTTTTATTTTGGGCTGAAGTTATCTTGGCTGGCGTTCTTCCAACAGACTGTGCCTTGTTATCTCCGTGAAGTTGGTAATTACTTATCCTAGTCTGTTGTGGAATTTCCTTTTTTGTAATTAGTTTTGGTTTTTTATTTTATCTGCTCATTAGGTTCGGACTGTATTGCTTTCTTTTGAAGACTATTTTTGAATAAGTTTTATCTCCAACTGAGAATTATTGAACAGTGGGGCTGTTAGGAATATGTCACCTAATAGGTATTTGGGTTGGACAATATATCAACCAGAATAAACATTTTAATACTGTATCTTAAAGAGCATGCAAAAAACTGCAATTGGGTGTGGTTTCTCAAATGGCCATAAGATGGAGCCAGAAACCTGGGTTTTTTAGTCTTAGTCTCAGAAGAGAGTGTGAGTATATCTCTGTTTCCTTCTGTTGGAGAGTATTGCCATTCCAATTTTCTATTGGAAAAATTCATGGATTTGATGTAAGTCTGATACTGAACTGTTTTTGACACTGGACTTTGTTACTGGATTACCCCTGGATTGAAAACTGACTGATCTTACTGTGAATGATTTTGGACTGCTTATTTTGAACTTTGCTTAAAACCTTTATTGGTTATCTCTGTGCTGTGTGTGTATTATTCAAACACTACTCTCAAATATGTCTCCCTGTATGCGCTCATTCTCCTAATGGGGATTTACCTCAACAGGGGCCAATTGGATGTTTTGGATTTTGTTACATTTGTGTTACATTCCGGGTCATCACAATGATTCTCAGATGAAAGAAGTTTAGCACAAACAGGACTCTTCCAAGTGCTGGTCACCTGGTCAAACTAAGCAATCAGGAGAGAAGGGCTTTAGTAAGAGAGGTGACCAAGAACCAGATGGTAACTCTGACTGAGCTCCTGTGTGGAGATGGGACAGATTTCCAGAAGGACAACTGTCACTGCAGCTTTCTACCAATCTGGGCTTTATGGCAGAGTGGCTAGATTGAAACTTCTCCTCAGTGCAAAACACATGAAACCCCACTTGGTGTTTGCAAAAAAAAAGCATCTGAAGGACTCTCGGACTGTGGGGAACAATTCTCTGTCCTGATGAAACCAAGATTGAACTGTTTGGCCTCAATTCTAAATGTTATGCCTGGAGGAAACCAGGAATCACTCATTACCTGTCCAATACCATCCCAACAGTGAAGTATGGTGATGCCAGCATCATGTTATGCTTGAGGTTGTTTTTCAGAAGCAGGGACTAGGAGATTGATCATGGTTGAGGAAAAGCTGAATGGAGCAAAGTATAGGGGTATCCTCAATGAAAACCTGTTCCTTGGCGCTCAAGACCTCAGTCTGTCCTGAAGGTTCACTTTCCCTCATGACAATGATCCTAAGCACACAGCCAAGACAACATAGGAGTGACTTAAGGACAACTCTGTGAATTTCCTAGAGTGGCCCCGCCAGATCCCTGACTTGAACCCTGTTGAACATCTATGGAGGGATGTGAAAATGGCTGTTCACCAACAGTCATCATCCAACCTGACTGAGCCTGAGAGAATTTGCAAGGAAGAATGGCAGAAAATCCCAGGCACTCCGTAGAATATTTTTTTAACCTGAAAGAATACTGTCACTGTTGCTGATTAGCTAAACATTCTTAGATTTTACAGAAGGCTTCTTATTGCTGCTACAGTCAAAAACTGCTTATTTCTGTCTTGTGTTTCAGGCTTTTACAGTGGTGACAGTGTTCAATTCCATGACTTTTGCTTTGAAAGTCACTCCGTTTTCTGTGAAGTCCTTGTCTGAAGCTTCTGTTGCAGCTGATAGATTTAAAGTAAGTCATCCTTGCCTTGCCGTATTTTACTACTTGGTTGGGTCCTTTTGCATATTCTAAAATACATATTAAATCTCTTGCTACCTTCATCGCTTTATTCTCACCACAAGGAGCATGAGCTAAACACCCTGAAATTCTACTTGGTGAAAGTTTGCCAAAGTGCCCATTTTGCTGCATAATACTAACATCCCTAACGTTAGTAATTCATTGCATTCAGTTGACTACCAAGTCAAAGAGAGAATAGGATTGCAGGTTTTAAATAAATTTAAAGCATGATAATGAAGCATGATACACATGCATGCAGAATCTTGTAGAATGCAACCTGCAGCATGCCTTATGATAGCTTACAGTATCAAATTCCTCAGCAGTGATTTTCATTTTTTTAAAAAAAGTTTTCCATATTTGCTTGTCTATAAGGGAACTCTTGTGAGTTGCTGAAAATTTTAGCATGCATAATTCATTCAGATGGAAAGCTAGTCTGGCTGCTGGGCTTCATTCTTGTCACAATTACGTTTAAAGTGCATTTCAGAACATAACCTGGCAAATATTGAGAACAGCCCCACGGAGATGCGTTCTTCAATTTTCATTCCCCCACCCACCCCTTGGTTTCTGAATGTTTGCAGTTCCTCTCTTACTGTGCTTAAACCAGCTAATGTCCAACTTTTTTTCACTATAGAACTATGTTATCAGCAGAAGTTTCTACCTGAGATTGCATGAAGGCATTGTATATATGCTTTGAACTGTAAATTGCTTTTAGGTCTGTCATTTGAATATCCAGGAATTCCATCAAGCAAGCAAATGTTTAGGCCGGTGGAATAATTTTATTATTCTTGGCGAGAATACTATCATTTTGAAATATGCAGGATGCTAAATCTTAGTTAAAAGAAGGTAGGGAAAGATGAACCCTTCAGAGAAAACCAGTAATATTATCTCTTAAGACAGAGAGTTATAGTTTGCTTATCCATGGATCATTTCAGTGCCAGTCCCATAATTATTCCAGGGGGGATGGGAGTCATTAAAGAAATAAGTTTCTTTGGAAATGCTTGTTGTTTAACTAACTCAAACTGTGTTTTGGTTTTTCTGTGTAAACTGTTGAATAAATACTGCAGAATATTTTTGAAAGACGGATGCAGTGGAAAACGTGACATAGAGGCTCTGGTTTTTAACGATGCTGTTTGGTCATCAGTGATAACACACAGTCACATTCCAAAAGTGCCTGGTTTTTGTACAGCAGAGAATTGAGTTTTGTTTTGTTTTTTGAACCTGAGTTGAGCTGGTGTTCTCACCCATTTAAGCTGGTGGTGTTTCTGGCGAACAAAATTTCTCACCTGCCAAATGAGTCTCAAGTCTCTCTGTCTGAGGAACACTGCATTCGTGGGTCAACCAGGTCCTTCTGAAGGATCTGGCGTTAGTTTTCACTAATGAGCTACCTTTTGCTCTTCAGCTTCCTCGCACTGTATAGCCTGATGTGTTTTGCTGCGTGAGTGTGCCGTAGACTTGTCCCCCCCTCAGTCTTGACCAGGTGTCTCATCTTTGCACCTCTCTCACAACTCCTATCAGAGTTTGTTTCTAATGGAAGAGGTTCATATGGTAAAGAAAAAACCAGCCAGTCCTCATGCAGCCATACAGATGACAAATGCCACCTTAGCCTGGGAATCCTCCCATGCTAGTGTCCAGAGCTCACCCAAGATGACCCCTAAAATGAAAAAGGGCAAGACAGCCATGAGCACGAAAGACAAGAGGAAACTGCAGCAACACGAGGGACGGCAGACCATGTTCACGGAGCAGAAGGGCCATCTTTTGGTGGATAGCGATGACCCCCCGAGCCCTGAGGAGGAGACCCAGCGTATCCAGCTTGCAAATGTCCGGCTGCAGAAGGTCCTTTACAATGTTGACCTGGAAATTGAGAAGGTGAGGAAGTAATTCTCTCCTTTCCCATCTCTCTCTCCCTTCCACCCTCTTCCCCTACCTCTCTCTTTAGTTAGGAAATGGCATGGTGCTAATTCCCCGTCCCCCAAAGGGCTGCTTTTTCAAAAAAGAAGTGATTGCAGCCCCGGTCCTCACAATAAGATGTATTCTTATTGTGCCTTTTCCATTTTTTATTTTATTGTTCTGATACTTCTGTATTATTTGTACTCCTTTTCATTTCTTCCTTTTTATTGTTCTAAGCCAGGGCTGTCAAACCCGCGTCACACATTGGCCATACCCACGCCCAGTTTAGTGAAGAGAAAAAAAGTCACAATACATCACGTGATGACACTGTGATGACTGACATGAGTTTGACACTCCTGTTCTAAGCTGTCTAGACTAGCCCCACGGTGAGATAGGCAGCAGGTAAATATTTTTTTTTTAAAACCCAAATAAATAGAGTAACAGAATTGGAAGGAATCTTGGTGGTCTTCTAGTTCAACCCCTGCTCAAGCAGGAAGGCTTGTACCATTTCATGAAGCATCCATAACTTTGGAGGCAAGTCATTCCACTGATTAATTGCTGTAACGGTTAGGAAATTCCTCCTTGGTTCTAGGTTATTTCTCTCCTTGATGAGTTTCCATACATAGCTTCTTGTCCTGCCTTTAGGTGCTTTGCAGAGTAGGTCGACTCCCTTTTTTTGTGGCAGCTCCTCAAATATTGGAAGATTGCTATCATAGCACCCCTTCTTTTTATTAAACTAGACATACCCAAATCTTCAAGTTCTTCATATGTTTTAGCCTCCAGCCTCCTAATCATCTTTGTTGCTCTTCTCTGCACTCTTTTTAGAATCTCAACATCTTTTTTATGTCATGGTGACCAAAACTGTATGTAAATAAAATAAATAAATAAATAAACTTAGGAATCAATCTTGATTGATTGTTGAGCAATTTAGGAAAATGCCTCAACAAGCTTTAATTATCAGGGCTAATTTAGCTGTACTGCATTTCCCTACTGCATGTAAAATGGTTTAATACAAGGGATCAATGCCATATTTATTTATTTATTTTGCTAGATGCTTGATTTATGAACTGTAAGAAATGCTAGACATTTCCTATCCTTTGGGGACGGGTAGGAAATAAAGCAATGAAACAAATAGTTAAGTATTATTTTATAACCATTTGGCTTCCTTTTTTATGTGAACAAAATAGATTCCTTCCTTCTCTATAAAGGTCTTTGGAATATCAAGTTGGCTATGACATTTTAAAATCTCTCATTCACATTACAAATGCATTTGTATATACAGGTAGTCCTAGACTTCCAACCACAACTGGGGCCAGAATTTCCATTGTTAATCAAGGCAGTTATTGAGGTGTGCTAGATTTTACAACCTTTTTTGTCAGAGTTAAGTGAATCACTGCAGTTAAATGAATTGAGGTTATTAAATGAATCCGGCTTCCCCAATTCATTTTGTATGTCGGAAGCCAGGCTGAATAGGTCATAAATGTCAAAAACATGATTGTGTGATCCTCCGCTTGAAGTAAATACATGCTGGTTGCCAAGGGCTCACATTTTGGTCACGTGATCATTGGGATGCTGCGATGCTCATCATTGCAAGGACGGGTTGTAAGTCACATTTTGCAGGGCTGTTGTAACTTTGAACAGTTGCTAAATGCATTTGGTTGTAAATTGAGGATTACTGATATCCAAATTATGTGTTTTGTGTTGAGGGGAGCAGTTTTGTTTTCCTTTTCTAATTCTGCTTGTATTTGTTTTTGTTGCTGTGTTCCTCTTTTAGTTTTAGTGCATTTTTGACTGCGATATGTTTACAGAGAATAACAAGTCATTTGATACGCACTGCAGTCCATTAAGCACGTTATGTTCACTTGGACTTGTCAACTGTCTTGCTTAGCAACAGAAATTTCAGGCTCAATTGTGATTGTAAGTCGAGAACTTCCTGTACTATGGCCTAAACTAACCAGAGCCAACTATTTGCCAGCTGAAGGAAAGACTGACAGATACACATAAGCCTAGGTTATCTAGCAACAAGTTTGCCCTTTTTGTTCCAAAATTATTTTCAGCACAATGAAATATTTATCTTCTGGAAAATTGGGCACACAGCAGATATTCTGGATCAACAATTTTATTTCAGATTAGTTCTGATAATATTTGGCAGCTGCATTTTCATATATTTATGCAAAGATGTCTGTTCTACATGACTTCAAACAACTCAAGTCACGAGTTTGATAAAGGAAAAGTTCAAATTGATTCCTTTCAGTGGTATCTTTGGCAATCAGCTTTCTTGAGGGCAAAGGACTAAGGAAATCTCCACAGGATTTTGCTATCCGTTTAGTACAGGTTTTCTTTCAAGGAGACATTGGCTGCTGGTCATCTAAGCAAAAAAATATCTTTATATGCTCAGGGCTGCAGGAAATATCATCACCCACTAATATTACATATATTAATTGGATTTTGTTTAATGTTTATTAAATAATTGGGTGGTAAATAGCATTACTTTCTTGTGTGCTTCATCATGCACTAATTTTTCTTCCCCTTTTGCTGATCCAATCTAGGGGAAACTTGTTGGGATATGTGGCAGCGTGGGGAGTGGGAAAACCTCACTCATTTCAGCCATTTTGGGACAGGTGAGATACCACTACTCTCTTAAAAAATTATTTTTGTTAGTTGTTGGTTCTTCTTTCTTTTGTTGTCCTTTGACTGTGAAAAAAATGTTATACTCATTAACCATCTTTTCTGGATTGAATCTTCCTGTCCAGTGGAATCAAAAAGAGGTGATACTACCAGAGTGTTTTTGGGTCCCTTGGGAGTTGATAGAAAATTACATTACAAAAATATATTTTGGATTTGTTGTTACCCTTTTGTTGGAAACAATATTAAAGTTGACAGCAAATCAGTTTGCTTTCTTTCCAGTGCTATTTGGCAGGCATAACTGATTGTATTCCATTGTTAAATTCTCTCTTCTTCCAAGACTTGATAGCACAGAGAAGTTACATTTCCTTTAACTTATAAAAATCAGACTGCAAAGGTATTTCCAGCAATTTTCAGCTTCCAGTAGAAATATGATTTAAAGTGCTACTGGCTTAGTGTGCACCATTACACCAGGCATGTGGTGACCAGCTTGCAGACTCTTGGAGAGGCTTTATTTATGAAGAACATTTATATGGCTTCCCAACTCCCTTAAGGTGACTCCAGGTCTTTTGCAGAAATAAAAACTCCAAAACAAAGTCTAAGAAAGTCTCATTCCCACTAGTGACAACAGTAAAACCAACCACTTGACTGGCTCCCTGTCACCGTGGGGTCCAAAATTATGTCTTCAGGACCTTTTGAAAGAGTATCAAGTTGGAGGCCAGGCTTCTCTCCACAGGGATGATGTTCCATAAGGAGGGAGCCATCATGGAGAAGACCCCTCTTCATGATCCCACTAGGTGGACCTTCTTAAGAGAAGGGGCCCACAATATACCCTGGCCCTTCTCTCTGGTGTGTTGAATGTCAAGACTCCGGCAGTTACCCCAATTAAATCATGAGTCTCAAGCCAAACTTCCAAAACTTCAAAAGGTCAACTCATAAAATATTTCTATGGTCTTTTTAGAGTTGCCATTAAGTAGGTGCAACTGGTCCTTCAAAGAACCTGGTCCCAAGCCATGACTTCTTGCTTTCTTGTATATCACTCATACAGGTGTGGGAGTATCAATCTAAGGCCTAGGTGGCCCATCCCATTGCCTATCCCTCATCTTGACTGGGGAGGCCTCTGCCCAGGCAAAGAAAGTACCTAATAGCAATAGCACTTAGACTTATCTACCGCTTTATAGTGCTCTACAGCCCTCTCAAAGTGGTTTAAGGAGTCAGCATACTGCCCCAACAATTTGGGTCCTCATTTTACCCACCTCAGAAGGATGGAAGGCTGAGTCAACCTTGACCCTGGTGGGATTCGATCTGCCAAATTGCAGTGGGAGTAGCTTGCAGTACTGCACTCTAACCACTGTGCCACCGAGGCTCCATATTAATAACTAATAACTAATAGCACCATACCCAGGGAAGTGGACGTCTCCTTGGCCTATGTTGCACCTCAATCTTAGAGCATCTCCGATCTTGCTCTTTGGGCTGAGACAGGACTTCACCAGTTAATTCTTTGAAAGACGGCCAAGTGCAGGGAGCCAATACTTTATTTGTGATGACCTCCTTCAATGGAACACTCTATCCCCAGATATCTAATCCCCCAAAGTTTTATTGGGTTTACAAAAATCTGTAAAGATGAGGCAAGAATGTCTTTTGGGATGTGGTAGTTTGGCCTGTTTCCAGAAGTGGGAGGTGGGAGAGGGGAAGAAGAGTCTGAGAGGGAGGGGCAGGAATTTATAAGACTTTGAATTGCTTAAATTGCTTTTATCAAATTTTAGTAATAATTTGTTTCTGAAACTCTGCACTTTGATATGGTCCAAGGGCTAATCAATAAAATTAACGAATGAGATAATGTAACACAAGACTTTTGGTTCTTGGTGCTCTCTGAGCTTGGTTGAAGATGTTTCTAGCACTTCATTTCTAGTTTGGTAATGAAACATTCACAAGAAAACAACCAAGCTCCGAGAGCACCAAGGAGCCCTCATTTCAACCCTGAGCTACAAATATTCTCCTTTATTGATAAGACTTGGAGGCAGTATCTTTGACAGGCCTGTGGCTGCTTTTTCAGATGACATTATTGGAAGGCAGCATTGCTGTGGATGGGAACTTTGCTTATGTGGCCCAACAGGCCTGGATTCTCAACGCCACGCTTAGAGACAACATCCTTTTTGGGAAGGAGTTTGAAGAAGAAAGGTCGGTCTGATGGAATTTTGTGTACTTTCTCTCACAATGCAGGTGGGGAAAGGCTGATGGGTTGAGGCTAGTCCTGAGTCAGCCTTGCAGCTGTTCTGGATGGATAGTTTACAACTGGAAACAAGACTGTGATTTTCTGACTGCACTTCCCTTACTGTGGGCTTTTTCATTGGTTGCACTGAAATAAAACATTGGTCCAGGACTTTTGTAACACAGAGCCATGATTTAGTATTAAATATATGAGATTTAGGGGTATGACAGCTCAGTGGTTAAAAACGTTGAACTTGTCTGCTGGAAAGCTGACAGCCTGGGTTCGAGCCCTGAGCCTGTAGGACGAGGGTGAGCTTCTGTTCCTTGCTCCAGCTCCTGCCTACCTAGCAATTTGAAAGAATGCAAATGTGAGTAGATAAATAGATATCACTTTGGTGGGAAGTTAATAGCATTCCATGTACCTTGGCATATAATCATGCTGGCTACATGACCACGGAAGTGTCTTCAGACAACACTGGCTCCCTTAATTAAGAAACAGGGATGAGCACTGCCCTTTGGAGTTGGACACAACTGGCAGGGGTGCCCTTTACATGAGACTTGGTGAGCTTGAACTGAGCACTGGAGCCATGTATCTTCCATTCTTCCCAACTGGGAGAAAGTCTTTCAACCCCGATTTTCCTTAATTTTTGGCTTATTATTTCACTGCATCACAGGAATTGTGATTTTAGCCAAATTACAACTGCTTACTAAGCCAGAATCTCTTCACAAAATGGAGAGTGCTTTTCAAACATTATTTTTGGGGCACAGATAAGAACTTGGTAGAAATCACTGATAAATCAGTGAGAAAATAATAATAATAATAATAATAATAATAATAATAATAATAATAATAA
>BLBF01000040.1:1366945-1458576 GCA_015471245.1 Laticauda colubrina | reverse complement strand
AATAATAATAATAATAATAATAATAATAATAATAATAATAATAATAATAATAATAATAATATCAAATCTAAACTTGGCAGGAATTTTCCTCCCCAGCCAGGGAGGAAGGATGAAATACATGCTATACAAAATTATAATACAGCATTATGTAAGAGCCAGACTGATAACTACATCATTGACAATGCAACTAATGTTATAAGTCAGTTTTGAGTCAATCACTGTCTTCGTTGCCCATTATGATGCTCACCAGTCACATAACTATTTCAAAGCAATTAGTTAATTGGCCTAACAGTCACAATTCAACCTGGGGCAAAACCAGATAAATTTCTAAATGTCCCATGTGTATCCCAGATAGATTTTCTAAATCTCTCTTTAAACAGACCTTGGGAAAATGCTATAGGGGCAGACTTAGGCCCATTTAACTTGGAAGTGGTCTGTTCACTGCTTTTTAAAAAGATGTATAACCATCTATACACACACACACACATATATATATATATATATATATATTTAGGTACAATATGGTGCTGAATGATTGCTGTCTCCGACCTGATCTGGCTATCCTACCAAACGGGGATCTGACAGAGGTAAGAATCTTGCTTGAACACATCAGTCCACCAATTCTAGGAGACCCATTTGTAGAGGGAAAATATATGACATGCTTAGAGGTTAATAAACAGCTTTGCTTGTTAACTTCATTACACCTTAACTACTCAATATGTAATCAGACTCTAAAAATATGAGACCTGTTTACCTTGCCATGTTATTAATGGTTTCATGGGTTAATGTGGGGCAGGAAAGACCAGGAAGACACATGAAGGTCCAATTGGATTAATTTATATAGTTAGTCATCTTGTGTGCTGAAATCTTCTCAACTAATGGTGAGCACCTCTGCTGATAAGAGTCAAGGGATTTCAAGAGAAGCTAGACTTAATTCGTTTGTGGCTATATGGGGATTCTAGGCTCTTTTAACTCAACCCCAGGTTCTGCCACTCTTTCTCTTAGAGTTATTTCACAAAAAAATAATTAGGGCATGTCCTGTTGCATTTTGAGGAGAGGAATCTCAAAATTAGGTGCTTTGCCAACTGCTGTGAGAGAGAGATGGCTATTTTCCAAATTTGTAAATAAATTGTTTCTGTTGATACAAAAAGGTACCTTAAGTGAGGCGTGAGTTTGGTAAGGTATTTATTGCTAAGGAGAGATTATTTTCGTGGAAAGAGGAGGTTCTCTGTGTTGTGTCAAGTTAAATTCAATTGATGGAAATATGCTTTTTGAATGGCAGCACCTAAATTGTACAATTTTCTCTCAATGAAACAAGGGCCAACTCCATCTTTGGAGGTTTTAGGTAATAAAAAACATTACTGCTTTAAATGTGTCTGAAATCTTTATTTTATTCCTTTCTGCTTTTTTAGAAGTGTGGTTTCCATTTCATTTGCTAATTTCTTGGAGTCAGAAAGTAGTTAAAGATACTTTCTTATAATCAAATACAACTGAATGTTGCCTTGGATGTAGTTCCTGCTTTTCATTTCAGTTGAATTGTAAAATTATGTAACTGCATTGAAATGAGTAAATAATTATCGTTGCTGTTTTTTAAACATGCATCTGCTGTTTCTGTCAGTTATATTTTAGGTTTCTGGGTTTTCAAATATATTTGTCTCAAAATTTCCTTAAACACGCCTTCTTTAAGTAAATAACAGGATGCATACATTAAGTAGATTACAGTACTAGATAAAAATTTGATTCCGTAGGAACTGAGCTTTGAATCTTTGCAGTGAAGGGTTTCCAATCAATTAGGGCTATTTGAATTCTGTTGACTTATTGGAATCCTGCTTTGAGTTTTGGAGAAATGACAGAATTGATAAGCAAGGAATAAAGAAGGTGTGGCGGGCAAACAAATATTTGAACAAGGCATGTTTTATTTAGATTGGTGACCGGGGCGCAAATTTGAGTGGGGGTCAGCGCCAACGGATCAGCCTTGCCCGTGCCCTGTACAGCGACAAGAGCATTTTCATCCTCGATGACCCTTTGAGTGCCTTGGATGCCCATGTTGGAAACCACATCTTCAACAGTGCAATCCGGAAGCACCTGAAGTGCAAAACAGTTCTTTTCATCACACACCAGCTGCAGGTAAGCTGAGAGTGTAATCTTGCTCTGTTCTGTTCAGGATTTTATTTGGCTAAATAAATGTGGGAAATTGTAACTTCTGCTGTCCAGAGCAGAGGTGGAATTCAACCGGTGTTACTACCAGTTTGGTGATTACGTTTTATGCACACTATGCGTGCATGCGCGCCAGATGCCCTGCGGTCACATGTGTGAAAAAACCTTTAGCTGTGCTGCCCAGGCAGCTGAAAAGCACTGCGTGCAGGTGCACAATATATGAAAACCCTCTTTTTTCCTGCTTTTTCAACCTCAGCTGTGCCACGCAAAGCAGCTGAGGTTGAAAAAGCAGGAAGTAAAGGACAGATAAGAGCCTGGGCAGGCAGATGGGCCAAACAGCAGCAAACACAGAACTGGTTCGGTGTCTGCTGCTCTTCATAGTTACCGGCTCTATAGAGCCAGTAAGAACTGGAAGCATCCCATCCCTGGTCCAGAGTCTCTTAATTTAATCAACCTAATTGGGTTACAGCCTCACAAAAGAAATAAAAATAAAGAGGGTTTTAGCCTAGGTGTGTTTGAGAGTCAACAGCAGCCAAGAGTGAGAAGGAAAAGCAAGCAATTTGTTTACTGATATATAAAAGTGTATATTCTGCATTTTCAGTGCATACAGGTAGACCTCGATTTACAGCTGTTCATTTAGTGACCATTTGAAGTTATGACACTGATAAAAATGACTTACGATTGGTTTTTATACTTATGACTGTTGCAGCATCCCCATGGTCATGTGATCAAAATTTGAATCTTGGCAACTGGCATGTATTTAACACAGTTGCAGTGTCCCGGGGTCATATGATCACCATTTGTAATATTCCCAGCTGGTGTCTGGCAAGCAAATTCAGTGGGGGAAGCTAGATTTGCTTAATCACCAATGATTCACTTAACAACTGTGGCAAGAAAGGTCGTAAAATGCGGCTATACTCACTTAATGGCTGTCTTGCTTAGTGGCAATTCTGGGCTCAATTGTGGTGAGGTCTACCTGTATGGACTGTTTATATCCCAATTATTATGGGGTGGAGAGCATTTTTTCCATGTGAAGAGAGGCTACAGGAGCTTCCATGTTTAGAAAAATCTAATGTCTTATTTAACGAGCCTGAGATTCTCTGCTAAAGAGCCAGGGAGCTGGCCTGGGGTAAATTGATGCAAACATTGCTTCTGCACATAATCAAATTGTCTTATTAATCTCATCTGCTTTGCAGGGTTGTCATAGTGACTAGTATAAAGAAAAATGAAAATTGATAGGATTTAGGAAGGGGAAATCTCATGGCTCGTGAGACTTGCATGGTGCATGGGTGATAATCCTGAAGGAATGAAGAAATGAATAGAAACATAGAAAACTGACAGCAGAGAGAGACCTAGTGGTCCCTTGAGTCTGCCCTTTGAGGAGTTTTGTTTTGTTTTTCACACCTAGAATTGTTGCAGTATTTCCCATGGTCCATGTGTTCAAAACCTACCAGATATGTTTGTGATAGCTGCACTGTCCTGATGTCGTGTAATCATTTGGAACCTTACCACCAACTTTTATTTATGCCTTTTTAAAGTACTGTTTTTTTAATTTTTCAAAATCTTGGCCTAGTGATCATTCCACCTTACCATGAGCGTTCCTCTTCTTTTTAATCAGTATCTTGTGGATTGCGATGAGGTGGTTTTCATGAAAGAAGGTTGCATCACTGAGAGGGGAAGCCATGAGGACTTGATGAATCTGAACGGTGACTATGCAGCCATTTTCAATAGTTTGCAGCTGGGAGAAACACCACACATTGAGGTATTTATTTGGTGCTATGGTTTTTGCCCTAAGGAAAAATAAAGTCATATGTAAATTATCCTAAAGACAACTTATTATTTGTTAGAAGCCATTTACGTAATAGCAAAATTATTATGTTAGCTTGTAATATGTCTTCTGAATCACCCAGGTTTTCCACACACTTGGACAATCTGCCAAGATGAAGGTTGGGTAAACCTCTGACTTCTGAAATTACCAGGCAGATTCCTGATATTAACCTCTATAAAGGAGAATATTTGTAGCTCAGAGTTGACATGAGATGCTCTCTGAGCATGGTTGTTTTCTTGTAGATGTTCCAGATGTTTCATTACCCAAGCTAGGTAACATCATCAAACTGGTATTACCTAGTTTGGGCAATGATAATAACTTCTTTGTTTTAGTCCTTTACTTGGTTCTTGCTGTCGTGCACCTCAAAGAACAAATTTAGAGTAAACTTCTATTCAAATAAAATATAACATGATCCATGTTTCTACTTGGTGGCTGACAGAAAGAGAGAGAAGTTTCTATTGAAGTCAGTCTTTAAAATGGTAGTTAGAATAACAGAATAATAGAGTTGGAAGGGACCGTGGAGGTCTTATAGTCCAACCCCCTGCTCAAGCAGGAGACCCTATCATTTCAGAGAAATTGTTGTCTAATCCAAGCGTGTAAGTCCTAGCTTATGAGACAGTGATGGCTAATCTTTTTGGGCTCCTGTGCCGAAAATTGCGTGTGCGCTTGCGTGCCAGCATCCAGAAGGCATTGTGCATGCACGCAATACCTCCCATGCCCCTTTATCTGCACTATGCATGTGTGTGCCTCCCAGTTGATTTTCAGCCTATTTTGAGGCCTTTTTCGGCCTCCCTGAGGCTCGAGGGAAGCCTCTGCAGCCTCAGGAGGTCGAACACGGGCCTTTCGGAAATACTGGATGTGCCCATTTTCAACTTCCGGAGGGCCTCTGGAGCCTGGGGGAGCCTGTTTTCGCCCTCCCAGGGGCTCGAGGGAAGCCTCTGCAGCCTTTGGAGGCCGAAAAACGGGCCTGTTTCGTCACTTCCGGGAAGGTGAAAACAGCCTCCCCCGGGCTCAAGAGGTCCTCTGGAGGCTGAAAATGGGCACTTCCGGTGCAGGTAAGTTTGGCTGGGGCTCGCGTGCCTGCACCTGTATGCTACCTGTGGCATTTGTGCCATAGGTTCGCCATCATGGATATAGGACATCCCTTTATGGACTTTAACCAGGCTCTTTTTCTCTCCTAGGGAATGTGCTTATGATATTTTCCTTGCATAGTTGAGGTAGGCTGAATCTGAGTTACCTCCTCTCTCTTTCGTAGGTTAACTTAAAGAAGACTACAAACAGTTCATTAAAAAGACTCCCGGAGAAAGGCACCAAAACGGGATCTGTAAAGAAAGAGAAAGTAGTTAAGAAGGAAGAAGGTACAGCTTGTCATCCAAAAACACAAATGTAACCCCTACCCAACTTGTGTGCATGCAAGTGTTCTGTTAACAATGCCGTAGGTTCCAGATGATCTTAGTGGGTCTCAGCTCAAGATTTGGTCTTATCCTTCCTTTAGCCACAAAGACTAGCGCTAACTTTGAAACAGCATGCTTCTTTGTCTTCAAGACGAGCAAAGTAATCTAAGCAAGAGTTTAGGATAATTTATGTCATGTGTAGGAAAATTTAACCAGAGTTTAATTCTAGCCTATTTGGTTGGTTACATTTGAATGCCATCTGTATATATACAGTATTCTCAGGGAACTTTGTATGATACAGCTAGTCCTCAACTTACAACAGTTTAATTAGTGATCAAAGTTTTAACGGTACTGAAAAAAGTGACATGACTGTTTTTTCACACTTTTTGACCACTGCAGCATCCCCATAGTCATATGATCAAAATTTAGATCGGCCCCCCCAAATTTGGCAACTTGAAGACTTGTGGATTTCAACTCCCAGAATTCCTTAGCCAGCATAGCTGCAAGTCTTCAAGTTGCCAAGTTTGGAGAGTTCTGATTTAGATGTTTGGCAATTGGCATGTACGAGGGCTATCCACAAAATAGATTACGTTTTGCGATAGAAAAAAAACAAAGTGTAGGATTTTTTTTTTATTATATACACTTGAAAGTGACACTTAAATACTACTTTTCAACATATTCACCGAACAAATTGAGACACTTATCATAGCGGTGAACAAGCTTTGTAATTCCATTGTCATAAAATTCAGCCGCCTGAGATTTGAGCCAGTCAGTCATGCCTGCCCGCAGTTCCACGTCATCGTCAAAGTGCTGTGTTCCAAACCAGGTCTTCATCCTCAGAAACAAGTGGGAATCGCTTGGTGCAAGATCAGGGCTGTAGGGCAGATGAGGAAAAATCTCCCACTTGAAAGCATTCAGGACTTCTCGAGTGCGATTTGCTGTGTGGTTGGGCATTGTCATGCAAAAACAAAATTTTTGAGCTTAACTTTCCTCTACGCTTGTTCTGAATTGCTTTTCTTAGTTTTTGCAACATTTCACAATACCTCACAAAGTTTATTGTTACACCATGTTCCAGAAAATCGATAAGAAGCACACCTTGCCTATCCCAAAAAACAGTCGCCATAATCTTCCTTGCAGAGAACGTTTGCAAACATTTTCTTGGTTTTTTGGGGGAATTTGTGTGCCCCCACTCCATAGACTGCAATTTATTCTAGCTGTTCACATGTTTGACCCAAGTCTCGTCTCCAGTTACGATTCGATCAAGAAATGAATCTCCATCTTTGTCGTAAGGGTACAGAAATGTCAATGATGCGGCCATACGCTGACTCTTGTGGTTTTCTGTCAGGATTTTTGGCACCCATCTTGCACAAAATTTGTGGTAGCCTCGCTTTTGTGTAACAATTTCATGCAACAAACTGCGTGAAATTTGTGGAAAACTAAGCGAAAGTTCCGTTACTGTGAAACGGCAGTTTTCACAAATCTTGTCATCGACTTTCGTGACCAGTTCATCAGTCACAATGCTCGGACGTCTACTGTGCTGTTCATCATGAACGTTAGTTCGTCCATTTTTAAACTTAATGCACCATTGGCGCACTCCGCCTTCAGTGATGATGTTGTCCCCGTACACTTCACACAGTTGCCGAAAAATTTCAATCGGTTTATGGTTTTTTGCCAACAAAAACCTTATCACTGATCACACCTCACACTCGCGGGATTTTCAATTGCAGCACACATTTCAAACGTTTGCTGTGAAATAACGGGCAATGATACAAACCTCCCACTAGCACGACTAGATGCAGATTAAGCGGCGGACGCACAGACCAAAGATGGCCACATTAGCTCCGCCCCTTCTTGCTACAGACGAAAACGTAATCTATTTTGTGGATAGCCCTCGTATTTATGACGGTTG
Source organism: Laticauda colubrina (assembly GCA_015471245.1). Taxonomy (NCBI): domain Eukaryota; kingdom Metazoa; phylum Chordata; class Lepidosauria; order Squamata; family Elapidae; genus Laticauda; species Laticauda colubrina. The sequence continues at coordinate 1,451,288 of BLBF01000040.1, read as the reverse complement.
CAGTGTCCTGGGGTCATTCAATCCCCTTTTGCAACCTTCTAACGATCAAAGGCAATGGGGAAGCTAGATTCAGTTGAGAACTGTGTCACTAACTTAACAACTGCAGTGATTCACTTAACAACTGTGGCAAGAAAGGTCATAAAATGCGGCAAAACTCACTTAACAAAAGATGTTGCTTAGTAATAGAAATGTTGGGCTCAATTGTGGTCGTCAGTCAAGGATTATCTGTCCTTATTTACCTGTGAACAGGTGAACAACTTACCGCCATTTGTTTAGCGAGAGTTCAAAGTTACAACTACTGAAAAAAGCATGACATGACTGGTTTTTCACACTTACAATTGTTGCAGCATCCCCATGGTCACATGATCAAAATTTGGGCACCTGGCAACTGGCATTGTTAGTTATGATGGTTGCACTGTCCCAAGGTCATACGATCACTTTTTGGGACTTTCCCAGCTGGCTTCCAACAAGCAAAGTCTATGAGAGAAGCCAGATTTTGGTTAGTGGTCACATGACAACTACAGTGATTGCTTAATGGCTGTGGCAATAAAGGGTCGTAAAATGGGTCAAAGGTCTCTTAGCAACTGGCTTGCTTAGCAGTGGAAATTTTGGGCTCAGATTTAGTCATAAATCGAGTACTACCTGGATCTAGTATAGATCGGATTTGTTGAATTCCCTCTGCTTAACCTCCTCCTCTGCCCATCCCTGTGCTTTAGTTCAGCTCATGCAGATGGAAGAGAAAGGCAAAGGTTCTGTCCCCTGGTCGGTTTATTGGGTCTACATCCAAGCAGCTGGAGGTCCAGTTGCTTTCCTGACCATCATGACACTCTTCATATTGAATGTGGGCAGTACAGCCTTCAGCAACTGGTGGCTGAGCTACTGGATCAAAGAAGGCAGTGGGGTAAGAGCAACTGGTATCTTCGAATTCCTTCTTTCCTTCCTTTCTTTGATTCCTATAGCCGCCCACCTCAATAAATGACTCCAGGTGGCTTACAACTCAAAACCTATACATTGGGGCCTCAGTACTTGACAGTTTCAAAACTCATTGAATTTGGTGCTCAAAGCATTTTGATGTGAAAATGTTCTCCTGGTTGGTTTGGCACTTGATGCACTGCAAAAGGAAGTGGGGGACAGCTACAGAGGGCGGATATGAAGTCGACCATGCTGGGAAGGCCGCTGACATAGGAAAAGGGACAGCAGATAGGAAGTCCTTCTTTGTTGGAAACAGAGGGTCACATGGGAAGTCACATGGTTTGGTACTCATTCTGCCTTCTGGAACCAATTACGGATAAGTACCAAAGTACCACTATATTACTATTAAAAACCGGTCCTTTTTTTGGTTATTTTTTTGGAAACCCAGAACACGACTTTGATTTTGGGGAATGAAACTGTGGTGAGCGACAGTATGAAGGATAACCCTCATATGCGTTACTATGCTGGCATTTATGCACTCTCCATGGGAGTCATGCTGATTCTGAAGGCTGTTCGTGGTATTGCCTTTGTCAAGGTAGGTATCTGTTTAAGGAGGAGAGAACAACACAGTCCCAGGCTGCATTAACAGAGGGATAGAATCAAGATCCTGTGAAGTGTTAGTACCGCTTTTAATGCTTTGGTAAGACCACACTTGTAAATACTGCATCCAGTTTTGGTCACCACAATGTCAAAAAGATGTTAAGACGCTATGATAAAGTGCAAAGAAAAGCAAAAATGATGCTTCGGGGACTGGAGGATAAAACACGAAGAACGGTTGCAGGAATTGGGTATGTCTAGTCTAGTGAAAATAAGGACTAGGGGTGACATGATAGCAGTCTTCCAATATCTAAAAAACAGCCACAAAGAAAAAGGTATCAACCCATTCTCCAAAGCAGGGGTCTCCAACCTTTTGGACCTCAGGGACCACCAAACTCATAATTTTAGATCCCAGGGACCACTAACCGGTTCTGTGGGCATGGCCTAATTTGCGGGTATAGCTTGGTGGTCATGTGACTGGCTGGGCATGACTTGTATGTAAATATTATAAATATTTATATAAATATTGATTTTTTTATTTAAAAAAGAGCAACTTTTACCCAAAATCATATTGAGTTGCTTACAGAATCATTCAGTGATCTATCTATCTGCCATCGGCTAGCTCAGTCTCTCAAAACTGCTTGCCATGAGTCTGCACTGAATTTGCTTACAAACAAACCTTCAGTCCTGAGGGAGGTTTGGCTGTGCTAAGCCGAAGATCTAAAGACTAATAGAAAGCAAGAAATCCAACCATTTCCTGCTTCCTAGCTAATCGAAATCTCCCGGCACAGCAAAACAGATGATGGTCGGAAAAAGGAAAAATAATTTAGCAGACAAGTTTTCCATATAAGGAATGAGTGAGCAGGGAGGGTTCCTGTGGGCCATGTGGGTGGCAAAGGCTTGTGTTTCTGCGCAGCTTAGATTAATTGCTTTGTGGGGGTGCACTGGGGGTGAGATTTCTCTGCGGCCCACCAAAATTTCCTCACGGGCCACCGGTTGGCGACTGCTGCTCCAAAGAACTTGAAGGCAATACAAGAAGCAATAGATGGACACAAATTCAGGAGGGAAGCAACTTAGAACTAAGGAGAAATTTCCAGACAGAACAATTGATCAGTGGAACAATTTGTCTCCAGAAGTTGTGGCTGCTCCAACACTGGAGGTTTCAAAGAAGAAATTGGACAATCATTTGTCTGCAATGATATAGGGGCATTTCTAAGACAGGATTAAAAGACCTCTAAGGTCCCTTACAATTCTATTAACAAAATAATTCTTATCTCTGGTTCCCATCCTGTTATTCCGGGCAGTAGGTTCTTTCCATGAAAGCAATTGCCTTCATTTCCTGATTTTTCCTTCCATGACTTGTTGTCATCTCACAAATATGGGGGAAGACATTTATAACGTAGTAGTCCTTCCTGAGGGCTGCAGTCCCTTCTAGTCGTTCGTGAACTTTCTTTTAAAACTCCTGAGTGCCTGGTTGCAACGCTTCTCTTCTATGGTCACTACAGGGGACATTGCGGGCCTCATCCAGGCTGCACGATGAACTCTTCCGGCGGATTCTTCGTAGTCCAATGAAGTTTTTCGACACCACACCTGTGGGGCGGATTCTCAATAGGTTCTCCAAAGATATGGATGAAGGTAATAAACGCTCATTTAGTAACTTGTTGCTAATACAAGTAGTCCTTGACTTAGAAGCTATTCTGACCAAGGCTTCCTGAGACATCAACAAACACATATAAAATCCAAAACTCTTTTATTTTATTTCAATGGCTGTGAATTATCGTCATTCACAGACCGGATGAGTCTTAACCAGTTATAATTAATCCCGGGGTCTGCCAAAATTCTTCCTAAGACGTCTGATAAGAACACACCTTATTTTACTTGAAGTGCTGCCAACGACTAAAGTCTAAATTAGTCTTTCCAAAACCAAACCAAACAAATTCACCACAGAGCTTTCGGAATCCAAACCGACCAGTACGAACAAAGTTGCTTTCCTGCAAAAGTTCCTGTCCTTTTGCGCCTCCTTTATGTCTTATAGGAGGGCCAATCACTTCCAAGCCTTACACCTGAGGCATCCCTTTTGTCTTAGCTGCTCTTGCCTTTTGGTAGCTCTGCACACACAGACAATGGGAACAGGCTCCCCTTGTTCCTCTGCCTTGCTGCTGCCAGATTTTGGAGACTCCCAGATAGCCCCAACTCTGTATTGGATACAGGACCCTTGTCCGAGTCCTCCCCAGACTCCTGGACTGGTGCCTGTTCTTCCCCACTGTCTGATTCTGCTACTGTCTGTGCAAGCTGTCGGCGAACCACAACAGAAGCATTCATTTAATGACTTCAAAGTTACAATAGCATTGAAAAAAGTGACTTCGTGACCAGTTTTCTCCCTTATGACCGTCGTGGCATCCCCACAGTCAGATGATCAAACTTTGGGTGCTTGACAACCATCATGTATTTTACGATTGTTGCAGCATCCTGGGGTTGTCATCTGCAACTTTCTTAGGGAGCTTCTGACAAGCAAAGCCACATTCCCTTAATGGCTGCATGATTCAGTGATTGGCTCAACAATGTCAAAAAAAGTCATAGAATGGAACACGGCTCATTTAACATTTCTGAACAGACAAATTGATGACAGCAGAGTAGGAGAGCCCTGAGTGAATCTTACCTGTGCTGGCCTTACCTGAATCTCTCCTGGGCTGGACAGGAGAGACTATAACAAGGTGTTGTCCTCTTCCACCAGCCCTGTGTTGTGTATATATATAGTATATTACTGTTATATTTTTATCCCACTTTTATATACATAACTAAAGGTGGGAAACATACCTAATAATCCTTTTCCCCCCACAACAACAACCCTATGATGTGGGTTAAGCTGAGAGAGAGTGAGTGGCTTTCATTTCTAAGGCAGGACTAAAACTCAAGGTTTCCTAGTGATTGGTCCAAAGTTACCAAACCAAATTTAATGGCTAAGGTGGGATTAGAACTCACACTCACCCAGTGATTGCCCCAAAGTTACCCAGTGGGTGACTTTCAGGCCTAGGGGAGACCTAGAATTCAAACTCTCCTGGTTTCTCGGCCAGCGTCTTCGCTTAACCTGGCTCTCTCTATCATTTGCGTTGGTGAGAATTTCAGTCTATCCTAATCCTCTGAGTCTGTCCATCTCTTCCAGTTGATGTCCGTCTGCCTTTTCAAGCTGAAATGTTCATACAGAATGTCATCCTGGTGTTCTTCTGCGTGGGAGTGATCTCTGGTGTCTTTCCATGGTTCCTAATGGCAGTGGGGCCACTCGTGGTTCTTTTCACCATTCTGCATGTTGTGTCTAGGTAAGAGCAGCAATTGTTCTGGGTCATTTTAAGACATTGTTAACCTTGAGAGTCTTCCATGCCTTGGTGTTGGAACAACTTCATTGGTTTCCAGCTGCCTCCAAGCCCAATTCGGGCAGCATAAATCATCAAAGGGCTAGTTATTCTCATATTTTTGTGAAACCTCTTACTTCCAGTTGATTGTGTTTTTTTGTACACAGAGTCTTCATTCGGGAGTTGAAACGACTGGACAACATTACACAGTCTCCATTTCTTTCTCACATCACTTCAAGCATTCAAGGTCTCTCTACCATCCATGCCTACAATAAAAGAGAGGAATTTCTATACAAGTTAGTGCTCTGTTTCTTCTCTGACATTCAGTCTGAGCTGCTGCAAAACAGATAAAGCCAGGATTTTTAAAGGTTGGATTTATTGCACAAGTGGTTGAATTCACTCGGAATGCAAGTTCATGTATCACCCTGATCTAGAAATAATGAGCTACAATTTGGGTTTAATATTTCAGATGAATTGGTTCACAAGCTGCTACCTGAATTTGCTAGCAGTCAAATGAATCATAGTTTGTGAAATTTCTCCTCCAATTCAGGTAAAAAATGAAATACAGGTTGTCCTTGACTTACGACTACAATTGAGCCCAAAACTTCCATTGCTAAGCGAGAGAGTTCTTAAGTGAGTTTGGTCCCATTTTATGACCTTCAGTTGTTAAATGAATCACTGCAGTTATGGTTGTTGAGTGACTCTGGCTTTCACCATTGACTTCGCTTGTCAGAAGGTTCCCAAAAGAGGATAACATAACCTCAAGACACTGCAGCCGTCATAAAAATACATGCTGGTTGCCAAGCGTATAAGTATCTAGTATAGTACATAAAATTATCCACTGCAGTGTCCTACCTGTCAGTACTTCAGCTTCAACCACAACAATACAAGAGCACACAATAAATACAAACTCAAGATAACTACACCAAACTTGATTGCAGGAAATACGATTTTAGCAACAGAGTGGTCAGTGTCTGGAATACTCTACCTGACTCTGTGGTCTCTTCCCCAAACACTTTAACCTTAGACTGTCTACTATTGACCTCACCCCTTTCCTAAGAGGTCTGGAGGGGATGTGCATAAGTGCACCAACATGCCTACTGTCCCTGTCCTATTGTTTCTTTTTTTATTCTTATCCATTTCATGTATTCATAACCATGCTTATACCCATTATCTAATACTTGCTTGACAAATAAATACAATATAAATAAAAATAAAAGTGTCCGAATTTTGATCACATAACCTTGGGGAATGCTGCAACAATCATTCAGCGTGAAAAATGGTCGTAGGTCACTGTTCGGTGTCGCTGTAGTCACTAAACGAATGGTTGTAAGTTGAAGATGATCTGTATTTTAATTGTGAATATATTCTGTTTGTACTAGATACCAACAACTGCTGGATGACAACCAGGCTCCTGTCTACTTGTTCAGCTGTGCAATGCGCTGGCTGGCTGTCAGGCTGGATATTGTCAGCATTGCCCTCATTACCATCACTGGCTTAATGATCGTCCTAATGCACGGCCAGATCCCGCCTGCTTACGCTGGGCTCGCCATCTCATATGCTGTTCAGGTGAATGCATCTCTTGTATGTCAAAACAAAGTTGCATTTTGGAACTCCTTTTGGGAAGAACAGTGCAGCCAGGCCCAATCAAAAGTACACTGTTGACTTGATTTTATATTTCAGTAGTCCTTGACTTATGACCCAGTCACTTAGCAACCAGTCAAAGTTACAGTGGAACTACCTCGGGGGTACTTCTGACCTGGATTCAAAGTTCTGACCGTTGGAGCCCCCCACAAACACACACGGGCAGTCGTAGGACTGCACCGGGCACTTGGCAGATGGGCTGCATTTACAACCGTTTGCCATGTCTTGTGATCATGTGACCATGTTTTACAACTGTTTGGTTGAAAAATTCCAATTTTCAGCAAAAAAGATGGGTTCTTTTAGCAGCCATCACCAAAAAAGGTCATAAAATCTTTACAACTGTCACAACATACAACCATAATGGGCAGGCTTCATTGTGATTGTAACTTGAGGACTATCTACAGAGGCTAACAAGCAGTACCCATCTGCTTGATCCCCTATCCAGCAAAGTCCTACAACATTGAAAACATGTAGTGATGGTACTGTGGAATATTTTTGATCATCCTCTATTAAAATGGCTTCTTTGGAAGAGAAAGTGCCCCGTGGATAAGAAAAAACTGGTGCTTACAAATGGAGGGATAAGATGCGGTTGAGGAAGGCAGTAAGCTGAATAAAATTGATCATGGTGGTGCTTGTTTTTCCTGCACACTGGCAACTTAATGGACCTTCATCACAAACAAGGAATGGAACTCCTTTTCTCCCTATTGTGGTATAGTTCATGATAAAGTCTCACTTAACCACCCTCACCAGAGGGGATTAAATTGTTCCACAAAGAATCACTCTGAGGTTTCACAGCTAGTAAATTGGCTAATGTATCATGGTGCTATAAGTAACAGTGATTTGTTTCCTTCTCAGTTAACGGGATTGTTCCAGTTTACAGTCAGGTTGGCGTCAGAGTCGGAGGCTCGCTTTACGTCTGTGGAAAGAATTGACCACTACATCAAGGTATTTAAGCGTTCTATCCTCTGCCCAATATTTTCCCTGGTGCCCTACCTCTAGAAAGATGCCCCCTGCTCCTGCTGCTAAGCTCAATGATTTCTGCAGTATATTCTTAAACCATCCAATAATAGACATTTCCAAGCAGTCTCAAAGGTGCTTTTCCAAAAGGCAACAGGACTTTCTTAATTCTTTCCCTGAAAGCATTTCGCTTCTCATCCAAGAAGTTTCTTCAGTTCTAACTTCTCCGAGCAGTGAACAAATTAAAGATAGAATCAAAAAGACAGTGAGCACCATCAACACTGGTAATGGTGTAAAAATCCAAAACATTCCTGAAATGCCTAAAAGAATTACGCATCTGGAACCAGAAAAAAAATATAATCTTAGCACAAGGCTAACATCTCACAGATGACACAATGATTAATGAGATAAATGGGAATTGATACCTCCTATAAGAGAATGATAGTTTCGGTTATTATGTGTGATGTCCACTGTGCTGAAAAAAGTAGAAGTCTGCCTGAGAAATTATCAGTGGTAGGCTCCTGATACATGCTGGTTCCTCCAGCAAGGGGATTGTTAGGCTGTTGCTCTAGGACAGGGGTGACTAACTTTTTTGGGCTCCTGTGGCAAAAATTGTGCCTGTGCTGGCGCGCATGCTCATATGCCAGCATCCAGAAGGCAATGCACGCCCTCCTGCCCCCTGCCCATGCATGCACAATCCCCCCTGCCTGCGCCCCCTGCCTCCCCCTTACCTGCACTGCACCTCACAGCTGATTTTTGGCCAATTTGAGGCCTTTTTCGGCCTCCCAGAGGCTTGAAAAAAGCCTCTGCAGGCTTTGCAGGATGAATAATAGGCCCATTTCATCACTTCTGGTATTATAGGAAGTGACAACATGGGCCTATTATTTGGCCTGTAAGGCCTGCAGACTTTTTTCAAGCCTCTGGGAGACCGAAAAAGGCCTCAAACCAGCTGAAAATCAGCTGTGAGGCATGCGCAGTGAGGTAAGTTTGCCTGTGGCTTGTGTGCCAACACAAATGGCTCTGTGTGCCACCTATGCCACACATGCCATTGGTTCGCCATCACAGCTCTAGGATAACTCCACATCTCCCCTTAAGCGTTCCATAAATAGCTGTCTAACTTGTGAACCTTAGATCCTGATGATGCTTCCTGATGTTGATTGTGCAATTTTGATTCTACTTCTACTTTTATTTAATCTATTTAGAAGGTAATGCCTGACTCAACAACAGTAGCTGCGAAAGGAATCTTGATGTCCCTAGTGGACAGTCACTTAAATATGAGCCAGCAGTGTGGGGCAGCTGCCCAAAAGGCCAACACAATCCTAGGCTGCATTAAGAGAGAGATAGAATCAGGATCATGTGAAGTGTTCATACCATTTTATAATGCCTTAGTAAGACCACACTTGGAATAATGCCTCCAATTTTGGTCACCACCAGATAAAAAGGTTGTTGAGATTCTAGAAAGAGTGCAGAGAAGAGCAGCCAAGAGGATGAGGGGACTGAAGGCTGAAAGATATGGAGAACTTTTGCCGGAATTGGGCATGTCTAGCTCAATGAAAAGGATTAGGGGGTGACATGACAGCATCATTCCAATCTCTAAGGGACTGCCATAAAGAAGAGGGGGTGGGGTCAACCTATTCTCTTCAGCACCTGAAGGCAGGACATGAAGCAACGGATGGAAACTCATCAAGGAGAGAAGCAACCTGGAATTAAGGAGAAATTTCCTGACAGTTAGAAGAATTAACCAGTAGAACGACTTGCCTCCAGAAGTTGAGGGTACTTCAACACTGGAAGTTTTAAAAAAGAGATTGCACGACCATTTGTCTAAAATTGTGTAGGGTTTGCTGTTGGTTGGACTAGGAGACCTCCAAGTTCCCTTCCAACTCTTATTCTGTTAATTGTTCCTAGAATGCTGTCCGTAGTTGACATCTTTTCTCTTTTCCTTTCTCTGTGATTCCAAGACTCTTTCCCTGGAGGCCCCAGCTCGCATCAAGAATAAGGCTCCCCTTCCAGACTGGCCCCACGAAGGAGAAATTCGCTTTGAAAATGCAGAAATGCGTTATCGTGAGAACCTGCCACTTGTCCTCAAAAAAGTATGCTTCACCGTCAAACCCAAGGAGAAGATCGGAATTGTGGGGAGGACTGGCTCAGGTAAGGCTGGGGTGCTCTAGCTGCCCATTTAGATGTTTTGAAAGCTCACTGGTGCAACCTTGTGAGGATTAGAAGTAACAAAAAAAACCTAATTTCCGAAGAGGAAAAATTCACATTAGCAAGGGTACATGTCTGTTCAGGCAATGCACAAATGTTACTTAAGATTTCTCACTAAGAACATTCCTTGGTTTGGTAGTCTTGATGTCACATGGCATTATCTGGTGAGCAAATGGCTCTTCAGTGTGAATAGAGATAGTCCTTGAGTTGTGACTGAAAGTTAGCACAGGCTTTCGCAAGGGTACTTACAATCTAGTTCTGAACTTCTGACAACGGCCCCTCATTGCCATCATGTGACCACCTTTAGGCACTCAAGTGGTCCACATTTATGATTGTATGCAGCGTCCCATGGTCACGCAGCCATGTTTTACAGTTTTTGCCAAAAATCGACATTTACTTCTGGTTTTTGGCAAACCTGGCCCTCAACAACTTGTTCGCTTAACGACCGTGGTATTTGCTCAACGATTACTCCAAAATCGGTCTTTAAAAAAAGGCGAATGAGGTTCTCGAAGGCAGCTTTTTCAATACAGGTAGTCCTCAACTTACAACAGTCCATTTAGTGACTGTTTAAAGTCACAACGGCACTGGAAAAAGTGACACGACCATTTTTCAATTACAATCTTTGTAGCATCCCCCCATGATCACGTGATAAAAATTCAGATGCTTGGCATCCGGCTCATACTTATGACCGCTGCTGTTTCCCAGGATCACATGATCCCTCTCTTTTGAGATCTTCTGAGAAGCAAAGTCAAAATAAGGAAGCCAGATTCACTTAACAGGTCTTTTCTTTAAAAAAAATAACTCCTGTGATTGTAGGATAAATGAGGAGAGTCTTGTATTCTGTGGGCAACATGGCATTACTCCTTACACTATGGCTGTGTATATAGACTCCAGACTTCTGCATAGTCATGGATCCTGGATGTGTTTTTACCCCTCTTCTTTTCCTTTGCATTGTGGATATTGCCTACTGCATTGTAAAGTGCTTGTTTTAAACTCTGGACTGTCTTGGATGTACTGGCCATAAAATAATATTAAAAAGTAGAACGTAGAATCCATAGGGCTGGAAGGGACCTCAGAAGTTTTCTACTGTACTTTTCTGCTATAAAGGCAGAAGACCTTATACCATCTCAAACAGTAGTCTAGTTTATTTTTGAAAACCTCCAGGAAGTAAGCTCTTCCATTTATTAATTGTTCTCACTGTCAGAAAATTCCTCATTTCTAGCTTGGATCTCTCTTTAACAAGCTCCTACCTTCTTTTTTAAAACAGCTGCTAAAGAGTTGCTGTGATAGTGTAGAGCAGGGATGGGGAATGATGGCTCTTTTATGAGTTGTGGACTTCAACTTCCAGAATGGTGGCTCAGGAATTCTGGGAGTTGAAGTCCACAACTCATAAAAGGACCATTGTTCTCCACCCATGGTGTATTGACTAATCTTGCACGTTCCTCAACATGACAGCTAACTACGATCTTCCTTGCTTTTTTCCAGGAAAATCCTCTTTAGGAATGGCTCTCTTTCGCCTGGTGGAACTGTCAGGGGGCTGCATTAAAATTGATGGAGTGAAAATCAGTGACATTGGCTTGGCAGATCTTCGGAGCAAACTTTCCATAATCCCCCAGGAGCCAGTCCTCTTCAGTGGCACTGTGAGGTTGGTATAACAAAAACTGAGAGAGAGAGAGAGAGAGAGAGGGAGGGAGGGGGGGGGAAGGAAGGAAGAGAAAAGAGAAGAGATTGCCTCTTGTTAGACATTATGAAAATGAGCTTACTGAGAAATATAATTCTGAAACCAGAATGGATTCACTTTATTGACCATTAGTTTGTTCTTGTTTACAAACTATAGTGGCTGGGTTCATGTAAGTTGATAACCATGTTTCTCAACCTTGTCAACTTTTAAGATGTGTGAACTTCAATTCCCAGAATTCCCTAGCCAATGTGTGCTTAGTGTGTGCAATTCTAATCAAAATAATTTCATAATTCAACGAACCATTCTGCTCTTGCTTCTCCTCCTCCTCCCTTTTGCTTCATTTTGCAACTCCATATAAGATAGAATTGTCCTTGAAGAGTGGATTATATTCTGAGGGAAATGGGTAGTGACTTGCTGTTATATTTTGGCTTCTTTAGATCCAACTTGGATCCTTTCACACAGTACAGCGAAGAACAAATCTGGGAGGCTTTGGAAAGGACTCACATGAAAGACTGTGTAAGTACAAGGATTGATAGTTAAATTCCTTTCTGTTCTGGCACTACACTTTTTTAACTACAAAATCTTGCCAACATTTTACTGCTGGACAATTCACAGAATACAGGTAGTCCTTGACTTATGAACATTCATTTAGCGACTACTTAGTTATAATGGAGCTGAAAAAAAAGTGGCTTATGTCTGGTCCTTGTACTTATGACCTTCGCAGCATCCCCATGGTGATGTGATCGGGATTTGGGTGTTTGGCACCTGGGAGGTAGTTATGGTTGTACCCCTAGATTACATGATTGCAATTTGCAATTTTCTCAGCCAGTTTCCGACAAAATAAATGGAAGGAGCAAGATTTGCTTAATGATCACAGCAAAAAACTTGTAAAATTAGGCATGACTCTTTTAATGACTGAATCACTCAACTGTGGAAGTTTTAGTCCTGCTTGTGGTCGTACACTTAGGGCCATCTGTACTTTCCACAGGCTGGAAGAAGAGGAGAGGGGACAGAAACAAGAGTCTGCATATAGACATTTCTGTAATGGCTTCTATGGGTGGCTTATTGTTAACTCTTGTTGTCAAGTAGTCCTCAACTTACAACAGTTCATTTAATGACCGTTCAAAGTTACAACATGACCATTTTTCACACTTAAGATTCACTTAACAACCATGTTACTAACTTAACAATTGCAGGGATTCAGTTAACTGTGGTGAGAAAGGTTGTAAAATGGGGCAACGTTCATTTAACATCTGCCTTGTTTAGCAACTGACATTTTGGGCTCAATTGTGGTTGTAAATCGAGGATTACCTGTATTTCTAAGTAATAAACACATATTTTAAAAAGGCCTGGATTACAAATCCTCAGTGCTGAAACCATTATCAGAATCACCTTCACTTCTAGTGACATACCAAGTCAGACATTGTGTACACTGTTGCCTGAATGGGCTAATGTAACCTACTTTGGAGATCTCTACAAATCAGTGTAAAATGCTTGCTTTATTTGGGGTATCTCTTTTCTGTATGCTGTTCCCACCACCGGTGGAAAATATTTTCTCTCTTGGAAGTTCATTTTGTCATTGGCTCCAGTTCGTAACTGGTAAGATTCTGAAAAGACGATGGAGCATCTGGAAGCGTTTAGAGCAAGGGTTCTCCAACCTTGGCAACTTTTAAGGCTTGTGGACTTCAACTCCCAGAATTCCTCAGCCAGTCATGTTGACTGGGCAGTTGTGGGAGTTGAAGTCCACAAGTCTTCAAGCTGCCAAGTTTGGAGACCTTGGTTTAGAACAGGGTTGGGGAATGATGCTGGCTCAGGAATTGTGGGAGTTGAAGTCCACAAGTCTTAAAGGGGCCATTGTTCCCCACCTCTGCTTAAGAACCATGTATTTGACCTTGTTCTGTTGCTTTGTTCTCACTTAGATTTCTCAGCTGCCCATGAAACTTGAATCTGAAGTGATGGAAAATGGGGAAAATTTCTCCGTTGGGGAGAGGCAGTTGCTTTGCATCGCCAGAGCCTTGTTACGTCGTTGTAAGGTGAGTGATGAATTGAGGAATTGGTTAATTATTGCATTCAGGTTTGAAACAAAGAATCCAGGTCTGTTTTCTTGTATTCCAGGAAGATTGATGCAGGACAACTTGAGCATAACTAAGCTTTCATTAGATAAATGAGAGGAACTGTGTTCCATTATGTCTCCCTCAGCCCTTTTTGCATACTTTTAAGGCCTTTCATTTCGTGTTCTACTATCTTTTAGTCATAGTGGAAGAAGCCCAGGGAAAGGGTTGATGGCTACATTTTTAATGAGGCTCATGCTGTGTTCCACAGATCTTAATCCTGGATGAAGCGACGGCTGCTATGGATACTGAGACAGATTTACTGATCCAAGAGACGATCAGAGAAGCCTTTGCAGACTGCACCATGCTGACAATCGCTCATCGTCTGCATACGGTTCTGGGCTCTGACCGGATTATGGTACTGATGCAAGGACAGGTGAGTGAGCTGTGAACTTCTTTTTCTTCTACAAGTTACCATGGAACCGGGAGCCAGGAGCCAATCAATGGGTGGCAAAACTCTGCAGCTCTCATGAAATTTCTTGCAAGATAATTTGCTTCAATTCATAGTTAGCAATGAAACATTCTTCCTTGTGATGTAAACAAGATCTTAGCCAGGATGTTTCTAAAATGATAAGTTTCCCTAGAATCATTTGGTTGCCACAGTATTAAAAAGATGTTGAGACTCTGGAAAGAGTGCAGAGAAGACCAACAAAGATGATTAGGGGACTGGAGGCTAAAAATGTGAAGAATGGTTGCAGGAATTGTGTATGTCTAGTTTAACGAAAAGAAGGACTAAGGGTGACATGATATCAGTCTTCCAATATTTGTGGGGCAGCCACAAAGAAGAGGGGGGGAAATACACCTATTCTCCGAAGCACCTGAAGGAAGAACAAGAAGCAACAGATGGAAATTAATCAAGGAGAAATCCAACCTGGACATTTCCTGACAGTGAGAAGAATTAATCAGAGGAAAGGCTTGCCTCCAGAACTTCCAGCTCCATCACTGGAAGTTTTTAAGAAGAGATTGGACAACCAGTTGACTGAAATGGTGGAGGATCTCCTGCTTCAGCAGGGGGTTGGATTAGAAGACCTGCAAGGTCCCAATTCTGTTATTCTGTTACTCCAAGTGATTATTTGTTCTGTCAGGAAGTTTCTCCTGTAATTCCACCTTGCTTCTCCCCTTGATTAGTTTCCATCTGTTGCTTCTTGTCCTCCCTTCAGGTGCTTTGGGGAAAATAAGTTGAGGCCCCTTTTTTTCTTTATGGCAGCCCCTTAGATATGGCAAGACTGCTATCGTGTCACCCTGAAAGGAACTCTAATCCTTAATCTAAAATAAAGGAATTGGAGATCTTTGGGCCTCTTTTTCAACAGTGATGCTACACATAGTCCTCAACTTAAAACAGTTCATTTAGTGTCTGTTACAACAGCACTGAAAAATTGACTTATGACCAATTTTCACACTTACAATCATTAATCCCATGGGCGCATGATCAGAATGTGACATACAAGAGAAGCTTGGCAGCCGACTCATATTTACAACAGTTGCAGTGTTCCAGATTCACTTTTGTGACCTTCTGATAAGCAAAGTCAATAGCCAATTCACAATTGTGGCGAGATAGGTCATAAAATGGGGCAAAACTCACTTGATAAATATCTCACTTGTCGACATAATTTTGGGGCTCAATTGTGGCCGTAAAGCCGAGGGCTACTTGTATTTACTCCATTTCATACACTTTCTCTTCCATTTGTTTCAGGTGGTGGAATTTGACACTCCAGCTGCTCTTCTGTCCAATGATAATTCCCGCTTCTATGCCATGTTTGCTGCTGCAGAAAACAAGGTTGCTGTTAAGGGCTAAAATTCAGGGCAAAGTCACTTTAATATGGAGCGTAATCCTTCTCTGCCTGTGGCAGGGATGTTCCTCCCTCCATTTTCATGTCTTTCAGGCAGGTTGTCTTTTCACCTTTTAATATATATTTTTTGAAGGATTGTGAGTCAGGACTGAGTTCTTTTTTTTTTTTTTTTTTTGAAAAAAAAAAGCACTATAAGGAAAATTCTTCATAGTTTTTATTATGGTATTTATTTCGTATTCTTCTTACTAATTTTTTTTGCTATTAAATGCACTCTACAAGATGGCTCAGGGAGCCACGTTATAAATGTATCCAGAGGCCTATATTGAAGCTTTATACATGTAGCTATATCTATACAGAATTCTGTACATAGCCTATATTTACAGTGGAAATGTAAGCTGTTTATTTTATATTAAAATGAGCGCTGTGGTTAATATCAGTGCATATTCTTTTCTATCCTTTTTTTTTTTTTTGTACCGTTTTAGTGAGGTTGGGAACCTGGCTTGGGCCAGGCAGCACTGGATTCTCCCTGATGCTGTTTTCTCCCCCTCCCCCAATCTTCTGGGTGAAAATTTTTGTGTAACTCTCCCTCCCTCTCCCATTTTCCTCATTCCTACCTACAGCATGTGGGTCCCGGCAAGACAGCAGTCAAGATCCTTGACAATTATTAGACAGGAGCCACAATTTCTCATGGTACTGTACCCTGGAGGGGTTTAACATTCCCCTCCCTTGGGGCGATTTCATTAGCAAATACTTAACTGTAGCAGGAAGAGAAGGGCCATCACAAAACTCAGGTACCTTTGAAGCCAGTGCATTCACCTGGGTGCACACAATGACACTGTCAGTTGGCTGGCTGCTATTTCATCCAGTGCAGTCAAAGCCACTTCCATTTTGCTAAGCAAAAAGCACCTCTCCAAAGCATACAGCAGGAATCTCCAAAGTGGGCAACTTTTCAGACTTGTGGACTTCCAATTCCCAGAATTCCTCAGTCAGCCATATTGGCTGGGGAATCCTGGGAGTGAAACTCCCCAAAGTTTTTGCAGATCTTTTCCCCTGGCATACAGCTTTATTCCCAAGCTGTAGCAGCTAAATCTTTTTTTAGACTGGACCCTGCTACTTCCTACGGCGTTTCTCTGCTGAGATGCAGACTTTTGAGATATCAGCATTTATTTTGGAAAGTTCTCCAGACACTTTTGATATTTTTAAAATCGTTCTTCATTCATCCAACTGTATGTGCACAAAATTTTGCTCTTGCATATTTGTTACATCCTCAGCATCTTGCAGCTTTTAGCAGGCACCTGATCAGGTTTTGACACTGGTGTAGGAAATTTCATTTTCTAATTGTAAAGAGGCCTACCTCAGGTTGCTGGTCCTGTGTTGTACGTTACCATGGTTACTGTACACCATCTGTGTTATATGGGACCAGTAGCCCACACGGGCATGGTCAGTCTTGTAATAGCTGTTTCGATCGGTCAGCACTGCATGTTTGTTGGTTTGTTTTTGTCCAGCTGGACATTTTATAGCCTTAGCATGTTTGCAAATTGTCTTGTCAAGACGGACATCTGCAAAAGTGAATAAAAACTATTTTGGTTTTTGTAAAGACGTGTGTGCCCTTTCATTGTGGAGCAGTGTTGAGTTTTTTCCCACGAAACAGCTGGGATGAGCTGTGTACTGTTGCTCTTTAATCAGCCATAATTTAGGAATCCATGACTGAATCCAGTTAATCTTGATAGGTTATATTGTTTTACTTAGCATGCTGTGTTGCAGTTTCCTAAAGAAGTTTCATGCTTATTGCTTTGCATGAAAATTGAACCTGCCTTCACGGTACATTCAATAATCCATAGGGCTTTTAAATTTATTATTTGTGTTTTTTTAAAGAGTGATTTTAAAAACAAAAAAAGAATAAAGTGCAAAAATAAAAATGAATACATCAGCAAAAAGGAAAAAACAATCCAGATTTACTGAGTCCTTAGTTAACTTAGTAAACTGAGTTTACTAAGGGGTATGCATAAGTGCACCATCATGCCTACCATCCCTGTCCTATTGTCCCCATTTATTCATACCTATTTTCTGTATTCTTACTCATGTTTATACTTGTATCTATTATCTTGTAAGCGATCGGCAAATCAAATCAATAAATTAGTTAAATGACCCATGGTTTAAGATGGATGTTTAAATCCATCTGAAACACCAGTTCAGGGGTCTTCAAACTTGACAGCTTTAAAGACTTGTGAACTTCCACCTCCCAGAATTCCTCCTCTGGTCATGTTAGCTCAGGAATTCTGGGAGTTGAAGTCCACAAGTCTTACACTTGCCAAGTATGAAGAGCCTTGATCTCCTTAACATTTTTCCCATTGTTTCAAGTTAAAATCTTGCTTACATAAAGATTAAACCCATCCTTCTGTATCCTACAATCTGGGAAGTGATCCTCTCTGGCTTTCTCGCAATACCCATCAAGACATTTTTAACCTAAAAACCATACTTCCCTTTTTTCCATGCAACTGTTTATGCTATATAGGTAGTCCTCAACTTAGAACCATCATTGAGTCTAGAATTAAGTCGTACCAGCCTTAATAAGACCACACCTGGAATACCCGCATCCAGTTTTGGTCACCACACTACAAAATATATTATATTTGATATATTGGAAAAAAGTGCAAGAAGAGCAACTAAAACAATTAAAGGCCTGGAGACTAAAACATATGAAGGACGGATGCAGGATTTGGGTTTGGCCAGTCTTGAGAAAAGACAGACTAGTGGGGGACATGAGAGCCGTATTCCAGTATTTGAGGGGCTGCCACAAGGAAGGGGGGGTGTCGACCTTTTCTCCAAAGCACTTAAAAGCAGAACAAGCAGCAACTGATGGAAACTCATCAAGGACAGAACCAACTTGGAATTAAAGAGACATTTCCTAACGGTGAGAACAACTAACCAGTGGAATGGAAGTTTCCACCAGAAGTTGTGGGTGCTTCATCACTGGAAGTTTTTAAGAAGAGACTGGACAGCTACTTCTCTGAAATAGTATAGGGTCTCCAGTTTAAGCAAGGGGCTGGACTAGAAGATCTCCAAGGTCCCTTCCATTTGTCTTCTATTTAGATAGATAGACAGGCAGACAAGACAGACAGAGATAGATTGTGCTCATGTTTTCCACATGCAAAGTTTGTATTTATTTAAATTACAATGGATTAGAAAATGTACATGATGCATGGAGTTATTATTGTTCAGTCTGACTCTTCGCAACCCCATGGACCATAGCACTCCAGCCCCCCTCCATGTCCTCCACTCTCTCCCAGTTTGCCAAAATTCGTGTTCATTCCATCGATGGCACCATTTAAACATCTCATCCTCTACCATCCTCTTCTCCTCCTGCCTTCCATCTTTCCCAAAATCAGGGTCTTTTCCTCTCTTCTCATTTGGTGGTGGCCAAACTATTTGAGCTTCAGTTTCAGGATCTGTCCTTCCAAAGAACGGCCTGATCACATGACCCTGGGACAGGCATCTGAATTTTGATCACCTGACCATGGGGGTGCTGCAATGGTCCTAAGTGTGAAAAACAGTTATAAGTCCCCTTTTTCAGTGCTGTGGTCAGTTCAAAGGTCACTAAATGAACTGTTGAAAGTTGGGAGAGGTCTTACAGACTTCAGTGTTTTGGGAATTCTGAGATTTGAAGTTTTCAAGGTTGAGAAGCACTGCAATTTGGGAGTCACTCCATCATGTTCATGACCCTTCTTTAAAACAAGTTTTTTTTAAGGAGAGAATGCGCAACCTGAGATGGTACAGGTAATCCTCAACTAGTGACCACAACTGAGCCTAAAATTTATGTGGCTGAGAAGTTATAACCCCTTTTTACGACTTTTCTCACCACATTTGTTAAGTGAATCATTGCAGTTGTTACCTTAGTGACACGGCTCTTAAGTGAATCCAATTTCCCCATTGACTTTGCTTGTCAAAAGGTTGCAAACGGCAGTCACAGGTCCCCAGGACACTGCAAACCATCATAAATTTGAGTCAGTTGTCAAGCATCCCAATGTAAGTCACATAACCAGGGGACTGCTACAAAGATCTATGAAAAATAGTCATTACTGACTTTGAACGGCCACTAACCGAACTGTTCTAAGTCGAGGCCTACCTGCACAGGGTCTCCTGCCTGAGGGGTTGGACTATAAGACCTCAAAGGTCCCTTCCAACTGCTCCTGGCAAACCAGTTGATCCCTGCTCAAAGTCTCCTTCCTACATACCCTGCTCACTTTTTTGGGCCCACACGATCCCTCCCGGGAGATCACCTGGCCAGATCCAAGGAGGGGAATCCTTCCTGCCTTTATAGCACAACGGGCCGAGCACCGGGCCTTTCCCGTCTCTCTGCCATCCCAAGGCTGAGTTCCGGCCAGAGAACGACGGGATCAATAAAGCCCCGGGCTCGGCCTAGCTCGAGGCTCCCGTCCAACGGCCGGGACAGGCAGGGCGCGCGTCCAAAGGCCGCTCCGGCCGCCTCGCGTCGCTCTCGGGCGCCGCCCAGCGCCGCTGCCACCGCCGCCTCCTTCTCCTCCGCCAGCCGCACGCAGCGCGCCCCGTTCGGGGCAGGCCGGCTGGGCCTCGCCTCTTCCTGGCGCCGGCGAGCGGCTTCCCGGGCGGCCTGGGTGAGACGTCGGCCGCTACCGGGCCTCCCGCGCCCGCCCATGGATTTCACCTAGGCCCCATGGAGGCCCCCGAGACGCCCCCGGACGTGGCCTCGGCCTCTAGCGCCTCGCTCTTCCGCCTCCGCCACCTCCGCCTCGGGCTGGACCTGCGGCCTGAGGCCCGCGCCCTTGCCGGCTGCCTGGTGCTGGAGCTATGCGCCCAGCCGGCGCCCGGCGGCGCCCAGCAAGAGGCGGCCGAGGAAGACCGTCGGCCCCGCCGACCTCGCGTCCTGGTCTTGGATACGCACCCGGCCATGCGGGTGTCCTCGGTGGCTTTCCGGGCCTGCCCGGATGGCGAGGGACGCTGCGGCTTCGTCTTCTCCAGCGCCGGCGGGAGCGGCGGGGAAGGCGAGCCAGGCCGGGGTGCTCTTCCGCCGCCGCCCGCCCGCCCGTCCTCGGCCCCCGCGGGCCACCCGCACCCGCACTGCCCGCTCAGCACCGCCAGCGCACTTTCGGCCTTCGGGCAGGCGCCGCCCGAAGGAGACCGGCCGGGCCTGGGCGCCTCCCCGGAGCCCTTGCGGGACGCCCCGACCGAGATTCCCCCGCCATGGGGTGAGCCTCCTCCGGCCGGGCCGTGGGCCTGCGCCCCGCTGGAGAGCGCCGAGACTGCCGCGCCGCCCTTGCCCTCCTTCCCCCGCTCGGTGCCCGCCGGCCGCGCCCCCTGCCCGCTCTTCTTCCGCGTGGACCCCTTCACCGATTACGGCTCGGCGCTCAGCATCTCCTTGCCGGCCTCGCTGGAGCCGCAGCGGCCCTTCCAGATCATCGTCCGCTACACCACCGTGGATGCCCCCGCGGTAAGTGGGGAGCCGGGGAAGTCCGAGGGTTCTCAGCCGAGTAGGATGAGGACTGAGCGGGGCCTGAACATGAATTATGAATAGAACAGAACTGAAAGGGACCTTGGAGGTCTTGTAGTCCAGCCCCCTGCTTTAGCAGGAGACCTTATACTATTTCAGATAAGTGATTATATAGACTCTTCTTAAAAATATCCACTGATGGAGCACCCTTCTGGTGGCAAGCAGTTCCACTAGTTAATTGTCCTCAGTGTTAGGAAGTTTCTCCTTAATTCCAGGTTGCTGTTATCATGTCACCCCTAGTTATTTTTTTTTAGACTATTGGCCAAGCCCAAATTGTGCAGCTGTTCTTCATATGTTTTAGTTCCCAGGCCTTTAATCATCTTAGTTGTTCTTCTCCGAACTTTCCCCAAAGTCTAAACACCTTTCAAGGATGATATGCTCATGGGGTCCCACAGACCCTTTGAAAGGCTCCCCGAAGGCAGATCGATCAATGCTTTAAAAAGAAGGACCGATGTGTGTGTTGTGTGTGTCATGATAGCAATATTCCAATATTTGAGGGGCTGCCATAAAGAAAAAGAGGTCAACCTATTCTCCAAAGGACCTGAAGGCAGGACAAGAAGCAATGGGTGGAAACTAATCAAGGAGAGAAGAAACCCAGAAGTAAGGAGAAATTTCCTAACAGTGAAGACAATTAGCCAGTGGAACAACTTGCCCCCAGAGGTTGTGGTGCTCCAACATTGGAGGTTTTTAAGAACAGATTACACAACCATTTGTCTGAAATGGTATAGGGCCGTGATGGCAAACCTATGGCACGCATGCCACACGGAGCACGCAGAGCCATTTGTGCCAGCACGTGAGCCGCAGGCAAATTTACCACACTGATTTTCGGCTGGTTTGAAGCCTTTTTCGACCTTCCACAGGCTACACTTCCTGTAATACCAGAAGTGACGAAATGGGCCTATTATTCGGCCTGCAAAGCCTAGAGACTTTTTCCAAGCTTCTGGAAGGCCGAAAAAGGCCTCAAAAATCAGCTATGAGGCACAGTGCAGGTAAGGGGGTGGCATGGGGGTGTGGAAGGGATTGCAGGTGTATGTGGCATGGGGGGTGCATGCATTGCCTTCTGGGTACTGGCATGTGAGCACACGAGTGCCAGCTTGCATACAATTTTTGGCACAGGAACCCAAAAAGGTTAGTTACTACTGGTATAGGGGCTCCTGCTTGAGCAGGGGATTAAACTAGAAGACCTCCAATGTCCCTTCCAACTCGGTTATTCTGATACTGTTAAGGACTAGGAGAGGCATGATAGCAGCATTCCAATATTTGAGGGACCACCACAAAGATGATGGGATCAGTCTATTTTCCAATGCACCTGAAGGCAGGACACACAGCAATGGATGGAAAGTAATCTAGAAGAGCACCAATCTAGGTCTAAGACAGTTAGAACAATTAATCAATGGGACGTTTTCCCTTTGAAAGTTGTGGGTGCTCCATCACTGGGGGTTTTCAAGAAGAAATTGCACAGCCATTTATATGGAAAGGATCTCTTGCTTGAGCAAGAGGGTTGGATTAGAAGACCATCAAGGCCCCTTCCAACTCTGTTAATTCTGTTATAATTCTCTCCATCTTCATATCTATTGCAGTAAACATCAATAGAAGCAATCCATGGAAACCAATGCTGTTAGGCAGTGGTGGCTAACCTTTTCGGGCTCCTGTGCCAAAAATTGCATGCGTACCAGCGCACACGTACTCGCATGCCAGCACTCAGAATGCAATGTGTACCCTTCCCCAAGCCCCCTGTGCATGCTCACACAATCCCCCCCCCTCCTGCCATCCCCTTACCTACACTGCACCTCACAGCTGATTTTTCGGCTTGTTTGAAGCCTTTTCTGGCCTCCCACAGGCTTAGAAAAAGCCTCTGCAAGGCTTTTCAGGACGAATTATAGGCCCGTTTTGTCACTTCTGGTATGACAGGGAGGCCGAAAAAGGTCTCAAACCAACTCCCCCCCTAAAAAAAAAAAATCAACTGTGACGCATGCACATGTGCAGTGAGTTAAGTTTGCCTGCGGCTCTTGGGGCAACACAAATGGCTCTGTATGCCACTTGTGGCACGCGTGCCATAGGTTCGCCATCACAGTTCTTAAAGGTCCTCTCTCAGTTTTAAGAATGTAAAATGGCCCAAAGTTTTGCTGTTTTCACTCATCTTGGGCAACTTCTTCTATGGAGGAATATTATAACCCAGACCCTCCCATCAAGCCCTGCTTGGCATTGTCCAGAAAGGGATTCCCATTGTAAAAAGCCCCGTAAGCCTCAAGGATCGAATCTTGGCTAGTCTATTGGATAGCCAGCATTAGCAGATGTCCCATTAAGAGGATACCAGCTTGGTTAATGAGCAGCCTAAGGACAACTCCTGCAGGAAATAATTAAATGATTAATTAACTCCTTTTTTATAATCCTGTAATCCCTTAATTCGGGGCAGCTGGATGGGGCTGAGCATTTACTGACCAGATGCCCTTTCTGACACCTATCCAGAGCTCACAGCAGATATTTTCTCTTTGCACGCACTGCCGCTGCCTAGGATTGAACTCTCAACCTTTCTGAGTGGGAGGCAAGTGTCTTCACCACTAGGCCACCCCAGTGCTGTAATTGAGTGATTAAAAATTTAAAAAAAATAAAATTAAAAAAACCCTCAGAAGGACAGATTCAGTGGAACACTAGGTCTTTTTCTGCCATCAATTTTCTAGCTTTCTCTATTTTCTGAAAAGAAATTATCATCCCCTCCCCCAAGAAAGTTCTGGGAACTAATACAAACTGGGATACGCCAAAAATTGTGAATGAAAATCTTTCCTTCCCTGCAAGTTAGTCACCCCTTCTTTAAAAAAAAAAAAAAAAGCAGGAGGCAAAAAGATATAAAAGGATAGTAAGATTTTAGGGAGGCTTAACAAATTCTTTGCAACCGGTTGAAAATTTGGGGCAAATAAATTGAAAGAGCTTTTAGGAGGGAAAGGAGGTTAGGAAGATGCAGACAATCATATGGGGATTAGAGATCAGGTTTTAGGATTTATTTGGAATAATCAGGTAGTTTAGAGGTCGCGTGTTTGTTTGAGTAATCATTGATGATACACATAGTTCCCAAGCAGTGAGATTTTTGATCTACAAAAATACATTGACTCCCTAAAATTGGTCTCTCTACAGCAAGAGTCCCCAAACTTGGCAACTTTTAAGACTTGTGGACTTCAACTTCTGAAGAATGGCTGAGGAATTCTGGAAAGTTGAAGTTGAAGTCCATATATCTTAAAGTTGCCAAGTTTGGAGAGTGATATAAAAGTGATCAAAAAACAAAAAAGGACGCATTTAGCTGAAGACTTAATAATAGATTCTGCAAAGCCACGAGCCTTCCTTGGTAATTTTTTTTTTTTTAAAGCTTCTCAGAGTTCTTCCAGAGTGGCCAGGATGACCTAGCAAAATTGACTTGGATTTTCAAAGAGTTCTTTATGAATTCTCTCACTTTCAGAAAACCTGGTTACCAAGGGAGAAAAGAGTAAATTTCCTTTGTATAAAGATCAGAAAACAGACAGTAGGAGGGGAAAAAAATATTTGGCCCACACCCAGGGATGTCAAAACAAAATTGCAATGTAAATCGGACATGGACATGGGCATGGCTTAGCTCAACTGTTCTGTATTAAAGCTGCTTGCTGCTGTGAAACAAAAACAAACTGAAACTCCTCTCCTCTGCTTGTGTTTTGCATTTGGAACAGATTTCTTTTCAGGTGCGGAGGGGGAGTAGAACTCCTTAGCATCAGAGCGTGTTAATAATAATATACTTTCGTCAGTTGTTCCATCTGTTGTTCTGAGGATCAGATGTTCTGCCAATACCAAAAGAATTTATCTGAAGAAATGAGAGTATTTATATCTTTATCCATAAAACCATCTGGAAAAATGGGAAATTGAGAGAAAGGCCAATCCAGACATTGCTGACAAAACAGAATCTCTATTTATAAAATTGAAATACCAGTCATGCATCATCACAAAATCTCCAGAACCATAAAGCCCACAAACTTGAAATTTGGCACGTTTGTTCCTTTTGGCTTCTAAGAAAGGATTTTTCGAAATGACCATCAGAACATTAGTATTTCGTATATTATTATTAACATGTTCTGATGCTAAGGAGTTCTACTCCCCCCTCCCCACCTGAAAAGAAATCTCTTCCAAATGCAAAACACAAGCAGAGGAGAGGAGTTTCAGTTTCACAGCAGCAAGCAGCTTTAGTACAGAACAGTTGAACTAAGCCACGCCCAGGTTCCTTGCTGTCTCCTTGCTCACACAGCAAAGATGCTTCGTTTCCAAATAGCCCTTAACTCTTTCACACACTGACAAGATGCTAGCCAGATGAATGGTGCTGGTAGGCAGAGGTGGAATTCCCCCCCCCCCCCCCCCACTTATTTTCCTCCCCAAAAAACTAAGCTCGACCACATAGTTTCATAGTGAAGCATGGGTATCAAGCTTGTAATTTAATAAATAAGTGTGCTCAGATTCGGACACTTTTACCAGAGGAATGGATGGCTGTGAAATGGACACTTTTCATTTGGGATGGACTGTTATTTGGCATTGACTGTCATGTCCTCCTCTATTAGGTGATGGCATTTTATCCATCCTGCCTGAAGTAGTTTATATAGGTGCATTAAAAATAGAATTTATTGGAATGACATGCCACCATTTTAAAATACGTCAGCCTTGGTCAGCTTTTCTATTTTCTCTGTCTAGGAGATCAAAGAGACTGGCCAAGGATGACATGTTTTAAGTTAGCAGCATATTATTCCATGCAGTTCTATTTGTAATGCATCTATCTCAGGGTTTCTCTATGTTGTCAGCTTTCAGATGGGTGGATTTCAATTCCCAAAATTCCCCAGCCAGTCACACATATTATGTACTTCAGACAGGACTGATACTTTTCCAAAACAAAGGATATGTTTGGAGGTTAGTTTTAGAGAAGGTCTCCAGCCCATGATAACTGGACATTGGGGGCCAAGTTGGAGAATTTAAAGGGACTTTATCTACTTTTGTGACTGTAGCTTTTGTGCCACGCTTCGGGTCATCACACTTCTCCGTTGACTTTGCTTGTCAGAAGGTTGCAAAAAGGTAAATCACATGACCCAAGAGCACTGAGACTGTCATAAATACGAGTCAGTTGCCAAGCATCCAAATGTAAAATCACGTGAGTACGGGCATGCTGCAACGGTCACAAGAGTGAAAAAATGGTCATAAGTCACCTTTTCTCGGTGCCATTGAACAGTCCCTAAATGAACCGTTGTAAGTCGAGGACTACCTGCATCGCTTCCTGTGAAAGGATGTCACTCAATGGGTCAGGGTGCCTTTTGTTGTACGTATGTGGGATGAACTGTGGGAAAGATGGGCTGTAACCCTGGAAGACCCGTTGCACACTTTCATCAACCAGAGCTAACTTGCTTTCAGTGGTCTCAACAGAAATGAAGATTTTGTGTATGGTTGCCTTCCCCAAACCACTATCCCCAGGTGGACTAAAATTCCCATTGTTCCCAGCCAGCCAGCCCTCCTTGACCTAAAACCCCATCTTCAGTAAATAGCACTGCTGGCTGGGATGATATTGGAGCAGGGCAGAATCTAATAGACTAACTTTAGAACTGAAAAATAAGGGGGAATCAGAATATTATGATACTTGGAATAAGTTTTATCAATAGCTGCAAAAAAGAGGGAAAGGTCAGAACAAAATAGCTAGGGTGAATAGATCTAGAATGAAAATACTGTATCACTAATATGAATGTTAATGGTTTAGTAATATTTTTGTATGTATGGCAGAGTAATGCCAAAATGGTTGCACTTTGTTTGATACTTATAGCTGTAAACAGTAAAAATATATTAAAAACAGAACAAAACACAAGGCTTGTAGGCCGGATGTGCCCCAGGATGTGGTTGGATCTGACCCGTGAGGCCATCCTGGGAAATGTAAGGGGCCGGCCCGCATCGCTTTGGCCCGGTCTACCCAGTGCGACGAGGAAACATGCCAGCAGTTTGGGGAGTGGCGTCAAGCTGGCCATGCCCACCCAGTTGGCCATGCCCCAGTGAATGCTATCAAGCTGATATGCCCAGTGAGTGCTGTCAAGCTGGCCACACCTACCCAGTCGGACACGCCCCAGTGAGTGCTGTCAGGCTGGCCACACCAACCCAGACACACCCAGTGAGTGCTGTCAAGCTGGCCACACCCACCCAGTCGGACATGCCTAGTGAGTGCTGTCAAGCTGGCCACGCCCACCCAGGCACCAATGCCCAGTGAGTGCTATCAAGCTGGCCACGCCCACCCAGTCGCCAATGCCCAATGAGTGCTATCAAGCTGGCCACGCCCACCCAGTCGCCAATGCCCCAGTGAGTGCTGTCAGGCTGGCCATGCCCAACCAGTTGCCCACGCCCAGTGAGTGCTGTCAAGCTGGCCATGCCCACCCAGTTGCCCATGCCCAGTGAGTGCTGTCAAGCTGGCCACGCCCACCCAGTCGCCAATGCCCAGTGAGTGCTATCAAGCTGGCAATACCCACCCAATTGGCCACACACCCACGTGAGGTTCAGCACAGCCCTGATGTGGCCCTCAGTGAAATTGAATTAGACCCCCATGTATTAGAAGATACAAGTACAACAGTAGTACAGATAGTCCTTGACTTGAAATAATTCATTTAGTGACTGTTCGAAGTTATAGCAGCAAATGAAAAAAGTGGCCTATGATTGTTTTTCACACTTAACCAACCCTTGTAGAATTCCCGCAGTCATGGGATCAATGTTCAGACTCTGGGCAACTGACTTCTATTTATGATAGTTGCGTCCTGTGGTCACGTGATCCCCTTTTGCGACCGTCTGACACACAACGTCAGCGGTGAAGCCAGGTTCACTTAACAGCCGTCTGATTAACCACTTCACTGCAATGATTCACTAAATTGTGGCAAGAAAGGTAAAAATGGGGCAAAACTCAATTGTCTCACTTTGCAACAGAAATTTGGGCTTCATGGTGACCATAAGTCGAAGACTGTCCATTTTGTCTATTTGTTATTTTTTTCCCCCTTCTCTATTCCTTCTGTCAGATCTGGTGGCTGGATCCTGAGCTCACCTACGGCAACTCCAAGCCATTTGTTTTCACCCAAGGCCATTCGGTGTGCAACCGCTCCTTCTTCCCTTGCTTTGACACGCCGGCTGTGAAATGCACTTACTCCGCAGTTGTCAAGGTAAGGCATTTCCTTCACCCCAGAATGTCAGAAGAACTTGATCAGACCTGAAGCTCATGCTTGCCTAACTGCCAGAATTGTCAGAGTATATTCATTAACTGGCAGAGACATGGTCAACAAAGTAAACATGGCAAGAGTCCAGCCAGTAGGAGCTGACAGCCTGGGTGTGGTTTGGCTCTGTGCTTTTCTGAGAATTGAAAGTCTTGCTTGCTTACAAAAACTGATATCTGCTCTGAGCTGCTGCTGCTTGTGTTTTTGTTTATGTTACATTGAAAGAATCTAATAATGGTATTGTAAACTTTACTCATGTTATTATGTTTATAAAGAAGTTAACAATCCTGCTGAATCAGTCATCTGTGTGTTTTCTGGATTTGAATTTAATGCTGCAAACTCTTAACAAGAATTCAGATTTCAAATTCTGATTATGATTCCAGAAGCTCTTACAACCAGGAGCCAGGTCCCGTCTCCCCCTCCATGAAAATCTTAATGTAGTGTAGAAGTGCCGGAAACCAGAAGAGCAGCTCCTGGCTGTTCTGACTCATGCCCTTTCCAACAAATCAAACACAAGCCAAAAGGAACAGAAACCTTTTAATGCTTCCGCAAAATAATTAGCTGTGATAAGCACAAGCCTTGCCAAACTGTGCGAGACTTGCCAAAAGATAACAGACAAGAAATAATTTGCAACACAAGAATCTTCAAATTTAAACTCAGGATTTCAAAACGTCTTTGCCTTCTGCAAAGTACGTTCCTTTCACAGCTGGCTTTTATCTTCTTGAAGGAGGGGCCATCACCTTGCAGCCTTACTCCCGAGTCGTCCATGCTGTTATAACTGCTCTTTCCTACTAGCAATCCTGCACGCACGCACACTTGGCACAGGCACCTCGGGAACCTCTTCATCACTGCTGCCAGCCCCCACAATCTCTGAAGGCAGCAGTCCATTCCCTAATGGTCCTGGCCCCTCATCTGACTCCTCGCTCTCCTCAACCTTCCACACCTGCTGCTGGCTAATCACAACACTGGTTGTGATTAGCCAGCAGGGGATGGCAACCAGAAGAGCAGCTCTCCGGCGCTCATGAAGCTGAGCTTCTGGTTTCCAGGTCTTCCAGTTTCTGGTGTGCATGAAGACCAGCTAGCCAGCACACAAACGCACCGGGGAGCTGCTATTCCAGTTTCCAGTGCTCCTGCATGCGTGAAGACCAGCTGGCAGGCATGCCTGCGTGTGCCAGAAACCGGAAGAGCAACAGGTGATGGCTGGCGTGCCTGGAGAGATGTTTCTGTGTGCCACTTCCAGCACGTGTGCCATAGATTCCCCATCACTGGTATAGAGTGTCCTTTGGCCATGGGGTGAACTGGAGCAGTAGTCACCAACCAGTGGGCTGCGGCCCACTGGTGGGCTGTGAGAAAATTTTGGTGGGCCGCAGAGAAACCTCACCCTCAGAGCACCCTCACAAAGCAATTAATCCAGGCTGCGCAGGAACACAAGGCTGCATCGCCCACATGGTCCGCGGGAACCTTACCCGCCCACTCACTCCTTACCGGGCAAACTTGTCTGCTTAGTTGCTGTTTTTCCTTTTTCCGACCATCATCTGTTCTGATGTGCCGGGAGATTTAGATTAGCTAGGAAGCAGGAAATGGTTGGATTTCTTGCTTTCTAGCTAGTCTGTAGTTCTTCAGCTCAGCACAGCCAAACCTTCCTTAGGACTGAAGGTTTGCTTGCAAGCAAATCCAGTGCAGACTCATGGCAGGCAAATCTGAGAGACTGAGCTAACCGATGGCAGATTGATAGATCACTGAATGATTCTGTGAGCAACTCAATCTGCCTGCTTTGCCTGATTTTGGGTAAAATTTGCATTTTTTAAAAATACAAAATTCAATATTTCCAGGCATGGTGTGTTGTGAGTTAATTTTGTGAGTTTGCTTGCAAGCAAATTTTATGTGACAGACTGAGCTAGCCAATGGCAGATAGATAGATTTCTGAATGAATCTCTGATTCTGTGAGGAACTCAATCTGCCTGCCTGCTTTGCCTGATTTTGGGTAAAAGTTGTTCGTTTTTATAAAAAAATTCAATATTTATATAAATATTTATAATATTTACATACAAGCCATGCCCAGGAAGTCACATGACCACCAAGCCATACCCACAAATTAGGCCACGCCCACAGAACCAGTTAGTGGTCCCTGGGATCTAAAATTATGAGTTTGGTGGTCCCTGAAGTCCAAAAGGTTGACGACCTCTAAGCTAGAGGACCTCCAAGAACCCTTTCAACTCTTATTATTCTGTTTTACTTTTTAACAGGCCCCTGCAGGTATGCAGGTGTTAATGAGTGCCACCCAAAGTACCTATGAGGAAGAAGATGGCATATATCAGTTCTACATGGAGTACCCCATTCCTGCTTACCTGGTGGCTCTGGTGGCCGGGGATCTTGTTGCTGCGGAGGTTGGACCTAGGTAAGTTACCCTGCTCTAATTTAGGCAGGGTTGATGGAAGGCAGGAATATTGTGAAGCTGTATCTTAACCATTGTGCTTGCTGAAGAGGCTGGGAATTGTAGTTCAACAATTTGTGGCAAGCCATACAGGGAGTCCTTGAGTTATGACTGTAATTCAGAACAGAAGTGCCATCACTAAACAATGCAGTTATAAACCACAGCTGTCAGTATTCCGGCAGTTACCCCCAATTAAATTCTGAGTCTTGAGCCAAACTTCCAAAACATCAAAAGGATTTATTGGGAGTTAACATGCAAGCACTGTCTAGGTGTAGCCGACTCTGAAACACATCATTCCTTGTCATCCTTGACCCTAGTTTTCCCCCACCCTCTGGGTGTATTGTAATTCATATTCTCCAATGGGACACATCCATAGCCCAGAGTCATCAATCATGCTATCCAGTTAGAATTTTACGTGTCAGAAACTTCAGTCACCTAGTTACTATCTTTGAAAACATTTATAGAATGTAGTTTTGGTTTGCTAGCTGCCACACTGCTCCCCCCTATCTTTCTGTTGGCAACTCTAAAAAGACCAGAGAAATATTTCATGAGTTGACAACAGGGTAGTCCTCAACTTTCAACCACAACTGAGCCCAGAATTGATGTTCGTAAGTGAGATATTTCTTAAGTGAGTTTTGGCCCCATTTTACAACTTTTCTTGCCACGTTTGTTCAGTGAATCACTGCAGTTGTTAAGCTAGTAATACAGTTGTTGTTCAATGGATCTGGCTTCCCTAATGACTTTGCTTGTCAGAAGGTCATAAAAAGGGTCATTGCAACTGTCATAAATGTGAGTCAGTTGTCCAGCATCACTAAATCACGTGACTGTGGGGTTTCTGCAATGGTTGTAAGTGTGAAAAATGGTCGTAAGTCACTCTTTCAGTGCCGTTGTAACTTTGAACAATCACTAAGCGAACTGTTGTAAGTTGAGGACAACTTATATTGGAATCGTGAACCTCCTTTAAAGTGTGCAATTAAAGTGTTACTTTGCACCTCCATAGCAGGACTGCCAGATTTGTTCTAGGCCCCAAGTGTGAATTCTGTGAGAGGGATCTTGGAGTCTTAGTGGACAACCAGCTAAATATGAGCCAGCAGTGTGCAGCAGCCACCAAAATTGCCAATGCAATCCTGAGTTGCATTAACAGAGGGAAACCATCGAGATCCAGGGAGGTACTAATACCACTCTATAAAACCTTAGTAAGACCACACTTAGAGTACTGTATCCAGTTTTGGTCACCACACTATTAAAAAAGATGTTGGGACTCTACAAAAAGTGCAGAGAAGAGCAACTAGGATGATGAGGGGACTGGAGGCTAAAATATGTGATGAACGGTTGCAGGAACTGGGCCTGGCTAGAGAAGGACCAGGGGAGACAGGATAGCAGTCTTCCAATAGTTGAGGGGCTGCCACAGAGAGGAGGAGGAGGGGGAGTGAAGCTATTTTCTAAAGCACCTGAAGGCCAGACAAGGAATAACGGATGGAATCTGAACAAGGAGAGATTCAACAAGGAGATACTTTCTGATGAGGAGAACAATCAACCCATGGAACAGAAGTTGCCCTTGGAAGTTGTGGGAACATCATCACTTGGAGACTTTCAAGAAAAGACTGGACTGCCATTTGTCAGAAATGGTGTAGGATCTCCTGCTTGGGCGGGGGGTTGGACTAGATGACCTATAAGGTCCTTTCCAATTCTGATTATCTGTTATCTGTTGTTTTTCTGCTTCCTTTGCAAATAGGAGCAAAGTCTGGGCCGAGCCATGCCTATTGTCCACAGCCATTGGCAAACTCTCAGGTCGGGTGGAGCATTGGCTCAGTGCTGCAGAGACCCTCTACGGGCCCTACATATGGGGCAGGTAAGCTCATTGCAGCATGCATAGGTCTCCACTGGGACGAAAGGAATGAAATGAATGTTGGGCTGCCAATTCTGTTCCTTCTTCATTCACGTGCAACTTGCAACACAGGCTGAAAAAGGCAAAGCTTATCTTGTGATGTGACATTTACACGTTTTGCTCTCTTGGTATCATCGTGGTGAGAAATAGAGGCTGAAGACAAGGATGGTTCCTTTTTATACTTATACACAGATTCATGAGTATTTATGCATGACTAAGAATATAGATAACTAGCTCTATACCCGTGCTGTGCTGCAAAACTATGTGGTTGGGCTTAGTTTTGGGGGAGGAAAATAGGAGGGGGAGGGGGGGATTCTGCCTCTGCCTACCAGCATCCATCGGTATTCATCTGGCTAGTGTCCTGTCAGTGTGTGGGAGAGGGGAGGGCTTTTTGGAAACTGAAACAGTATTTGCTATGTGAGCAAGAAGGGAGACAGCAAGGAGCTTGGCGTGGCTTAGCTCAACTGTTCTTTACTAAAGCTGCTTGGTGCTATGAAAGTAAAACTTCTCCCTGCTTGTGTTTTACATTTGGAACAGATTTCTTTTCAGGTGGGGAGGGGGAGTAGAACTCCTTAGCATCAGAGCATGTTAATAATAATATACGAAATGCTAATGCTCTGATTGTCATTCCAAAAAATCCTTTCTTAGTGAGCCCCTAGAAGCCAAGAGGAACATATGTGCCAAATTTCAAGTTTGTAGGCTTTACAGTTCTGGAGATTTTGTGGTGATTTATGAGTGGCATTTCACTTTGATATATATAGATAACAAGGTTTTTTTTCCAGAGATGTTTTCCGTATGTAGTAGACCGTGCATAATACTGAAAAAACAATCCCACTAAGTTCATGGCATCTGGCCCCATGACTTCCTGGCAAATCGAAGGGGAAGAAATGGAAGCAGTGACAGGTTTTATTTCCTTGAGCTCCAAGATCACTGCCAACGGTGACAGCAGCCATGAAATTAAAAGACACTTGCTCCTTGTTTTTTATTTTAAGTCATTTTGCTTCTCATCCAAGAAGCTTCTTCAGCTTTATTTGGATGGTGAGGAATGGAAGGATTTATACTCCTTGCAGACAGCTGGTCATTTGTATCCTTTCACAGAGTCATTGAGGCCACTTGGAGGTTCGCCTGTGTCCTGAGAGTCACCTGAATAGTCCAAATGGTTGTGAAGCCTCACTGGCATCAGTCTACAACACAATCCTTTCAGCAGTTCCAAGAAGGCTCCACATCCATTTGCACCACTCCGGTGGCCCTGAGGACACAGACAAACCTCCAAGTGGCCTCAACGACCTTCTAAAAAAGATTCAAATGACCAGCTGTCTACAAAGAGTGAAAATCTTTCCATTCCCCACCATCTAGTCAGAGCTGAAGAAGCTTCTTGGATGCGAAGCGAAACATCTTCAAAGAAAAACCAGAAAATCAGTTGCCTCTGGAAAAAGCACCTTTGGGACAATATTTCACATTTAGCTGCAAAATGGGACTGGGTTATCTGAGGGAACGTCTCTTGCCGGTCACATCTAACCCATCAGAGCAGGAAATGTTGCGGGTCCCATCCCTGAGGGAGATACACCTGGTGGGACCTGGTGGGCCTTGTCAGCCTTCAAGATTTTCTCCCTTTGCTTTGCATCTTTCAGCTGTCATAAGTAACGGGGGGGGGGGGGGTGTACATTCTTGCTTAGGTTTCTATCCTATGCTATGCGCATCTGCAACCCTTTATCAAACTATGTCAAGGTCAGCGGACAAAAGCCTCATCACCACCTGGAGATGCCCACATGATGATCTACACAACTTTTAATTGGATGAGCCAGTTGAACTATTGGGGGTGGGAACGTTGCCATTACTTTGTATAGGTGATTTATGTGCCCATTTTCTCAGATTCAGAATTCTTTTGTTGCGACCACTTGATTTCCAGTAAAAGATATCTTTTCTCTGATTAAAGCAGTCTAAGTATTTCTTTCTTGGATTTTGAATGGAGCACCAGCTGGCAGGCCTTCTTTGTGGTGGCTCCCTCTCTCTGGAACATTATTCCCTCAGAAATTAAAATGGCCGCCACTCGAGCGCTGAAGACCTGGTTCTGTGGCCATGGGGAACCCAGAGCAGGATGGAGCCCATCATATGGCTCGTGTGATTTGCTGTCGTTGGGGTGGGAGTTGTGGGTGATTTTTTTTTTAAAAAAAAATATTTATTTTCCAGATTTTGTTCTGTTGTACTTTATTAATTTATTTAATTCTTTTTGTTGGTTTTTATTGTTTTTTATTTTTTATTTTAAAAGTGGTTTTACATTGTGTAAGCCACTTCGAGTCACCATGGGCGAATAGGCAGGAATATAAATCCAATCAATCAATCAATCAATCAATCAATCCAGTTTCTTCCTTTCATCTTAATTTACTGGGTTAGGATTACTAACAGGTTATAGAGGAGAGACAGGATATACCTTGGATCACGAGAGATTCTTGATAAGCAGCCATTGCTCTCCAATTACATTAACCCCCAACCCTGGATTTATAAACGCTTTTTTCTTTTATAACAATTTTTAATTTATGTGGATAATCCTCAATTTTTAACTGTTCGCGTTGTGACCGTTCGAAGTTACAATGGCATTGAAAAAAAAAGGGACCGTTTTTCACAGTTTTGACTGTTGTAACATCCCCATTGTCATGTCAAAATTCAGATGCTTGGCCACTGACTCATATTTATGATGGTTACAGAGTCCTGCTGGGGTCACGTGATCACCCTTTGCGACCTTCTGACAAGCAAAGTCAATTGGTGAAGCCGGATTCACTTAACGGCTGTCTTACTAATTTAACAACTGCAGTGATTCATTTAACAACTGAGGCAATTTGTGAGGGAGTTTTATTTATGCATACCTTTTTTTCATCTGTCTTTCTGTCTACCTGTTTTGAGAATGATGGCTTCAAGATTTGCAGATTGATCTGAGTTGATTTCCTTCTCTTGCTTCCAGGTACGACATCGTTTTCCTCCCTCCCTCGTTCCCCATCGTTGCCATGGAGAACCCATGTTTGACCTTCGTGATCTCCTCCATCTTAGAGAGCGATGAGTTCCTCATCATCGACATCATCCACGAAGTAGCCCACAGCTGGTTTGGCAATGCCGTCACCAATGCCACCTGGGAAGAGATGTGGTTGAGCGAAGGGCTGGCCACTTATGCTCAGCGCCGAATCACGACGGAGACTTACGGTAAGTTCCGTCTCAATCTGGGCATTGCGCCTTTCAATTGAGAGGGTTGCAAAGGCCATCTTTCTAGAGTGGGGTGTCAAGCTCAATTTCATTGAGGGCCACATCAGGGTTGTGTTGGACTTCGGTTGTGGCCAGGGTGGGCATGGCCAGCTGGACGTCACTTGTGTTGGGGGCACCTGTGGTGGCCAAATGCTAAGGCAGGACTTCCCTGAGACCCTCCCTCCACTCTCATAATCTCCTCCCTCCCTCCGTCCCTCCTTCCTTCCTTCCCACTATCCCTTCTTTCCCTCCCTCTCTCCCTCCTTCCCTCCTCCCTCCCTTCCTCCCTCCATTCCTTCCTTCTCTCCCTCCTTCCCTTCCTCTATTCCTTCCCTTTCTCCTTCCTTCCTTCCTTCCTTCCCACTCTCCCTTCCCTCCCTCTCTCTCTCCTTCCCTCCCTCCATTCCTTCCATCCCTTCCTTCCTTCCCTCCCTCCCTCCTTCCTCCCTTCCTTTTCTTTTTCCTCTTCATTCTCCTTCTCCCTTCCCCTCCTTCCTTATTTTTCCTTCCTTGCTCTCTTCCCATTTTTTCTTCTTTCTCTTTCCTCTTTCCCTTTCTCCTTTCCTGTCCCTTCTTGCATGCTCAAATGCAAAGGGGGAAACTTTTCTCCTTCTGTTTTCTTTTTAGTTTGTTTTGCTAGCCCTCTGACAGTGCAAACGGAGCCTCCCCCCCCCCCCTCCCCGCAAGCTCAGTGTTCTCTGGCAGAGGCCCCGTGGGCCAGTCCTTCACCGTTTCCAGATCTAAGCATCCGGCCCATGGGTCTTGAGTTTGACACTCCTGTTCTGGAATCTCAGCATTCTTTTTTATATCACAAAACTGGATGCAATATTCCAGGTCTGTTTTTTGTTTTTTGACAAAGCATTATAAAGCCACACAGGTAGTCCTCGACTTATGACCACAATTGACCACCAGCATGTCTGTTGTTGAGACATTTGTTCAGTGAGTTTTGCCCCATTTTACTACCTTTCTTGCCTCAGTTTGTTAAGTGAATCGCTGCAGTTGATAAGTTAGTAGAAATAGCCCTGAGACTTATATACCGCTTCACAGTGCTTTCCAGTCCTCTAAGTGATTTACAAAGTCAGCTTCTTTCCCCCAACAATGTGGGCCCTCATTTTACCCACCTCGGAAGGATGGAAGGCTAAATCAACTATGAGCCAATGAGAATCAAACTGCCAAATTGCAGGCAGCCGGCAGTCAGCAGCAGTAGCCTACAGTACTGCACTCTAACCACTGTGCCACCACGGCTCCAGTTTTATTTCCTGGAGCTTGTTGTTAAGTGAATCAGGCTTCCGCAATTGACTTTGCTTGTCAAGGTCACAAAAGCGGATCACATGACCCCTGGAATACTGCGACCATCATAAATAGGAACCAGTTGCCAAGCGCCTGAATTTTGATCACATGACTATTGGGAGATACTTAACAACTGTGTTAAAAACTTAACCAGTGAAGTGATTCACTTCACAACTGTGTGAAGAAAAGTTGTGATATGGGGTAAAACTCACTTAACCATCTCGCTTAGCAACAGAAATTGCTCTAGTGTGATTGTAAGTTGAGGACTACCTGTACCATTCCATATAATTTCTCCCCAATTATTTGTATCAGGACCATTTTCTATATTATTTATGTTGTATTTTTGTTATGGATAGCACCAGCAGGAGCAAAATCAATTTTGTTGTATATGCATATGTACTGTACAATGTGTCATGCCCCTGTGGGAGACTGACTCCGAAGGAGTGGAGGAACAGCCGACAGGGAGTGGAAGTGTGGCTCTGGAGGTTGTGGAGAGGAGGCTGGGAAAGGGCAGAGGCCGGCTGGGCAGTCAGAGGAAGACCTGAGCCCATCCCCTCTCCATCCTAGGGCACGTAGGGAGGAGAGGATAAGGGAGAGATGTAAATAGCGTGGTGGTCTACGGGGGAGGATCCTCTTCATGGGCTGTAGCTGTGAGAACTGGTTAAAAGGATGGACATGCGTATGGGCCAGTGCTCGAAACAAAGTGTGGAAATATCTCTCTGTCTGTCGTTCCTCTCTGAGTTTGGAGTCCTCCTTCCCAGTGTATGTTCTGATATCTGTGGATGTCTTCAAGCCCTTATCTTGCCTGGTTCCCTTAATTGCTTCAGTGTGGTTTGTGTTGTTTCTACTCTTTATAATTTATAGGCATTTTTAGTTTAAACTGCATTTCCTCCTATTCATAACTGCTTGTGTGGGAGTTGTTTGTCTCCAGTCAAGGATACTTGGAGCTCTGAAGCAAAGTGAAGGAATAAAAGGGGCTTCATCTGTTTTTGTGACTGTGTTTATTTTGTATCCCACCCTGGATCATCACACAATGACAAAGGTTGTTGTTGATATTGGTGGTTGTTGTTATTATTAAGACAAATTAAATCATTCCTTGCCTTGAATCTTTGAAACATGATAAACCCTATTAAAGTTCTTCACTGTAAGACTTCTGGAGTTGAAGTCCACAAGTCTTAAAAGTTGCCATCACTTGAGACTTTCATGAAGAGATTGGACTGCCATTTGTCAGAAATGGTGTAGTGTCTCCCACTTGGGTGGGAGGTTGGACTAGATGACCTACAAGGTCCCTTCCAACTCTTATTATCTGTTATTACAACTCCTAGAATTCCCCAGCCAACTGAGGACTTCTGAGAGTTGAAGTCCACAACTCTTAAAGTTGCCAAATTTGTAGACCTCTGATCTCTAGGTAGGACAGTGTTCCTCAACCGTGGCAACTTGAAGATTGGTGGACTTCAACTCCCAGCATTCCCCAGCCAGCTCTGCCTAATTCTGGGAATTGAAGTCCACACATCTTCAAGCTGCCACGGTTGAGAAGCCCTACTCTAGGGCATAAGATTCTCTGTGGCAATGATTAGTTGAGCTGCCATGATGTCGCAGAGGGATGGGGCAGCCCATCAAAGGCTGAGCTGCTCAGATCCAGCAGATTGGGTGGTTCAAGGGATTGAGGCCATGGAGCTTGGATCACACAAGGATCCAGAACATGGATCAAATAAAAGCAGGACATTACTTATGGAGAGAAAACATATAGGTGTCAACTCATAAAATATTTCTGTGGTCTTGTAAGAGTTGCCAACAGAAAGGTAAGGGGGAACAGTGCAGCAGCTTGCCAAACCGAAACTATATTCCATAAATGTTTTCGAAGATGGTAACTAGGTGATGGAAGTTTCTGCTGCACAAAATTCTAACTGGAGAGCATGATTGATGACTCTTGGCTATGGAGGTGTCCCACTGGAGAATATGAATTACGATACACCTAGGGGGTGGGGGAAAACCAGGGTCAAGGGTGACCATGAATGATGTGCCTCAGAGTCTGCTACATCCAGGCAGTGCCGGCATGTTAACTCCCAAAAAATCCTTTTTGAAGTTTTGGAAGTTTGGCTCAAAACTTATGATTTAAATGGGGATAACTGCCAGAATCCTGACAGAGGAGTAACATCAGAAGACAGAGTCATCAGAAGAAAGAGTCTTCTGTACGTTCACAAAATCTGGAGAAATTATAACTTTCAGATTAAAATCCATTTGGTTTTTTTTTTTGGGGGGGGGTGAACAGGTGCTGCTTTTACGTGCCTGGAAACAGCTTTCCGACTTGATGCCCTTCACCGACAGATGAAGCTCCTTGGGGAGGACAATCCTGTCAGCAAACTTCAGGTGAAACTTGAACCAGGTAAGAAAGAGGGCTGGGTCTTGTCTTTTATAAAATGAAGACCAGGAGGCTGTGAGTTCGATCCTAGATAACGACAGATATTTCTCTCTCTGGGCACAATGAATAATTATCTGTTGCGAACTCCTCATTGGCGACAGGAAGGACATCTGGCCAGTAAACACTCAGCTCCATTCAATTGCCCCAATTCCACTCAGATTTGAGGGATTACAGGGTCATTAAAAGACAAAGCTTGTGGGATAAACATGGATTGCCTGGGTTCATAAAACCCTCTAAAGCAGGGGTCCCCAACCTCCAGGCATAAATGCACCTCATATATTTGGGTGAGTGGCAAATGGAGGCATGTGTGCCTGCCTCTTGCACAAATGGAGCTGTGCCCTCACAATTATCCGCTCTCGCCCCTGCCGCTGCTGGTCCGCAAAGCTGGAAAAGTCGGGGACTTCTGCAAAGCCCCGATTCTTATTTTGAAGCTGGTTCTTCAGCTCTTTGATCCTCAGCTTTGCATTGTAGAGCAACACGCACCGTGATGGTTCTAAAAAGTCAATTCCAAAGAAAGTTACATTATGAAGAGGAAGAAAACAATGCCCCCCCCCCCCCAAAAAAAGAAAATGTTTACAGGTAGTCTTTGACTTAACAGCCATTCGTTTAGTGACGATCTGAAAAAAGTGACATATTACCATTTTTCACACTTACAAATGTTGCAGCATCCCCATGGTGACGAGATCCAAATTCAGACACTTTGGAAATGACTCACATTTATGACGGTTGCAGTGTCCCAGGGTCACATCATCCCCTTTTGCAACCTTCTGACAAGCAAAGTCAATGAGGAAACCAAATTCACCTAACAACCATGTTACTAACAACTGTAGTGATTTGCTTCACAATTGTGGCAAGGAACGTCATAAGTTGGGGGCAAAACTCACTTAACAGTTATCTTCCTTAGCAATGGATATTTTGGTCTCGGTTATAGTTATTAGTTGAGGACTACCTGTATTGCCATTTATTTTTCTTATCACTCTTAACTAAAGTTCTTCCTCTCTTCCTTTTTTTGTCCAGGTGTGAATCCCAGCAACCTGATGAACCTCTTCACCTACGAGAAAGGGTTCTGCTTTGTTTACTATCTGTCTCAGCTGTGCGGAGACCCAACACATTTTGATGCCTTTCTCCGAGTTAGTAACCTGGTTTGGGGGCGGGAGGAGGGTATCCACATGGGAGCCCATGGATACCTATTGCACCTTTGACTTTGCCAGTGAGTCTCAGTGGAATCCAGTCATTTTCAGTTGAATCCTTCATAAAAACATGACTCCATCCAAAAACCAAGGGTGGAGTTTAGATCTCAGTCCCTTTATTTGAAAGTTGGCTCCTCAGAGGTAGTCCTTGACTTACAGCTACAATAGAGCCCAAAATTTCTGTTGCTAAACAAGACAGTTGTTAATTGAATTCTGCTCCATTTTACGATCTTTCTTACCACTGTTGTTAGGTTAGTAATTGTTCTGACCCAACCGGGTTCCCAAAGAGCAAACACAGATAAAGGCAGCAGCCCCCACCTTTTAAGGTTTAATAAAAGGCTTCTTTCCACTAATTAGCTCCGACAAGAAAGAGCCTTGCCAAGTTGTTTGTCAATGATGCCAAAAACCCAGAGATAAGAATTTACAAGGTTCTCCAAACACAAACTAAGATGTCCACCAGTTGAGCTTCAGAGCTTCTTTGCTGTTTGCAAAGAAACCTTTTCCAAACCTGGCTTTTGTCCTCTTGAGGGAGGGGACATTACCTTGCAACCTTATTCCTAAGTTGCCTGTGCTGCTGTAATTGTTCTTTCCTCCGAGCAATCCTTCGTGCACGTGCACTTGGCACAGGCTCCTCGGGAACCTCCTCATCACTGCTGCCAACCCCCACAATCTCTGAAGGCAGCAGTCCACTCCCTGATTGTCCTGGCCCCTCATCAGAGTCCTCACTCTCCTCAGCCGTCCGCACCTGCTGCTGGCTAACCGCCGGTTACCAGCAGTGACATGGTTTTAAGTGAATCTGGCTTCCCCATTTACTTTGTAGCATGCCAAAAACCGGGCACACAAAACCACATCCCCTCTCAGAAAAACCCCTCTCCACAGAACTGGTCCTTGGTGCCTGAAAGGTTGGGGGGAATAGAATAGAATTAGAATAGAATAGAATAGAATAGAATTAGAATAGAACAGAACAGAACAGGAATTTTTTTATTGGCCAAGTGTGATTGGACACACGAGGAATTTGTCTTTAATGCATATGCTCTCAGTGTACATAAAAGAAAAGATATATCCGTCAAGAATCATAAGGTACGCCACTTAATGATAGTCATAGGGTACAATAAGCGATTGGATCATACTAGGAAACAGTTAATATAAATCGCAAGGATACAAGCAATAAAGTTACAGTCATACAGCCACAAGTGGGAGGGGATGGGTGATAAAGAGTGATGAGAAGATTAATAGTAATGCAGACTTAGTAAATAGTTGAACAGTGTTGAGGGAATTATTTGTTTAGCAGAGTGATGGCATTCGGGGAAAACCTCCTTGTGTCTAGTTGTTCTGGTGTGCAGGGCTCTATAACGTCATTTTGAGGGAAGGAGTTGAAACCATTTATATCTGGGATGTGAGGGGTCTGTAAATATTTTCACAGCCCTCTTTTTGACTTGTGCAGTATACCCCTACACACATTTTGCTAAAAGCTCTGGGGCATTATTGATTTTATTTCAGAATCTAGTCTCAGTCTCCTAAATTACTGTGCTGTCATAAAGGACTGGAGCCCTCTGTAATTTAAAGAAAAATATTGTATATGAATGACCTCTAGAAATTTTCCATCAGTGGGGATTTATGTGTCAGACTATTAGAAATGCAGCACATTTCTTTATTTCTTTGATTTATTTAAATCTTGATCATTTTCTGTTCTTCCCTTAGAGAATCTCCTTCAGTTGTAATATTTTACTTTGTTCTCTAGTGTGTTTGTCTTCATCTCTGTTGCTTTTCTGGCCATTTCCACTCCGGGCCCCTCCAGTTTCCTCTCGCTCAACCTAGCCTGTTTCCATTAATTTTGTAACCCATGTTTATGCTGGCTCTCTTTCAGACTTATATTGAGAAGTACAAGTTCACAAGTGTTGTAGCCCAAGATCTGTTGGATTCCTTCTTGGCATTTTTTCCAGACCTGAAAGAACAATGCATTGATTGCAAAACAGGTAGGGAAGAGGACTTTGAATGTCACATACACACACACACACACAGAGAGAGAGTCTTAGGAGTGGTGCCCAGATGAAGGAGACCAACTACAGGTAGTCCTCAGATTATGAGCCCCAAATTTCTGTTGTTAAGCGAGATAATTGTAAAATGGGTTTTGCCCCATTGTACAACCTTTCATGCCACAGTTGTGAAGTGAATCATTGCAGTTGTTAAGTGAGCAACCCGGTTGTTAAGTGAATCTAGCTTCCCCATTGTCAGAAGATTGCAAAAAGTGATCACATGACCCTGGGACACTGCAACCATAGTCATAAATAGGAATAAGTTCCTAGGCAAAGTTGGCCACATGGTCACAGGTATGCTATGATTGTTCAATGAACCTGGCTTCCCCCGTTGAGTTCGTTCGCGAGAAGGTCACAAAAGGCAATCACACGACCTTGGAGCACAGTGACGCCATAAGTAGGAATCAGTTGCCAAGCATCTGAATTTTGATCACATGGCCATGGGTATACTGTAAAGGTCATAACTGAAAACCAGTCATATAAGTCACTTTTTTCAGTGCCATTGTAACTTTGAATAGTCACTAAATGAACTGTTGTAAGTCGAGGACACCCTGTACACAGGCTTGACATATACTGAACTAGCCAAGCTGCACGCTAAGCCCACATCAAAACGTTGACTGCGTTCTATAAATTTTAAATAGATCAGGGGTCTCCAACCTTGGCAACTTTTTAAGACTTGTGGGCTTCAACTCCCAGAACTCTGGGAGTTGAAGTCCACAGGTCTTAAAAATTGCCAAGGTTGGAGACCTCTGAACTAGATGATCCGTTGGGAGAAAGCTTTCTGTTTGAGCCTGACTGAGAGATCGCAGTCAGTCTGCACACCTGGGGCACGTTTCCAAGTTGATCCGTGTTGCCAAATCTGTTGCAGGGCTAGAGTTTGACCGCTGGCTCAATGCCACAGGGCCTCCTTTAGTTGAACCAGACTTATCTCAGGGATCCATCTTGACCCAGCCGGTGGAGACGCTATTCCATCTCTGGACCACAGAACCTCTGGATGCAGGAGCGGCTGCGAACAGCGTCAACATCGCCGAGTGGCAAACATTCCAAACGGTGCTTTTCCTGGATAGGTTACTGGATGGGTCGCCCTTGCCACACGGTGAGTTTAATTACTTAGTAGGGCAGTGGTGGAAAACCTTTTTCGGCTCCCGTGCCAATAATTGCGTGCACGCTCGTGAGCTCAAGCTTGCGTGCCAGCACCTAGAAGGCAATGCGTGCTGGGGGTCCCCATAGTCCCTGCACATGTGTATGCTATCTCCCTGCTGTGTGCTGCGCGTCTGCATATGATTCCCCCGCCATGCGCCATGCATCTGCATATGTGTGTGCAATCACCGCATGCCATGCGTCTGCGTGCACACAATTTCCCCACTGCATCTGCGCCTGCTCACACGATCACACCCACGTGCTATGCATCTGTGCATACATGTGTGATCACCCCCGTGTGCCATCCATATGCGCATGCACATGCAACCCCCCCACACGCATGACCTCCCCACATGCACTGCGTATCTATGCATACACATGTGTTTTCTGTGCCCCCCCTTGCGCACATGTACCAGATACCCAACAATCAGCTGTCAAGCTTCGGTGGCGCACACACATGTTGCAGTGGGGCTCTTCCGGCCAAACTCTCACGTGCCGGCAGAAGTGGCATAGTGTGCCATAGGTTTGCCAACATAGTAGGGTAATGAAACATCTGCAAGAAAACAACCAAGCTCAGAGAGCACCAAGGACCCCACAATTTCAACTCTTGAGCTACATAAATTTTCTTTTTATAAGTTATTTCTGGCTGTCCAGTGAGGTTAGTCGCAGGGTCGTCGGAAAGTGTTATTTCACTGAGCTGGTGCCTGTCCTCTGGAATAAGATCCATATTGTTTCCACCTTAATGACTTTCCAGAAATTTTTAATCGGCACATGCACACGTGCACCATCCAGAGTCGTTGAAGAGTTG
This sequence comes from Laticauda colubrina, assembly GCA_015471245.1. NCBI lineage: Eukaryota > Metazoa > Chordata > Lepidosauria > Squamata > Elapidae > Laticauda > Laticauda colubrina. The sequence continues at coordinate 1,406,840 of BLBF01000040.1, read as the reverse complement.
GATGGCCTCCAAATTGAATCAAAAGCAAACGAGATAAATGTTGTCTTCCCCAGAGGTGGTTACGAAGTTGTCCGAATGCTACTCGGCTCAGCTGGAAAACATGAATGCCGAGATTCGTATCCGCTGGCTGCAGATCATCGTCCGCAATGATTACTATCCTGACATTCACAAAGTCCGTCGCTTCTTGGAAAACCAGGTACCAGTTGCTGGTTGAAAAGCTTGGTGCTGCTCAGGGTGTGAGATTTAGGGTGGGAACCAGTTGATGCACAAAGACAAAGGAAGCTCTGATGCTTGGATGTAGGAATATATGTTTGTCAGGAAATTGCGAAGCCAGGGTCCAAATGGAATTAGAGACACTAACAACAACCAATGTTATATAAATAAATATATCATTTGTGTGTGTGTGTGTGTGTGTGTGTGTGTGTGTAGATGATTAGATAGATAGATAGATAGATAGATAGATAGATAGATAGATAGATAGATAGACACAGACAGACAGACAGACAGACAGACAGACAGACAGACTAGATGGGCATTTGACAGACAGACAGACAGACATATTGAGATACAGATATAAGCCCCAGAGGGCAGGGCAAGAAGCAACAGATGGAAACTAATCAAGGAGAGAAGTAACCTGGAATTAAGGAGAAACTTCCTAACAGAACAATTAACCAGTGGAACAGCTTGCTTTTTCTATCACTGGAGATTTTTAAGAAGAGACTGGACTTGTCTGAAATGGTATAGGATCTCCTGCTTGAGCAGGAGATTTGACTAGAAGACCTCCAAGGTCCCTTCCAGCTCGATTCTGATTGATTTTTACAGTAAATAAGATAGGCAAACAGGAACATCGTCAGGTAAATCAGCATAGCACGGGCATCATGAGGTAAATCACAGAGAGCACACACAGGGAAAAAGGCGGGAAATTAGGAAACTTCCCCTTCACTCTCACAGCAGCCAATCACAGATTCCGTCATGCAGTGGCCCGCTCTCTTTAGCCAATTAGCTATGTGTGTGTTCTTACTCATGGTTCAATCCTTCACTGCTCCAGCTATTCAGTTTTAAATATCTTAAGAATAGTTTGGTACTTGTTAGCCAAGGTAGTGGAATGGAAGGACCATGTGCAAATACATGTGGTCCTCGACTTAGAACCATAATTGAGTCCAAAAGTTTATGGCAATTCTCCGTCATCCAGGTCATGGTTGTCCCAAAGGTACTTTTTTTCTTTTTTTTTCAAGAGGCAACTGGACTTTCTGGTTGTTGTTTTTTTGAAGATGTTTTACTTCTCATCTAAGAAGCTTCTTCAGCTCTGACAGGATGATGGGGAATGGAGGGATTTATACTCTGCAGAAAAGCTGGTCATTTGCATCCTTTTAAAGGGTAGTTGAGGCCACTTGGTGGTTTATCTGTGTCCTCAGGGTCACCTGACTAGTGCAAATTGGTGTGGAGTTCCTTCTTGGAACTGCTGAAAGTATTGTGTTGTCGATTGGAGATAGATGGTGTGGTATTCCTCCCCTTCTGTTTACTAGATTCAGCAGTCCATTTGCATTTAAAAGACAAAAAACAGTCTTTTGAAGGCGGCAAAGTCCACCTTTTGGACAGAGAGATTTGACAGAGGGGTCAAAGAGGCCACGTATGTCAAAACTGAACAGCCCTCTATCAACAGAAGGGCAGGGATACGAACGACGTCTACGCAACCGACATAAATACATACCAGTTGCCAAGCACCTGAATGTCGATGATAGGACCATGGAGATGATCCAACAGTCCGAGTACCGCTTCGGTGCCATTGTAACTTCAAGTGGTCACTCAATGAGATGCTGTAAGTTTCGGACTTACTTGTATGCTTCCCTGCTTTTCCTCAGGGAATTGTCCACTAGGTGGCAGCAGAGAGGTTTCAGGTTTCAGGTATGCCAGCTTTACTCCCTTATGACAGATGAGATAGATAAAATCCTTTATTGGCCAAGTGTGATTGGACACACAAGGAATTTGTCTTGGTGCAAATGCTCTCAGTGTACATAAAAGAAAAGATACTTTTGTCAAGAGTCAAGAATCATAAGGTGCAACACTTAATAATAGCCCTAGGATACCAATAAGGAGCTTTGGTTGGGAGAATCAGCAGGAATTTTAAGAAAAATGTAGCCTTTGACTACTGGTCGCTAGTCCCAGGTTTCTGTTACTACGGCAATCAGATGCGATATGCGTCTCTTGGGATGACCCTGGGCTCCTTTTGCTTGCATTACAGATGTCCCGCATGTACACAATCCCCTTGTATGAGGATCTCTGTACTGGCACCCTCAAATCCTTCGCCCTAGATGTTTTTTTACAGACCCAGACCCAGCTCCACCCGAACCTGCGGAAAACCATTCATCAGATCCTGACCCAGGGCTTGAACCCACCACTTCTCGCCATGGAGACGGCAGCCGTGGTGGCGGACCCTCCGGGCGCCGAGCTGGAGGACAGAGGAGGCGCGCACGGCGCCGTTTCACTCAGGGACGTCAATGTGTCTGCTTAGCTAACGCTGGACCTTGGAAAGCTGGAAGGGCCAGCCAGAATGCCAAGCTAGGACTGTGATCTCTTGCCCTTGGTGCCACTGCTGGGGGTGGGGGGTGGGGGGGATTTTTCCTTTTTAAAATCCCTCCCCACATGTACATCGTGCCTTCAGGTGCCTGAGCCCCTAGGCACAGCGAGATATCAGGGATACATCTTTTTCTAACTCTTAAGCAGCGACTGGGAGCAAGCGACTGTTTAGCCTCATTGCATCATGAATGTGAACATCAGATTGATTTCCTTTTGTGTGTCTGCCAACAAAAGCGCGTTTCCAGCACTCTTTTTCCAAGACTTGGAAGGAGGCAGAATCCTCCCTGGTCCCAGGCTGTGGAAGGAAAGAAAAACAAAAAACTGATCAGGATCATGGTAAACGTTGAACTCGGGATTGGTCCCGCTGTACGCTGCTGCGCTTGTGGCCCGGAGCCCTAACGAATGAAACATTTCTTCCAAGCGGTCTCTCGATTTCAGGAAAATGATGGGAAATGGGTCAGAGGTTAAAAAGAGATTTGGGTGTGATTCACAGGCTGAGGGTGTGGGCACACAGCAGGCTTTATAAAGATGGGGAGGAGTGGGTGGAGAAGCCAACCCTTGGGGGGGGGGCGGTGTTAACGTGGGTGTTAACACTGCTTTGCTTTCCTCGGAGACCAGCAAGCCCAACAGATAACGGTGTAGTAGGCACACACTGCCCAGCAGGGATGGGAAGGCCTTCAAAGATTGGGCCATGAGTATGTCCGTGGCCAGTCACCAAATGCAACCGTGCAATGTCGTTATTTTCTTTCCACAACAGGTAAAATAGGGGTGTTAAAATCTTTTTTGAAACAAAACCAAACCAAACCCAACAACACAAATGCCTGTCCTGAGGCTGCTGTAAACCCACTGACTTTGTCTTCACATCTTCGGCACTGTGCTTTTTGGTTTGTCCCTTTTCCCTGCATACCCGAGCTCACGCATCCCCTTTCACGTGTTTTACCAAAGCAACTCTGGGATTTCTTTCTGTGTGTACCTCTCTTGTTCAAGAGTAATATTTATTCTGTGTCCCAGAAAAGATGGGCAGATAACCCTTAGATACCACTCTGTGTCCAGCTCCGGCAGAGAGGGTTGCTTGTCCTCTGCCTCCTCCTTTGTGAAAACTGGTTCACAAAGGTGCTTAAATTGTCTGTTTCCATGTCCTCGGCTACGTTTCCCTTGAAATATCTGAAACAACTTTTCATCTGGAGCAATTTTGGGGCTTCGGACAAAAGGAGGACAAGCAATAACGAAAGTCGGGCTCCAAAATTGCTTGAGTTGGGTTGCGATCATTTGGCGTAGCGGCTCTGGGATTCCTCTGTTATTTGGAAATGTTGCAGGGCGCTCTCGTCTTCCCCAGAAACGCCTTCCCGTTTTAAGGTGTTTTGATTGGCAGCACTTTTGACACCCGCTCCAGTCTGGCCGTGGCTGCAACCACTACACCCCTTTCTACCCTCCTAAGCTCTGTTATCCTGCGTTTTTATTTTTTATTTTATTTTCCAGGAGAATGTATGCAACCAGGGTGGAAATTCCTTGGAGATGAACCTGGATGCCTTACAATAACATCACTTATAAATGTTGAATTAAACTGATGTTTGTGACTTTGGGAGGTTTTGTGGTTTTTCCTCCCCTTAGCCGTTGACGGTATCAACAGACGTTACAGGTAGTTCTTGACTTACGATCACAATTGAGGCCAAACTTTCTGCTGCTTAGCAAGACAGTGAGTTTTGCCTCATTTTACGACCTTCCTTGCCACAGTGGTTTAGTGAATCACTGCAGTTGTTAAGTAACCCAGTTGTTAAATGGGTTATCGGGAAATCGGGCTTCCTCATTGACTTGGCTTGTCAGCTGGGGATCAAGTGTCCGTCATAAGTATGAGTCAGTTGCCAAGCATTGTCATGTGACCACGGGGATGCTGTAACGGTCGTAAGTACGAAAAATGGTAAGTCCCTTTTTCCCAATGTCCTTGTAACTTGGAACAGTCACTAAATGAACTGTAAGTCGAGGACTCCCTTGTAAGCTCAAGAGAAGCAAAACCTTGCTGAAACCAAGCTGCTGCAGCCATGCTTGTAGAAAGGGTGGGGGTGTTGTGTGGCAGCCATCTTGACTTTTCTGACCTGTCATGGACAACTCTGACTCCATGTTAAAAAAACTCATTGCATGAGGTTTTTTTTTCCCAACTATTGTTTCAAAGCAACATTTTTAAAAGCTTTTCCTTCACATGGCAGTACAATACGCAACGCACATCACTTGACGTGTAAATTGGGTGCAATTTCTGCCCCAAAGATTTGGATCCTCTTCATGATAAAAGACTCAGCCACTGTTGGAAGTAAAGCTGAACTGAAATTAGGCAATAGCAATAGCGCTTAGGCTTATATACTGCTTCATCGTGCTTTCCAGCCCTCTAAGCGGTTTGCAGAGTCAGCCTCTTGGCCCCAACCATCTGGATCCTCATTTTACCGACCTCAGAAGGGCGGTAGGTTGAGTCAACGTTGAGCCAGTCAAGATCGAACCGCTGGCAGTGAGCAGAGTTTGCCTGCAATCCTGCATTCTAACCACTGAGCCACCATGAAAGGGAGGGATGGAGGGCCGAAGGAGTGAAGAAGGAAGGAACAGTGCAAGGAAGAAGGGAGGCAGGCAGGAAGAAAGAAAGAAACGAGAAGGAGACAGGAAGGAGGGAGGCAGGCAGGCAGGAAGGAAAAGTTAAAGCTTATATGCTGCTTCACAGCCCTCTAAGCAGTTTACAGAGTCAGCCTCTTGCCCCAACCATCTGGCTCCTCATTTTACCGACCTCGGAAGGGCGGAAGGCTGAGTCAACCGTGAGCCGGTCAGGATCGAACTGCTGCCAGTGAGCAGTGAATTAGCCTGCAGGAAATGGCTGGCTGACGAGAGTAAGGGAAGAAAGGAGAAGAAGAAGAGAGAGGAAAGAAGGAATAGCAATAGACTTACTGCTTTGCAGTGCCTTCCAGTACTCTTAAACGGTTTGCAAAGTTGGCATACAAGTAGTCCTCAACAATCACAGTTGAGCCCAAAATTTATGTTACTAAGTGAGAAATGTGTTAAGCCGGCTTGGAAGGCCACAAATAGTGATGGGCTGGGGGGTGGGGGGGTGTTGCAACTCTCATAAATACAAGTTGCCAAGCTCCCAAATTTTGATCGTGGGACCATCCGGATGCTGTAATAATGGGGAATGAAAGGCCGCCTCACGTCACTCTCTTCTATGTCGTTGCAATTTTGAACCGTCACTAAATGAACAGTCGCAAGACGAGGACTACACTGCATTTTGGGGGAGTTCCTCCCCCTCCCTGAGGGGCGGGGGAAGAGCGGTGGGCGGCTGGTGGGAAACGGCCACGTGCAGCCATGCAGCAGCGGCGACGGACATTGAGAGACTGGCAACGCTTGCGCTTGCGCACTACGCCCGAGTAAAGCCCTGGCGAAAGCAAGCCAGGAGTTCCCGCTTCCCAGCCTATTCGGTCGGGAGGCGGGCTCCCAGGGGCTGCTGGGAGATGTAGTTCTTCTCCTTCGGGGCAAAGGATGCTGGGAACCTGGGCGGCTCCTCGCTCCCGCTGCATGCTGGGAGCGGTAGTTCCCTAGTCGCCCAAGGTGGTGCCTTGGACAGACGCGCGTCCGGTATTCGAGATCGGCGGCGGCGGCGGCGGCGGCATCCGAGGCTCGGCCGGTGCGGATCGCGCCGTCTCTGGGTCCGCCTGGAGAGAGAGGGGACCCTTCTGCCGCGGTTTTGGGGGGGAGGTGGGCGTGGGGATGGGAAGGGGGCCGCGAGCTTTGTCTGCCCGCGAAGCCGGAGAGGAGGGAGAAGGAGTTGAAGGAGGGTTCGGGCATGGCCGGATTCGAAGGAGATGCAACCAGAGGCTTCAGAAGCCCGGGAAGATGCTCGTCCCCTAAGAGAGCCTCCTTGCCCAGGAGCAGTCTATCAGGGACGCTTGTTGACGGAAGGAAATAACAAAGTAACCGAGTCGGGAGAGACCCTGGAGGTCTTCTAGTCCAGCCCCATGCTTGCTCAGGCAGGAATACCCTTTGAAATAAATGGCTGTCCAAACTCTCTTTGTTAAAAGCCTCCAGTGATGGGACAGTCCCAATTTCTGGTGGCAAGGAGTTCCACTGTCCTCACTGTCAGGGAATTCCTCCTTAGTTCCAGGTTGCTTCTCTCCTTGATGAGTTTCCATCTCCACAAGGAGTTTGCTCCTTGTCCCGCCCTCAGCTTGACCTCCCCTCTTCTTTGCGGCAGCCCTTCAAATATTAGAAGACTGTTATCATGTCTCCCTTGGTCCTTCTTTTCATTAAACTAGACCTACCCAATTCCAGCAACCAAATCTGGCTTCTGATTCTGCCTGTCCTGCCCTTGTCGGAATTTGATTTGGTGGGGGAGCTCTGGTGGATGTGGAAGAAACTGGGGAAGGGCAAAGTCTGCCTGAGCAGAGCAGGGGAGAGGTGGAGCAAGGGAGAGGGAGGCCAACCCCCTCTTTATCCCTGGGAGAAGGGAGCAATGTGAGTTTCATGGCTTATGGGGGAGGAAAGGGCCCTGATTCCCTTCATTAGCTGCAGCTGGGAACACAGTGTTTAAAAAGGGAAGTTGCGCACAGCAAACTTGAGAGCAAATCATGAATTATCTGGTATTGTCGAGGCTTATCTGGGTTCCTGGTGTCTTCCCAACTGTGCGTGTTTTGCTGGCCTTTGATGTCTGCAATTCCTTCACCTGCCCTGTCCAATTAATTGCTCAGTGTGGTTTGTGTGGATTTTTATTGACAGTTTGTATGTATTTTGTTTTAGAACTGAATTTCCTCCACTTAAAGACTGTTCCTGGGAGACTTTTTTCTCCAGCCGAAGGTAACCTGGACATTGGGGGAAAAAATTGGAGGTGCTGAAAGGACTCTTCATATATATGTGACTGTGTTGCCTTTGTGCCACGCCCCGGGTCATCACAGTGCCATGCAGGTCAAATTTGCTGCCAGAAGGAACAAGGCACCTGTGGCCAGGGCGGCACAGGTCTTGGTTCATAAATGGCCTGGGCGGCTGCAAAACACCCCAGATTTTGAGTTGAGTTGACTCGGTGGAAGGGCTTCTCTCCAAAAGTTGTGTGCGCTTCATCACTGGAGACTTTTAAGAAGAGATCAGATAGCCACTTTGTCTGAAATGGTATAGGGTCTCCTGCTTGAGCAGGGGGCTGGACTAGAAAACCTCTAAGGTTCCTTCCAACTCTGCTATTCTGTTATTCTGCCTATTTGTATTCTGTTATTCGGTTGGTGGCTCTGTCCCCAAAGTTGGGAGTCCCTGGTTGTGGCTGCATTCCCACAATCATAGGTTGAGCCGGGTCGCTTAAAGATCTAGGAGCCACATTGGCAGAACAAGCAAAGTTTGATGATGGTGATGATGATGATGTTGATGATTTGGTCAGGCACCTGTGGCCATTCCCATCAAAGTCTTTGAGAAGCCCTACCATTTCTCCAATGAATATTTCCAGCCAAATATTTCTCTTCCTCCTCCTCTTCTTCCTCTTCCTCCTCTCTTCCTCCCCCTCTCCTCCTTCTCCTTCTTCCTCTTCTCTCTCTCTTATTCTCTCCCTCCCCCTCTCTCTCTGATTTTGATTGGTTATGAATTGTGTTTTACCTGCAGCCTTGTCTACCTGCTCCATTTGTTGATTAATCAGAATGTAGATGGGGTGTCTGGAGAGTTTAGCAATTGCAGCGGATGAAAAGAGAGGACCAACATGGTAAGCAAATTAGCTCACCTGTATGTACCAGAAGATGCCATTCTATCAGTGGACTCTTAAGAAACAAAAAAGCACATAGCTCCCCCCCTGGAGTGGAATCTAAAGTACATTTGCAATTTTAAAAGGGAATGTCAAGAACATGGTTTATCCCCTCTTTTAAATACAAGTAATCCTCGACATACGACCAAAAGTGAGCCCAACATTTCTGTTGCTAAGCGAGACAGTTGTGAAATGAGTTTTGCCCCATATTACAACCTATCTTGCCATGGTTGTTAAGTGAATTGCCCCATTGATTGTGCTTGCCAGAAGGTGGCCAAAGAGTGACCCCCGTGGTCCCGGGACGCTGCGACCGTCATAAATATGAACCAGTTGCCAAGCAGCCAAATTTTGATCATGTGACCCTGGGGATGCTGCAGTGGCTATAAGTGTAAGAAACGGTTATAAATTCCTTTTTTTTTTTTAGTGCTGTTGTTGTAACTTTGGTCACCAATCGAACTGTTGCAAGTTGAGGAATTACCAGGAAGGTTTTGTTTAAAGTAGACCAAATTTCTATTTTAACAAACCCACCGGCCATATCCTTGAAGTCGCTTTGAAATGAAATGGGCCACAAATAAATTTAATAAATAAATAACATCCTACTGGGAAGTTTACATCTAGTTTGTTTCTACTCTAGGCTAGAACAAGTTGCCTTGAGCCTGGAAAGTCAATTTAGTACAGGGGTCCCCAAACTTGGCAACTTTAAGACTTGTGGACTTCAGCTCCCAGAATTCTCTAGCCAGCTGGCTGGAGAATTCTGGGAGTTGAAGTCCACAAGTCTTAAAGTTGCCAAGTTTGGAGACCTCTGATTTGGTGCAACATTTCTCACACTTGGCCACTTTAAGATGGACGGCCTTCAATTCCCAGAATCCACACCACTGTTGGTTGAAACAGACTGCTAAGTTTAAGAAACATTGATTTTTGAGGCAAGGCCCATGATCATTGATAGACCACTTTTCTGAAACTTTTATTTTATTTATTTATTTGATTTGTTAATCACTTACAAGATAATAGGTATAAGTATAAACATGAGTAAGAATACAGGAAATAGGTAAGAATAAATTGGGACAATAGGACAGGGATGGTAGGCATGATTGTGCGCTTATGCACGCCCCTTACAGACCTCTTAGGAATGGGGTGAGGTCAAGAGTGGATAGTTTGAGGTTAAAGGAGTGGGGGTTGAGGATGTTACAACAGAGTCAGGTAGTGCATTCTAGGCATTGACCGCTCTGTTGCTGAAGTCGTATTTTCTGCAATCAAGTTTGGAGCGGTTTACATTGAGTTTGTATCTGTTGTGTGCTCTTGTATTGTTACGGTTGAAGCTGAAGTAGTCATTGACGGGTAGGACATTGTAGCAGATAATTTTGTGTACTACAGTTAAGTCCAACTGCAGGTGGCATAGTTCTAGGTTATCCAAGCCCAAAATTTCAAGCCTGGTGATGTAGGGTATTCTGTTGTGAGCAGAGGAGTGTAGTACTCTTCTCATGAAATACTTCTGGACTTGCTCAATTGTATTAATGGCGGATTCCCGACAGATGAAATGAATTCAAGTATTGGTCTAGCAAAAGTTTTGTATGCCCTAGTTAGCAATTCTGTATTTCTGGAGGAGAAGCCTTGTAAGATTAGATGAAATTGTGCAGATTAATTCTTTTATTTGTTGTATTGACAATATTTTTCCTTTAAGTATTAATGGTACAAAGTACGGATATTTCAAGGTTGGCATTCAATTTGTAATTGCATCCGTAAACTTTTTCTCCTTAATTGTTTTTGTTGTTTTTCTTTTTGTTTTCCTCTTGGTTGATCTTCCTTTGTCCGTTATAATTTTATGCTATACTTTCTTCAGTTAAAAAAAAAACTAGCACATTTTAAATATGTTGAGAAGGAGAAAAAAAAAGAAATATAACTGCAAGTTACCATCAAGACTATTTTTTTTTTATGTTGGGTTGTTCAAAAATAAGCCTACTTCCTCAAAACACCATTTTAAAGCAATTTCTCTCTCCTGGCCTCCTAACATGTTTTGCAGATTTAAATCAAGTCCCCAGTTGCCTCTGAAGGGGCTGCAGGTCCTTGAAGATTTATAAAAGATGCTGGGCATCGGGGTCCTGGCAGACCCGAAGGAAGACCTCTACAAGGACCTTGCGTTTCCGGCTAGCGACGATTCTGTCTTTTTCAACTGTTCTACTCCATTGGCTCAGTTCAAAGGAGAAATTTACTGGCTGAGACCTCAGGTTTGTTTTTGAAAATCATGGTGCGTTACATTCCTAGCACTTTCCTATCTGGACTAGCCTGAAAGAAGCTGCCATATTTTAGAAAGTAGAAATGAAATGCGTGCCTGCAAAGATCTTTCCATATCCCTGAATCCTTGATTTAGGTACGCAATTGAGTCCAAGGTTTCTGTTGCCAAGAGAGACAGTTATGTGAATTTTGCCCTGTTTTACTATGTTTCCTCCCACAGTTATTAAGTGAATCTGGCTTTCCCATAGAAGGTCGCAAATTGGGATCCCATGACCCCGGGATCTTGCAACCATTGTAAATATGAGTCAGTTGCCAAGTGTCTGAATTTTGGTCATATGAATATGGAGGTGCGGCAATGATTGGAAGTGTGAAAAATGGTCATAAGCAGAGGTGGTATTCAGCCTGTTCTGACCAATTCTGGAGAACCGGTAGTGGAAAGTTTGAGTAGTTCTGGAGAACCGACCAATACCACCTCTGACTGGCCCTGCCAACCCCATCTCTTCTCTGGGTCTTCTTTGGTTGCCCTGCACAGGAGAACAGAACTGGAAAGCAGTTTAGTGGGGTGGGGAGGGAGTGGGGATTTTGCCGTAGCCTTCCCTTGCCATGCCCATCAAGCCACACCCACAGAACTGGTAATTCAGTTTTTTGAATCTCACCATTGGCATAAGTCATTTTTTTCAGTGTCATTGTCACTTTGAACGGTCACTGAATGAACTGTTTTAATGAGAGGATTGCCTGTAGGGCACAAAATCTTCAGGAGAAATTCTAAGTGCTTTTGATTGAATGTGGTGATAACCTTACTATTTACTAGAATTCAGTCTTCCTCGAATTTCCAGCTCAGGAAATTCCCCAACTCCCCTGTACACACATGAACAAACAACTTTCTCTGCAGCTGGAATGCTAAATCAGTCTTGGTTCCCACTGTCTTGTTTTGACTGGGCTAATTTCTTGTTTAATAGTTGAATAGTTCAACTGCGTAAACATCTTCACCTCTTGGCCAGCTTTTTTTTTTAAAAAAAAAAACACATTAGATGAGGAAAATACTCTGAGAATGCAGTCATGGGAAAAGGGTTTAATTGCTATTTCATCTATTTGTTTATAAAATGTATGGACTGCCTCATTCTAAAGAGACACTGACTGGAATATAAAAGCAATAGTATGGAAGCTAGTGCAGCGTAATAATACAATGTTGAGGTATTCCCTGTTAGAAGAATGAGTGCACTCAGGAAAACGTAGTGAGAGTGGTGTTGAATAACATTCGACAAGTACACAGATACACTGAATAGTATAATGTAGGCTTTACTTCCAATAAACGGGTAAACAAAGTCCAACAAACAGCCCAAATCATACACAATTAAAGCAATTAGTATCAGTCCAGGGATAATCCAAAAACAAAGTCCAGTATCATACACAAAGTTCAGTAAACAAAGTTTGCTAACAGTTGCAAGACTCACAGCAATCCAAGCAGAACGACGATCATGCAAAATGGCAAAAGGAAAAATGCAAGAAGAACAAACCAGGTTTCTGGCTCCATCTTATGGCCATTGGAGGAACCTCAGCCAATCACTATTACAGCATTCTCTTAAACAACATTAGATAACTATCCTGGTTTATATATTGTCAACCCAACTGTTAGGTGACTATCATTCCTAACATACAGTAACAACAAATCTGTACCAATAATACCTGTTAAGAGTTGCTGGAAGTCAGGCGGCATATACATTTAAGAAAGGAGGAAGGAAGGGAGAGGGAGAAAGGAAGGAGAGGGAGGGAGAAAAGGAGCGGGAAGGGAGATAGAGAAGGAGGAAAAGAAGAAAGGAAGGAGAGAGAGAAGGAGGGAGGAAGGGAGGGAGAGGAAAGGAAAGAGGAATGGAGGAACAAGAGGAAAGAAGGAGAGGGAGGAAGAAAAGGAAGGGTGGGAGAGAAGGAAGTGAAGGAGAGGGAGGCAGAAAAGGAAGAAGGAGAGAAGGAAGGGAAGGAAGGAAAAAAGGAAAAAAACATTGCAAACATAGTGTGTTTCCTCTCTAAATTCTCTTTTTCTTTCCACTCAGGAGATCTGCTCTTCACCTCGGTTATTTTCAGACAATCAACATGAATGGCAGGTCAAGCAAGGCATGCTGGGAGATTGCTGGTTTCTCTGTGCCTGTGCCGCTTTGCAGAAAAACAAATACCTGCTAACCAAGGTAAAATCTCACCTGCCATTTGGGGTACAGGTCCTCACGAGTACAAGATTTCTAAGTGAAACTTACAATATTTGCATCCCTGCACCCAAAGTGTCACGGATGAAGAATCTCCAGTTAAATGAAATTATAGCATCACATAATAACTGTATTTGCTTATCCATACTAATAAATCTTCATTGTATAGTTAATCATTCTCTTAAACTTTTGAGTTTCTAACTTCTGTTTCTGTTAACTAACCATTGGTAAAATGAGTCTCACCTTAAAAAAATATTCTGTTTCTTCCTTCTCTTTTATTTTGAGTGTTGATCTATACATCTCTGTGCATTCTAATTTTTTTTAAACTCCACTTTCATCTGTAGGAATCTCTTCATTCTTCCATTTTGTGCAAAAATGATGTGCATTTTCAAATGCCCTTTGCCTCCATAAGGACTAGAATTTTGGAATATTCGGAAATGTTGGATGGGAAGGCTTGAGCCAGGGGTCCTCAAACTACGGCCCCCACGGACCATGAGGCTGCCCCACTCACATTGCCCCCCCTACCCACCTTCTGGAGGCCGAAAACGGGCACATTTTTGGGCAGCAGAGTGGTACTGAAGGCTGGGGAGGCCAAAAATGGGCCCGTTTTTGGCGTCTCTGGCCTCCAGAAAAAGAGAAAGAGGGAGGGAGAAAGGGAGGAAAGGAAGGAGAGAGAAAAAGACATACACACACACAAACAGAAGACCCTCACACACATTCCAAGGCAGCCACATCCCTTCACTAACCTGCTTTCCACCCCCAGGAGCATACCAAATTAAACTTTGATTTGTGTGTTTTTAATGGACTGCTAAATTGGCCACACCCACCCCATCACATGCCCACCTAGCCATACCCACCCAGCGATATGGGCCCCCCAACAGTCTGAGGGACCGTGAATTGGCCCCCTGTTTAAAAAGTTTGAGGAACCCTGGTTTAAGCACTTACATCTAGGAAACTTGACGTCTGTTTCAACCAGTTGCATTCGTACCAATGAGTGGTTCTTCTCTTATCACAGGTGATACCTCCAGGTCAGCCCAGTTGGAAGGATGAGAAATACCGAGGATGTTTCACTTGCCGTATCTGGCAGTTTGGCCACTGGGTGGAGGTGACCATCGATGATCGGCTGCCTTGTCTGGGGGGCAAGCTCTGCTTCTCCCAGTGCCAGATGGAAGATGTGTTTTGGCTTCCCCTGCTGGAGAAAGCCTATGCCAAGTATGTGATGGGCACAGTCACTCTAGTTACAGGTGGTCCCCGACTTACGACCACAATAGAGCCTGAAATTTCTGTTGCTAGGTGAAACAGTGGTTGTGTCATGCCGCTGTTGGAATCTGATTCCAAGGGGGAGGTCAAGCAGCTGACAGGGAGAGGGAGCGTGGCTCCAGTGGCTGTGTAGGAAACTGGGGAAGGGCACAGTCCGGCGGGACCTTCAGAGGAAGACCCAGGGCCACCTCCTCTTCATCCTAGACCATTTAGGGAGGAACGGAAAAGGGAGCAATATGGGTTACGGGGGAGAAAAGGGCCCTGATTTCCTTCATTAGCTGCAGCTGGGAAAACAGGATTTAAAAAAATTGTTTACGCACACATCTTGCTGGAAGCAAAGCGTGCATTAACTTTGTCAAGTCTTATCTGGGTTCTAGCGTCCTCCCAACTGTGTGTGTTTCGTTATCTTTTGAAGTCTACAATTCCTTATCCTGCCCTGTCTCGTTAATTGCTGCAGCGTGGTTTGTGATGGTTTTTATTTATAATTTATATGTACTTTGGAATTTTTTCCCTTTAAAAACTGTTCTTGGGTGAGTTTTGTCTCCAGTCGATTATAACTGGACATTGGGGGCCAAGTTGGAGGTATTAAAGGGACTTTACCTACTTTTGTGACTTTGTTGCTTTTGGACCATGCCCTGAGTCATCACAGGTTGAGATTTACCCCATTTTACAACTTTTCTTGACATAGTTTGTTCTCACTTACGACCATCACAGCATCCCCATGGTCCTGTGATTTATATTCAGATGCTTGGCAACTGACTCACATTTATGATGGTTGCAGTGTCCCGGATTCACATGATCTCCTTTTGCGACCTTGTGAAAAGGAACTTCAATGGGGGAAGCCCTATTCACTTAACAACCACATTCCTAATTTAAGAACAGCATTGATTCACTTAACAAAGGGGGCAAGAACAATTTGTAAAATGAAGCACTCACTTAACACATTTCTCACTTAACAACTTACATGTTGGGCTCAGTTGTGGTCGTATGTCAAGGACTAGCTATGTGTGATGACCTGGGGCATGGCACAAAGGCAGCACAGTCAGATAATCCATAGGAGTCCCTTTATTAGCTCCAACTTTGCTCCCCATGTCCTGGTTACCTTCTGGGCTGGAGAAAAACTCTCCCAGAAACAGCTTTTGGCTGCAGAAAATTCAGTCCAAAACGTGGTTAACAGAAACTGTAACTACAAGTCCAATTCAAGGCAAAATGAGGTAATTAATCCAGCAGGGCAGGAGAAGGAATTCTAGACATGAAGGAGCGGCAATAAACATGGTTGGAAAGACAGAACACAGATAAGCAATGACAACATAGGATAAACTCACATTTGCTCCCAGCAGCTGCCTCAGTCAGCCTTCAGTTCTTTTTAAACTTTCTTCCCAGGAGTGGCTAATGAAGGGAATCAAGGCAATTTCCTCCCTCGTAAGCCATGCAACCCATGTTGCTCTCTTCTCCATTCCTCCCTGCATGCCCTAGGATGAAGAGGGGGTGGGCCTGGGTCTTCCTCTGAACTCCCTCTCCTTTGCTCCACCTCTCCCCTGCTCTGCCCAGCCAGATCTTGCCCTTCCCCAGTTTCCTCTGCAGCCAATGGAGCCACACTCCCTCTCCCTGTCAGCTGTTCATTTTCCTCCTCGGATTCAGACTCCAACAGAGGCCTGACATTGTGTTTGGATCTTTCTGTTTTTAGGGTTCACGGATCTTACGAGCAGCTCTGGGCAGGCCAGGTAGCCGATGCCCTCGTCGACCTGACCGGAGGCCTTGCGGAACGCTGGTCACTGAAAGACCTGAGCCAAAATCCTGAACGAGAGCGGGCCGGCAAAGTCTTGGAGAAAACAGTGTTCAGACAATTGATGAACCTGAAGGAGAAATGTGTCATGAGCTGCTCCGTCTTCAGTTCACGGCAAGGTAGGGGAAGGGGAGAATTTTACCGACCCACTCCGGTCTCATTGTCCTCCTGTTAGTTCCATGGAAAGTTTCACGTCAAAATATATTGTATCCCTTATACCAGAGGTGACAAACTGAAGGCCCACAAGCCAGATCCAGCCCATGAGATGTTTAGATCTGGCCCACAGAGCCGGTGTGGAAATACCATGTTTCTTAGAAAATAAGGCTGAGTCTTATTTTCTTTTAGACTTTTTGAAAATAAGCACTTGGGCTTATTTTTGAGGAGGTTATTCTGACCCAGGCTTCGTCAAACATAATTAAACACAAACTTGTTTTAAAAGCAAAACCTATTTTACTGCAGTGCTGGGAATTATTTTCATTCACAGCCAAAACTAATCTTAAACAGTTCCCCAAGATAAACACACGCCTGTCAGTGCTGTGGAATGCTGCCAAAAACAGAAGTACCCAAATTAATTATAACGGTACCAGAAAAAAACCAACCAGAGTGCAGAGCTTCAAGGACTCAGAACCTAATTGAACTGCTTTACTTCCCGCAAAGCTTTCGTCATTGAGGTCTGACTTTTATCCCTTATGGGAGGGGCAATCACCTCCCAGCCTTACTCCTGAGTCGCCCCTTCTGCTTCAGCTGCTCTCACCTTCTAGCAGCTCTGCGCACACGCGCACTGGGAACAGGCTCCCCTGGGCCCCCTGCCTTATTGCTGCCAGACTCCAAAGGCTCCCAAGGCAGCACCCCACTCTCAGATGGTCCTGGCCCCATTCGTGCATCGGACACAGGACCCCTCGTCCAAGTCCTCTCCAGACTCCCTGATTGGTTCACTTTCGTCCTCACTGTCTGATAACCGCTGTGGTCTGCACCGGCTGGTGGTGAACCACAACAGAGGTCTTACTTTTTTTGAGGTGCAGCAGGCCAGACTCGATGACCTGGACGCGTCGTGAACGCACCGTTGCCTCCATTCTTGAACCTTCAGCATTCGGAATGGAGGCTTTTTCGGTGAATGGGAGGAAAATGGGGAGGGGGAATTTTCCTACCTGCCATCCTTCCCTCAGTCTGTCCTGAGCTTGAGGAATGGATGACAGGCAGCAAAATCCCCCCTCCCCATTTTCCTCCCGTTCACCAAAAAAGGCTCCGGCAAGTCTCCCAAAAAGAGGGAAAAAGACAAAGCAGCTGGCCGCGGAAGCTGGTGGTTTCAGGAAAGCGGCCCAAGAAACAGAAGCGCTGCGCCCAGTCAGAGAAGAGCAAAAGCGGTATTTGCACTGCCCCAAGGGGCCAGTGGGCTGCAACTCCAGCCAGACGGTTGCCCTCCCCCCACATGTACCCATGCCGCCACTCGTGCTGGCCACGCCCATCCCCCTGGACTTATTTTCGGGGTAGGGCCCTGAAGATTAGGGTTGGGTTTATTTTTGAGGTGGGTTGTGTTTTTGGAGAAGCATGGTAGCAAAAAGACCGGCCTGCAGTGCGTTTGCTAGTAAAAAAGTTTTCAGCCTGGACAGTCTCCTGCAGCACACCACTGGCCAAAACAGGGTACAGGGGCCCACCTGTGGACCACCCATGGTCCATTTTGGCCAGCAGGTTAGGGTTAGGAGGTCGTCTAGGCTGAAAACGGTGTGTGCAGGGTGCTGCCTGTGGCCTGTTTTGGCTAGCAGGTTGCTGCAGGAGGCCGTTCGTCCAGAGGTGGTATTCAGCTGGTTCTGACTGGTTCTAGAGAACTGGTAGTGGAAATTTTGAGTAGTTTGGAGAACCTGCAAATACCACCTCTGACTGTCCCTGCCCCCATCTATTCTCTGCCTCCCGAGTCCCAGCTGATTGGCTGGGTTTTCTTTGGTTGCCCTGAACAGAAGAACGGAGCTGGAAAGCAGGTTAATGGGCTGGGGAAAGAAGGGGGATTTTGCAGTAATCTTCCCCCAGGAGTGGAAATGGAGATTTTACAGTATCCTTCCCCTGTCATGCCCACCAAGCTCACCCACAGAACCAGTAGTAAAAATTTTTGAATCCCACCACTGCATTCATCCTGTCTCCCCCCTGCCCCCCTGGTCTGGGCCACTGCAATGTTGATCTAGCCTTCCAAGAAATCCAGTTTGACACCCCTGCCTGGTACTGTCCCCAACTTTCCTTCACCGTTAACAGAAATCCACTGTTGACAGACACTAGAAACAATTTAAAAGCCGTCCTTGACCTACAATCGTTCATTTAGTGTCCATTCAAAGTTACAGCGGCACTGAAACAAGTGGCTTATGACGGTTTTTCACATTTAACAACCATTGCAGCATCACATGATCAGAATTCAGACGCTTGGCAACTGGTTCGTATTTATGACTATCGCAGTGTCTCCCGGGGTTACGTCGTCCCCTTTTGCAACCTTCAAACATGCAGAGTCAATGAGGAAGCCAGATTTCACCTATCCACCGTGTTCCTAACTGAATAGTACACTGATTCACTTCACAATAGTGGCAAGGATGGTTGTAAAATGGGGCAAAATTCACTTCAGAACTGTTTTGCTTAGCCAGAGAAATTTTGGACTCTATTGTATTCGTAAGTCGAGGACTACCTAGTTATAAGCTGAGTAAAAAGAACAGAAAAATCTTTTACCCAAACTTCCTCAAAAAACCCAAATAAGTTACCCAGACTTAATCCACACATCAAAGAAGAAAGCCTCTTAACACAAATCAGGTTAATTAAAATTGTTTCCCAAGAGAACCACACCATCACACAACCCCAAAAGGACAACACTCAAACTCCATTGCTCCAGGAAAGACCATTTTTCTGTAAAAATGTCTTAATTTCTGGACCCCATTTATAGCTAACTTCCAAGGTCACATTCTGTACTCCTGGAAATAAACCAAACTGCTTTCCACGCAGCATGTTGGTGTCCTTACAACCAGTGGTGGTATTCAAATTTTTTTACTACCGATTCTGTGGGTGTGGCTTGGTGGGTGTGGCAGGGGAAGGATATACTGCAAAATCCCCATTCCTTCCCCATCCCACTAACCTGCTTTCCAGCTCTGTTCTCCTATGCAGGGCAACCAAAGAACTTCCAGCCGATCAACTGGGACTCGGGAGGCAGAGAAGAGATGGGGGCGGGGCCAGTCAGAAGTGGGACTTGCCATTCTCTGAACTACTCAAAATTTCCGCTACCAGTTCTCCAGAATTGGTCAGAACTAGCTGAATGCCACCTCTGCTTACGACACCCCAGCACAAATTAGGACCCACAAAATCCCTGCACGGTGCCACCAAGCAGGTCAGATCCGGACATGGCCAGGTGCAGAGGTGATATTCAGCAGTTTCTGACCAGTTCTGGAGAACCGGTAGCGGAAATTTTGAGTAGTTCGGAGAACCATCCAATCTCACCTCTGATTGGCCCCACCCCCATCTACTCTCCGCCTCTTGAGTCCCAGCTGATTGGCTGGGTCTTCTTTGGTTGCCCCGCACAGGAGAACGGAGCTGGAAAGCAGGTTAGTGGGGTGCGGAGGGAATGGAGAATTTACAGTATCCTTCCCCTGCCATGCCCATCAAGCCACACCCACCAAGCCATGCCACGCCCACCAAGCCACATCCACAGAAACGGTAGTAAAAAAATTTGAATCCCATCACTGGCCCAGGTGATGTCAGTGGCTGGAGATCATCCTCCCTGAAGCCACTCCCCCACTTTGAAGCCCTTCCCACCATCCTCACCTGGGCTTCCCAGGAGTTGCTGTAGCCTAATTTAAGCACTCAGAAATTGGATGAAATGGTGGCTACCGTGTTATCTCTTTTCTGCACTCCAGGGACAAGCCAACTGGGAGAGTTCCACGCCTTCATTGTGGTTGACATGCAGGACCTTTCCAAGGTATCCAGGAAAGAGACCATCCTTCTGCGGATCCGGAATCCCTGGGGGAGGCGCTGCTGGAAGGGCCCCTGGAGGGAAGGGTGAGTGGGCCACATGTTGACTCCAGCATCTACCATCGTGTTTCCGTCAGACCCGCCATTACTTCAACCTCGAAGTAAAAACGATCCTTTGCTCCATTCGTTGGGAAAGGAATAGTTTTATTAGAAGTCAAGTGTATTGCGATCAAGCAGAGCCAGAACTGAGAATCGCATGCCAAAACCCCTAAGTTCCCTCCCCTAAATGCCTACCCTCACTAACTCCTTCCACCTGCCACCCCCCTCATGACCAATCAGATCCAAACAAGATGTTTTCAGAACGGTCACGTCCAGCGTAAGTTGGTATGCAGCTGCTTTCTTCTCCCAGTCGGGTGACCTTGAGGCAGCATCTCAGAGAGATACAGCAGTTACTTTTGGTTTCCCCTGAGCATTCCCCCCTTTCCCCAGAGTTCATGGCAGATTGTCTAACGCCGTGGTGGCGAACCTATGGCACGCGTGCTGGAAGTGGCCTGCAGAGCCATTATTGCCAGCACCCGAGCACTCGCCCAGAAATGGTACACTGCGCACACGCATGCGCCGCCTGCCCGACAACTGATTGTCGTGTATTTGTCATCCCATTACTTGTCCCAGCTTCTTCCAACCTAGCAGTTCGAAAGCATGTAAAAAATACAAGTAGAAAAATAGGGATCACTTTGGTGGGAAAGGAACAGCGTTCCGTGTGCCTTCGGTGTTTAGTCATGCCAACCACATGACCATGGAGACGTCTTCGGACAGTACTGGCTCTTCAGTTTTGTAACAGAGACGAGCACCGCCCCCTAGAGCCAGAAATGACTAGTACTTATGAGCAAGGGGAACTTTTACCTTTACCTTACAATATTTCTAGTATTATAAGTTGCCCAAAAGCAGTTCATGTTTTGTAAAACTGTATTAATACTCACTGTGATTTCTGGTCTTCAGAGGGCCAGGATGGAATCAATTGGATCCTGTGGTGGGCGCTGAACTTTTATCCCAGCTCCAAGAAGGAGACTTTTGGGCTGAAGAAGAGGAATTCTTCATGGAATTCGATGAGGTTATCACCGGGTACCCTGTCACTGAAGAAGGACAACTTCAGAGCCTTTACACTGGTATGTGGTGCCGGAAAAGAGCCAGTTTTTAAAAGAAAAGACCTTTTTTGTGAAATACAAATACAGAAAGTCTGTAGAGATTCTCAGTCATCCAGGTCATGGTTATCCCATAAGCAGGAGAGTTGGGAGTTCCAGGGCCCATGCAGCTCAAAGGGGGCCCATGAAGGGGAAAATCTTTAAAAAGTTTTTTTTACAAAATCAAATTTTTGAAAAGAAAAGCAGTGGGATAGTATTTCAATGTGGATGCGCCGACTTCTCATCCTTTCAAAATCCTTCACACCAAAAGGAAGGAGGAGCCACAGTTTGCTTCGTCAGAGGATCTGTGCACACCAGCAGTGCCAAAGGGTAACTGGCAAAGAGGAGGCTTTAAAACGCAGGAGGATAAACTGGAAAGGGGGGAGGGCGAGGGAAGCATAACTTTTCCTTCACTTGTAGAGCAGTGGTCGCCCATTGGTGGGCCAGGGACCACTGTTGGCTTCCTGAAAAAGCACCTTTGGACTGCAAGTGGCCTCAACAACCCACTAAAAGGATGCAAATGACCAGCTATCTGCAAGGAGTATAAATTCTTCCATTCCCAACTACATTATCGAAGCTGAAGAAGCTTCTTGGAGGAGAAGCAAAACTTCTTCAAAAGAAAAAAACCAGAAAAAGCCAGTTGCCTCCTAGAAAAAAAAAAAAGACACTTTTGGGACACAAGTACACATAGTCCTTGACATACAATAGTTTGTTTAGCGACTGTTCAAAGTTACAGCACTTAAAAAAATGGTTTATGACAGTTTTTCAATGAACATTGCAACATCCCTGTGGTCACATGATCCAAATTCAGATGCTTGGCAACTGACTCATATTTATGACGATTGCAGTGTCCCAGGGTCCTGTGATCCCCTTTTGCGACCATCTGACAAGCAAAGTCAATGGGGAAATCCAGATTCACATAACAACCATGTCACTAATTTAACAACTGCAGTGATTCGCTTAAGGACTGTGGCAAAGAAAGATTGTACAATGGAGCAACGTTCACTTAACGAATGTCTCACTTAGCAACAGAAATGTTGGGCTCCATTGTGCTCATAAGTTGTCATGCCTCTGTTGGAGTCTGAATTCAAGAAGAAAGACAAACAGCCGGCAGGGAGTGGGAGTGTGGCTCTGTTGGCTGTGGAGGAAACTGGGGAAGAGCAAAATCTGGCTGGGCAGAGCAGGAGAGAGGTAGAACAAGGGAGAGGGAGTTCAAAGGAAGACCCAGGCCCATCCCCTCTTCATCCTAGGGCATGCAGGGAGGAACGGAGAAGAAAACAATGTGGGTGGTGTGACTTACGGGGGAGGAAAGGGCCCTGATTCCCTTCATTAGCCACTCCTGGGAAGAAAAGCTTAAAAGAGATGCATTCTGAGTGCAGCAGCTTCTGGGAGCAAACATGAGTTTATTTTGTGTTGACTTTGTTTATCTGGGCTCCTGGCGTCTTCCCAACCGTACTGAGATATTGCCATGCCTTCACACCTTGCTCCTGCCCTGCTGGACTAATTACCTCAGTTTGGCTTGATTGGACTTAAAGTTACAGTTTTTGTTGACCACATTTTGGATTTGATTCTCTGCAGCCCAAGGCTGTTCCTGGGAGTTTTTCTCCAGTCCAGAAGGTAACGAGGACAATGGGTGCAAATTTGGAGCTAATAAAGGGACTCTTATTGATTATTTGACTGTGTTGCCTTTGTGCCACGCCCCGGGTCATCATATAAGTGAAGGACCACAGATTCAAGGGTCCACCTATCTCTTCCCAATTCAACCCTCCCCCACCCCATCTGGCTGGAGGTACCTGAGAAATTCTTCCAATGTCTCACTTAGCAACAGACATTTTCAGCACAATTGTGGTCGTAAAGACTACAGTCTACAGTCCTCGACTTAGGAAGAGGAGAAGGAACAAGGAGGCCCTGCCTAACAGCATCCAAACAGGAGGCTGAGGTGACCGTTTTCTAACTGTCTTTCTCTTCAGTGAATTCTGAACATGTGCAGAAAACAAAAATCTGAGGCAGGGAGATAAGAGAGTTGGCTTCATTCAGTTAATAGGAGTAAATCTTTTTACACCTACCCTTTTAAGGTAGTCCTCGTCGTACGACTGCAATTGAGTCCAAATTTTCTGTTGCTAAGCAAGACAGTAGTTACATGAATTTCGCCCCATTGTATAGCCTTTCTTGCCTCAATTATTGAGTGAATCACAATTTAGGTTTAATATTTCAGATGAATCGGTTCACAAGCTGCTATCTGAATTTGCTAGCAGTTACATGAATCATATTTTTAAAAAAATTTTCCTCAAATTCAGGTAAAAAATGAAATACAAATTGTCCTTGACTTACGACCACAATTGAGGCCAAAACTTCTATTGCTAAGCAAGAGAGTTCTTAAGGAGTTTGGTCCCATTTTATGACCTTTCTTGCCACAGTTGTTAAGTGAATCATTGCAGTTGCTAAGTGAGTGATACAGTTGTGAAGTCAACCTGGCTTCCCCACTGACTTCGCTTGCTGGAAGGTCGCCAAGGGGATCCCATGACACGGCGACTGTCATAAATATGAACCAATTGCCAAGCGTCTTGAGTTTTGGTCACGTGGCCACCGGGATGCTGCAACGGTCATAAGTGTGAAAAACATGCATCCATCACTTTTATAGATGCCCTTGTAACTCTCAACGGTCACTAAACGAAGTGTTGTAAGTTCAAGGAGTAACCTGTATTACTTTTTGGTTAGATTCCTTCTCTGTCTCAGTTGCCTGGTTCGTTTTGCCGACAAATTAAGTCATTTTTGAAAATTGTGATGATCCGGGGCACAGCAGAGAGGTAACACAGACAGCTGGCAGTTCAAACCACCTCTTTATTGCTCCAAATTTCCCCAAATGCTCCCATGTTTCTGGCATGTCCCAGAGCAAAGTGATCACACACACACACACTGCCATGCCTCTAGTGGAGACTGACTCTGGGAGAGGAGGAACAGCTGGCAGGGAGGGGAAGTGTGGCTCCAGAGGTTGTGGAGGAGGCTGGGAAAGGGCAGATGCCAGCTGAGCAGTCAGGACGACCCAGGCCCATCCCCTATCCTAAGGCAGGCAGGGAGGAGAGGATAAGGGAGAGACGTGGTCTAGTCAGGAGGAGAGGGCCTTGGTCCTCTTCATGGGCTGCAGCTGTGAGAACTGCATAAGAGTTTGGACCTGCATTCTAGCAAACGCTGGAGATAAAGTGTGTTTTATTTTGGTTCGAGGTTATCTTGGTTGGCGTCCTTCCAACAGACTATGCCTTGTTATCTCCTTGAATTTGGTAAATGCTTCTCCTGTTCTGTTGTGGAAATTTCATCATTGTAGTTTGTTTGGTTTTTATTTTCACCTCTATCTGCTCATTAAATTCGGACTGTATTAGAGTCGGATTTTGAGGGAGAGGAGGGAGAGGAGAGCTTACAGGGAGTGGAGGTGTGGCTCCAGAGGTTGTGGAGGAAACTGGGGAAGGGCAGAGGCCAGCTGGGCAGTCAGGAAGAACCAGGCCCACCCCTTCTTCATCCTAGGACATGCAGGGAGGAATGGAGAAGGAAACAACTTGGCTTACGAGAGAGGAAGTGGTCATGATCCCTCTCATTGGTTGTAACTGGGGAGAATAGTATATATAAGAGAGATGGTTAAAACACAGCATTGTCAGAAGCAAAGCGTGTTTTATTTTGGGCTGAAGTTATCTTGGCTGGCATCCTTCCAACAGACTATGCCTTGTTATCTCCTTGAAGTTGGTAATTACTTATCCTAGTCTGTTGTGGAATTTCCTTCATTGTAATTTGTTTTGGTTTTTTATTTCCCCTTTAACTGCTCATTAAGTTCGGATTGTATTGCTTTCTTTTGAAGACTATTTTTGAATAAGTTTTATCTCCAACTGAGAATTATTGAACAGTGGAGCCAAGTTGGAGGCATTAAAGGACATTTATTTATGTTTTGGATTTTGTTACATTTGTGTTACACTCTGGGTCATCTCACATACACACACATACCTCTCAGGCAGCCTCGAGCTGCAAATAGTCCAGCCCAACGTTGTAAACACCACGGCTGCACAGCAAGAAATCCAGCAAGGCAAGTCAACGAGTCTCTGAAGCAAAAGAGTACGTCAAGTAATTGAGAAATCCAGAAATAATGCAAGGAATCTAGGAAAATTCCAACGCTGGCACTCAACAATCCCGGAATTCAGCATTTGTTCCCAACAAATGCCACTCCCCACAGTGTCTCCTTAACTCTCAGTCCCCTGGTGTGCCTTGTGGAGAGGGGAGGGATGCTCTCCTCCTGAGTAGTTGGGTCAGCCTGCACTGTTCTCACCTTTTTTCTGCTCTCCGTGCTCGAGGATCAGGAGGGGATGATCCTTGCTCATCGCCTGAGCTCCGTCTCTTATGGTCACTGCTTAGCCTCTCCTGGTCATCCTGCCCTCCTTCCTCCCTGCTTACAAGTCATCCTAATCCTGAAAGGCACTGGCCTGACTGCGTCTGCTCTTCCCCATTTTCGTCTCAAGCCATCAAAGCTGCCCCCTCAATCTCTGTCGGCTCCAGTTCCGGCTCGTCTTCCCCCCACAGATTCAGGCTCCGATGGGGGGGCATGACAAAAAGTTTCGTAACTTGAAATGTCTTGGAATATTAATATTAAAAGTTTAGTTCCTCTCCAGTAGTAGCAGAGTCGTGATGAATATCTTTTCCTCCCTCCTTCCGACAGACAGAGTGCTGAGCCACACGCAGAAGCTGTATGGCTCCTGGGTGCGAGGGCAGTCTGCGGGGGGTTGCCGTAACAACAGCACCTTCCCTACCAACCCCAAATTCTGGCTGAGAGTCTGCGAGCAGAGTGAGCTGTGCATTGCCCTCCTGCAGAAACCCCGGAAGCACAGCACAGATTGGGCTGGCCGGATCCGCGCTTGGCCTCGCCTCCCGGAAGCCGACCCCTCCTTGGTGGATAACGTCCGAGAGAAGAATTACCATGCCGTGGGCTTGCACATATGGAAGGTAGGAAAGATGAGATGGCCACGTGGGCAGACGAGTTCTTTCCATTTTCCAGGAAGGTAAGATTCTAGTCCTCAAGATTGCCGAGAGAAATGAATTCAGGTGAATGCTGGGACGTGAAGCCCTTGCAGTTTGAGCAGCAGTGGGATCCTATCTGCTCTACTACTGGTTCGGTGTTCCCGTGCGTGCACACCTAATAGGTGTGCACCTAATGTGCATGCATGTAACATGCACGTAGCTTTCCCCAGAGCAACTGAGGCCTGCAGCGCCAATCAGCGCAGAGGATAAAGAACAGGAAAGTGCAGGGGCAAGTGGGAGGCCCAATCCTGCAATTTTTTTCTTCTTTCTCCCCTCAGCTGATAGCCGGAGGCTTTTTTTTTTTACTACCAGTTCGGCCAAACCAGTCTGAACCGTTAACGTAGCACCACCGAGTTTGAGGATGAAAATGGAATAGGATTATTGTGATGTGTCCTAGTAGCTTTGGCATCTGAATCACTGGTGTGCCGGAAGTTGATAGTACAGATAGTCCTCAAATTACAACAGCTCACTTAGGGGACTTTTTGAAGTTACAACTATACTGGAAAAAAAGATTTATGACCATTTTTCACACTTACGACCATTGCAGCATTCCCCTTGGTCACGTGATTTACATTCAGATGCTTGGCAACTGGTATCAGTGGTATTCAATTTTTTTTTACAACTGGTTCTGTGGGGGTGGCTTGGTGGGGGTGCTGTGGCTTGGTGGGCATGGCAGGGGAGGATACTGCAAAATCTCCATTTCCACCACACTTCTGGGGGAAGGTTACTGCAAAATCCCCATTCCCTCTGCACTCCATTAACCTGCTTTCCAGTTCTGTTCTCCTGTGCAAGGCAACCAAAAAAGAGCCAGCCAATCAGGTGGGACTTGGAAGGCAGAGAAGGGATAGGAGCAGGGCCAGCCAGACGTGGTATTTGCTGGTTCTCTGAACTACTCAAAATTTCTGCTACCGGTTCTCCAAAATCTGTCAGAACTGGCTGAATACCACCTCTGAACTGGTTCATATTTATGATGGTTGCAATGTCCTAGGGCCATCCCCTTTTGCGACCTTCTGACAAGCAAAGTCAATGGGGAAGCCAGATTAACTTCACAACCAGGTTACTCACCTAACAAATCCAGCGATTCACTCAACAAATGTGGCGAGCAAATTCGTAAAAATGGGGCAAAAACTCACTTAACAAGGGTCTCGCTTAGCAACATAAAATTCTGGGCTCAATTGTGGTCGTAAGTCGAGGACTGTCTTTGAGACATTTATCAAGTGAGTTCTTCCTCCATTTTACGACTTGTCTTCCTCCAGTTGTTAAGTGAATCACTACGGTGGTTAAGTCAGCAGCCCGGTTGCTATGTGAATCCGGCATCCCCGTTGACTTTGCTTGTCAGAAACTCGTAAAAACCGATCACATGCCTTTGGAACACAGCAATGATCATAAGTATGAACCATTTGCCAAATGTCTGAATGTTGATCACATAAAACACAGGGAGGCTGCAAAGGTCGTAACTCTGAAAAACGTGCCTGCGTCATTTTTTTTTCAGGGCCGTTGTAACTTTCAACGGTCACTAAATGAACAGTTGTAAGTCTACCTCTATTCTGTTATCTACTTCCCAGCTGCCCCCATAGAGGGCCATCTATTCTTTTTCCTGGAGCAAAATTGAAGGAACTAGAAGTTGGACTGCTCCTTCCATTAAATGAAATGTTGTAATGGATTTTTTATGGGAAAATAAAATGGCAAAAGGAACATGGGAAGAAGCACTAAAAGAACTTGAGGTCGTTTGGATCTCTCATAAAATTCCTTGGAAGAATTTGGCTCGTGGGTTTGACTAGCCAGCCCCACAAACTCAGAACAAAGCCAGATTGTACAGTATTATATTTTGGGAGATATTTTTTTTTCCTCACAGGAGAGGTTTTATTGTGTCACCCACTGACTATTCTCTGAAGATGGCATGTCGTCTTAAAGTTAAATATCCCAATAATGGCTGCCTGCAAATTGGCAGTTTGAATCTCACCAGGCTGAAGGTTGACTCAGCCTTCCGTCCTTCTGAGGTGGGTAAAATGAGGACCCAGACTGTGGGAGGCAAAATGCTGATTCTGTAGAGACGGCTGTAAAATATCTGTGAAGCAGTATTTAAGTCTAAATGCTATATTGCTATTTCTTCCCACTGTTATTCAGTAAATCGCTTCAGTGGATAAGTTACTAACCCGGCTGCAGAGGTGGGATTCTACCAGCTTGCACCTATTCGCGAGAACCGGTTGTTAACATTCTAAGCAGTTCGGAGAACCGGTTGTTAGAAGAAATTACAGGGCTAATTCTGTAAGGAAGGCAGGACGGAAACATTCTGGTGTTGCTTACAGAAACTGCCTCTGCATTAACCCTTATTACATTCTTGGCAGACTAGACTTCCTGTCTCAGGAACTTCTCTGGTGTTTTTTCCTCTCCTTTGCTGGCACTGTGCTTGTGTGGAGGGACCATTCAAAGTTACAACGGCACTGAAAAAAGTGACTTATGACCATTTTTCACACTTATGTCTGTTGCAGCATCCCCAGTCATGAGAGGCCAGGCAAGGAGATGTGTGCCTTGATCTGAGTGATATTGAGTTGGCCACGCCCAGCCAATAGCATGACCACCAAGCCACATCCACCTGGTCACATGACCACCAAACCATGCCCACCAACTAAGCCACACCCACAGAACCGGTTGTTTAAAAATTTGTATCCCACCGCTGTCTGACTGTTAAATGAATCAGGGCTTTCCCCATTGACTTTGCTTGTCAGAAGGTCGCAAATGGTGATCACGTGACCCGGGGGACAATGCAACGGCCATAAACCTGAATCAGGTGTCCAAGCATCTGAATTTTGATCTTGGGATCATGTGGAGGCTGCTAAGGTCATAACTCTGAAAAATGGCCCTGGTTCACTTTTTTTGTAACTTTGAGCAGCCACTAAATGAATTGTTGCAAGTCGAGGACTTCCTGTATTCAGTCCTGTGCTGCTCTCTTGTCTTCCAGATTGAGAAGAAACAGTTCAACCTTCCCAAGACACTCTCTGCACCGCCAGTAGCAAGCACAGCTTGTCATTCCTTCAACCGAGAGGTGCATCTCCATTGTGAACTTTCTCCTGGGTACTACCTGGTCGTTCCCAGCACTTTCCTGAATAACACGGAAGGAAATTTCCTACTCCGGGTTTTCTCCAGTGGAAGAATTTCTCTCAGGTACCTCCAGCCAGGTGCAGTGGGTGGAATTGGGAAGAGAGATAGGCAGGGGTGGGCTCCTACTGTGTGATGACCTGGGGTATGGCACAAAAATAAAATCACGAAAGTAGATAAATTCCCTTTAATGCCTCCAACTTGGGCCCCGATGTCCAGTTATCCTCGACTGGAGATCAAACTCTTCCAAAAAACAGTCTACGAAGGGAAGAAATGCAATCTGAACCCAAAGAAAAGATAAATAGAAATGAAAAAAAAAACACAAACCATGCTTGAAGTAATTAACACAACAGGCCAGGATGATAAATTACAGGCTTCCACAAGATAACGCAGCATCCACAGTTGGGAGGATGCCAAAACCCAGATAAGCTTCGACAAAGATAATGCACGCTTTCCATCGAACAACTTTGCCATGCGCTGTTTGCCCTTTTAAACAGTCTTCCCAGCTGAAGTCTATGAAGGGGATCAGGGCCCTTTCCTCCCCCGTAAACCATGTTGCTCCCTTCTCCATTCCTCCCTATGTGCCCTAGGATGAAGAAGGGGTGGCCTAGGTCTTCCTCTGAATGCCCAACTGGCCTGTGCCCTTCCCCAGTTTCCTCCACAGCCACTGGAGCAACATTCGCACTCCCTGTCAGTTGCTCCACCTTTCCCTCGGAATCAGATTCCAACTGGGGCATGACATACTGGTTCGGGCGAAGTGGATGTTATTTTTATATCTGATTCATCGAACTGGTAGTTGCAGCAACTGCCTGGTCCCACCCACCCAGTTTGGTTGCTCCCAGGAGTCTCCATGTTGTCCGTTTTGGATCCCAGGTAAGTGCAGGTCTGCATGGAGGTTCAGGAAGGGTGAAAAATGGGCCTCTAGAGAGCCTCTGGAGCCCAGGGAAGCCATTTTCGCCCTCCCAGAGGCTCAAGAAAAGCCTCTGGAGCCCAGGAAGATCAAAAACACTCCCCCCCCGGTCCACCATGCTGCAGGAGGCCGACTAGGCCATGCCCACTATGACCACGCCCACCCAGCAACAGGGCAGAGAACTGGTTGCTAAATTTTTTGAAGCCCACCCCTGGATGTAGGTGGACTTTTGAACCTGTAGTCCTTCACTTACGAGCGCAAAGGGGCTGTGATGACCTGGGGTGTGGCACAAAAGTAGATAAAGTCCCTTTAATTTCTCCAACTTGGCCTCCAATGTCCAGTTATCATCAGCTGGAGAAAAAACTCTCCTAAGAACAGTTTTTAAAAGGAAGAAATTTAGTCCGAACCCAAAGTATATCTAAATTATAAATAAAAACCAACACAAACCATGCTGCAGTAATTTATGAGACAGGGCAGGATAAGAAATTGCAGAACTCAAAAAATAACGAAACATATACAGTTGGGAGGACGCCAGAACCCAGATAAGACGTGACAAACAAAGATAATGCACACTTTGCTTCCAGCAAGGTGCTGTGCGCAAACACCTTCTTTATCCTGTTTCCCCAGCTGCAGCTAATGAAGGAATCAGGGCCTTTTTCTCTTTTATAGATATAGATTTTATAGATATAGATGTAATTTTTAAAAAGTTTTAAAAAATCAGGTTTGGGGAGTTAGTGACAAGAGAAGCTATAAGGTTGGTAATTTTTTTTCTCTTCCTTCTCTCCTTTCTGCCTCCCCATCTCCCTGGTCTCTTGCAAGTGAGATCAAGCTGCCTTTGCTGGATAACACCATCCACGAAGCATTCCCAGGAGGCGAGTGGGAGACGGCTCAGCTGGAGGGATCGTGGAAAAAAGGCCACAATGCTGGAGGCAGCCGCAACTTCCCCTCGTTCCACATCAATCCCTGCTTCCCTTTGTCGGTTCCCGCCGGGTTTGGTCAAAGAAGCATCAAGGTGTCTCTCCGTCAGCACTGCCCAGATAACAAGTGCCGTCCCATTGGCTTTCATATCTTCCAGGTAATATTGAGGTTCTGTTGTGGCCTATCGGCCACCGGCCCCTCCAGCAGCCAAATCAGAGGAAGAGGAGGTGTGGTAGTCTGGGATAGCATCAAGGCAACCTGAGAGTTCTGAGGGGGAAGAGGGAGTGGAGGTGACAGAGAGAGTGGGGGGTGGAGCCTGGGCCATCTGTCAGCCTTCAGATAGAGAGTCAATAGCCCCCAGGTTTGGAGGTGGCTGATGAGGAAGAGGAGGAACAGCTGGGTCCAGTACCTTATGCGTGGATGCACAGAAAGCAGAGGGGAGGAGAGCAATGGAAATCTATGGGCCAATCCTTGGGTTGGAAGAGCCTCTGCTGCTAACAAAGCCCCACCCTGGCTCTGGGAATAAAAAACGGGGCGGAGACGAATAGGTGTGGCAAGCAACTATTCATCTCCCTGTTGGACAGACTTTGTTGAGGTAATTCCCAGTTAGGAGAATGAGCGCATACAGGGAGACGTATAGAGAATAGTGTTTGAATAATACACACACAGTAGGTTTTTACTTCCAGAAAGTTGAAGCAAAATCCAAAATAAGCAATCCAAAGTCATTCACAAGTTAAATCAGTCAGTGTTCAATCCAGGGATAATCCAAATATCAAAGTCCAGTGTCAAAAACAGTTCAGTATCAGACTTACATTAAATCCAGTAATATCAGTCAATTAGGAAAAATGGAGCAACGGCAATACTTTCCAACAGAAGGAAACAAAGATACACTCACACTCTCTTCTGAGACTCAGACTAAGACTAAATAACCCAGGTTTCTGGCTCCATCTTATGGCAGTTTGAGAAACCACACCCAATTGCAAGCTCTTGCATTCCCTTAAAGAGACAGTATTAAAATATATTTCCTGGTTTATATATTTCTAACCCAAATACCTGTTAGGTGCCTTATATTCCTAACAGACTTGTTAGCCTGCAGTGTGAGAGAGAATTTTTGCCGGGGCTGCCAGCGCTCCTAATAAAGGAATCATTGAGGGTTTGTCGTATTTGAGGTTGCTGATTGAATTGCACCAGTGTCTCTCAACCTGGGTTGCTTGAAGGTGTCTGGAATTTCAACTCCCAGAATTCCCCAGCCAGCATGGCTCTTGTTTGTCATCAAGAAGCATCAGTTGTCACACCTGCAAATTTTGATTCCATCACCGTGGAGATGCTACAATGGCCTCAAGTGTGACAAACGGCCCTAAGCCATTTTTTGCAGGACCCTCATAACTAAACAGTTTTCAGTCCAAGGATTACCTGTAATTTGGAAACAGTCCAATAATCTGAGTTTGTAAATGGATATTTCTACTGTAGCTCCTGTTCTCCACAGCATCCTTAATTTTTATCATTGTGATGACCGGGGTGTGGCACAAAGGCAACACAGTCACATAAGTAAGAAAAATCTCTTTAATACTTCTAACTTGTCCCCAATGTCCAGTTACCTTCGGCTGGAAAAAAAACTCCCCCAAGAACAGTCTTTAAATGAAAGAAATTCAGTCCAAAAACAAAATACATATAAACTATAAACAAAAATCCACACAAACACGTTGCAGCAATTAACTGGACAGCGCAGGATAAGGAATTGCAGACTTCAAAAGCCAACAAAACACACACAGCTGGGAAGAGGTCAGGAACCCAGATAAGCTTCGACCTTAAAAGATAACTCACGATTTGCTTCCCACGAGTTGCTGTGTGCAAATGCCCTTTTTAAACAATGTGTTCCCAGCTGCAACTAATGAAGGGAATCAGGGCCCTTTCCTCCTCCGTAAGCTACGCAACCGACCTTGCTCCTTCCTCCGTTCCTCTCTGCTTGTCCGAGGATGAAGAGGGGTGGGCCTGGGTCTTCCTCCGAACTCCCTCTCCCTTGTTCTGTCTCTTCTTTGCTCTGCCCAGCCAGACGTTGCCCTTCCCCAGTTACTTCCACAGCCACTGGAGCCACACTCCCACTCCGTCAGCCGCTTGGCCTTCCCCTTGGAATCAGACTCCAAAAGGTGCATGACAATATTGGGAAACCATTGGCTGCACTGTGCATTTTTGTCTGTCTGTGTATTCAGACATGACAATAGATCCTGTAACCTGTGATGATTTTCAAATCAACCTGCAAGCATGGCTTCACATCCTGATTGCCAGCAGCATCTGTCATAAATATGAGTCAGTTGCCAAGCATCGGAATGTTGGTCATGTGACCACGGGGAAGCTGCAGCAGTCTAGGACTGTGATGGCAAACCTATAACGTGTGCCAAAGGTGGCATGCATAGCCATTTGTGCCGGCACACAAGTCACAGGCAAACTTACCTCACTGTGCATGCATGTGCCTCAAATCAGCTGATTTTTCAGCTTGTTTGAGGCCTTTTTCGGCATCCCAGAGGCTTGAAAAAAGCCTCTGCAGGCTTTGCAGGATGAATAATAGGCCCAATTTGTCATTTCCTGTAATATTGGAAGTGATGAAATGGGCCTATTATTCGGCCTGCAAAGCTTGCAGAGGCTTTTTTTCAAGCCTCTGGGAGGCCAAAAAAAGCCTCAACTCAGCTGAAAAATCAGCTGTGAGGTACAGTGCAGGTAAGGGGGGGAGATTGCGCATGCATGCACAGGGGGTATGGGGGGGGCCGCATGCATTGCCTTCTGGGTGCTGGCACACGAGCACACAAGCACACAGACAATTTTCGGCACAGGAGGCCAAAAAGGTTTACCACCACTGCTCTAGGAGATAATATATTAAATGAAAATAGTTCTATAATTATAATGTGATTGTATATTTCTATATTTTATTATATTTATAACACAATTATAATTGTTACAGGTCACAGTTACAATTAAAAGAGCTGTTGGAGATCCGAAACATACAATGTAATTATAGGGAAGACTTTGTTACTTCTTCTTAGGTTCCCAGTGACAACAACCACGTCAAAATGGCTTCCACAGCTTTCCTGCAATTGGAACCGGTTCTCAGTTGTGTGCCTCATTGCTACTCTCAGGAAATAAGTCAGGCATGCCGGCTGCCTTCAGGAAATTACGCCATTGTCCCATCAACATATTTGCCTGACACTGAGGGCAGCTTCACGGTGATTGTAGCAAGGAAGATAGACAGGTGAGGAGAAAATATTTCATAGCCACTCTGTCAGTTTTTTCCCAAGTTGCCATAAGAAAGAGTGAAAGAGAGGAATCCTGAAGGAGCATACGGCAAATGAACTCAGAAGCACACTCCAAGCTTATCTCACAAAGATTGTAACTGAGGCAACCGGGTATTCGGGGCACGGAAATATGTTCTGTTGGACAATCTGAATACACCCAGGGAGATGAGGAGAAACGGGGTCATAGGTGTTTGTAAATGACTTATCTCAGAATCAGCTTCATACAGGTCATGCTAGTATGTCACTCCTAATAAATCCTTTGAAGTTTTTTGAAGTTTGGCTCGAGGCTCGTGATTTAATTAGGGCGATCGCTGGAATCTTGACACACACAGCCATCCAGCCTGCTTCAATCATATGTGGCAGTCTGGAGGAGAATTTAGGGAGATTTTAATTCTGTTGTTTCTAGAGCACACCAAGTTGTTTGAAAGCCATTCTAGATCAGAGTTAGTCAGCCTTGGAATCTTTAATGTGTATGGGCTTCAGCTCCCAGAATTCCCCAGCCAACATGCAGATAGGCAAAACATCCTATTGGATTCCAAGCCTGAATAGGAGATTGGGTTTGATGACCTCACTGGGCCTTTTCAACTATCAACTGAGGTCTTTGTCATAATCTCATTTGAAAGAAGGGAAAGGGGAAAGGAAAGGGAAAGGAACAGAAGAAGAAAGGAAAGGAAGGAGGAGGAAGGGAAAGGAAAAGAAAGAGGAAAGGAAAGGAGAAAGAAAGGAAGAAGAAAGGAAAGGAACAGAAGAAGAAAAGAAAGGAAAACGGAAGGAGGCAGTGGAAAGGGATGGAGGAAAAGGAGTCTAACAGATATAGATACAGATTAACAGAGTTGGAAGGGACTTTGTAGGTCATCTAGTCCAACCCCTGCCCAAACAGGAGACCCTGCACCATTTCTGACAAAGAGCAGTCCAGTCTCTTCTTGAAAACCTCCAATGATGAAGCTCCCACAACTTCCGAGGGCAACTTCTGTTCCATGGGTTGATTGTTCTCACTGTCAGAAAATGTCTCCTTATTTCTCGGTTGAATCTCTCCTTGATCAGTTTCCATCCATTATTCCTTGTCTGACCTTCGGGTGCTTTGGAGAATAGCTTGACCCCCTTCTCTCTGTGGCAGCCCCTCAAATATTGGAGCACTACTATCATGTCTCCCCAGGTCCTTCTTTTCCCTAGACTAGCCATGCCCAGTTCCTGCAACCATTCTTCATACGTTTTAGTCTCCAGTCCCCTAATTATCTTTGTTGCTCTTCTCTACATTCTTTCCAGAGTCTCAACATCTTTTTTATCATGTGGTGAACAAAACTAGATGCAGTACTCTAGGTGTGGTCGTACTAAGGCTTTATAGAGTGGTATTAGTACCTCACTTGATCCTGTTTGTATCCCTCTGTTAATGCAATTTAGGATTGCATTTTTGGCTGCCACTGCACACTGCTGACTCATAGTTAGCTGGTTGTCCACTAAAATGGAAAGGAGGAGATGGAGGAAAGGAAGAGATGGAGGAAAGGGAGGGAGGGAGGGAAAGAACAAAGGAGAGGGAGAGAAGGAAGGAAAAAAGAGAGGGAGGGAAGGAAAGAAAGAGAGGGAGTCGAAGGATGGATGGTTGGATGCATGGGAGGAAACAAGTAACAAAAGTGGATGGAGGAAGGAAGGAAAAGGAAGGAAGGAGAGGGAGGGAAGGAATACAGACCATAGGCAATGATATCCTAAGAGATCATCTTTGGTACTCCTAAAACATCGCTACTTCCTGCATTTGATTTCGGAACATGGGAGATTTTCCGCAGCGTTCTGTATGATGATCCAAGGTTATTTTTCTGTTGCTAATAATGAAGGAAAAGATGGAAGCTCCGAGGAATTTTTCCAGGGAAGCCTGTGAAAAGGCCCCCTTCTGCACTTTGCTCTCTTTTAATAAGGTTGTGTTTGCTTTTCTACAGGAAGAGCATTTGGAGCAAGGAGACTTTGGGACAAAGGCTGCAAGAGGTGAGCTCTTTCTTTGTTTGGGATTTGGCAACATACGGTTCCACTCGTTCCATTTTGTCCTTCCAAAGAAAACAGCACAGCAATAAGTAACCAAAAAGTCATTGACCAAGGAGAAAAATTGAAAAACGGCCAGGATCAGAGGTCTGAAGACATACTCAGTCATCCAGGTCACTCTTGTCCCAAAGGTACTTTTTCATGACCTGGGTGACTGAGAATCTCTACAGACTTTTAGCGATACATTTTGGGATGAACACCCTTTGAACGGTGTGGAATGGATTTCCAGAGGAAAAAGTGGCAGATTACAGGAACTATTTGCACCACTCGGGTGATCCTGAGGACACAGATAAACCTCCAAGTGTCCTCAATGACTATCTAAAAAGATGCAAATGACCATTCCCCACCATCCTGTCAGAGCTAAAGAAGCTCCTTGGCTGAGAAGCAAAACATCTTCAAAAAACAAACAAACCAAGAAAGTCCAATTTCCTCCTGAAAAAACACCTTTGGGACAACCATGGCCTGGATGATTGAAAATCTCTACAGCAGGGGTGTCAAACTCACGTCGTCACATGACCTATTGGGACTTTTTTCCTCCCTTCATTAAACCAGGGGTGGAGCTGGCCAACACATAACTTGTCCAGCCTGCAGGCCAGGAGTTTGACAGCCCTGCTCTACAGACTTTTAACTTTGCAGTTTTGTATGAACACTCTTCAAATGGTGTGGGAGTAGGAGTAGGATTTCCGGGGGGAAAAGTTGCAGACTACACGAACCATTTGATCCTGAGGACACAGATAAACCTCCAAGTGGCCTCAAAGACCCTCTAAAAGGATGCAAATGACCAGCTGTCTGCAAAGAGTATAAATCCTTCCATTCCCCAATATCCTGTTAGTGCTGAAGAAGCTTCTTGGAGGAGAAGTGAAATGTCTTCAAAACAAAACAAGAAAGTCCAGTTGCCTCCTGAAAAAGCACCTTAGTAAAAAAAAGCACAGAACAGTAGTAGTTGAAAAAAGGAAACCACAGGCATGTCAGGAAGTGTGCAGCTCTGTTGCCAACTGTGTTAAAAACTGTAAGAAAAGAATAATTTAAATGTTTCTAGCCAGTGCTTCTTTCAAGGCTCCCCTAAGAAAGGGACATTTCCACTGGGCTAAAACTCTGGCACAGTTGAGTCTGTCCATTTCGGGATTTTTTTTGCCTTTCTATTAAGGACTTTTCCCTTTTAGCCCAAACCTGGGTGGGGGGGAGGGGGGGGGAATATAGAAATATATTCCTGCTCAAAAATCTAGCTCAAAAATCCAGCAATACAAAATTTATCCTGTGCAT
Source organism: Laticauda colubrina (assembly GCA_015471245.1). Classification (NCBI taxonomy): domain Eukaryota; kingdom Metazoa; phylum Chordata; class Lepidosauria; order Squamata; family Elapidae; genus Laticauda; species Laticauda colubrina. The sequence continues at coordinate 1,369,364 of BLBF01000040.1, read as the reverse complement.
TTTTTTGCCAGTCTGAAATATGTCGGGTTGCAGGGGGTCCTCGAATTACAACAGTTCTTTTAGTGACCATTCCGAGTTACAACAGCACTGGAAAAAAAGCGACTTACGATTGTTTTTCACACTTGCGACCATTCCATGGGTCACGTGATCAAAATTCAAATAACTTGGCAATTGATTCTTATTTACGACGGTTGTCCTGTCCCGGGGCTCCGGCGATCCCCTTTTCCGACCTTCTGATAAGTAAAGTCAGTGAAGGAATCCAGATTCACTTAACATCCATGTTGCTCACTGAACAGCTGCAGTGATTCACTTAATAACTAGCAAGCAGGGAGGCAAAACTCAACAAGTGAGAAATCTGGGGCTCCATTGCGGTCGAAAAATTGAGGATTAGTTGTAGTAATAGCCAGGTCAAGTTGCAGATATGGCAGGCTTTTTAAAAAAAAGACTCTTATTAAATGAACAAAGCCAAATCTCTTTTAACTCCTTTCTTTCTGCACATGTTCAGAATTCACTGAAGAGAAAGACAGTTAGGAAACGCCAGTCATCTCGGCCTCCTGTTTGCATGTTGTTAGGCAGGGACCCACCTTCTTCTTTCTTTTCTTTCTCTGTTTTCAGTTTTATAAAGTGTGCAGGACAGTGGTTGGATTCAAATTTTTTTACTACCGGTTCTGTGAGTGTGGCTTGGTGGGTGCAGCAGAGGGAAGGATAATGCAAAATCCCCCTTCCCTCCCCACCCCACTCACCTGCTTTCCAGCTCCATTCTCCTGTGCAGGGCAACCAAAGGAGGCCCAGCCAATCAGCTGGGACTCAATGGGAGGCAGAGAAGAGATGGGGTTGGCGGGGCCAGTCAGAGGTGGGATTTGCTGGTTCTCCGAACTACTCAAAATTTCTGCCACCGGTTCTCCAGAACGGGTCAGAACCTTCTCTGGTGCAGGATAATTGGAACATCCTGTGGATAAGCCCAGCTATTGTTTTGATTGATCAAGAAAAATATTCCAATACTTATGCCTCACGTTTAACCAGTTAATCAGAAATCTTTTTGCTAAATCTGCCTGCAGGGTCTGTTTTTTCTGTAATTTTGCCATTGGCTGGGAGGAAGAGGAGGGAGGAAGGAAGGAAGGAAGGAAGGAAGGAAGGAAGGAAGGAAGGAAGGAAGGAAGGAAGGAAGGAAGGAAGGAAGGAAGGAAGGAAGGAAAGCGAGGAGGGGGAAGGAAAGGGAGGAAAGACAGAAAGTAGGAGGAGGAGAAGGGGAAGGAAGTACAGAAGGAAGGAGGAGGGGAAGGAGGGAGCAGGAGGGGAAAGGAGGAAAGAAAGAAGGAAGGAAGGAGGAAGAGGGAAAGGGAGGAAAGAAGGGAGGGAGGAGGAGAAGGGAAAGGAAGGAGGGAAGAGGAGGAGGGAAAGGGAGGGAGCCTGGTGAGATTCAAACTGCCAAATTGCAGTCAGCCGGCAGCCAGCAAAAGTAGCCTACAGTACTGCACTCTAACCACTGCGCCACCGAGGCTCATGAGCAGCTGAATGTCTTTTAAAGAATTTGGTTCCAGTTTTTAGCATATCTCCTAGGGCAGGAGACGGGTGTCAGACTCAAAGCCTGAGAGCCAATCCAGCCCACGGGGTGCTTAGATCTGGCCCACAGGCCAGCCCTGGAAACAGTGAAGAACCGGCCCACAAAGCCTTTGCCAGTGAAAACAGAGCCACGTGTGGCCCTCCCAGGTCCCATTTTTGGTTGCGACGGCCTCCTGCACCCATTTTGGGTGGCAGAGTGGCACCCAACACTGGCAGAGTGCTGCAGGAGGCTGTCACAGCTGAAAACTAAAATCAGGAGCCCATTTTTGCTCGCAGAGTGCTCGGGTTGCCACAGGCGTCCCCGACATGAGTAACATCAAGCTGGCCACACCTACCCTGGTCCCCGAGATCAAACACAACCCTGATGTGGCTCTCAATGAAATCAAATTTGACACTCCTGACCTAGGGAATAAATGCACCCTGGCTGCATTCATGCAACAGGTTTAAACTGGTGACTGGATTAACTATTTGTTTAATCTCACTTTTATTTTTCTATGTATCAACCCAAGGTAATGAACGCACCTCCTTCCTTCTCCTATTTTCCCCACAACAACAACCCTGTAAGGTGGGTTGGCCTGAAAAAGAGGGACTGGCCCAAAGTCACCCAGCCGATTTCTGTGCCCAAGACTAGTGCTCACTGTCTCCTGGCGATTGGCTCAAAGTCACCCAGCTGGGTTTGATGCTTAAGGTGGGACGAGAACTTACCATCTCCTGGCAATTGGCCCAAAGTCACCAAGCCAATTTTCATACTTAAGGTGGGGCTAGAACTCACCCACCATCTCCTGGTGATTGCCCCAAAGTCACCCAGGTGGCTTTCATGCCTAAGGCTTGACTAGAACTCACCATCTCCTGGTGG
>BLBF01000040.1:1333722-1366935 GCA_015471245.1 Laticauda colubrina | reverse complement strand
CATCTCCTGGTGGTTGGTCCAAAGTCACCCAACTGGCTTTCATGCCTGAGGTGGGACTAGAACTCACCATCTCCTGGTGATTGGCCCAATGTCACCCAACTGGCTTTCCCACCTAAAAAGCAGTACTAGAACTCATAGTCGCCTGGTGTCCACACTAGCCCTACTATATCCATCTGGAGGTCTCATATGTCTCATTTTCACATTATTGAACCTTAAGCCCACTTAATAGGCCAACTAAGCATGGGGATCTGAGATTGGCTTGCAACCCTGGGTTTGCTAGCTTTCTCCATCTTTTTTATCATGATATATTTTTCTCCTTGGATTTTTTTTAAACCACTCAGAGTCACTTATTGTTCCAACCCAAACCTGGTTCCAAGAGAGGAAACATAAGACAAAGGTAAAAGTACAATCTTTTACTGTTTCATTTACAAATCCTGTTTCTTCACAGATAAAAGGCTGCTTCCAACTAATTAGCTCCGACAAGAAGGAGCTTTGCCAAGTTTTTGCAAGGCTGCCAGGAACAACAGATAAAGTTCCTAAACAGTAAATCAAAGAGTCTTCAAACACCAACTCAGATATTCTCATGTCCATAAGTCTTGAGTGCAAAAACTTCTTTGCTTCCTGCAAAGAACTCAGATTTCTCAGCTGGCTTTTATCTCTTGAGGGAGGGGCCATTACCTTCCAGCCTTACTCCTGAGTGGCTGTGATGCTGCAGCTACTCTTTCCTTTAAGCAGCCCTGCACCTCAGGGGCCTCTTCATCACTGCTGCCAACCTCCACCATCTCCAAAGTCAGCACTCCACTCCCTGATGGTCCTGGCCCCATCAGTGCATCACACGCAGGCCCCTCATCCCAGTCCTCACTCTCCGAGACCTCAGCCATCCGCACCTGTTGCCGGCGAACCACAACACTTATAGAGTGAGACAGGCAATGTATAAATTTGACCCATCAGTTACCAATGTGCTGGATTCCCACAATACCCCCAACTATAGAATGAGCAAATTGTGATGCATGGTAACTTCTAAGAGGCCATGACCATGATGCATATTTTCCAAACAATTCTGCCTGTTCAGTGGCTCATGGTATAGGAATCCACTTATTTCCCCCATGGACACAGTAACCCGTTTTTTTAAAAGTTCCCTTTTCTGCTCCTCCTTTCCAAACATTCTTCTGGCTCCTCTTTTGCTTTTCCAATCTCTGTTTTTTTTTTCCATTTAAAAAGCCACAAAATGGGCTTTTTAATTTACGAGCTTAGGAGTTTATGAGGCAGATCAGAAGATTTGTTTTATTGGGCCTGCTAAAACTTCCAAAGAAATGGGGGGCAGGGGAGGAGAGGAGGGGGGAAAAGGGAGGCACAAAGCATTTCCGATGATTTGGAATTCTTAGAATCGTAGCAAATAAAGATTAAAAGGGCCTTGAGATCATCTAGTCCAGCTCCTTGCACTGGGCAAGAATTTACTGCAGAAGTTTTGCTTTGTTTTTTGACTTACTCTTTGGGTTCACATTCACATCGTCCCTGCCACTACCCCTCCCCACAAACCTGGCCAAGATGTTCATACAACACAACATGACCCAATACAAGTAGTCCTCGAACTTACAACCATTCGTTTAGTGACCATTTGAAGTTGGTGAAAAAAAAGTGACTTGTTTTTCATACAACCTCTGCAGCATCTCCTTGGTCACGTGATCAGCATTCCGACACTTGGCAACTGACTCATATTTATGACGGTCGCAGTGTCCCGGTGTCATGCGATTCACTTTTGTGACCTTCTGACAAACCAAGTCAAGCAGAGAAGCCAGATTAACAACCATGTGTGATGACCCGGGGCATGGCACAAAAATAACAAAGACATCAAAATAGATAAATTCCCTTTAATACCTCCAACTTGGCCCCCGATGTCCAGTTATCCTTGGCTGAAAATCAAACTCTTCCAAAAAACAGTCTACGAAGGGAAGAAATGCAGTCCGAACCCAAAGTAAAGATAATTAGAAAAAAAAACAACAACACAAACCACGCTGAAGTAATTAACACAACAGGCCAGGGTGATAAATTGCAGACTTCCACAAGATAATGCAGCACCCACAGTTGGGGGAACGCCAAAACCCAGATAAGCCTCGACAACGATAATGCATGCTTTACTTCCAGCAACTTTGCCATGAGCAGTTTGCCCTTTTTAAAACTCTTCCCAGCTGCAGCCCATGAAGGGGATCAGGGCCCTTTCCTCTCCCATAAGCCATGTTGCTCCCTTCTCCATTCCTCCCTGCGTGCTCTAGAATGAAGAGGGGATGGCCTGGATCTTTCTCTAAATGCCCAGCTTGCCTGTGCCCTTCCCCCATTTCTTCCACAGCCACCAGATCCACACTCCCACTCCCTGTCAGCTGCTCAATCTCCCCCTCAGAATCGGACTCCCACAAGGGCATGACATTGTGTTATTCACTTAATTGCTTAACAACTGTGACAAAAGAGTCATTTAAATGGGGTAAAACTCCCTTAACAGCTGTCTCACTTAGGAACAGAAATATTGGGCTCAACTATGGTGGAAAGTCAAAGGCTACCCTGTTTCCCTGAAAATATGACCTACCCTGAAAGTGAGTCCAAGCTTGATTTTTACACGTGCACCCAATATAAGCCCTTCCCTCCAAAATCAGCCCGAATTAAGATCCCGCCTACTTCAGAGTGGACGAGTAAAAATTAAGCTAGGGTGGGGATGGGGGTGGGTGGAGCTGCCCTACTACTTACCTTTGGGCAGTTGTAGCCAAGCCTCACGTACCCCAACACCTGCCTTGCCAGTCCATTTCTTCTGCAGCTGGCAAGGCTTTCCTAAAGGCCTCTGTAGGTGATAACAAAGCTCTAGATTGATCCTATCAGTTGCAGAGGCCTTTGGGAAAGCCTTGTCAGCCGCAGAAGAAGATGTTCCTGAAGGCCTCTGATAGTGAAAAGGAGGCCAGGATGATATCCCCCCAAAATAAGACCTGGTGCCTTTTTTTTTGGTGGCAAAAAAAAAATAAGATGGGGTCTTATTTTTGGGGAAACATGGTAGCTGTAAATAAAGAAAAGTGCTGCTCTGTTTCTCCTCATATACTGGGTAAGATACAGGGTTGGATTCCCATTGCATCTTTAATCAGCTCCTTTCTTGACTGTTTGATCGGAGGACGATAAGAATTTTTCAACCTTTGCAATTTTAACATGTCTGGGTTTCAGCTCCCATTCAATTGAGCCCCAAATTTCTTTTGCTAAGTGAAACATTTGTTAAATGAGCTTTGCCCCATTTTACAACCTTTCATGCCTCGGTTGTTAAACTGTTGTTTAAGCAAATCTGGCTTCCCCATGGACTTTCCTTGTCAGAAGGCTGCAAAAGAGGATCACATGACCCATGGGACACTGCAACCGTCATAAATATGAGTCAATTATAAATAAATTTTAATGAATAAATAAATAAATTTATTGCCAAGTCCATTGCCAAGCGTCTGAATTTTGATCACATGACCATGGAGATGCTACAACAGTCATAAGTGTGAAAACTGGTCATAAGTAATTTTTTTTCCGGTGCCATTGTAGCTTTGAACAGTCACTAAACGAACTGTTGTAAGTCGAGGACTACCAGTACAGCTCTCAAAATTTCCCAACGGGCTGAGGAATTGAAACCCATGCAGGTAATCCTCAACTTAGCACCGTAATTGGGATGGGAATTTCAGCTGTAAGTCACAACAGTTGTAAGTTGAGGCATCTGTATGACTGGACCCGATTTTTACAATTGTGATGATTCCCCAGCCAGCCATGGAAACTTATAGAAGGAGGCAAAGTTGTCAGAGTGTTTGCAGCGTGACTACTATTGTGAGACAACCCAGGAGCACAATACAGCACATAGAGGCTTTGTGTGATGACCCCGTAGTCTCTCAAAATAACCCCAAACCCAAAACATATATTAAAGTCCAGTAAGGCCTTCAACTTCACTCTTTTATTAGGCACAGTTCAAAGTCACAAAAGTAACTAATGAGGCTAACAGAAAACCAAAACAAACCGCATTGATGAGAGTTCTGAAGCAAGCCGAGATAAATTTCAGGCAAATAACTGAGAAAAGTCCATGGGAAGAATGCCAACAAAGATAAACCTTTTTCAAGGTAAACACTAACTGACTCCAGTAATTCTAACTACGTCGCTGAAAAACTCCCACCTGCAAGCCACGAGGAGGATCATGGTAATCTCCTCTTGAGTAGACCTTGCTTTTCCCTGATCCTCTCCTCCAGGGACCTAGGATGGATAGGGGATGGGCCTGGATCCTCCTCTGACTGCTCAGTTGGACTCTGCCCTTCCCCAGCCTCCTCCACCACCTCTGGAGCCACACTCCCACTCCTGTTGGCTGTTCCTCCTCTTCCTCAGAGTCAGACTCCACCAGGGGCATGACATTTTGTCTTATAACAGTGGTTATGTGCAAGACAGCTATATATATAAATATACATGTTAGGCACATAACAGGCAAGCAATTAGTCTTCATTACTGTGCATGGATAACTACAATGGAGATAGGACACGAGGAAAGAGAGAGAGAGAGAGATGCCCTCTCATGGCTGCCTTTATATAGACAGCTTCTTAAAGTGGCAATAACCCTGCTGACCCAACCTCAATCTTAAAGCGGCAATACCCTACTGACTCATTCTCATTGTATCAGCATTTACAGCAGCCTTACAACAGCTGGTCAGCTATTAAATCTTCAATATCTTAACACGAAGTTTGTTTCAGTTTACGTTGAAAATGTTTCAAATGTATGCTGGATCTTGGAGCTTCTTGAGTTAGAGCAGAGGTGGGGAACGATGGCCCTTTTACAACTTGTGGACTTCAACTCCCAGAATTCCTGAGCCAGTATGGCTGCCCTAGGAATTCTGGGAGTTGAAGTCCCTCATGGCTGTCTAGGCTTTTCAGGCCAGCCCAGAGATCCAAGATTTCTAGATACTTCTGAGCTGGCGCATTGTTTCTTCACTGGGAATTCGTTAGTCATTTTATATTGCAGTTTTCCTCTTAGGCATCACCTATACTAAGCTTTGTTGGTACAGGAATTATGGGAGTTGAAGTCCCTCATGGCTGTCTTGGGAATTCTGGAGTTGAAGTCTCAGGTCCACAGATTATAAAAGCGATGGGCAACTATGGCTCCTTTATGATTTGTTGACTTCAACTCCCAGAATTCCTGAGACAGTATGGCAGCCTCAAGAATTATGGAAGTTGAAGTCCATCATGGCTGGCTCAGGAATTCTGGGAGTTGAAGTCCACAAGTTATATAAGGGCCATCATTTCCCACCTTTGAGTTGAGCATGGGTGTCAAACTCAATTGCGTCATGTGATGTATTGTGACATTTTTTGCCTTTGCAGAGCCAGGGTGGGTGTGGCCTGCATCATGTGATGCATCCATCCTGTGGATGTTTGACATCCTGCCAGTTTGACAGGCCTGAGTTAGAGGAACGTCTGATTTGCAGCCAATTTTTCTAACAGAAGTAAATTGAGTGACCTCCCAGCCCCAGTTTCTCTTCCATGCTGGCTGAGGAATTCTGGGAGCTGAAGTCCACAAAAGTGTGAAAGTTGAGAAATGCTGATCTCAATTAAGAGATTAAAATCTACACTGAATATCCTCCTGCATCCCAATTGGATCCACTGCTAAAACCCTCAATGAGTCTTTTCTCTAATTAGCAAATACAGATAGTCCTTGACTTACAACCATTCGTTTAGTGACCGTTTGAAGTTACAACAGCACTGAAAAAAGTGACTTACAGTCAGGGATGGGATTCAAAAATCCCAACTGTTCTATATGTAAAGTGGGTGACTCCAAATCTGCAAACCTGATTGGTCAAATAAACTAAGATTGGTTCACTAGGAACCAATCCAAAGAGCTGCTAAAAGGCGGCAAATTTAAGCAACTGCCATTGGCTGCAAGCAGGCAAGCCAGCCTGTATAAAAGGCTGGCCTTGGCTTCAGCCAAGTGTTCCTATTTACTAACTAGTTGAAGAATAAAGTATTTGTTGTTGGAACCCGGTCTACCTCATGTGTTTTCCGAATAAAACACTGGCGACGAGGATGGGATCGTCCTGAACGGAAAAACCTGCACGCGGTGATAAGAAGTCCAGATGACAACCAAGATGTCTGGAAACAACGCACCGCCCGCACCCTTCAATCCCAACGAAGAGGATTGGGATTCCTATGCTGATCGCTTCCAGATGTATTTGGAGAGCAATGAAATGGAAGACATTTCAGAGCAACGCAGGAGAGCTGTATTCCTGACGCACTGCGGGCCAACAGTTTTCAAGATGGCAAAGGCCCTTGCGAAGCCCCAAGACGTTAAACAACTAACGTGGACAGAATTGCAAAGAGTCCTCAAAGCACACTACGCTCCGATGGTGTCAAACTTAATAAAGCGACACGAATTTGACCGCAGAGACCAGAGAGAGGGAGAGACCGTCGCCAATTTCATCGCTGCCCTTAGACAATTAGGGGGTGAGTGTGAATTTTTGAACATTGACGAAGCAATGAGGGATCGCGTGGTGTTGGGCCTGAGAGACTCGACCGCACAGAGTAAATTACTCAACAAGCCCAACATCACCGTTACCGAAGCCATCGCGGAAGCCACAGCCGCTGAAGCCGCGAAAAAATCTGCCATAGCGATGAAAAAGATGAACACACACAGCGAAGAAACACCAACCAAAGACAGAAAGCAGCCTGCCACCACAACCCACTCCGAAGAGTCGGGCGAAACATTCAAATCGAGCGAAGAAGACGACGAGGTCCACCATTTGCTCACGAACAGAAAAGAGCGCGAAAGAAGAAATTGGCGGGAATGCGCTGGCTGCGGAGGAAACCATCCCCGAGCCGAATGCAGATTTCTCGATGCCATCTGCCGGCATTGCAAGAAACAAGGGCACATCGAGAAAGTCTGCAGGAACAAAAAATGCTACAGCCCAATGAGACGCAGAAATTACCCAACACGAGCTGAGCCTAAACGAGCTGAGAGAAAGTGGCAACAGGAGAAGCGAGCCAATACACACCAAACTGTCATTATAAAGAGCGCTCAGACGGAAAGTGGGAAGAAAATTAAAGTCATCGTGAAAATCGAAGGAAAACACTGCAAGATGGAAGTGGACTTGGGATCCTTCCTCTCCATGGTATCGTGGGACACAATAAGACAGCTAGTCCCAGGTATCAAACCCAAAGAATTGAAGAAGCAGCACCTAACCCTCAAGGACTATCAGGGAAACCAAATCCCTGTGGTAGGCATGGGACAATTCCGAGTCGCCTACAAACAACACGTCAAGGTGCTACCGCTGACCATAGTCGACCAAGACAGACCAAGCCTCCTGGACATCGAATGGTTCGCACCATTGGGCATCGGGATGACCGGGATCGATCGAGTGACTACAACCGGCTGGGAAGACGACCTCATCCGAGAATTCCAGGACGTTTTTGACGGCTCACTTGGCAAGTATTGGGGAAATCCCATTTCTTTCAATCTAAACCCCCAAATAGCCCCACGAAGAATAAAAGCCAGGCGAGTTCCTTTTGCACTAAAGGCAAAAATAGAGGAACAGCTGGACAAATTAATAGCCCAAGGGATGTTAGAACCTGTGGACCATGCCAAGTGGGAAACGCCTATTGTCACACCCATAAAACCTGACGGGTCCATTAGAATCTGTGGTGACTATAAGGCTACCCTGAACCACGCATTACAACCAAGCGCATACCCGGTGCCAGTAGTCCAGCATTTGCTTCACTCCCTGGGAAAGGGCAAAGTTTTTGCTAAACTCGACTTGGCACAAGCCTATCAACAACTCCCAGTGGACCCAGAAACAGCAGAAGCACAGACTATAGTCACCCATAAGGGCGCATTCAAATGTCACTGGCTCCAATTTGGAGTAAGCGTGGCCCCTGGCGTTTTCCAGAGTCTGATGGAACGCCTCCTAAATGGCATACAAGGAGTCGTTCCCTATTTTGACGACGTCCTAATCTCGGCCAGAGATGAAACTCAATTAAGGAAAAGACTCAAAGAAGTATTAACTAAGTTTAGGGAATCTGGCCTCAAGGTAAAAAGAGAAAAGTGCTGTTTAATTAAGAATAGCGTCGAATTCCTGGGCTACTCAATAGACGGAGAGGGTATCCACCCTACAGACAAAAAAGTTAAAGCAATCAAAGACGCACCTGAACCAAGAAATAAATCCAAACTACAAGCATTTTTAGGACTAATTAATTTTTATAATGTGTTCCTGCCAAACAAGGCCACTATAGCAGAACCATTACACTGTCTTTTAGACAAGAAGGCAACTTGGACTTGGGGTTACAAAGAAAAAAAAGCCTTCCAAAATATTAAAAGCTTGCTAACATCAACAAACGTTCTCATCCAATTTAGCAACACATTGCCATTAAGAGTGACCTGCGACGCCTCACCATACGGAGTAGGTGCCATCCTGAGCCACTAACTACCTGATGGCAGAGAAGCACCCGTTGCATATTACTCTAGGACTCTATCCAAAACCGAGCGGAATTACAGCCAATTGGACAGGGAAGCTCTAGCAATTGTCACTGGAGTAAAACACTTCCACGAGTACTTATATGGGTGGACTTTTCAAATCATAACAGACCACAAACTGCTGATAGGGATTTTGGCGGGAAACAAGCCAACACCTAATATACTGTCCCCAAGAATGACTAGATGGTCAGAGTTCCTAGCAGCTTATTCCTACACTCTGACACATCGCCCAGGGAAACAAATTTCCCATGCGGACGCTTTGAGCAGAGCACCCTTACCAGCAACCGACAAAGACCCAGCACCAGCGATGACAACGCTACAAATTGAGACTTGCCCCGATCTACCCATATCAGCTTATGATGTCGCGAGAGCCACCGCGAAAGACTCATTGATTCCCCGCGTTCTTAGCTGGGTAGGTAAAGGCTGGCCAGAGAATCAAAAAACTGAAAACTTTAAACCTTTCCGGTCCAGACAGACTGAACTTTCAATACAAAAGGGGTGTTTGTTGTGGGGTGATCGGGTAGTAATCCCTGCCAAATTACAACCCAGGGTACTTAGGTTGTTACATGAAGGGCACCCAGGAATGGTTAAGATGAAAAGCCTTGCTAGAAGTTATGTTTGGTGGCCGGGTATTGAGAAGGACATAGAGTATTGGGTAAGCTCATGCAACAAATGCCAGGCAATTAGACCGTCCCCACCAAAAGCACCCGTTAAGGACTGGGAAACCCCTCGGGGACCTTGGTCAAGAATACACATTGATTTCGCGGGTCCTACCAAGGGGCATACCTTTCTGATTGTCGTTGATGCCTATTCGAATTGGCTTGAAGTAAAAGTTATGCCATCAACGACAACAGAAACTGTAATTAAAAAGCTGGACAACCTTTTTGCCACCCATGGCATACCGGACGTTCTTGTCTCAGATAATGGGCCACAGCTAACCAGCATACAATTTGAGCAATACCTAGCCTCCCTGGGTATAAGACATGCCCTAACCGCGCCGGCTCACCCGGCTGCGAACGGCAGGGCTGAGAGAATGGTCCGGTTTACTAAAGAAGGTTTAGAAAGAATGGACGCTGGAGATGTCCAACAGAAAGTAAACCGTTTGCTCACACTCCAGCACATAACGCCCAGTACCATAACCAACAAGTCCCCAGCAGAATTACTTATGGGGTGAAAGTTAAGATCACACCTTGATAGGTTACACCCAAATTTTACTCCAGAAAACCCCCCTGACTCCTCTACACGGCTTAGACAATTCAAAATAGGCGATTTAGTATACACTAAAAACTTCACCGGGACCCGGTATGGCTACCAGGACAGATTACCCAAATCACAGGCCCCAAATCCTACCGATTAATAATAGAGGATGGCAGGGAATGGAAGCGGCACATAGACCAGCTTCGATCCCGAATTATAGAGAGAACCACAGACTTACAACCATTCACCGACAAAACCGACGAATTGCAAACCAAGGTGGGGGGGGAAAGGCGAGAAGTAAATAAAGAACTGTTTAAAACCAAAACCAATGAAACATATAATCAAAAAGAGCAAATAAAAGACTCACTGTTTGGAGAGACTTGCGTGAAGAGCCCATCGGAAGGGGCCAGCCAGACCAGCTCGACCTGCCCAGAGGAAACGGGAGGGAGCGGCAAAACCGCCAGCCTAAGAGACTCAGGCGGCGGTAAAATGGCTGACTCACCCTTCCAGACGGTTCCAGGGAGAAGAACAGACGACACAGCAGCCCCATCCGAACCGGTCGAAGTCTTCACTAAGAATGAATCGCGCAAGTCAAGTCGAGTCCGGAAAAGCCCCGCCTACCTGCGAGACTACGTCACCACGTAGGACTGAACTAAGAGGGGAGGGGTGTTCTATATGTAAAGTGGGTGACTCGAAATCTGCAAACCTGATTGGTCAAATAAACTAAGCATTGGATTGGTTCACTAGGAACCAATCCAAAGAGCTGCTAAAAGGCGGCAAATTTAAGCAACTGCCATTGGCTGCAAGCAGGCAAGCCAGCCTGTATAAAAGGCTGGCCTTGGCTTCAGCCAAGTGTTCCTATTTACTGACTAGTTAAAGAATAAAGTATTTGTTGTTGGAACCCGGTCTACCTCGTGTGTTTTCCGAATAAAACACCAACAACCAGTTCTCTGCCCAGTTGCATGGTCGGCGTGGCCTATCGGAACTTCCAGGAGGGTAGTTTTTCACCTTCCCCAGAGTCCGGAGGCTTCCCTCAGGCTTCTGGGAGGGTGAAAACGGGCTTTCCCAGGCTCCAAAGGCCCTCCAGAAGCCAGAAACAGGCCCATTTCCGGACTTCCAGAACTTCCTGGAGGGCCGTTTTTCACACACACACCCGAGTTTCTACGGGGACCCTGCACTTACCTGCATCCAAAACAGGTTGCGTAGAGACTCCTGGGAGGGGAGGGGCAAGGTGGGTGAGGTAAATTTAACATTTGCTTACGGTCATTTTTCACACTTATCTTGCAGCCTCCCTGTGGCCATGTGATTAAAATTTGGGTGATTTGCTTTACAACTGCAATGTTTTGTTTAACAACTATGGTAAACCGGTCATAAAATGGGGCACGGCTCATGAATTGCCTTTGTAGACAGTGGAAATTTTGGCCTCAGTTGTGATTGTAAGTTGAGAACTATCTGTCTATCGTAAAGAATTCATTTATTTCTCATTTTTCTTGGACGAGTTTCTCCAGCTTCTGTGTCCAAATTCCTGCTCTGTAAAAACAACATCCTGAAGCCGATAACCTGTTTTCTTTTTGCTTTATGCAAATTGTTTGTTTCTAATCTCTTCCTTTCCCATCCTCTTGATTTCTGCAGGTCTCTTTCAAGGCTGTGATGAAAATGTAATTTTGGATCGATGTTTTTCTGCAGGAAGACATAATGGAGACCTTTAAGAAGGAAGCCAAACTTTTTTTGAATTGAAATTGAAATCATTCCAAATGTAGGTTGGATTTCTCAGCTTGTTGGGTTAGAAGAACATCTGTGACTTTTAACCAACTTTTCTGTCGAAACAAACTTAAGTGACATCCCTGTTTAAGTTTTCCTCCCATTTTTAAAAATTTATTTATTTAAAATACCGTATATACTTGCATATAAGCCGACTTTAGAACGCTTTTTTTTTCCCCCAAATTTGGGGGTCGGCTTATAATCGAATAAATCTGGCTGCCCGACTTCGCGCGATGAGAGCCAAGACTCTCATCGCCTTTGCGGGCAGCGGCTTCGCGCAATGAGAGCCAAGACTCGTTGCCTTCGCCGGGCAGCGGCTTCGCGCGATGAGAGCCAAGACTCTCATCACGCGAAGCTGCTGCCCGCGAAGGCGATGAGAGTCTTGGCTCTCATCGCACGAAGTCTGGCAGCCAGATTTATTCACCTATAAGCCGACCCCCAAATTTGGGGAAAAAAAAAAGCGTTCACCATGGTATTTGGGGGTCGGCTTATATGCGAGTTTTTTCAAAAATCCTCATTTTGGGGCAGTTTTTAAAGGGTTGGCTTATATGCGAGATCAGCTTATATGCGAGTATATACGGTACACATCGGAATTTCAACTGATGTTGAAATTTGTTTCTGGTTTTGTCAGCATCTCTATTCCTTTCTTTTCTCATTCTGGCCACCTCTAAATCTTGATGAAAATTTATGTACATGTGATGGTGTTCAAATTGGTTTTTGGTCCATGGCGATAATATTCTCTTGGTGTGGTGTGCGTGCTTGTATTTCCATAGCGGTCGGCACTTCTGCAGAAAGATAAGTTTGCCAACAAAAATTTGAAGGAATGGTGGTGGAAAAAGAAGAGGAGGTTGTAACATTTCAGAAAGTTGAAGCATCAAAAAGTTGGAATATGCAACAATTGGAGCTTTGGCCATTCAAAAGTTTTTGAATTTGAACAATTCCAATTTTTACTCCCTGGCCTCATCTTGAGTTGAAAAATGAGACATTTTGATTATTGATCGAAATATTTTGGGCTCAAAACTGAGGAGTTTTGAACGTGAATCAAAGATGTTTTGAGCTTGGAAATATTTCCTAAATGATCAAGATGATCTTTCGAAACTCAAGTCAGCCATTTTGTGTTCAAAGAGAGACATTTTACAATGAATGGGTTTTGCACACCACCAATGCTGGGTTCTTCTGTTCCATAAGGCTCATGAGCAATAAAACTAGGGCATAAATTTGATTTTAAGTGTTTCTGTGGCTTATGAACATCAGTGTCTGCATGACGTGGTCAAAACAGGGTAAGTGAATTTGTGAATTCTGTAGTGTACATAAATGGCCTCATTTATCAAAAATGTCAGTTGGGTTATTTGCGCAATACATTGTTATGGCTTGTGCTGGACTCTATCACATGATAGGTCTGCTCTAAACCAGGTTTCAGGCCTGTGTAAACCTGGTTTAGGCCAGCCCAGAAATCCTAGCTCTCCAGATACTTCTGAACTGGCACACTGTTTCTCCACTGTGGATTTGTTTGTCATTTTATATTGCAGTTTTCCTCTTGGGTATAACCCGTACTGTAGTTTTAAACCAATGGTGGGGGAAGCATGGACCCTTTATGACTTGTGGACTTCAACTCCCAGAATTCCTGAGTCAGCTGGCTCAGGAATTCTGGGACTTGTAGTTCACAAGTCATAAAGGAGCCATGCTTCCCCAACCACTGTTCTAAACAAACATCCCTCAACATTGATATTTAACTCTTTATGAGGTGTTGTCGAGCAGCACATGGAGCATCTTAAATTCCCCACAAGAGCAGAGAAACAGCATGGCCGAAGTGGGAGACAGCATGGCAAATCATCAGAGAAGAGATTTATACCACTAGATCTCCCTGGTTCTCTGTCCCCTGCTCAACTTTTAATTAATTATTTATTTATTTATTGTGAAATTTATTTGCCGCCTACCCTTTGTCAAACGCTAAATGTTTGGATGTTCCCCAAGAAAAAGATGGCACGGAAATGAGTTGAACTGATGGCTGTTGGAAGAAAAGTTATTAATGGGTTACTTTAGGACCTCGCCAAATTGCAGATGGGTGGACTTCAACTCCCAGAATTCCTCAGCCAGCATGTGGGATTCTGGGAGTTGGAGTCCACCCATCTTCAAGTTGCCAAAGTTGCGAAACATTTCATCTCTCCATTTTCTTCACCTTTTGTTTCTTCACTCTTTTTTCTTATTTTTGTTATTTAAATTTCATCTCTTCATTTCCTTCCCCTTTCCTTTCATCAGTCCAACTTTTCCTTATTTTTGTTATTTAAATTTTATCTCTATTTCCTTCCCCTTTCCTTTCTTCAGTCCAACTTTTTCCTTATCTTTGTTATTTAAATTTTATCTCTATTTCCTCCCCCTTTCCTTTCTTCAGTCCAACTTTTTCCTTATTTTTGTTATTTAAATTTCATTTCATCTCCATTTCCTTCACCTTTCATCAGTCCAACTTTTCCTTATTTTGTTATTTAACTTTCATCTCTCCATTTCCTTCCCCTTTCCTTACTTCAGTCCAACTTTTCCTCATTTTTATTACTTAAAGACAGCCACATTTGCTTGTCAAAGAACATCTGGAAAAAGATGCTGTCCATTTCCCATCCCTGCCAAAATATATGGTTCCATTTTCCCCTTTATTATCTAGGTAATTGAGACCGTGGCAGAGTTAAAATACAACCATTCAGGGAAGCGATTTGTGGAAAAGATTATACTCAATGCAATGGCAAAGATCTTTTATGGCGTTTCTGTCAGAAGACAAAAGATCTGGAGGGTTGAAAATATCTTATAAAAGCAATAGAAAAAAATGCAATTTCAGGCAAAATATAAATCCAGATGATTATTTTGCTATTCCAACTTTCCTTCCAATAGCTCACACAGTATTCATTTCATTTCCTTAAGTATCCTTGGAGAGCATTTTTTTTTTTAAATTAAGATTTTGAAAAACTGTATTTTTGTTTCATTTGGTTTTTAAATAAGTGAGGTGGTATTGAAATGTCTTTTGAAATAAAAAAAAAAAAAATGTGGACTAGCAATATGAAAAAAACTGAGGGGTTGTGGGTTTTGTTTTGTTTTTAAATTGTCTGATTTCTGATATTAATTGGGAACATTTGCATGGCAAGTTGATAACATTTAGAGCAGAAATTATAACAGACTGGAAGGGACCATAGAAGTAATTTAGTCTAACTTCCTACTCAAGCATGAGATCCTATACCGTTCCAGACAAATGGCTGTCCAATCTCTTCTCAAAAACCTCCAGTGATGAAGCACCCACAGCTTCTGGAGGCAAGTTGTTCTACTGGTTTATTGTTCTCACTGTCATGAAATTTTTAATTCCAGGTTGCTTCTCTCCTTGATTACTTTTCATCCGTTGCTTCTTGTCCTGCCTTCTGGTGCTTTGGAAAATAATTGACTCCCTCCTCTTCTTTGTGGCAGCAAACAGTGGTGGGATTCAAAAAATTCTTTCACTAACGGTTCTGTGGGCATGGCTTGATGGGTGTGGCGTGCTTTGGTGGGTGTGGCAGAGGAAGGATACCGCAAAATCCCATTCTCTCTCCACCCCGCTAACCTGCTTTCCAGCTCCGTTCTCCTGTGCAGGGCAACCAAAGAAACGCCAGCTGATCAGCTGGGACTCGGGAGGCGGAGAATAGTTGAGGGCGGGGCCAGTCAGAGGTGGGATTTGCCGGTTCTCTGAATTACTCAAAATTTCTGCTACTGGTTCTCTAGAACTGGTCAGAACCTGCTGAATACCACCTCTTCCCCAAATATTGGAAGATTGTTATCATGTCACCCCTAGTTGTTCTTTTCATTAAACTAGACATACCTAGACCTTAGGCAATTCACTGTCTTTCGACTTAACCAGTTTTCTGTCCGTAAATTGGTAAATTGTACTGTTGTGATTAGGTTGCGGTCCAAAAAAATATGTCAAGACGATGGCCACAATGGTGCATTTGAAACTCTGTTGTGACTCGCATAAAAGTGTAGCCATCTTCCTGACCTTTTTTCATAAGCACAAGCTGCAGATATATCTGGTCAAATTAAATGATTTCAAAGAATGAAAAGGAAGTAGAAGACATTATTATAATTATAGAGGTGCCAGAGAAGCTGCTCCTGCTGAAAAAAACCAGGTTGCTATGCAGTGGTGGGATTCAATTCTTTTTTACTACCGGTTCTGTGGATACATGTTGGTGGACATGTGGCTTGGTGGGCGTGGCAGGAGAAGGATACTGCAAAATCCCATTCTCTTCCCACTCCACTAACCTCCTTTCAGAACAACAAAACAAGACTCAGCCGATCAACTGGGACTCAGGAGGCAGAGAATAGGTGGGGTTGGCAGGGATAGACAGTGGTGGGATATGCCGGTTCTCCAAACTACTCAAAATTTCCGCTACCGGTTCTCCAGAACTGGTCAGAACTGCTGAATAACACCTCCACATCTGGCCATATCCTGATCTGCCCTGCTTGGTGGGACTGTACAGGGAATTTGTGCTGGGGTGTCATAAGCAGAGGTGGTATTCAGCTGGTTCTGCTACCGGGTTCTCCAGAACTGGTCAGAACTTGCTGGATACCACCTCTGTTGCTAGGCCTATTCACACACACACACACACACACACACACACACACTTAGTTTAATTACTTAATGCATCCATTATCTGGATTTACACACTACTTGGAGTCCTTGAAGTAATGAGTAGTGAAACAAGTGGGTTTCCACCATGCTTGGCTCCACCTAAAATCAACCAATGTTGCTACTGATCAAATTTAGCATCTCGTGTGAATGCAGATCAGAATGAAACACTGAGCATTTATTGAGCAATACAGTCAGGGAAGCAGGACCAGAAAGCAGGCACACACCAGAAATAAATGTACAATATTGTTTCTACAATACAACATAGAATAACCAAGCTGAAAGGGACCTCTTCCAGTCCAGTGGTCGCCAACCAGTGGGCCAGATACCACTGATGGTTCACGAGAAAATTTTGGTGATCCGCAGAGAAATGTCACCCCCATAGCATCCCCCCAAAGCAATTAATCCAGGCTGTGGACTCAAGGCTTGCATCGCTTGCATTGCAAACAACACGTAGTGAGGGGAAGGGGGAAATGGTGGAGGAGGGAAGTTGCCCCACTCACGCCACGTGCCTGGCCTAGCCACCGGGCTGCTTCTTTCCGCTTCTTTCTTCTGCTTTTGGCTGCATGCAAGGAAAGCAACAAAAGTCTTTCTTTTTCTCCCCCAAACTTCTCCAGAAATGAGTCTCTGGGACCCTGCAAGGCATCCTGCTCCAAGACGCTGTGCCGGCGCAACAAGCCTCACAAAGACTTATTTCTGGTGGAGTTTGGGGGAGAGAAAGAAAGACTTCTGCAGCTTCTGCTGCTTTCCTTGCAGGAAGCCAAAAGTCTCTCTCTCTCTCTCTCTCCCTGAGAACTGAGCTGGAGACAGTATCCTGTGATCCCAAATAAATAATGATCGATCAGTAGGAAAATGGGGTGGAGAATTTTCCTGCAGACTTTTTTGGGGATTTTTCCCAGGGTCTCTGGTCTGCAGGATTTAAAATTATGAATTTGGTGGTCCCTGAGGTCCAAAAGGTTGATGCCCCCTGTTCTACTCCCTGTTCTAGTCCAACCCTCTCCTCAAGCAGGAAACCCTATACCATTTCAAACAAATGGCTGTCTAATCTTTTCTTAAAAAGAATCTCCATGGACATTCTTCTTAAAAACTTCCTGTGATGGAACACCCACAATTTCCGGAGGCAAGCAGTTCTACTGATCGATTGTTTTCACTGTCAGGAAATTTCTCCTTTAATTCCAGGTGGCTTCTCTCCTGGATTAGTTTCCAGTCCATTGTTTCTTGTTGTCCTGCCTTCAGGTCCTTTGGACGATAGGTTGACCCCCTCTTCTCTGTGGTAGCCTATGCTAACCTATGTTATGCTAACCTAAGCAAGTAGAGAGCAATATAACAGCCATCGTATCTTCCTCCTGGGTTGGCCCACCTGCCTCGTGGATCCTAATACTACCTGTTCAGTGACAAATTCAACTTATGCCCTTAAACCTAGAGGCTGTTTGCAACCCCCAAAACAACTTTAATTGTACAATATACGATCGTCCTCAGTGGTGGGATTCAATTTTTTTTTTATTACCAGTTCTGTGGGCATGGCTTGGTGGGCGTGGCAGAGGAAGGATACTGCAAAATCTCCACCTCACTAGCCTGCTTTCCAGCTCCATTCTCCTGTGCAGGGCAGCAAAAGAAGACCCAGCCGATCAGCTGGGACTCAATGGGAGGCAGAGAAGAGATGGGGACGGGGCCAGTCAGAGGTGGTATTTGCCGGTTCTCCCAACTACTCAAAGTTTCTGCTACCGGTTCTCCAGAACTGGTCAGAACCTGCTGAAGACCACCTTTGGTAGTCCTGGACTTATCACCGGAATTTCTGTTACTAAGCAAGATCAGTGGTGGTTTTCGACTGGTTCAGTCCGGTTCTGATGAGCCGGTAGCAGCAATGAGCAGCAGAGACTGAACCAGGTCTCTCCGCCACTCTGCTGTTGGGCCCACCGGCCCGCCCGGCCTCCCATACTAACTTTTATCCGCTCAATTTGAAGCACAGCTGCTTTTCGTGACACAGAATATTGCTGCGTGGCAGCTGCTGAAGCGACTGGGATCATGCAGGCTTGCAGGAGGAGGGTCAGAATGCTTCTGTGCCTGCGCAAAGTGCACATTTGGTGCACGCCTGCATGCAAAGTTGGTGCACACGCGCAAAGCGCGCCCACCAAGCCACACCCACTGAACCGGTGGCAAAAATATTTGAAGCTCACCACTGAGCAAGATGCATTTGTTAAGGGAGTTTTGCCCATTTTACGGCCTTTCTGGCCTCGCTTGCTAAATGAATCATTGCAGTTGTTAAGTTAGTCACGTGGTTCATGCGTGAACCCTGGCTTCCCCATTGACTTTGCTTGTCAGAAGTGCCTCAAAAGGGGATCAATGCAACTGTCGTAGATATGAACCAGTTGCCAAGCATCTGAGTTTTGATCAGGTGACTGTGAGGATGCTGCAACGGATGTAACTTTGAGAAATGGCTATAAGTCCTGTTTTTCAGGGACATCGTAACTTCAGTCGCCCCTAAATTCATGGCTATTCAGTGGAGAACTACCTGTTTTGTGATAAGCTTGAACCGATAGACATTTGCTTCTGAGTATAACAGAATAATAAGAGTCACAAGGGATCTTGTAGGTCATCTAGTCCGACCCCCCCCCCCCAAGTAACTTCGCTGTATGCATTTCAAAGACAAGATGGAAAAAGATGGTCCAGGAAGGTTAAGGGCATCTACACTTTCAAGTTAGAAGACATGAAATGGTTCAAAAAATCTTTCTCCCATGCTCCCATCAACTCTTGCTGGAAGGAAAGAGGCCTTAGGCAGCTTCGCGTGGAAAAGCACAGAGGTTATACGGGAGGGGCTGGCGGGTTGTCCCTGTGATTTCCTCAAAGCTGACCTCCTTTGCTTCGGGTGGGAGCTGGTACTTGAACGAACGGAGAAGGTTGGTGAAGAAAATGAAGAGCTCAATTCTGGCCAAGGACTCCCCCACGCAGGCACGTCGCCCTACAAGAGAAGGAGGAAGCAACAGCCATTGGTTTAAGGGATGGTTGTTTTTTTAAAAAAATATATAACATTTATTTTATTTTATTTTTATGAACACTCTATCTTCCAGTTTAAACAGTGTGCCATCTGGGTACATCATGTGTAGCAGTTTAAAATAAGAATGCAATTATGGTTGTTATGGTAAGGAATTTGTATCAGTCATAAATATTATTGCACAAAATGTTTGTACCAAGGGAGGATTAATATTTGCCACCTTACATAGCAACATCATCACCAAGGAATAATGACTGTGAATTAAGAATGGCCACCTTACATGAGGGGGCAAGAGACAAATTTCTAGAGAACAATTAGTAACTTAAAATGGAAGCTGGATCTCCCCCCCTCCCTCCCTTCTATCTGTCTGTCATCTATCATCTGTCTGTCTGTCTGCCTATCATCTATCATTCATTTTCAGATCAGATAATCAGAGTCAGAAGGTACCTTGTAGGTCATCTAGTCCAACCCCCCGCCCAAGCAGGAGACCCTACACTATTTCTGACAGATGGCAGTCCAATCTCTTTTTGAAAGTCTCAAGTGATGAAGCTCCCACAACTTCTGAGGGCAACTTCTGTTTCATGGGTTGATTGTTCTCACTGTAAGAATTGTTCTCATTTTCCTTTCCTTTGTTCCTTTCCTTTCCTTTCCTTTCCTTTCCTTTCCTTTCCTTTCCTTTTGTCAGGGCTCCGATAATCCACCCCCATTCGAATCATGAGTCTCTAGTTGCATCTCTCAAGAGTTTTTTTAAAAATCATTTATTAGGAGTGAATTTGTCGGCGTTACCTGGGTGCAGCCAACACAGACACATCATTCATCTCACCCTTGACCCTGGTCTTTCCCCACCCCCTGGATGTATATTCTCCCATGGGACACATCCATAGCCAAAAGTCATCAATCATGCTCTCCAGTAATAAGGCAAGAAGCTTTGGCCGCCTAGCAATTATCTAAGGTATGCATTACTGCTCTCACACCCTTTCTACTGACAACTCTAAAAGACAGAAATATTTTTGAGTTGACTTTCTTTCTTTTTTCCTCTTTTCTTTCCTTCCTTCCTTTCTTTCTCACCTACAGTATTTATTTGTAGTCCTTGACTTGCAACCATTCCTTTTGTGATGACCCAGAGTGTACACAAATGTAACAAAATCCAAAATGTAAATAAATGTCCTTTAATGCCTCCAACTTGGCCCCACTATTCAATAATTCTCAGTTGGAGATTAAACTTATTCAAAAATAGTCTTCAAAAGAAAGCAATACAGTCTGAACTTAATGGGCAGATAGAGGTGAAATAAAAACCTAAAACAAACTACAATGAAGGAAATTCCACAACAGACCAGCATAAGTAATTACCAACTTCAAGGAGATAACAAGGCACAGTCTATTGGAAGGACACCAACCAAGATAACTTCAGCCCAAAATAAAACACAGTTTGTTTCTGGCAACACTGTCTCTCTTATTTACTATTCTTATATACTATTCTTCACCCCAACTACAATCAATGAGGGGGATCATGGCCACTTCCTCTCTCGTAAGCCAAGTTTATTTCCTTCTCTGTTCCTCCCTGCATGTCCTAGGATGAAGAGGGGATGGGCTTGGGTCCTCCTCTGACTGCCTAGCCGGTCTCTGCCCTTCCCCAGCCTCCTCCACAACCTCCGGGGTCACACCTCCACTTCCTGTCGGCTGTTCCTCCTCTCTCTCAGAGTCCAACTCTAACAAGGGCGTGACACCTTTAGTGATCATTCAAAGTTACAATGTCACAGGAAAAAAGTGACCGATGACTGTTTTTCACATGACTGTTGCCGCATTTCCATGGGCACATGATCAAAATTCAGACGCTTGGGCAACTGATTCAAATTTATGACAGTTGTAGTCTCCCAGGTCATGTGACTTTCTGATAAGCAAAGTCAATGGAGAAGCCAGATTCACTTAGCAACCAGGCTATTAACTTAAACTTGGCAGTGATTTACTCCACCACTGTGGCAAGAAAAAATGGGTCCAAAAACTCACTTCACAATTGTATTGCTTAATGACAGAAAATTAGGGTTCAATTTTTTTTTGCTTTGAAAGTCAAGGACTTGCTGTATTTCTCATTCTTGGCAAACTTGAAGAAGTGTGGACTTCAAGTCCCAGAATTCTTCAGCCAACATGCAGGCTTGGGGAATTCTGGGGATTGAACTCCACACTTCTTCAAGTAGGCAAGGTTGAGAGAAACACTGCTCTATAGGTTTCTAAAAGCTGATTCAGGCCGGGTTCTGGAAAGAAGGTTCCTATTGATCCATTCATTTACCTGTTGAGAATGGCAAGTAAGCTTCATTGTTCACAAAATTGCCTTCAGAATCAAGGAAATGTTCTGGATTGAATTTCCAAGGGGTTTTCCAGTGCTCTGGGTCATACAGCACAGAATGGGCATTGGGTAGCAGAAGAGTTCCCTGGAAGTGGGAAAAAAAGCAAAGGAAATTATGACAGGGATGGGCTGCTCCCGGTTTGCTCCAGTTCGGGCAAACTGGCATTTAATTGTTTTCATTTTTAATTGCTGGTTTGGTGAACTGAAAAATCCCACCCCTAACCGGCCCCACCGACCCCAACCCTTTGCTCCCAGGAGTCTCCATGCGGCCCATTTCGGATCCCAGGTAAGTACAGGGTCTGCACGGAGGCTTGGGCAGGGCGAAAAATGGGCCTTCTGGAAGTGGGCCCATTTCCAGGCTCCAGAGGACCTCCGGAGCATGGGGAGCCCGTTTTCACCCCCCCCCCTCCGAGGCTTGAGGAAAGCCTCCGGAGTCCTGGGAGGGTGAAAACGCCTCCTTGCCATGGGGCAGGAGGCTGACTAGGGCACGCCCTCCATGGTCATGCCCACCAGCAACTGGGTGTCGAGCTTCAGCTCGGAGCTCGCCAAACTGACCAAGAAGCACCTTCCCCTGCTCCGGCTTTTGGCTGACCCACCCCTTGAGGTCCTCGCCACGCTGCCAGTTGCCTGCCTACCTGCCTATCTATCCAGAGCCTGGCTTCCCAGGTGCAATGACAATGGCGTGTCCAGCTCACAATGATGCGGAGCCAACAGGACATTGGCTGCTGTCCCGCTTTTCATGGTCATGGCGTCCTGGGACTGGTGGTGATGGCACAGCCAGATCGCGTCAGCACGAGGACCCTAGCTGATGCGACAGCATGAGAAGGGTGGATATCCACAGCCCTCGGGATGCTTATGGTGACTGCAAACAGCTGAGCCGGCTCCAGATTCCAGCTGATGGATGCAGCACAAACATCGGGAGGGGTTTTTAACTACCGCATGGTGGTTACCAGGGCAGGGAAAGGGAATTTGAAGGGGTGGGGTTAGTGTATATTGTCAACACATCCCAGGAATACTGGGATGTGGGTAATTCAGTGCTGATTTTGAATGGATCACTGTTTATTGGGCTTGCTGAAGTTGTAGCATGGAGTAAATATACTACTGGAACATCTGTTTGATCTGTATTCATTTTGTTTGTTCTATTGTCTACCAGACTTGCTAAGAATAGCTGTGACCAGGCAGAGAACCAGTTGCTAAAATTTTTGAAGCCCACCCCTGAATTATGAATTCTTCTTTTATAAATGATCTTTTCAATCATCTTGAGAAGGAGGCCAACAATTCTCCAGGTTTTCTCCTTCCCAACAGTGAAGAACGTTGAACTTCATTGCACAGACTAGAAGAGTGTTTCCCAATCTCTGAATCTTTAAGATGGGTGGACTTCAATTCCCAGAATTCCCTAGTCAGCATGTGTACAGGTAAGTCCTCAACATAGGACTGTAATTCAGCTCGGCAATTATAGTTATAAGTTGTCATGGATATAAAGCAACTTATCCAGGCCTGTTTTTATGAACTTATTGGCTGATAAAAGCAGATGCTGTGGTCTTAACATGAATCGCTCATTAATAAGCCATTTTTTTTGCTGTAAACTGGAATTAAATGTCATTTTTTTGCAAAAAAAAGTCACAAATCATGGTCATGTGACCATAGGATGCTGCAAACAATTATAAATGTGGGCCGAGTGCCCAAAACTCAATCATGTGATCACAGGGAGACCAAAGTTGGAACTTTGAAACTGGGTCATAAATGTTGTGGTCCACTGGCGGCCTGAGGAGCTGGCAGCAGAGTCGGACATTGGGGAGGAAAAGGGGCTGGTCCTGGAGTCTGGGGAAGGCTGGGATGAGGGATCTGTGTCCGACACAGAGATGGGGCCAGGGCCATCTGGGAGATCTGTGCTGACTCCAGAGCCTCCAGAATCTGACATCAGTGAGGCAGAGGAACAGGGGGAGCCTGTTCCCAGTGCGCGCTTGCACAGAGCTGCCCAGAAGGCAAGAACAGTTAAGACAAAAGAGGTGGCTTGGCTTGGAGATGATTGGCCCCTCCCATAAGACATAAAGGAGGAGCAAAGGGACACGAGCCTTTGCAGGAAGCAACTTTGTTCGTTCTGATCTGTTTAAAATCTGAAGCTCTGTTTTGACTTTGTGCTCCATTTGGCCTTGTACAGCTAATTGGCAATTTAGTCACTGGCAACATTTCAAGGGAGATAAAGGTAGATGCTTAGCAGCCTTAGCTCAAAAGACTGTGGCAGACTTCTGTTGGACTATTCATAAACTGTTTGGGACTCAT
The DNA here is from genome assembly GCA_015471245.1 of Laticauda colubrina. Lineage (NCBI taxonomy): Eukaryota > Metazoa > Chordata > Lepidosauria > Squamata > Elapidae > Laticauda > Laticauda colubrina. Next base: position 1,343,220 of record BLBF01000040.1, on the reverse strand, counting down.
TACGGGCTGTGAATGCACATAATTCACTGCCGTTGAAATAAAACAGAATGTTTTTGGGAACAGCATGTAATTATTACTGTCTCAGGAAGACTTGGTCAGAAAAATACGTAGCTTTTTAGGGATGTCTTGTAACTTAGAATCATGGCTAATTAACTGATTGCAGACTGAGAACAACCTGTTGACTCTGGCTCCCACAATTCCCCTAGCAAAATTAGATTTGCTCAGTTTGTGTCTGGGTGTTTTATCCTTGGGATAGGAAGCTTTTGCTTTAGTGTATTCTTGGAAGTGTGGTGGTGATGCTGTCTAGCCCACATTTTTTAATCTGACCAAGAAGTTGGTTGAGGTCTACTTTATCCAATGCTTTACAATTGCAGAGCATCTTTTTGATCAGGTGACCATAGAGATACCGCAATGCTCTTAAGTGTGACAAACTGTCCTAAATCACATTTTTCAGTGCCACCGTAACGTTGAATGGTCACTACAATCTTACAAACCACTGTAAGTCGAGGACAATCTGTCATTACACAACACACTGACATTGTGTTGTGGCTAGCCGGCTGCAGGTGCAGATGGCTGAAGAGAGCAAGGACTCAGATGAAGGCCAGGACCATCTGGGAGTGGACTGCTGCCTTCAGAGATTGTGGGGGAAGGCAGCAGTGATGAGGAGGTTCCCGAGGAGCCTGTACGAAGTGCACGTGCACGTAGGATTGCTCGGAGGAAAGAACAATTACAGCAGCACAGGCCATTCAGGAGTAAGGCTGCAAGGTAATGGCCCCTCCCTCAAGAGGATAAAAGCCATGTTTAGAAAAGCATTCTTTGCAGAGAGCAAAAAAGCTCTTAAGCTCAACTGGTGGACATCTTAGTTCATGTTAGGGAGAATCTTGTAAATTAGTTCTTATCTCTGGGTTGTTGGCAGCCTTGACAAACAACTTGGCAAGGCTCTTTCTTGTCGGAACTAATTAGTGGAAAGCAGCCTTCAGAACAGAATTCATTATTAAACCTTAAAAGTTGTCTGTGTTTGTTCTTTGGGAACTCAGTTGGGTCAGAATACGCTGCGTACTTTTAAGCTATTTCTCTGATTTAGCATTTGCAAACCCAGCCTCTTTGGCTTATTTGGGATTCCGTCTATTGCAACAACAAAGAAAACAATCCTTGCATCACTAAGCTAAATATGTTAACTCTCAAGAATTAATTAGGGTATCCATCGGAACCCTGACAGAATGTCAATTTAGCCCCATATTTTGAAAATCCTTAGCTCTTATTATTTTGTGCTAATAAGTGTCCCACAGCAAGTTGTTGTGGGTGAACAGAGGGTGGGAGAGAGAGAGAGAGAGAGGAAGGGAGAGAAAGAGAGAGATCTTTACCTTTCCAACTGGGAACCCCATGATAACAATGTCCTTCAGGCATTTCCGTAAGGGCCCTGTGATTGTGACGTTGCTGTAGCGAACAATTTCATGCAGCACGGCATTCGTGTAGGGTAATCTGTTCCGATCCTCGTAAGTGATCATTTGAGAAGGCCCCAGAATGGCATCTATTTCATGGTGGATTTTTTCTATGAATAAGATACATTACAGCAAGGCTGTCAAACTCGTGGCCCATGGGCTGGATGTGCCATGCGCTGACCATGCCCATGTCCGGTTTAGCAAAGGGGGGAAAAGTCACGATACATCAAATGACGCCATTGTGATGCCCCAAGTTTGACACCCCTGCATTACAGGCAGAGGTGGGCTGCTCTTTTGTTGGCAAGGGCTGACTGTGAGTGCACCTAGACAATGGCCACAATGGTAACATTGAACAGTCACTAAATGGATCACTGTAAATAGAGGGCTACCTGAATATCACATTGACTCCCCCAGTGAATGGATACCCACATTCCAAAGCTGTGGCAGCTGTATTCACCTACCTTGCACATCTGGATATTTGAGCAAATAAAGAAGGCCCCAGTATAAAGTGGTTGTGCTGGTCTCTGCTCCTCCAATCAACAGGTCGACAGCAATTTGAACCATGTTCTCCTCGCTGAAAAAGGAATCGGAGTCGTTTTTGCTCTGGAGATGGAAAAAAGGCCAACAAGTGGGAGATTTTTCATTAGAGCTGCCCATTGAAAGGATAAAAGTATCCCTGTTGAAAGAGAAAAACCCTCTGTTCTGGGTTCCCTGTCTTCTCAGGTACACTAGGCATGGCCAGATAAAGGTAGACCTCAACATACAACCCCAATTGAGCCAAAATTTTTGTTGCTAAGTGAGACGGTTAAGTGAATTTGGTTCAGTGGCTAAGACGCCGAGCTTGTTGATCAGAAAGGTCAGCAATTCGGTGGTTCAAATCCCTAGCACTGCATAACGGAGTGAGCTCCCATACTGGTCCCAGCTCCTGTCACCAAGCAGTTTGAACACATGTAAAAATGCAAGTACAAAAATAGGGGCCACTTTGGTGGGAGGGGAACAGTGTTCCATGTGCCTTCGAAGGCATTTAGTCATGCCGGCCACATGACCACGGAGACATGACTCTTTGGACAGTGCTGGCTCTTCAGCTTCATGACAGAGATGAGCACTGCCCCCTAGAGCCGGAAACAACTAGCACGTATGTGCAAGGGGAACCTTAACCTTTACCTTTTTATAACCTTTTTTGACACAGTTGATAAGGGGATCGCTGCCAATATTAAGTTGGCAACATAGTTGTTAAGTGAATCAAGCTTCCCCTTCTGACTGCGCTTGTCAGAAGGGTGCAAAAGGGGATCACATGACACCACCCGGGACACTGCAACTGTCATAAATATGAGTCAGTTGCCATGCATCTGAATTTTGTGGCCAGGGCGATGCTGCAATGGTCATGTGAAAAATGAAATCTCTATTTTGCTGCCATTGTAACTTTGAACAGTCACTAAATGAACTGTTGTAAGATGAGGACTTCTTGTAAACTGATTCTGCTTTATTGTAAGGTTACATTAACAGATTTTTGCAAGTATGAGAGCACAGTTCTCCTGCCCTCATCTTTACAGACCGTCTAAGCCGATCCATCAACTGTACAGCGGAGGGCTCTGCTCCCTCTTATCTGACAGTTTACTAGGCAGCATCTCTTCACTGTCTCACAACCTCTACCCATCATAGATTATACCATTACACCCATGGGTGGGCTTCAGAAGTTTTAGCAAAGGATTCTCTGCCCAGTTGCTGGATGGAAATGGCCTAGTAGGCCTCCTGCACCATGGTGGGGGTTGTTTTTGCCTTCCCCAGGCTCCGGAGGCTTTCCTTGAGACTCTGGAAGGGCTCCGGAAGCCAGTAACAGGCCCATTTCTGGCCTTCTCGAAGTTCCGTGGGGCCTGTTTTTCATCGTCCCTGAGCCTCCGTGCCTGCCCTGGACTTACCTGCATCCAAAATGGGCCATGTGGAGACTCCTGGAAGGGGAGGGGCAGAGTGGGTAGGACCAGGCAGGAGTAGGGTTTGGGGGTTCTCCAAACTACACAGAATCTTAGCTAGGGGCTCTCCCAAACCCCTGTGAACCCCCAGCAGCCCCACCCCGTTTACACCCACTAACTTACGAAGTCAAGAAAGAGGCTGGTGTTACGTATGAGAGGCTGGTCCTACATTGACATAAGAACAGTGAGTCATCAGTTGGATACTGGTTATCTACAAGGTGTCTGGAGAATGGCAGCGTGTATATGTGTGTGCCCAAAACTCAGAATGGTAGCAATAGAAGAGAACCTTTGCAGCTCATGGTTCAAGTGTGGAGCCCCTGGTGCTCTCTGAGCTTGGTTATTTTCTTGCAGATGGTTCATTACACTTAGACGGTCTGTAAAGATGAGGGCAGGAGACAGTGAAGAGATGCTGCCTAGTAAACTGTCAGGTAAGAGGGAGCAGAGCCCTCCGCTGTACAGTTGATGGATCGGCTTAGACGGTCTGTAAAGATGAGGGCAGGAGAACTGTGCTCTCATACTTGCAAAAATCTGTTAATGTAACCTTACAATAAAGCAGAATCAGTTTACAAGAAGTCCTCATCTTACAACAGTTCATTTAATGACTGTTCAAAGTTACAATGGCAGCAACATCACCAGTGCTGGAAGAATGTGGGGTTTGTGGAGAGGGGGAGGAGGACGATGACGACGACGATGACAACAACCAAAACAAAAGAAAAATATCTCTACCAATGACCTCCCAGACTCCTGCACATGTTTCAAATGTCTTGAAACCATCAATGAAAGTGAAATTTACATCAAATGCCACCTATGCGATAATCTAGCCCACCCTGCCTGCTTAAACGCAAACAAAAGCCTAGCTGATATGGTTAAAAATACAGATGCATTCTTTTATCTATGTCCATCATGTTTTCCTAAGTAAAACAAACTGAGTACCCTACCTGACAGAGTTGAAAGCATAGAATCACTCATTTACTCATTAGAAGAATGCTTAGCAACACATTTTGAAACAACAATACAAGCAAGCCTAATTTCTCTTGAAAAAAAAATACAGCACAGATAAGTGAGTCCCTATCAGCTCAAAATCAAATCCCACAACAACCACAACTACTACCTCAACTACAATCACAACTACAACCAAAAATAACCACCAAACCACAGCCACAAATAATTACTATCCCTTCAAATAATACCCCAAATAATATCTCCTTACTCATCAGAGACACCATGGAACATGAACAGAAACATCCAAATGCCATCTTATTTGGTCTCGAAGACACCAATGAATCAGGTAACATCACCAAAGTTCGTGATATCATAAGCAACTCAAATATAACAAACATCTCTCCTGAAGATATCATTGAAATAACCAGAGATGGCCATGGGTACAAACACAATGACAGCTCCACAAGATTTTGTAGAGTTGCATGCAAAAATGAGTCCAGCAAACACATATTCATTCATATAATAAATGCCATTGCGAAAACCAATCCCAACCACAAAAAACTTCGCTCAAGACCAGAGTTATCCATACTGTAAAGAATCTGCACCTGTGAACTCCGTGCAGAACTCAAAAACTATCTAGACAATGGAGAAAAGGACCTATACATAGACTACAGAGATGATTGCATCAAAAGAATGTCACACAGCTCACAACTCCACATCCAACCCCAATCCATCCAATCCAACATCACTCAAAACTAGGCATGCACGCCCCTAACTACCTCTATTCCAACCACAACTGGCCTGAAAAACAAGCTACTCAATGCAAGAAGCCTTGGAAATAAAATACCTGAATTTCTTCTCTTACTAAATACGGCTAAATTTGACATTATATTTGTCTGTGAAACATGGTTCAATGCAACACTCCCTGACTCCATTACCACAGTAAGAGACTATCATGTTTACTGATCAGATCATGAGTGTTGCTATCTTCTATAAAAAGTCCCTACATCTAAAAAACATCCAAGTTATCCAGGAGCTTGCCATTTCTGAGACCATTGTCTGTGAACTGTCCTTAAATATCACATTTGCTTCTTACTATGATTACAGAGCCCCTGATTATGACATCGAACATGCAAACAAGCTAAATACATGACTAACATGGGCAGCATCCTGCCCACATGCTTTTATCTTTCTTGGTGACTTCAATCTACCTCATATTAACTGGACCCTTAACAAATGTACAACTGAACCCACACATGCAACCTTCTACAATGCAGTAACAAATCTGGGACTAAAGCGAGTAACCAACAACACTAGACTTAACAACTGCCTCGATCTCATCTTCTGCAATAGTTTGCATTCAATTTACAGAATACAAATTAAAGAACCCTTTTCCAACAGTGACCACAACATGATTGAGTTTTGTCTCAACATACATCCACACAAAAATCATTACAACAATGGGATCCCCAATTATAACTTCAAAAAAGGCAAATATGATCTTATAAACAACAATCTCTGATCCCTTGATTGGCAATTTCTATTCTCTGGATGCAATACTGTGGAAAACCATTACAACATATTTTTACCTGAAATCAAAAGAGTAATCAAACTACATGTACCATTAACAACTCCCAAAATCAGAAAAAAAGATTACCGGAAACAATAAGGAAGCTTCAATCGAAAAAGAAATCACTTTGGTGGAAAAACAAATCTGGTCACGTTGCCAACTTCAAAAGCTAATGCAAAAATTTATGCTACCAGATAAAAACTGAAGGCACCAATTATCACATTAAACAAGAAGAAAACCTTCTACACACCAATTCCGCCCACACTTTCTACAATTTGTAAACAACAAACTAAAAGACTCAAGGTCCATCCCACCCTGAAAAGACCTAATGGTAAAGATTGCAACGATGACACTGTTAAAGTCAACCTCTTTAACACATTCTTTGGTTCAGTATTTGTAAACAGCAATTGATCATGCCCAGTATTTCCTTGTCAAACCACAACTACAATGATCTAATACATATTGATTTTACAGAAGACAATGTTGAAAAAGCACTACGCAATCTAAAACCATCTCTATCTATTGGACTGGACGGAATATGTGCCTGCTTCTTAAAAAAGCTATCTGCTGCTATAGCCAAACCTCTAAGCATAATCTTTGAAAAATCTTTCAAGACCAGCTCCTTGCCAAAACTATGGTCATCCCCATCTTCAAAAAGGGAGACCCCAGCCTAGTTGAAAATTACAGACTGATCTCTTTATGCTGCATCACCTGTAAAGTCATGGAATCAATTATTAACCAATCCATCATCCTCCACTTAGAAACAAACAACCTACTCTCCAATAAACAATTTGGTTTCAGGAAAAAACTATCCTGTAATCTGCAACTCTTACGCTGCAAAAACATATGGACTACACAACTCGACCAGGGCAAAGCAATAGACGCAATCTACATAGACTTCTGTAAAGCCTTTGATTCAGTGCTACACGACAAACTACTCCTAAAACTAAAATCTTACAGTAATCTCTGGACACCTGCATAACTGGAAGAAGCATTCCTGTCAAACAGACAACAAATGGCCAAAACTGGGAGCGTCCTATCAAATTCTGTACCTGTCAACAGTGGTGTCCCCCAAGGCAGTGTTCTAGGACCAACTCTTTTCATACTCTACATAAATTACCTCTGTGATCATATTAAGAGCAACTGTGTTCTCTTCGCTGATGATGTAAAGCTATTCAACATCACAGACAATACTGCTACCCTTCAAAAAGACCTCGACCATGTATCAGAATGGTCAAACAAATGGCAATTTCAAATCTCAACAAATAAATGCTCTGTCTTACATATTGGCAAAAAAAATATCAGAAAATAAAATACAAGCTGAATAGTCAAGACCTTGTTGATGATCCAAACTGTCAAGGATCTTGTGGTATTCATCTCTAATGATCTAAGTGCTAGAGTCCACTGTAACTACATAGCCAAAAAGGTGTTAAGAGTTGTTAACCTAATCTTACGTAGCTTTTTCTCTGGAAATATTACACTAATAACTCGTACATACAAAACAATTGCTAGACCAATACTCTAATATAGCCCATCAGTCTGGAACCCACATTACGTATCTGATATTAACACAGTTGGCTGAGGAATTCTGGGAGTTGAAGTCCACAAGTCTTAAAGTTGCCAAGTTTGGAAACCTCTGTCCTAAACACTAAAGTTGCTGCATATAAAAAATAGAGGAGCTCTGATCAACTATCACAGCCACATTTTGGATCTGAGTGGAGGTCCTGGGAAAGGTGTCAGAATGACACTCAGAAGGAACCTTGGAGAAAGTCCAGAAATATTTCACAAGAAGAGTTCTTCACTCCTCTACTCGTTGCAGAATACCTTATGCCACCAGACTTGAAATTCTAGACCTAGAAAACCTAGAATTATGCCGCCTTCGGTCCAATCTAAGTCGGATAATAAAATCATACATTGCAATGTCCTACCTGTCGATGAATACTTCAGCTTCAACCATAACAACACAAGAGCAAGCAATAGATACAAACTCAAGGTTAATCGCACCAAACTTGATTGCAGGAATTACAACTTCAGCAACAGAGTGGTCAGTGTCTGGGATACTCTACTTGACTCTGTGGTTTCTTTCCCAAACCCCAAAAACTTTAACCTTAGACTGTCTACTACTGACCTCACCCCTTTCCTAAGAGGTCTGTAGGGGGCGTGCATAAGTGCACCAATGTGCCTATCGTCCCTGTCCTATTGTTTCTTTTATATATATATATTATTTTTCTTATATGTATCCATGTATTCCTAACTATGTTTTTACTTATGCCTATTATCTTGTAAGCAATTGATAAATATAAATAAATAAATAAATAAATAAACTGTGGGGCACCTGGTGCTCTCTGAGCATGGTTATTTTCTGACAGATGGTTCATTACCCAATTTGTAACATCAGCAGTGCTGGAAGAATGTGGGGTTTGTAGAGAGGAGGAGGAGTCTTCCTTGTGGTCTATGGAGATTCTCAATCATCCAGGTCTTAGATGTCTCAAAGGTTCTTGTTTTCTTGCAGACATTTCATTTCTCAACTAAGTAATCATCAATGCTAGTAAGGATGGAGGTTTGTAGACAGAAGGAGGAGGAGGAGGAGGATGTAGAGTCCTTGGTGCTCTCTTATTATCACCTTTATTGTCAAAGTATAACATGTGAACCATGAGATTGGCTGAGCCTCCCTTCATGGACACACACACACCCAACACAACTCACAGTGAGGACAGAAGTCCCTAACCCAGACCCAACCTTATTACACTATATGACCTTGTTGCACAACATGCCGGCTCCACAAGTCTATCGTACTATGTTGACATGAAGTTATTTTCTGTTCAGGAGTCTGACAGCCCACGAGTAGAAACTGTTCTTCAACCTGTTGGTGCAGCTGGTTATGCTTCTCTATCTCCTACCTGATGGCAGGAGAGTGAAGAAGGGCTGACTGGGATGTGAGTCATCCCTGAGAATTTTCCTCACTCTTCTAAGGCAGCGAGGCCTAGTGAGGTCATTTAGTGGTATCAGGGAACAGCCCACTATGTTTTGTGCTGTGCTCACCACTCTCTGTAATATCTTTCTATCTGTGGCTGTCAAGCCAGCATACCACAATATGTGAGGACGCCTTCTATTGTGGACCGGTAAAAGGAGGCCATCAGTCGTTGTTTCACTTCACTCTTTTGCAAGACCCTGAGGAAATGGAGTCTGTTGGGCCTTTCTGGCCATCTGGATTGTGTTGATTTTCCAGGTGAGATTTTCGCTGAGGTAAGACTCCCAGGAATTTAAAGGAGGAAACTGTCTCCACACAGCCCCCCTCGATGTAAAGTGGGGTGTGTTCCTCCTCTCTCTGAGCTTTTCTTTTTTTCTTGCAGACATTTTATTACCCAGTTAGGTAACATTATCAGTGCTAGTAAGGAGTGAGGTTTGTAGGGAGGAGGAGGAGATGGAGAAGGAGGAGGAGGAGGAGGAGGAAGAAGAAGAAGAAGAAGAAGAAGAAGAAGAAGAAGAAGAAGAAGAAGAAGAAGAAGAAGAAGAAGAAGAAGAAGAAGAAGAAGAAGAAGAAGAAGAAGAAGAAGAAGAAGAAGAAGAAGAA
>BLBF01000040.1:1307680-1325152 GCA_015471245.1 Laticauda colubrina | reverse complement strand
GATAGATGGATAGATGGATAGATGGATAGATGGATAGATGGATAGATAATAGATAGAAGAATAGAGATATAGACAGACAGATAAATGATAGATAGATAGATAGATAGATAGATAGATAGATAGATAGATAGATGGATAAGATAGGTAGAAGGTAAATAGGTAAATAGGTAAATAGGTAAATAGGTGGATGGATGGATGGATTGATAGATACATAGATACATAAATACATAGAAATAGAGATAGATAGATAGATAGATAGATAGATAGATAGATAGATAGATAGGTGGATGGGAAGATAGGTAGAAGTAGATAGGTAGGTAGATGGAAAGATGGATGGATAGACAGACAGATAAATAGATAGATGATAGATGATAGACAGATGCCTCTTGAAAAAGCACCTTTGGGACAACCATGACCTGGATGACTGAGAATCTCCATAGACTGGGTTCTTTTATCTTGGTTTGTTTCAACTGTGACTAACTATAGTTGTTATAACCATGCCCCATTGCAGTGTTTCTCAAGCTTGACAATTTTAAGATGAGTGGACTTCAATTCATGAAACAAGATGACTGGGGAATTCTGGGAGTTGAAGCCAATCCACCCAATTAAAGTTTCCAAGGTGGAGAAACACTAATCTGTTGAATAAATTGCTGTGGGTTTTTTTATTTTTAGCTTTTGATCGTCTCTTTTAAATGATATCTAGATGTTGTTTATCTCTATGTGTCCATCGATGGCTGATTTGACTGCATGTCAGGCTTCCAGGAATTCTCTAGCAATTTTGGCTTGGTCAAAGTGCTCACACCTTCCCAGTTGAAACTGGTTAAATCTATTCAATGTGTTGTACAATTCAATGTGTTGAATTGTCTATTCAGTCTATTCAATGTGTTGAATAGACTATTCAATTAAAAAGTCTGTTCAATGTGTTGTACAATTAAGGAATTTTAATCATGTCTTCTGACAGCTAGACAGTGTTCATGGATGTGCTATGTAGTCTTCTGCCTATCTGTCCTAACTGACTAGCCTGGGTCAGAACAATAACAGAGTTTTGATAATTCTTGGTGTTTTCCACATATGGCATGCAGATCTACAACAATTTAATGTCTTTACAGTACGGATGTAGAAACTTATTATCTTGTAATTTCTTTGCTCTGTCTGAAATTCTAATCCACTTCCCTGCTTTCATCTTTAGGTATTTCCACATAATTTTCAAAGCTCTCTTCAGCCACATAAATGTTTCAGGGAGAGCAGAGAAGGGCCAGTAATAAAGCAATCCATAACCTGGGTTACATGTTATGTGGTTTAACCCAGGCTTATTGAATAAACCGTAATTCTGTTTATAGATACTATATGAACTACCTAGAATTGTTTCATTAAACTGGGGTAGAGATGTATTCAATAAAATGAAAGTTTGATTTTGTTTATCTTTTATGAGATGAATTTAATCACCCAAAGGGAAGGACTGAAACTCTTAGTCGCACGCCTTTATGCTCTGAGACTCAAATATTTATAATTGATTGATATCATATGCACATTTACTTTGATTTTTTTTTAATATCGCTTGCTTCAATTGACGTAATTTGCAAAAAACATCAATTTCATATTAGCAAAAAGTGTGTACATTATAACTTTAAAAACACTATTTTTCTCATTAAGCTTACTTTCTAAGCAGAAAATAAATTATTATTTTTTAAAAAATTAACCTTATGGTTTAGTTTGATCCAATTCATTTTCCATCTCTTCAGTGCATCGGGTAAACCCAGAAACTAGGTTAATTCAATAAGCATGTACTGTGTGGACCTAACTCTGAGATAGCTATTTACCCATAACAGGTAGTCCTTGGTTTATGACTACAATTGAGAGCCAAATTTCCATTATTAAGTGAGTTTTGACCCATTTTATTACCTTTCTTGCCACAGTTGTTAAGTGAAAAGCTATTAAGTTAGTAACATGATTGTTAAGTGAATTGGCTGTCATGGCCCCATTGGAGCCTGAGTCTGTGAAGAAAGATGAGCCGGAGCTGGGGCTGATGGAGGTCAAGGGGACAGCCTCGTTGGCTCCAGAGGAACATGAGGAGGAGCAAGAAGAGGCAGCCCCAAGTCCAGAGGTGGGATTCTACCAGTTTGCACCTATTTGCTAGAATCAGTTGTTAACATTCTAAGCAGTTCAGAAAACCGGTTGTTAGAAGAAATTACTGGCCTATTCCTGTAAGAAAGGCAGGAAGGAAACATTCTGGTGTTGCTTATAGAAACTGTGTCTCCGTTAAACCTTATTACATTCTTGGCAGGACTAGACTTCCTATCTCAGGAACGTCTCTGGAGTTTTTTCCCCTCCTTTGCTGTCACTTTGCTTGTGTGGAGTGACCATTCAAAGTTACAATGGCACTGAAAAAAGTGACTTATGGCCATTTTTCACACTTACAGCTGTTGCAGCATTCCCACAGTCATGAAAGGCCAGGCGAGGAGATGCATGCCTCGATGTGAGTGATGTTGAGTTGGCCATGCCTAGCCAATAACATGACCACCAAGCCATGCCCACCAACTAAGCCATGCCCATAGAACTGGTCGTTAAAAAATTTGAATCCCACCCCTGCCCGAGTCCCTCAGGCCTGAGACAGTTTGTTAGCAGGGAAGATCTGGAGCAGAATGACTGAGGGAGCAGGAAGCGGAGATGAGGAGCAACGGAGCTCAGGCAATGAGCTAGAATTCCCCCCTTCTGATCCCCGAGCACAGAGAGTGGAGAGGAGGTGGGAGCAGCACAGGCTGACCCGACAACTCAGGAGGAGAGCGCCCTGCCACTCTTCACAAAGCATACCTGGGGACTGAGACTTAAGGAGATGCTGTGGGGAGGGACATTGTTGGGAACAAACACTGAATTCATGGAGTGTTATGTGCCGTTGCCGACATTTGGATTTCACTGGACATCTTGCCTTATTACTGCTTTTTTTCTTTGCCTTGCTGGACTTCTTGCCTTGAAGTCATTGTGCTAACAGCATTTTGTTGGACTACTCACAGCCTGAGGCTGCTGGAGGGGTGTGTGTGTGAGAGAGAGAAAGAGAGAGAGAGAGAGTGCTTTGTTCTGGGACTTGCCATAAAAGTGGAAGTGTTTGGGGGAAAGTTGGAGCAATAAAGGGGAGTTTGAACTATCAGCTGGCTATGTTGCCTCCATGCCTTGCTCTGTGTCATCACACTGGCATCCCCATTGACATTACTTATCATATGGTCACAAAAGGTGTTCACATGACTCCGGGATACTACATACATGCCAGATGCCAAGCATCTGAACTTTGATCACATGGCCATGGGGATGTTGCAAAAGTCGTAACTGCAAAATGGTCGTAAGTCATATAGTCCTGTTGTAACTTTGAATGGGGACTAAACAACCTGTCATGCCCCTGTCCTAATCTGAACCAGAGAAGGAAGATGAACAGCTGACAGGAAGTGGGAGTGTGGCTCCATTGGCTGTGTTGGAAACTGGGAAAGGACAAAGTCCGGCTGGGCAGAGCAGGGAAGAGGTAGAATAAGGGACAGGGCACAAAGGGAGGAATGGAGAAGAGAGCAACATGGGTTGCATGGCTTACGGGGGAGGAAAGGCCCTGATTCCCTTCATTAGCCACACCTGGAAAGAAAGCTTAAAAGAACTGAATGCTGACTGTGGCAGTTGCTGGGAATAAACGTGATTTTATCCTGTATTGTCATTGCTTATCTATGTATCTGGCATCTTCCCAACCGTGTGAGTTTTGCTGTGCCTTCACATCTGGAATTCTTGCTCCTGCCCTGCCAAACCAATTACCTCAGTTTGGCTTGATTGGACTTGAAATTACAGTTTTTGTTGACCATGTTTTGGACTTGATTCTCTGCAGCCAAAGGCTGTTCCTGGAAGAGTTTTTCTCCATCCCAGAAGATAACCAGGACATTGGGGGGCAAAGTTGGAGCTAATAAAAGGACTCTTATTGATTATCTGACTATGTTGCCTTTGTGCCATGACTTGGGTTATCACACAACCTGTTGTAAGTTGAGGACTACCTATACTCTTAGTCCAACATTTTTCAAAGGGGTTGCTGTTTTTCTGGGATCATTAAGGGAGACCTTCATATGTGACATCATAGAGGAAAGACAGCCAAGCATCAACATAAGATATAAATAACTGTGCCCCAAAATGGTGGTGTACAATTTCTATCAAAAAGTTCACTACGGACCTTTCTCACCCATCAGCTCCACAAACAAAGGCATCAATGGCCTTCCAGAAGTCTCCTCTGAGTAAGTGACAAGTCCTTCTTTCACCGCCTTGTAGCCATTCAGCACAACCACTGGTGTTGTCCCCAGCCAAACGGTGTAGATGTTCCCATAGATGCTTGTTAACTAAAAGATGGAATGAGAGAGTAAATGAGGAAAAACAGGGTAATGGTTGCAGAAAGAGAGGGAGTGAGTGAGGATTATTTATCTGTTTCCAAAGCACCTGAAAGCAGGAGAAGAAGCAACAGATGAGAGAGCAGGAGAGAATCAACCTGGAATTAAGGAGGAATTTTCTTTTTTATTATTATTATTAAATTATTTTTATTTTACAAAATGATCATCTTTCAATTCAATGGTGTATTAACTGGGTACATTTATCTTGTGCACATGTTCATATTTAATATACATTTCATGCTATAATACATATCATTAAAGTTACATTCATATTAAAAATTTCATCCTTTTTTCTCTTATTTTAATATTCTCATTACCTCTTATGAGATATTCATTCCATTTCTTTGTTTTCTAACCATTTATAAAATATATCCCATATCATATAATGTTCTGTATCTTCTTGTTCTTTAATTTCCAGTGTTAATCTATTCATTTCTGCACATTCAAATATTTTCATAACCACCTCTTCTTCTGTAGGAATATTATTATTCTTCCAGTTTTGAGCAAATACAATTCTAGCTGCTGTTAAAATATGAATAATCAAATACATTTCTGTTCTTTACTATAGTTATCAGGTAAAATTCCCAATAGAAATGTCTCGTGTTTTAAGTCTATATGTTGTTTTATCATTTTTTCCCAACTATAAGTGTATTTTTCTCCAGCATCTTTTTGCTTCTGTACATGTCCACCACATATGGTAATATGAAAGGAGGAATTTCCTGACATGGAGAACAGGCAACCAGTGGAGCAGCTTGCCACCAGAAGTTGTGGTCCTACAGCACTGGAGCTTTTTAAGAAGAGATTGGATTTCTATTTGTCTGACAGGATAGAAGGTGTCATGCCCGTGGTGGAGACTGACTCTGAGGGAGAGGAGGAACAGCCGACAGGGAGTGGAAGTGTGGCTCTGGAGGTTGTAGAGGAGGCTGGGTAAAGGCAGAGGCTAGCTGAGCAGTCAGAGGAGGACCCAGGCTCATCCCCTATCCATCCTAGGGCACGCAGAGAGGAGAGGATAAGGGAGAGACGTGGTCTCCTCAGGAGGAGAGAGCCTTGATCTTCTTCATGGGCTGCAGCTGTGACAACTGAATAAGAGTACAGACCTGCGTATGGGAGAATGCTGGAAATAAAGCTTGGAAATATCTCTAGTTTATGGTTCCTCTCTGAGTTTGGCATCCTTCCCAGTGTGTGTTATCTGTGGACGTCCTCCAGCTCTTATCTTGCCTGGTTTGTGTTGCTTTTTCCTTATAACTGTTTGTGTGGGAGTTTTTTGGCTTCCATCAAGGATATTTGGAACTTGGAAGTGAAGGAATAAAAGGGGCTTCACCTGTTTTCTGTGACTATGTTTTGTATCCTACCCTGGGTCATCACAGAAGGTTTCCTGTTTGAACAGGGGGTTGGAGTAGAAGACCTCTAAGGTCCCTTTCCAACTCTACAGGTAGTCTTCAGACTTATGAGCACAACTGAGCCCAAAATTTCTGTGGTTAAGCCAAAGTTCTTAAGCGAATCATTGCAGTTGATAAGTTAGCAACCCAGGTGTTAAGTGAATCTGGCTTCCCTATTTGACTTTGCTTGTCAGGTCACAAAAGGGGATCATATGACCTGGGTTACACAGCAATGGTCATAAGTATGAATCAATTGCCAAGCATTTGAATTTTGTTCACGTGATCCTGGAGATGCTGCAAAAGTTGTAACTGTGAAAATTGGTCATAAGTCACATTTTTTCAATGCCATTGTAACTTTGAACAGTCATTAAATGAACTGTTGTAAGTTGAGGTCTAACTTGTATTGTTCTGTTCTGTTCTTACCTGTATTGTTCTGTTTTGTTCTGTTCTTACCTGTATTATTGTGTCCTGTACTATCCTGCATTATTCTGTTCTGACCTGTAATGTTCAGTTTTGTTCTATTCTGTTCTTACCTGAATTGTTCTGTCCTGTCCTGTCCTGTATTGTTCTGTTCTTTTCTGTTTTGTTTTGTTCTGTTCTGTTCTGTTCTTACCTGTATTGTATTGTTCTGTTCTGTCTTTACCTGTATTGTTCTTTTCTGCCCTTACCTGTATTGTTCTGTTCTTACCTGTGTTGTTCAGCTTTGGTCTGTTCTTACCTGTATTGTTCTGTTCTGTTCATTTATCACTTATTTATTTGTCTATCTGTCTGTTCATTTTTTTTTGCTGGGAATTGAAGCCCACATGTCAAGGTTGAGAAACACTGCAACTGACAGCTTGCCTTCTGGTTCTGCCTCCTTCCCTCATATTTCTCAGCTCTATTTCAATTACTGGGGACTGTGGGATTCCTCTTAAACCCAGTTTTGCTAACTTGCTATACTGCCTGGTTTTACTGGCATTAAATGGTTCTCAGGGCTTCTCAGAATAACTTGCCAGAAATAAAGCACACGGTATTTGCGTTACATACTGCACCAAACACATGTGTGTTGGTCTGGACACAGGTCACCCCAAATGGGCCAAACAGCTAATCCTCAATTTATGACCATAATTGAGCCCAACATTTCTGTTGCTACGTGAGATAGTTAAGTGAGCTTTATTGCATTTTTTATGACCTTCCTTGTCGCCATTGTTAAGAGAATCCCTTGCAATTGTAAAGTGGGTAACTCAGTTGTTAAGCGAGTCTGGCTTTACTTGTCAGAAGGTCGCCAAAGGGGAATTGTGTGACCCACCGAACACTGCAACCGTTATAAATGCGAGTCAGTTGCCAAGCATCTGAATTCTGATCATGTGACTGTGAGAATGCTGCAATGGTCGTAAGTCTGAAAAATGTTCCTATGTCACTTTTTTCAGGGCAGTTGTAACTTGTTCAGAGTATTGCAACGTAAATTCAGTGCCAGAAAAGTAAGCAGAGATGGCTGGACTTCATTTAACTTCTTTATAAACACATAAAGTAAATTTTACAATACTAGTTGTAGATTTCTCCAACATGGAGCAAACTCAAACAGAAGCAGACATGTTACAGATTTAGAGCAGAATAGCAACTCAGGAGCTCAGAAACAGACATCAGTTTCACTTTATTTCAGCAGGCAAGCAAGATACACATCAGAGGAGAGAAGCAGTTTCATTTTCAACAGACAGACTCAGAGCTCAACATAGCTGCAGAGCTTAATGTACAGCCACGCCTAGGCTCCTGAAACTGAAACTCCAGTTTCAGTTTCCAAACAGTCCTCATTGGCTGACTTAGTTGCTATGCCTATTCATTGGCTGACCTTGTTACCATGCTATATTCCAGTTCATGAATACACTCTGACATAACTTTGAACTGTCAATAAATGAACTGTTGTATGTCAAGGACTGCCTGTATTAGGCCCAAACGTTTTGCTCAGCCAAAATGGTATTGATGTAAGCATGAGTTTATTTTTCTAAATATAAAGCAGACTGCAAAAATGTTCTGAAATGTAAACTAAAATCAAGAGGACTAAGTTGCAGAGGGATCTAATTTGCAAGTGATTCTCTTATTTACAATTATCAGAAAGATTTAAAGTAGGGAAAAGAATTTAAGGGGCTTTGTAAGACTGACTTCACAATAGAATGGTGTACCAATGATGAACCTGCAATTGCTGAAATAGGTAAGCATTTCTTGAAATTTGAAACAGGAGAACAAGAAGTGACAGCATGTAAGACAGGAGGCTAAGGATTTTTTTTTTTTTTGTGATAACAAACAGGTGGAACAAGGGGAAAATGTACGAATGACAGGATTGAAGTTTATACGGTTACAACCTTAAAGAGAATTTTTATAAAATGATATACTTCTGGTGTAGATTATCAGAAGAGAAATTGTTAGGGATGTATAAAAGTAATTTAAATTTATGAGAAGAAGGAAGAAAAAAGGAAGGGAGGGAGGGAGAGGAGGAGGAGAAGGAGGAGGGAAAAAAGGAATAGCAATATAACAATAACACTTAGACTTATATGCCACTTCACAGTGTTTTTACGATCCTCTCTAAGTGCTTTACAGTCAGCCTCTTGACCCCCAACAATCTGGGTCCTCATTTTATCACCCCAGACAGACAGAAGGCTGAGTCAACTTTGAGTCTGGTGGGATTCAATCTGCCAAATTTCAGGTAGCTGGCAGTCAGAGAAATAGCCTGCAATACTGCACTTTAATCACTGCACCAACACGGCAGAAGAAAGGAAGGAAGGAAAGCAAAAGGGAAGGGGAAGGGTTAGGAAGGAGGAGGGGAAGGAAGGAGGCAGGGGGGAGGATGAGAGAAAGGGAGGGATGGAGGGACAGAGGGAGGGAAGGAGGGAGGAGAGGAGGGAAAGAGGAAAGAAAGAAGGAAGGAAGAAGGAGGAGAAGGGGAAGGGAGGAGGGAGGAGGAGGAGGAGGGAAGAAGGGAGGGAGGAGGAGGAGGAAAAGGGAAAGGGAGGAAAGAAAAAAGGAAGGACAGAAGGAGGGGAAGGAGAGAGGAGGAGGAGGAAAAGGGAAAGGGAGGAAAGAAGGAAGGAAGGAAGGAGGAGAAGGGGAAGGAAGGGGGAGGAGGGCGGAGGAGAAGGAAAAGGGAGGAAAGAAGAGACGAAGGGAGGAAGGAACCCATCTTGTCACCAAATATAGGTGAACTCCAAGCTGTTACAGAAAGTTACAGTTCTATATTTTCAGTAACATTCTATCTTATTTAAACTCTAAACATATTTTCACCTACATAATGGTTATTTGTCCATTTGCTTTATCTGGTCATCCATTTCTAAGCATATGACTCTTGGAAACTCGCAACCTTAAAAGCAAACAAGGACACATACAATACCAAAATAAACCAAGAACTAAAATCTGCAGTTGCCAGCTAGAGAATCACAAAAGCCCTCAGCGTATCCCTTTGTGGGTGGCTCACAAAGAGACAGCGTTCACACAACCCCTAACCCCTAAGTCAGTTCTAAGCTACATTCAACACAAGCCCCGTTAAACCAGGATGTTGTGCAAATCCAGCCGTTTGGGTTCGTTGAGGATTCAGTGGACCTGAGATCAGACAAGGCCATTCAACCCCTGACTTAACCCCTTGGATTTACCTGGCCAGAGTGAACTCTTGTGCTCCTCCATTGTTTACAGACAGAAATGGTCTATGCCTTTCAATTGGCAAAGTATTTGGGAGGCCATTCCAGTGTTTGCTTTTCCTACTCTGAAGTCCACCAACTTTGCTGTTTTGTTCCAAACAACCGAGGCTTTCCTCTTATTCTCATAACTTGGTTGATTTTTTTTTCCAAAACAGAACATGAAAAGTCTAAAATCAATTCAGCCCCACCGGAGGGGTTCCTGCATCCTTTTACAATCGTCTTTAACATAGCATCGGGGATGGGTGTTTGAACATTGCTAACGTAACCTCTTTCTCCCTCCTCTCCCTTTCTCCCCCTCCACCCCTCTCTCTCTCTCATCCTGCAAAAATAAATAAATTTGATGGGGGGGGGGGGAGAAGAATTCCAAATTACCTTCACCAACGTCTCTCGTTTCAGAGCAAAATTCAGCAGCCATAAATTGCCAAAGATGGGAAGAGGAAACGGGCCAGGGGGAAAATGACCTTTTGCCCTTTGCAACTGTAGAAATTGGAAAGCGAAGACCAAGAGGGCAAAAAGCAGGAATCCTTCGATCAGCATCTCGGATACGTCCTCTTCGCTGCAAATCTTCTTTTTTAAAAATTATTGGAAAGGGCAGTCTTCTTCCTTTGCTTCACCTCCTTTCCCTCCCCATTCTCTCACTCCCTCTTTTTTTTTTTCCTTTCCCTTCTAATTTATTTTATGGCTTAGAAATAAGCTTTTTTTTTTTTTTTTTTTGCATTTTGCCAAGCCACTCCTTCTCTGGCGGTGACTTCCAATCATTTGGCTCTTTCCGATGAAAACTGGTTGCAACAGATCTTGCAGGATAGATGACACCATTACCCCTTTCCTAATCACCCAGTAGTAAAATTTTGGATCCTGAAAGATGGAGCCGGAAGTAAATCCAGGGCATTTAAGGTCACTGTCCTAAAAATTATGCTTGCATTAAAAATGTGACAATCCAGAACACAATGTAAAATGTTCCTTTGCAATTTAATCAATAATCAGCAATTAACTCAACGGAGAGCTAAACATTTATTAAGTGAGTTTATTTATTTATCTGTTTGTTTGTTTGTCAAGTTTTAGAAGTTTGGTTCGAGACTCGTTATTTAATTGGCATAACTGCCGGAACCCTGACATGTACAAGTTAACAAGTATAGGTATAAACATAAACAGAACAAAGGAAGTAAATACAGATAAATGGGGACAGTAAGACAAGTGTCAGTAGGCATGCTGGTGCGCTTATGCATGCCTCCTTTAAGGACCTCTTAGGAATGGGGTGAGGTCCATGGAAGGCAGTTTGAGGTTAAAGCGGTGAGGGGTTGAGGCTGTAACAACGGAGTTGGGTAGGGCATTTATGGCAGGAGTGGGATCCAAATTTTGTAACAACCAGTTCTGCCGCCATGACTAGGTGGGCATGGCCATGTGACTGGATGGGCATGGCTTCTTCTTTTTGGCAGCACCCCGTCCCATTTTGGGGCCTCAGGGGTCTCAGGGGAGCCTCCTGGGGGGTGTTCTTGCTCCCAGAAGGCTTCCCTGGGGCTCAGGAAGGCAAAAAATGGAGGAGGGGGCAGCTCCCCCATCCATTTTTTGCCTTCCTGGGCCTCAGGGAGCCTCCTGGGAGAAGCAGTAAGTAAGCGAGGAGAATCCCGGCAGAGCTGATCATAGGAATAGCTGATCATTGGGAGGGGAAAAAATAAATAATTTGAGGAGTGACTGGGCGGGAAGGAATGCAGTCAGCGATGTCAGGCGTGTGGGCAACATTGCACATGTGTAAAAAGGACTGACTGGGCGGGAAGGGGAGGGCAGGTGGAGAGGGGTGGGGCCAACCAGAGGCATGATATGCCGGTTCTACGAGCTGTGCAGAATCATAACAACCGGTTCTATAGAACCGGTCTGAATCAGTAGAATCCCACCAGATTCCAGACATCGACTACTCTGTTGCTGAAGTCGTATTTTCTGCAATCGAGTTTGGAGCGGTTTACCTTGAGTTTGTATCGGTTGTTTGCCCATGTATTATTATGATTGAAGCTGAAGAAGTTGTTAACAGGCAAGATGTTATAGCAGACAATTTTACGTACTATGCTTAGATCGGACTGCAGGCGGTACAGTTCCAGATTGTCCAAGCCCAGAATTTCAAGCCTGGAGGCATAAGGGATTCTATTGTGAGTAGAGGAGTGAAGTAGTCTTCTCGAGAAATACCTCTGGACCTGCTCAATCGTGTTAATGTCCAGCTTTACTACTTTTCTTACCCCTGTTGTTAAGTGAATCAGTTGTTCACTTAGTGACACAATGAAGCGAATCTGGCTTCCCCGTTGACTTTGCTCATCAGAAGGTCGCTAAAGCAGATCACGTGATACCTGGGTTAAATTTGTCAACTTTCAATTTCCAAACATTAGTATGGGGTGCTCAAAAGTTGTGTCCGTGCCTTGAGGATGATAGAGATATTTTGAGTTATACTTTAATAGAATTGAGATGCGCTTGGTAAAGAATGGCATAAACATCATCACTTTTCAACCTCTTGTGTGTTTCACTTGGGACACTCCCAGGCTGGGATTCAAATTTTTTAACAACCGGTTCTGTGGGCATGTCTAGGTAGGTGTGGGTAGGTGGGCATGGCCATGTGATTGGATGGGTGTGGCTTCTACTTCTTTTTTGCAGCAACCCCCACCCTGCGCTCCGTTTTTTGGCCGCCTGGGCCTCAGGGAAGCCTTCTGGGGGCTGTTTTTGCTCCCAGGAGGCTTCCCTGAGGCACAGGAAGACAAAAGATGGAGTGCCCCCCTGCAGCACCACCACCAACCCTGCGTATCCCTATTTGCTTTCCTGGGCCTCAGGGAAGCCTCCTGGGTGAAGCAGGAACACAGCGAGTGGGATCATTCTGGGGGAGGAGGATCCACTGTGGATCAGTGGTTAGAGTGCAGTATTGCAAGCTACTTCTGCAGCCAGCTGCCTACAATTTGGCAGTTCAGATCCCACCAGGTTCAAGGTTGACTCAGCCTTCCATCCTTCCGAGGTGGGTAAAATGAGGACCTAGATTGTTTGGGGCAAATATGCTGACTCTAAAACCACTTAGAGAAGGATGTAAAGCACTATAAAGCGGTATATAAATCTAAGTGCTATTGCTATTGCTTTCCTGGCAAAGCTGATCATTGGAACAGCTAGTTGTTAGGAGGGGAAAAAAAGAAAGAAATACCTTAAGGAATGACCGGGTGGGGGAGAATGCAATCAGCGATGTTGGGCATGCCTGCGATGTCGCACATTCGCAATAAGGGCTGACTGGGCAGTTTATTTAGGGAGTCCTCAATTTAGGACCATTTGTTTAGCAACTGCTCAAAGTTATGACAGATGAAAAAAAATCCAGTCCTCACACTAAGAGTTTGTCCTTGAGCTTATAACTTTACAGATTAACAGAGTTGGAAGGGACTTTATAGGTCATCTAGTCCAACCCCCTGTCCAAGCAGGAGACCACACCATTTCTGACAGATGGCCGTCCAGTCTCTTCTTCAAAGCTTCCCGGGATGAAGCTCCCACAACTTCTGAAGGCAACTTCAGTTCCATTGATTGATTGTTCTCTATATTTCTCCTTATTTCCAGGTTGAATCTCTCCTTGATCAGTTTCCATCCATTATTCCTTGTCTGGCCTTCAGGTGCCTTGGAGAATAGTTTGACCCCCTCCACTCTGTGGCAGCCCCTCAAATATTGGAACATTCCTATCATGTCTCCCCTGGTCCTTCTTGTCATTAGATTAGCCTTGCCCAGTATCCCTGTGGCCATGTGATCAAAATTTGGAACCTTGGCAACTGGCATGTACTTATGATGGTTATAGGATTCTGGGATTATTTGATTGCCTGGGGAGGATAAAAAACGGGCCTCCCAGAAGTTTGGGAAGGCTGGAAATGGGCCCATTTCTGCTTCCAGAGAACGTCCAGAGTAGTGGGGGGATTCAATTTTTTTTTTACTACTGGTTCTGTGGGCGTGACTTGGTGGGCATGGCTTGGTGGGTGTGGCAAGGGGAGATTACTGCAAATTTCTCATTCCCTCCCCATTCCACTAGCCTGCTTTCCAGCTCCGTTCTTCTGGGCAGGGCAACAAAAGAAGACCTAGCCGATCAGCTGGGACTCAGGAGGCAGAGAATAGATGGGGGCAGGGACAGTCAGAGGCGGTATTTGCCGGTTCTCCAAACTACTTAAAATTTCCACTACTGGTTCTCCAGAATTGGTCAGAACCTGCTGAATACCACCTCTGCTCTGGAGCCTGGGGAGGCCATTTTCACCTTCCTGGAGTCTCAAGGAAAGCTGTTGTGGTTCATCGGCAGCTGGTGCAGCTGGCAGCAGTATCGGACAGTGAGGAAGAAAGGGACCCAGTCCAGGAGTTTGGAGAGGACTTGAATGAGAGTTCTGCATCTGATGCAGAGATGGGGCCAGGACAATTTGGGAGTGGAGTGCTGCCTTTGGAGCCTTTGGAGTCTGGCAGCAGTGAGGCAGAGGACTCAGGGGAGCCTGTTCCGAGTGCACGTGTGCACAGAGCTGCTAGAAGGTGAGAGCAGCTGAAGCAGAAGAGGAGACTCAGGAGTAAGGTACTCCTCCCATAAGGGATAAAAGTCAGATCTCAATGACGAAAGCTTTGCAGGTAGCAAAGCAGTTCAATAGATTCCGAATCCTTCTTGAAGCTTTGTGTATTCTGGTCATTTTTTCTGGTACTGTTATAATTAATTTGAATAGTTTTGTTTCTGGCAGCATTCCACAGCACTGATAGGTGTGTGCTTATCTTGAAGAACTGTTTAAGATTAGTTTTGGCTGTGAATTAAAATAATACCCAGCATTGCATTAAAATAGGTTTTGCTTTTACAGCAAGTTTGTGTTTAATTACGTTTGACGAATCCTGGGTCAGAACAGAAAGCCCCCTTTTATGTTCTTATATTGGGTATAAAATGCAACATATTAAATGCAGTCAAAGAGAAAAATTAAATCACAGAATTGATGTGGTGAGGCCTGTGTCCATTAAGCATCACCAAAACAGATGCTTATCTTCTTGCATGGGGGTTTTTGTTTTGTTTTTTACATTCCTAGTTTAGGTTCCAGTCCTGGGATCTCTTTGTGGTCTCTTATCTAAGTACTATCTAAGGCTGACCCAGCTTGGCTTCTGAGATCATCCACGGACATTTAAGTTGAAGGACATTGATGGAAGTTTCATTTTTAACAAAGTCATTTTAAAAAAATGATCCAAGAGGGACCTTGTCAAGCAATTTTCCCCAACTAAAAAATGGCAATTGAATATTTGATCTTATTGCCCCAAAGGTGCTTTTTCAAGAGGCAACTGGACTATCTGGTTTTTTTTTCTTTTCTTTGAAGATGTTTCACTTCTCCTCCAAAAAGCTTCTGCAGCTCTAATGGATGGTGGGGAATGGAATGATTTATACTCCTTGCAGACAGCTGCTCATTTGCATCCTTTTAGAGAGTTGTTGAGGCCACTTGGGATCCCAAAGATGCTTTTTTCAAGAGGCAACTGGACTTTCTGTTTTTTCTTCAAAGATGATTCGCTCCTCCTCCAAGAAGCTTCTTCAGCTCTGACTAGATGGTGGGGAATGGAAGAGTTGAAGAAGCTTCTTGGATGAAAAAATGAAACGTCTTCAAACAAAACCCAAAAAGTTTAGTTGCCTCTGGAAAAAGCACTTTTGAGACAACCAGAATCTGGATGACTAACAACCTCCATAGACTTTGATCTTATTGTGTGGTGGCTGTTGGCCAGAATCAATCATTGGCAGGCCTGGGAAATGCTCAGTCATTCTTTTCAAATCTATGTTTATGGATTGTTCTAGAGCAGAAGGCCAGTTTTTCAAACAGCAGGTAAGGTGCCTTCAGTGCAACCCTTCGCCCCACCATTTAGAAAAAAAAAGACTGTATATATGTACATATATGGGATTCAGCTTTGTTCGGGTATTTTCCCACGTCGTTATAGTTGTGCTTTTAAAGTTGTAGCAATGTTTCGGCAGAATCTCATCTGCCCTTATCAGGCTTCTGTATTGTGTTCGTCTGTGAGTCAAACTTTCACAGCCATTTCTGTTTTAAATTTGGTGCTAGCCTACTGCTGTCCAAGAATGTTTTTTTCTTCATCCTGATTGGCTGGGAGTCTTGCTCTGTGTTTATTGGTCTTGAAGTTTGCTGTCTTCTGCTTGATTGGAATTTCTAATATCTTCTGTCTGTTTTGTAGCTTTTTTTGTCTTGATTGGCTGGCAACATTGTGTTTCTTGTATTGGAGGCTTTTAGTGTGGCTTGGCTCTGAGTAAACTGACGGCTATCATTTATTAGGAAGCCAGGTTTCATTTTGGTGCCTGGTTGGGGTATGTTTGAGCTGGAGGTAAGGGGGGTCTGTTGTGCCCAGGTGTTTGCCTGGCTTGTGGTGTGGAGGTTTTTTTTGTTTGTGAGTACAGGCTTCCAAATAATTGACAGTCTGATGGAGTCATCTCTTCTATTCATGCTTTCACGTCTTTTTTCAATGTCTATGGCTTCTCTGATAATTCTATGGCTGGGGTTTTCCATAGTGGTTAGGGTTTTGGTGCCATTGAAGTCGATGCTATGACCTGTGGCTTTCATGTGTTGGACTAGAGAGGAGGTGTGTTCCAGCTTTTTTACTGAATTTTTGTGTTTATCCAGGCGGGTACTTATTCTTCTATTGGTCTGTCCAATGTATGTGGCTGACCATGATGCACAGGGGACTTCATATATTCCTTGGTTTTCCAGGTCAATTTTATCTTTGGGGTTTCTAAGGATGGCTGCTATTTTTCTGTCTGTTTTGAAGGTAGTCTTGATGTGATGCCTGTGTAGTATCTTACTGATTTTCCTGTAGTACCTCTTATGTAGTACCTCTTTAGTGCTTTTAAAGTGCTACAATGACGTGGGATAATACTCGAAGGAAGCTGAACAGCACACATGTAAGTACCTACGAAAACTTAAACTTTTATACATAAAAACATACATTTATATATCTAAAACTTAAGACTTATATATATATATATATATGTTTTCTTAGGTTTTCGCGGGTACTTACATGTGTGCTGTTTAGCTTCCTTCGGGTATTATCCCACGTCATTGTAGTTCTGTTAAAGTTGTAGCAACGTTTCAGCAGAATCTCATCTGCCATCATCAGGCTTCTCTATGGATGTGGGTCTTACAGCTCCTGGTTTTAAATTTGAGGCTGGTCCATTTTGATTGGTTGGGAGCCTGGACCTGTGTTCATTGGACTTGGAGTTTGATTGATTGGTGTTCCTGGTTTCTTCTGTCTGTTTTGTGGCTTTGATTGGCTGGCAACAGTCTGTTCTTGTGTTGGAGGCTTTTAGTGCAGCTTGGCTCCGTGTGAAGGGACGGCTGCTCTTCATTAGCAAGCTGCTATTCATTAGCAAGCTGGGTTTCACCTGGGTGCCTGGTGGGGGGGTTAGGTTGGAGCTATCAGAGGGAGTCTGTTTTTGCCCAGGTGTTTGCCTGGCTTGTGGCATGGAGATCTTTCTATTTGAGAGTGCAGGTTTCCAAATGATTGACAGTCTGGTGGAATCATCTCTTCTATTCATGCTGTCAGGTCTTTTTTCAATCTCTATGGCTTCTCTGATGATTCTGTGCCTGGGGTTTTCTATAGTGGCCAGGGTTTTAGTGCCATTGAAGTTGATGTTGTGACCTGTGGTTTTCATGTGTTGGACTAGTGAGGAGGTATGTTCCAGCTTTTTTACTGCACTTTTGTGTTCATCTAAGCGGGTACTTATTCTTCTATTGGTCTGTCCAATGTCCAATCATGCCCGGCCACATACATTGGACAGACCAATAGAAGAATAAGTATTATTATTATTCGGGTTTTCTCCCGCGTAGAATTGGAAGTATCTAGGCTTCGATGAAGTCTCATTCATCATCTTCAGGCTTGTTTCTTCAGCTCTGTGCTTCTCAGAGTAATGTGAGCTTGCAGCTGCTTCTTCCTTTTAACTGCTAGTGGGGGTGTGACCTGATTGGTTGGAGGTTTGGCTGTGTTCTGATTGGTAGGTGGGTTGGCTGTGTTCTGATT
>BLBF01000040.1:1271698-1293909 GCA_015471245.1 Laticauda colubrina | reverse complement strand
AGAAAGAAAGAAAGAAAGAAAGAAAGAAAGAAAGAAAGAAAGAAAGAGAATCAGATTGGTCCAGGGTGTTAAAGAACCAGGATAGAAAGTGGGAGCTTATGAGTTCAAGTCCTGCTTTATCTATGAAACCCAGATGAAAGAACTTTGAGCCAATCATCAGGCAACTGGGAGTTCTAGTCCCATCTTTGCCATAAAAGCCAGCTGGGTGACATTGAGCCAATCACCAGGAGACCAGGAGTTCTAGTCCTGCCTTAGCCATGAAAGCTAGCTGGGTGATTTGGGGCCAATTACCAGGGGACTGGGACATCTAGTCTCATCTTAGGCACAAAAGCCAGCAGGATGACTTTGGGCCAATCCCAGGGGTGAGCTGCTACAGGTTCGCCCCAGTTCAGGCGAAACCATAGCTAACCAGTGGCTAATTTTATGGCCAGTTCAGTGAACCGGCAAATCCCACCCATGGCTGGCCCTGCCCAACCCTCCCCTCTCAGGAATCCCCACATGGCCCATATTGGATGCCAGGTAAATGCAGGGTCTGTGTGTAGTCTCAGGAAGGGCAAAAAAAATGGGCCTCCTGGAGGTTCCGGAAGGCTGGAAACGGGCCTGTTTCCGGCTTCCAGAGGGCCTCCAGAGCCTGGGGAGGTCGTTTTCGCCCTCCCGGAGGCTCGAAGAAATC
Organism: Laticauda colubrina; assembly: GCA_015471245.1. Classification (NCBI taxonomy): domain Eukaryota; kingdom Metazoa; phylum Chordata; class Lepidosauria; order Squamata; family Elapidae; genus Laticauda; species Laticauda colubrina. Next base: position 1,293,236 of record BLBF01000040.1, on the reverse strand, counting down.
CTCAGGAGGTTTAGGTTGGGCGAAAAACAGGCCTCTTAGAGGTTCAGGAAAGCCGCTGTAAGGTTTTTGATTTGCAGCTCAGAATCTGACAAGTCCAATGAAACTCTGAACATGAGGCATCAAATAAATAAACATGCTTTTGATTTAATCATTTAAACTAGTTTTACAGGTGCATTCATCCCCCACTTTTGAGATTCCCATCAATATTAGTATATAATTCAAAGGCACGCCAAACATCTGCTATGCAGAAACTGCCATCTGTTTTGCAAGAGCTCTTTACACTTTGTAAAATTTTGGGAGAGGATACTTTTTTTTTTTTAGCAAAGCACCCTTATAGGATGACTATTTTGCCATCTTGAACTGTGCAACACTTTTTTTCTTTGGGGCTAAATATAAAAGCTATCCTTCCTGTCAGCTTTCTTGTCCTCAGATTGTCTGAACAAGTCAGAGAAGTCCATCCCGTTTTCTTCAACCCTCACCTGCCGGCAGCTAATTTTTTTTTCCCAAGTGTTATTTATTTTTTAATAGTTACACTAATAATTCCATCTTTAATTCATACAGTATGTCAACATAGATCTTGTGCTATCATAATTAATATTTTAACCAATGTTACAATAATCACACTTTCTTTATAAATTGAAAATAATTTCCTCTTATATTTATTATCTTTATAACCATTTTGATTGATTTCTTTATATATTCATCTATTCAAGTTTAACTTGTTTTATTTTCTAACCATTTATAAAATAAATCCCATATCATATAATGTTTAGTTTCTTCTTTTTCTTTAATTTCCAGTGTTAATCTATTCATCTCTACATATTCAAATATTTTTTCAATCACTTTTCCTTCTGCTGGTATTTTATTCTTTTTTGAATTCTGCACAAATACAATCCTAGCTGTTAATATATGTTTCTTCTTTGCTATAACATTCAGGTATCATCCCTAATAAAAATATTTCAGGTTTCAAATGTATATGTTTCTTTAGCATTTTTATCCAACCATGTTTCTATTTTTGTCCAATATGTTTTAGCTTCTGTGCATGTCCACCCATATGGTAATATACTTCAGGTTCATGATGACACCTCCAGTATTTGGCTGATTTATCTTTAATTTTAGCAACAAAAATTTCTAAGTGGATTTATGGACTATGTGGAGATGGATAGACTCATGATGAAATGAAATGATAAAGAAGGATCAGATTACTACTCAATCTGGAATATTTGGTATCAATGGATAGACAGTAAAACGTGATAAATAAAGGTCAAAAGAGGAAATAATATCGGCATATTGATATATAGGTAGAACCAGTAGTGGGATTCAATTTTTTTTACTACTGGTTCTGTGGGCGGGGCTTGGTGGGCGTGGCAAAAGAAGGATACTGTAAAATCTCCATTCTACAAAATCCCATTCCCTCCCCACTCTACTAACCTGCTTTCCAGCTCCATTCCTCTATAAAGGACAACAAAAGAAGACCCAGCCAATCAGCTGGGACTCGGGAGGCAAACAATAGATGGGAGGGGGCCAGTCAGAAGGGGCATTTGCCAGTTCTCCAAACTACTCAAAATTTCCACCATTGGTTCTCCAGAACTGGTCAGAACCTGCTGAATACCATCTCTGGTTGGACAAATGAGAAGCCATTGAAATTGAGAAACTGTCAGAAAATGGAGATTTAGATAAATATTCATACTTAATTTATAATATTTATGTAGCTATACTTATATTGTATACTTAAAAATGTATAACTTATCTCCTCTTAAAACTATGGCATACAGAGCACAGTACATAGACAATATTTATATAAATTTATTTCTAATCATATATATATATATCTATCTCATATATACTCGCATATAAGCCGATCTCGCGTATAAGCCGACCCTTAAAAAACTGCCCCCAAATGAGGAATTTTGCAAAAACTCGCATATAAGCCGACCCCCAAATACCATGGTGTGTTGTTTGGGCTAACAACAAAAGAGTATCATTATGCAATGCACTGATGAAGGTTCATTATCAAAGCATTTGTGTAGGAAACAATATTAAGTTAATTACCCGGTATGTAAAAAATCTGATGTTGCACGTGACGATCGCAAACACAAAAGCGGTCACGTGAATGATTAACTCATCACAGCATGTTATGATCAGGTGATAGAAAAAGCAAAATGGAGGCGCCCAGAGTAAAAAAAATGTGCTTAATTAGACATAATTATGTTGCAATTTATTTGAGTTACAGTTAAAATTAATATTGAAATTGAGTTGAAGTTTGTCGGAATTAACTTTATTTAGTGCAGTCTCAATTTTTATGGCTGTATGTGTGACTGAATGGTAATATCGATGATATTGCGTGATCTGAGAAGTGGCGTCATGTCAGTTCGTTTGTGTGAGATCATCTCTTCTATTCATGCTTTCACCAGACTGTCAATCATTTGGAAGCCTGCACTCTCAAATATAAAGATCTCCACGCCACAAGCCAGGCAAACACCTGGGCACAAACAGACTCCCCTTGATACCTCCAGCTCAAACACCCCCCCCACCAGGCACCCAGATGAAACCTGGCTTCCTCATAGATAATAGCCGTCCTTTCACACGAAGCCAAGCTGCACTGAAAGCCTCCAATACAGGAACACAGTGTTGCCAGCCAATCAAAGCCACAAAACAGACAGAAGAAACCAGAAACACCAATCAAACAAACTCCAAGTCCAATAAACACAGACCAAGACTCCCAACCAATCAGGATGTAGAAAAAAAACATCCTGGCACAGCAATAGGCTAGCCTCAAATTTAAAACCAACGCCTGTGATAACCTGACCCACATACAATCAATACAGAAGCCTGATGATGGCAGATGAGATTCTGCTGAAACGTTGCTACAACTTTAACAGAACTACAATGACATGGGATAATACCCGAAGGAAGCTAAAAAGCACACATGTAAGTACCCGCGAAAGCCTAAGAAAACATATATATATACACACACACACACACACACACACACACGTGTGTGTGTATACATATACATATGTGTGTGTGTACTTAGTGTTAATATGTTTTTTCTTCTTGTTTGAACCATCAACGTATATATACATATATGAATTACTCTTATTAATATTATCAAGGCACTGTGAACTAGTATTACTGATTCTATAAACAACTGTTAAGTGTAAATTGTGGATATTGTATTTTTTGTACTGTCAAGAAAATGTGTTGAAATGGTATTGACATATCTTCTATTATATGAATTTTTGTAAACTTTTTAATATTCTGAAGTTTTGTAAACTTTTTAATATTTTGAATTTCAATAAAGAATTTTTTAAAATTAAAAAAAAAACTTTCTAAGTGGATCTCTTTTTTATTCAGGGCATACAGTTATCTCAGTGTGTTTCTCAGTCCCCTTGTCCAGATAAAACCCTTGGTTTAGTGATGGCTTCAAGTTACAACAGCATTGAAAAAAGTGGCTTATGATCATTTTTCACACAGCGTGTGATCAAATATGTCAGTCAAATATTAATCCATTCTGATCACACCCCTGTGGAAATAAAAATAAACGAAGACACCCTGCTCAGAAATAATATTAAGTATAATGAAGGTCAACTTAACAACTGTTGATTTAGTTACCATTTGGAGTTACAACGGCACTGAAAAATGGGATTTGTGGCTGTTTTTCCATACGAGCATTGCAGCATTCCCATAATCACACAATCAAAATTCAGACACTTGGCAACTGACTCATATTTAAGACAGTTGCAGTGTCCCGGGATCATGTGATAATCTTTTGTGACCTTCTGATGAGCAAGGTCAACAGGGAAGCTGGATTCACTTAATGACTGTGTTACCAGTGGTGAGATTTAAATAATTTAACAACCAGTTCGCCCAGGGTCAGGTTGGTTGTCATGGGAGGCATGCACCCTCCTCGTCCTCTAGGTCTGCTGCAATTAAGGATGAGCCTCCTGCCACGGCCAAACTATGGAACAGAATTTACTTTCAAAAGTTGTGGGAGCTTCATCCCTGGGAGCTTTCAAGAAGAGACTGGACTGCCATCTGTCTAAATGGTGTAGGGTCTCCTGCTTGGCCAAGGGGGGGTTGGACTAGATGACCTACAAGGTCCCTTCCAACTCTGTTAATGTCAACTCATAAAACACACCTGGTCTCCTTTTGAATTTCCATAAGAAGAGGTGGGGGGAAACGTACCAATCCAGTTGGAGGGATGTGATCTCTAGAGCCTGAGAATGAGATTTATGACACAGCAGCCGTGAAGGTGCTCCAGTTGGAGAATGTCATTTATGACACATCCAGGGGGAAACAGGGTCATAGATGCACCGTAGATTACGTGAGGCAGAGCTGGCTTTGTTAAGATAAGTGCCGACATGTTTCTCCTAATAAATAATTGGATTTCTTTTGAAGTTTGGCTTGAGGCTCATGATTTGATTAGGGCATTCATAGGAACCCTGACAGTTAATCTGTTAAATCTGTTAAATCCAAATGCGGTGACATTAGCAATAATAACAACAACTGTTAAAATAATAATGACAAGTACTTCTGATTAATGTTTATTTAGTTCGTTTATATTGCTGCTTACATGAAGTGGGACACTTCTCAAAGATTTCTCTTCAGTTGATGGACTGCCTGTCTCTAAAGCTTACTTTTCCAGAAATAAAAGCCATTTTTCTTATGTTTTATCATTTTGCTTCAAGATTGCAGTGAATACATTCACAGCTGGGAAGCTGTCAAAGATGAGGCAAGAAATAGAAGAAATAAAAATGCCAAATTAAAATTTTTTTTGTTGGTAGTTCTTGACTTACAAACAGAGGTGTGATTCAGCCACTTCAGACCGGTTCGATTGAACCGGTTGTTAATTTTTTGTGCAGTTCAGAGAACTGGCTAATTGCACCACTGGCTGATCCCGCTCACCCATCCCGCTCCACCCTTCCCAGTCACTCCTTATCTCACCCTCCCTGCCTTGGTTGTGGCCTAACAGCTGCTGCTCTCTGGCTCCCTTGCTCGCTAGCTCACTTGCCTTAACCACGTAGCCCCATGGCCCAGCCTTTGCTCGAGCCTGCTACATAGCCCAGCTTCCTGCCAAGCTTGCTTTGCCATTCTCCACTGGCTCCTATGTGGCCTAGCTACCTGCTTGCCTGGTGAGCCTTCCTTTGCCTCTTTGCCGATGCAAATGGCCTGCAACTGCTGCCTTTTTGCTGGCATGAATGTCCTGCTTCCACTGCCTCTTTGGCAGTGGTGAACGGCCTTGCAACTGCTGCCTCTTTGCTGGTGCAAACAGCCCGATCTTTCTTGACACGGTTGTGAAGTGAATCACGCCAATTGTTAAGTTAGTAACATGATTGTGAAGTGAATCTGGCTTCCCCATTGCCCCATTGCTGGTCAGAAAGTCGTAAAAGGAGATCACGTGAACCCAAGACATCATAAATAAGAGCCAGTTGACAAGCATCTGACCCTGGGGATGCTGCAGTGGTTGTAAATGTTAAAAATGGTCATAAGTTAATTTTTCAGTCCTTTTGTAGCTTCGAATGGTCACTAGTATGAACTGTTATAAGCTGAGGACTACCTGTACAAAAGATCTTCTCTCCTGCCAGTCTCTATTGTCAAATCTTTTGACAATCTGTGTGCTTGGTGATAGCAATATTCACGGAATTTCCAAAAACCTTCTGGAGACACTGGAAATGGAACTTAATGCATCTTCCTAAGAAATTTTTGCTAAACTGATGAGCTAGTTTCCATTCCCAGGGATAAAGACACAAATCTGAAGCTTTTAGTCCAGGATTTTTCTCATCATGCTCATGTTGGCTTTCCTGAATTAATTTCTTAAGTGCTTGTAAGCAGCCATAATCTCACAAATCTGCTTTGTGAGGATAGATTGCAAATCTTGAATTTCAGGATGAGATGTGTTGGTGTGTGTGTGAGCTAATATCTGAAATACGTAGCGTGTACAGCTAGTCCTCGACTTACGATCACAATTGAACCCCACATTTATGTTGTTAAGTGATTTTAAATTTGCTAAGTGAGGTCACTCCATTTTACAGTGTTCCTCGTCTCACTTGTTCAGTGAATCACTGCAGTTCTCAAATTAGTAATACAGTTGTTGGGAATAATAAAAGGTGAATTCGCAAAAGAAATAAAATACTTAATTTTACATATAATCACTGCAGCAAGGATAGCACTAGCACAATTTTGGAAGAATGATCAAATGCCAATGGATACTTTGATAATTCAGAAGATCTTTGCGCAGAAATGGACAAACTCATTCAAAAGTTAAAGGATAAGGAAGACTCAAAATATTTTGCAGTTTGGGAAAACTGGTTTAATTGGATAAAAAATAGAAACCAGCAAATGAATAGATAGGAAAGAGAAAATAAATAGAGGTTATAATAGGAGTATTAATCAGATAGAGGAAATAAGCATTAGAAAATAGTCTTGTTGGGAATAACATTGTTCACCCTAACTGGTTTAGGTGAAATCATAACTATGAATCATAGTTAGTGTATGCAGCTTTAACTGTAAAATAGCAACTGTGGGTGTGGTTATGAAAACCATATAAAAGTAGCAAGGCTACAGCTTGCTCTCTCTCTCTCTGGCTTTGATGATCCCTGATTACTGCTTGGAAGCAAGACTGCATTGCTCGAACGGGAGAGACAACAACGGACTGATTTATTTGAACTGACAATAGGATATTCTACATGGACTTTGCTAACTGAATATCCCTGAATGGACTGACTACATGGTAAATGAATGTAGGACTGTTTTTGACTATGCTATAAACTTATACTGGAATAAAATATATTCTTGATAGCACAAGCGTATCTGTTATTTTTACTGTATGTAAATAAACATACAAGCTTAGCTCACTCATTTATCTGTGTGCCTATCTGACTAACGCTGCACATTCTGTTTAGCTTGTCTACCTAACCCTGGTTGGGGAACCCAGGCTTAACAAGTCTGATAAGAATACACCATTTAAGCAATTAGAAATGTATATGTACATGTTTTGCATTTATTGGATATGTTTTTTTGTCTTGGTTTTAGTTTAGTACAATGAAATCAAACACCATCTTCAGTGCACATCATGACCATGAAAATAAACACAAACACACATCCTTCACCGGGGTGGGATTCAAATTTTTTAACAACCGGTTCTGTGGACGTGGCTTAGGTGATGGGCGTAGCTTGATGATCATGTGACTGGGTGGACATGGCTTTGTGATCATGTTATTGGCTGGGCGTGGCCAACTCAATATCACTCACATCGAGGCACGCATCTCCTCTCCTGGCCTCTCATGACTGTGGGGATGCTGCAACAGTCGTAAGTGTGAAAAATGTTTTTTTCAGTGCCATTGCAACTTTGAATGGTCACTCTACACAAGCAAAGTACCAGCAAAGGAGGGGAAAAAAACTCCAGAGAAGTTCCTGAGACAGGAAGTCTAGTCCCGCCAAGACTTGTAATAAGGGTTAATGGAGAGGCAGTTTCTGTAAGCAACACCAGAATGTTTCCTTCCTGCCTTTCTTACAGGATTAGCCCTGTAATTTCTTCTAACAACCAGTTGTCTGGACTGCTTAGAATGTTAACAACCAGTTCTAGCGAATAGGTGCGAACAGGTAGGATCCCATCCCATCCTTCACCCTCCACACATTGAACTGAAAACCCCTGACACCACACCAACACTGCACTAGACAATAGAAGTCAACAGAGCTACTGCCCTGGGATAGAAGCTGTTTTTCAGCCTATTTGTGCTTGTTTTTACTATTCTGTACCATCTGCCAGATGGTAATAGTTCAAATAGTTAATTTTGTTTTTAACTAAATGTTTTGTAATGTGTAAATATTTTTTAATGTTCAATAAAGTTTATTTTTATTTTTTTTTAAATTAGTAACACGATTGTTAACTGAATCTGGTTCCCACTTCCTCATTGACTTTGCATGGTAGATGATCACAAAAATGGGATCATATGATCCTGGGAAACCATAACCATCATAAACATGAGTCAGTCGTCAATCATCCAAATGTAAATCGCGTGGCTGCGGGGATGCTGCAATGGTCATCTGTGTGAAAAATGGTCATAAGTCACTGTGCCATTGTAACTTGGAACGGTCACCAAATGAACTATCGTATGTCAAGGACTACCTGTATTATAATGCAGAATAATTATGGAGCAGGTGTTTCTAGATCAATTGTAATTCTTGTACAATTCTTGTAATTCTTGTAATTGTACAATTACATTTCTTGTAATTCTGTACAGTACAATTGTACCGTACGGTACAGACTGCACTGTATGGCACGAAAAATGATCTCTCTGAACTCCAGTCATAGTCTAACTAAAAATCTTGTCCATCCTAAATTGACTTGGAGTTTTGGGGAGATGGGGAAATCCCATCGGGGTCAAACCCAAAGGTGCTTTTTAGGGAGGCAACAGGACTTTCTTGATTTTTTTCTTTGAAGAAAAAGACAAGGAAGAAAACAAGAATGTCCAGTTGCCTCCTGAAAAAGCACTTTTGGGACAACCATGACCTGCATCAGTAGTGGTATTCTATCAGTTTGGACCGGTTTCACTGAACCGGTAGCTCTGATGATCAGCTGTTGGGCCCTCCCACCTGCCCCAGCTCTTTTCTGACCTTTATTTCCTGCTTTTCAACCTCAGCTGCAGAGGTGGTCTTCAGCCGGTTCTGACCAGTTCTGCAGAATCAGTAGCAGAAATTTTAAGTAGTTTGGAGAACTGGCAAATCCCACCTCTGACTGGCCCTGCCAACCCCATCTATTCTCTGCCTCCTGAGTCCGAGCTGGGTCTTTTTTGGTTGCCCTGCACAGGAGAATGGAGCTGGAAAGCAGGTTAGTGGGGAGGAAATGGGGATTTTGCAGTATCCTTCCCCCTTGCCATGCCCAGCAAGCCACGCCCACAGAACCAGTAGTAAAAAAATTTGAATCCTACCACTGCTCAGCTGCTTTGCACAGCACAGTTGATTGCTGTGCATCAACTGTTTTATACCCAGGGCTTGCAGCAGAAGGTGAGTTGCAAATGCTGCGTGCACGCAAAGTGTGAGCTCACACCGAACCAGAAGGAAAACTTTTTGAAACCCACCACCATCCTCTATATAGACCATCAGTGTCAAATGTTTCTCTGTAATAGCAACAAAGAAGTGGAAAGTTAAGAAGAATGACTGAGAACTGGGTAAGATGCTCATCAGAAAAATCCTTCGGTATCCTAACAGACAAATGTTGAGACTCCAGATGAAAGCAAAGAGAATCTTGCGTATGAATGCTATTATTCCAAATACAGCTAAACCTCGACTTACAGTTCTAATGGAGCCTGGCAATTACTGTTAGAATAGAATAACAGAGTTGGAAGGGACCTTTGAGGTTTTCTAGTCCAACCTGCTGCTGAGACAAGAAAATCTGCATAAGTGGTGGCTAGCCTTTTTGTTGTTGCGTGCCAAAAGTATGCACTTGTATGTCCTGTGCATGTGCATGCGTGCCTAAACACATAACGCAACACATGTGTGACCCCCTGCGCTCCCTCCACCCCTTGTGCATGAGTGTATCATCCCCATACTCCCCTTGCTCCCCTGCACATGCACATGTGACCCCCTGCGCTCCCCCACCCCCTGAGCATTCACACGTGACCCCCCATGTGACCCCAGACCCTGTACACATGCATGCGCATCTCCTGCATGCGCCCCGTCCCCCATGCATGCATGGCAGATACCTGAAAATCAATTGGCTGCTGGGAGGCATGCACGCATGCACAATAGAACTGAGCTGGGGTGATGGCTTGTGTGCCCACAAACCAGAATGGTTACAGGAACTGGGCATGGCTACTCTAGGGAAGAGAAGAACCAGGGGAGACATGATAGCATCTTCCAATATTTGATGGGCTGCCACAGAGAGGAGAAAAGGGGTCAAGCTATTTTCAAAGGCACCTGAAGGCCAGACAGGGAATAATAGATGGAAACTGAACAAGGAGAGATTCAACCTGGAAATAAGGAAAAACTTTCTGACAGTGAGAACAATCAACCCATGGAACAGAAGTTGCCCTCAGAAGTTGTAGGAGCTTCATCACTTGAAACCTTCAAGAAGAGATTGGACTGCCATTTGTCAGAAATGGTGTAGGGTCTCCTGCTTGTGCAGGGGGTTGGACTAGATGACCTGCAAGGTCCCTTCCAATTCTGATTATCTGTTAACTAGTTTTGGTCGCCATGATGTAAAAAAGATGTTGAGACTCGAGAAAGAGTGCAGAGAAGAGCAACAAAGGTGATTAGGGGACCAGAGGCTAAACCAGGGATGGGCTTCTGGGGGTCCTCAGGGTTCGGGAGAGCCCCTTGCTAAGATTCTGTGCAGTTCAAAGAACCCCCAAATCCCCCTCTTGGCTGATCCCACCCAGCCCTCCTCTTCCCTCCCAGGAGTCCCCAAGTTGCCCATTTGGATGCAGGTAAGTAAAGGGCCTAGACAGGGGCTCGGGGAGGGCAAAAAACAGGACAACTGGACGTTTGAGAAGGCTGGAAATGGGCCTGTTTCCAGCTTCCAGAGAACCTCCGAAGCCCGGGGAGGCTGTTTTTGCTCTCCAGGAGGCTGAAGGAAAGCTTCTGGAGTCCGGGGAGGACAAAAATGCCCCCCCTCCCATGGTACAGGAGGCCGACTAGGCCATGCCCACCATAGCCACGCTCACCCAGCAACTGGGCAGAGAACCCTTTGCTAAAATTTTCGAAGCCCATCCCTGGCTAAAGCACACAAAGAACATTTGCTGGAATTGGGTATGTCTAGTTTGATGAAAAGAATGACTAGGGGTGGCCCCAAAGAAGAGGGAATCAAGCTATTCTCCAAAGCAGCTGAAGGCAGGAGAAGAAGCAATGGATGGAAACTCATCAGAAGTTGTGAATTCTCCTACTTTGGAAGTTTTAAAGAAGAGATTGGACAACTATTTGTCTGAAATGGAATATGGTTTAGAATAAAATATAATAATGGAATTGGAAGGGATCTTGTAGGTCATCTAGTCCAACCCCCCTGCCCAAGCAGGAGACCCTACACCATTTCTGACAAATGACAGTCCAATCTCTTCTTGAAAGCTTCCAATGATGAAGTTCCCACAACTTCTGAAGGCAACAACTTCTGTTCCATCAGTTGACTGTTCTCACTGTCAGAAAGTTTCTCCTTATTTCCAGGTTGAATCTCTCCTTGTTCAGTTTCCATCCATTATTCCTTGTCTGCCTTCAGGTGCTTTGGAAAATAGCTTGACCCCCCTCCTCCTCTCTGTGGCAGCACCTCAAATATTGGAAGATGTTATCATGTCTCCCCTGGTCCTTCTCTTCACTAGACTAGACATACCTGGTTCCTACAACCATTCTTCATGTGTTTTAACCTCCGTTCCGTCCGGAAAGAAGCGCGCAAGACCGGGTTCCAGCAACAAACTCTTTTATTAAACTCACTAAGCAATGGTAACGGAACAAGAGCCCAAGCCACGGCAGCCCTTTATATAGCAGTTTGCCCGCGGCTTGTGGCCAATGACACTGCTTTAACTGTTCCTGCCGTTTGGCGGGCTAATTGAATTGGCTCTCTAACAGCCAACTCGAGAATGGCCTTTTCAGCCAATCAGAATAGGGAACTTGGAGCCTACCAAGTTGCATACAGAGCACCCCTCCCCCCTTTGTTCAGTCCAATGTGTGTTACGTAGTCACACAGGAAGGTGGTGCTTTTTCGAGTCCTGGTTGACCTGCGCAGCTCAGTCTCGGCGTGGTCTTCGAGCGGTTCGGACGGAATTGCTGTCTCTCTGGTCCTTCTCCATGGAACCTCCTGGAAAGGTGAGTCAGCCTTGCCGCTCCCGCCTGAGTCTCTCAGGCCGGTTGAGATGGTTCTGCCGCTGCCTCCTGGTTTCTCCGGGTTGGTCGAGCTGGCCTGACTGTTTCCTTCCAGGAAGAACTCGCTTCGTTCTCCTGCTCCCAGACTTCTTATTTGGGGTTCATCTAACCGTGAGTGCTCTTTTTGATTTGTTTGATAGTCTTTTTGTAGTGTTTGTTGTCTTGTTATGGGAGGTTCGTCTCTCCCTTTTTTATTATTTTGTATTTCCCCCCCTCCTTGGTTGTTTTTCGGTCGGTATTTATTTTCAGCTCTGGTGTGTTTTTTCGTTCGAGATTGCGAGAACGAAGCTGGTCAATGTGCCACTTCCATTCTCTACCATCGTCTAGGAGTAGTTGGAAAGACCAGGGGCCTGTAATTTGGGTGATCATGGCTGGAAACCACAATGGGTCCCCGGTGAGGTTTCTTGCATAGACCAGGTTGCCAATTTCAGATGTTCAGTATTTGCTGGAGGAGTCGGGGGGTTTGTCCCAGGTGTAAGTGGGGTACAGTCTGTCTAGGTAGGAACATAATTTCCTACCCATTAGGAGTTCTGCTGGGCTTTTGTTGGTTGTGCTGCTAGGGGTAATATGCTGTAGGGTTAGTAATCAGTTTAGTTTGTCTTGCACGTCTCCCTTGTCCATTTTATCTAGGCCCTCCTTAGTATACCAAACCATGTGTTCAGTGCTGCCATTTGCAGCCAGATGGGCCGGGGCCGTTAACGCATGTTGGATACCCTGGGCAGCAAGATACTGTTCGAATGCTAACGCTGTAAACTGGGGCCCATTATCTGACACTATCACATCAGGCAGTCCATGTGTAGCGAAAAGTTTGTCTAGCTGTTTCATTACTACCTCGGTGGTTGTGGAAGCCATGAAGATGACTTCTAACCAGTTCGAGGAGGCATCCACAACTATTAAGAAGGTGTTGCCTTTTGTCGGCCCAGCAAAGTCAATATGTAGTCTAGACCATGGATCCCAGGGAGTTTCCCATTCTCTGACTGGTGCCTGTGTGGGGGTAGGCCTTGGTTTTTGACAGTCATGACATGTTAGCACCCAACGTTCAATGTCTTTGTCCAGCCCTGGCCACCAGACGTAACTCCTGGCCAGGGCTTTCATTTTGACTATGCCCAGGTACCCCTCGTGCAACATGCACAGAACATCTTCCTGGGGACTGTTTGGTATAACCACCCTGTCACCCCATAAAATGTAACCTTTTTCTATAGATAGTTCAGTCTGTCAGGTGCAAAATGGCTTAAAAGTCTCAGTTTTGTTCTCCTCTGGCCAGCCCTTACCTACCCAATTCAATATACGCGCTGTCAAAGGGTCTTTTGCGGTGGCTCTCGTGACGTCCGCTGCAGTTAGCGGCAGGTCCAGACAGGTCTCTAGTTGAAGTGTGAAGATGGTTGGGGCTGGGTCCTCTTCTGTGATGGGCTGCGGGGAACAGCTCAGGGCATAAGCATGGGGGATGGCTTTCCCGGTGGCGATAAATCAGCGTGTAGGAGTAGGCAGCGAGGAATTCAGACCACCTTATCATTCTAGGTGACAGAATGTTCGTAGTTGGCTTGTTGCCTGCTAGGATTCCTAACAGGGGCTTGTGATCAGTGATGATCAAAAAAGTTCTACCGTAAAGGTACTCATGGAATCTTTTGACTCCGGCGATGATTGCGAGGGCTCCTCTGTCGAGTTGGCTGTAATTGCGTTCTGACTTGGAAAGCATTTTTGAATAGAAAGTTACTGGTACCTGTCTGCCATCTGGTAGCTTGTTTTTGAATAGAAAGCTACTGGTACCTGTCTGCCATCTGGTAGCTTGTGGCTCAGGATTGCGCTGATCCCAAAAGGCGATGCATCACAGGTGACCATCAAAGGCAGGGTATTGCTATACTGGATTAAAATAGTGTTAGATGTTAATAGGTCTTTGATACCCTAAAATGCTGCTTGTTCCCGGTGACCCCATGTCCAGGCATTTTTTTTATATAGCAATCGATGTAGGGGTTCTGCTATGGTTGCCTTATGGGGCAGGAACACATTGTAAAAATTTATGAGACCTAGGAATGCTTGAAGGTCAGTTTTGTTCCTAGGTCTAGGTGCATCCTTGATTGTCTTTATCTTTTTTCGGTGGGGTGTATGCCTTGTTCATCTATTAAATAGCCCAAAAACCCAACCTGGTTGGTGGCTAGATAACATTTCTCTCATTTTACTTTGAGGCCTGCGTCTCTAAATCGTCTTAAAACTTCCCTCAATCTGTTCTCTAGTTGGTTGGTGTTTTTTGCTGAGACCAGAACGTCGTCAAAATAAGGGTCGACTCCCTTGGTTCCATTTAACAGGCGCTCCATGAGGCTTTGGAACATGCCTGGGGCAACGCTAATGCCAAACTGGAGATGGTTACACTTGAATGCCCCTCTATGTGTCACAATAGTCTGTGTCTCTGCGGTAATGGGGTCAACGGTTAGTTGGTACGCCTGTGAGAGATCAAGCTTCACAAAAATTTTTCCTCCCCCTAGTGAGTGCAGTAAATGTTGCACTACCGGTACTGGGTATGCGCTTTGTTGGAGTGCATGGTTTAGGGTTGCCTTATAGTCTCCGCAGATGCGCACTGACCCATCTGGTTTCACAGGAGTAACGATGGGTGTTTCCCACCTGGCATGGTTGATTGGCTCCAACACCCCTTGAGCTATTAATTTGTTTAGTTGTTCATCAATTTTTGGTTTTAAAGCAAACGGGACGCATCTGGCCTTTAAATGGATGGGGGCTTTTTTCGGGTCTAGGCTAAATGAAACTGGGGTCCCCTTGTACTTGCCTAGGGTCCCGTCGAAAACATCCTGGAATTCTTGTAGCAGGCTCTCCTCCCAGTTGGCTGTGGCAATGCGGTTTATCCTGGTCATCCCGATTCCCAGGGGTGCAAACCATTCGATCCCTAGCAGACTAGGGCGATCACGGTCGATGATGGTCACAGGCAAGATTTCGGCATGATTCTTAAATTCGACTAGGAAATGTCCAAGGCCTACTACCGGGATTCGATTTCCCTGGTAGTCTTTAAAAATCAGTCTTTGTTTCTGTAATTCTTTTTGTTTAATGTCCAGTATCAGGCGCCGGATGGTATTCCAGGATACCATAGATAGAAAAGACCCTGAGTCCACTTCCATCTCACAGGGCTTTCCTTCGATGCTCACTTCTATCCAGACCTTCTTCCCATTTTCTGCCCTGGCATTTCTGATGGTGACCGTCTGGTGCATTTCCTCTCTGTCACTGGTTCTTTTGCTTCGGTTCCATCTGCTTCCAGCTTGTCTTTCTTCATGTCTGGGGTGGGGTGCTGCTGCGTCTTTTAGGACTATAGCTCTTTTTGTTTCAGCAGACCTTTTCGATGTGCCCCTGTTTGTTACAAGCCCTACAGATTGCGTCGAGGAACCTGCATTCAGCTCGCGGGTGATTGTCCCCGCATCCCGCACACTGAAACACCCGCCGGTTTCTTCTCTTTTTCCACCATTTCTTGTCTGATTGAAGTCTATGGACATCTTCATTTTCGTCCTTGGTATCGCTCTGGGATTTGAGATCTTTGTAGTGTGCTGTCGCTGTGGGCTGTTTCTTGCCTCCCTCTGCCTTCTTCTCTCTGGCTTGGCTTGGCAGATCTGGAATCGCATTCATTTGGCGCATGGTGGCTGCTGACTTCTTTGCTGCTTTGGCAGCGGTTGCCTCTGCAATAGCCTCGGCCACGGTTATGTTTGGTCTATTCAGCAGCTTACTCTGAAGGGTAGTGTCCTTCAACCCGAGGACCACGCGGTCCCTCATGGCCTTGTCCATGTTCTGGAACTCGCAGGCTCCTCCGATGTGTCTCAGGGCTGCCACAAAATCTATGACAGTTTCATCTTCCTTCTGGTCTCTCTTGTATAACTCGTGTCTTTTTATCAAGTTGGAGACCACAGGTGCATAGTGTGCTCGGAGCATTCTGTTCAGCTCGGGCCAAGTCATTTGTCTGACATCTCTGGGTTTAGCCAGCGCCTTCGCCATTTTAAAGATGGCTGGTCCGCAGTGTGTAAGGAAGACAGCCCTCTTCCTTTGGTCAGAGATTTCCTGCAGTTCGTTGCTTTCCAAAAACATGAGAAAGCGATCGATATACGACTCCCAATCCTCCTCATCAGGATTGAATGGTGTGGGCAGCGTGTTGTTACCGGCCATCTCTCTCACTCGGTTCAGATCGCCACATGCTTTGGTCTCGCTCTTCCATGACGATCCCATCTTCTTAGCCAGTGTTCCATCCAAAAAGAAGCGCGCGAGACCTGGTTCCAACAACAAACTATTTTATTAAACTCACTAAGCAATGGTAACGGAACAAGAGCCCAAGCCATGGCAGCCCTTTATATAGCGGCTTGTGGCCAATGACACCGCTTTAATTGTTCCCGCTATTTGGCGGGCTAATCGGATTGGCTCTCTAACAGCCAATCCGAGAATGGCCTTTTCAGCCAATCAGAATAGGGAACTTGGAGCCTACCAAGTTCCATACAGAACAACCTCCATTCCCCTAATCATTTTGGTTGCTGTTCTCTGCATTCTTTCCAGCATCTTAACATCTTGTTTATAATGCAGTGATCCAAACTGGATGCAGTTTTCTAGATGTGGTCTTTCTACTAAGGCTTTGTAGAATGGTACTGATATCTCATGTTTCCTGCTTGAGCAGAGGTTTGGTCTAGGCCTCCAAAGTCCCTTCCAACTGTTATTTATTTATTTATTTATGTATGTGCCATCTGCCCTTAACAGATGTCCTTAACAGATAATCAGAGTTGGAAGGGACCTTGTAGGTCATCTAATCCAACTCCCCGCCCAAGTAGGAGACCCTACACCATTTCTGACAGATGTGAGTCCAATCTCTTCTTGAAAGCCTCCAGTGATGATGCTCCCACAACTTCTGAAGACAACTTCTGTTCCATGGGTTGATTGTTCTCACTGTTCTCAGAAAATTTATCCTTATTTCTAGGTTGAATCTCTCCTTGATCAGTTTCCAGCCATTATTCCTTTTCTGGCCTACAGGTGCTTTAGAAAATAACTTGACCCCTTCCTCCCTGTGGCAGCCCCTCAAATATTGGAAGATCGCTATCATGTCTCCCCTGGTTTTTCTCTTCACTAGACTAGCCAAGCCCAGTTCCTATAACTGTTCTTTGTATGTTTCCAGCCCCCTCATCATCCTGGTTGCTCTTCTCTGTACTTTTTCTTGAGTCTCAATATCTTTTTTATAATGTGGTGACCAAAACTGGATGCAGTACTCTAGGTGTGGTCTTACTAAGGCTTTATAGAGTAATATTAATACCTCCCTTGATCTTGATTGTATCCCTTGTTAATTCAATTTAGGATTGAATTGGCTTTTTTGGCGGCTGCTTCACACAGCTGGCTCCTAATTAGCTGGTTGTCCACTAAGACTCCAAGTCAGTTTTGACTTTGCAACTCTTTGCAAGATTTTGTCTGTCACATTAGAATATAGGGCCTGACTTAAAAAGAAGTCGGAAGAAATAAAACATTCAGAATCAGATCTTTATTGCATAATGATTCTGGGCATAATGAAGCTGGGGAAATTTCATGCTGTCTCTGCTCCGTGGAATAGTATCATCAGACTGCAGCTTTACTCTTGCTCAGCTGATTGTGCAATTTTACAAACTGCTCTGTCAGCGGGTTTTTGAGCAATTAGCCATGAATATGGAATTAAAAACAGACAAGCACACCTTTGAAAAGTAACTTGCACCAACCTTGAAGACAAAGTGACATTTTGAAGCTAAAGATTTTGTAGAAGCCAATCAGAAAAAAAACATCTTTTTAAACTTGTATTCTTTACTGACATTTCAAAGAAGTCTTTGAATTATAATAGTTTGTTTAGTGACCGTTCAAAGTTAGAATGGCACTGAAAAAAGTGACTTATGACTATTTTTCAGATAGTGATCCACACCAGGTTCCTCAGCTTCTTTCACCGTTGGGATGGCCAGCCTTGAGTACAGCCAAGAAGGAAAAATGACCATTCCCAAACCTGGATATTTAAGGATGGCCTTCAGCTGCCATAGCAGTGGGCTAGGAAAGAGATGGAGCTCATTCACGAGGATAGGTCCCTCAGCATCTTCATGTCACAGTCAACAAGAGGTCAACTTTGATACATTGATTTTCCAAGCATCCACATTTCAGGTTTACGTGGGAAGCTGAAAAAAAATATGCTTTAATTGCTTAATGAAGAGCAGAAAAGGGGCTGCGTTTGGCTGTGTAAGCTCCAAAAATCATCTCTCAACCATTTCTGAGTGTTGTCCTATTTTCTCCCTTCATTCCCATTCCTGTTTGAGCCCTTGATGGCCCAGATATTCAATGTAGGGCCAAGCCATTGCCAAGAATGTCTGCAGGGTAATTATTAAAATCATTGGGGATGCTGCAGCAGTGTGATCAAATCTTTCCTTGGTTTTATGTGTTTGTGTGTGGACAGGTAGACTTATGACCACCATGGAGCCCAAAATTTTGGCTGTGAAATGAGACATTTGTGAAGTGAGTTTTGTCCCACTTTTACAACCTTTCTCACCATGGTTGTTAAGTGAAACACTGTCTGCAGTTGATAAGGGAGCAATACGGTTGTTTAAGTGAATCTGGCTTCCCTCTGGATTTTGCTTGTCAAAAAAGTGCAAAAGGGGATCACGTGATCTTGGGACACTGTGACGGTCATAAGTAGGAACTAGCTGCTAGCATCTGGATTTTGATCGCCTGAGCAGGAGGATGCTAGAAAGGTTGTAAGTGTGAAAAAAGGGTCATGTACGTTACAGTGCCATTGTAACTTTGAACCAGTGGTGGTATTCTACCAGTTTGGCCCGGTTCTGCTGAGTCGGTAGCAACGATAAGCAACAGAGACTAAACCAGTTCTTTGAACCGCTCTGCTGTTGGGCCCACCTGCCCACCCAGGCACCCATACTCACCTTTATCCTCTGAATTTGAAGCGTAGCTGCTTTGTGTGGAACAGCAGAGTGCCGTGCAGCAGCTGCTGAAGCAACTGGGAGAGTGCAGGCTTTCCGGAAGTGAGTTAGAATGCCTCTGTGCAAAGTGTATGTTTGGCGTGCGCACGCAAAGTGTGAGCACGCGTGCAAAGCACGTTCACCAAGCCATACCCACCAAACCGGTGGTAAAAATATTTGAATTCCACCACTGCTTTAAACCATCACTAAATGAACTGTTGTAAATTGAGAACTACCTGTACTCCCAATAAGAGGTTGCTTAAATTAGAGGGCCATGTATTAAGATTTGGATGGCATGGCTACCTATGGTACGATAAAAATGAATCTAATGTTGATTTTAATAACCATTTTGTTAGACGTGGCAGACTAAAATTTGGAATAAATATAAACAAGGCTCTCCCATCTCATTATCAGTTTCTGCGCGCCCCATTTTCCGCCCATTTTGATCCCCACCGCCTGGAATGGGCGGAAAATGGGGTGTGCAGAGGCTGAAAATGAGATGCGGAGACTGAATATGGGGCGTGTCAATGGCTCAGGCCTTAATGGCCCATTGATGGAGGGGTGAGGGGTGGAGGCACTGAGTTTTTGCCTCTCTGAGTTTCTACTTCTCTTTTAGGGGAAATATTCTGCCTTTTTAGTATATCATAAAGTGTTTCATTTTTCTAGGGTGGGTTATAACTTCCAACAGTGATAAGATAGCCCCATGTCCAATCTTTGGGGGGCTGTTGGAGAGAGGAGGAGAGGGGCTCATGCTATTTTCCAAAGCACCTGAAGGCCAGACAAGGAATAATGGATGGAAACTGATCAAGCAGAGATTCCAGCTAGAAATAAGGAGACATATTCTGACAGTTTAATCTTTCCGCTAGCTTAAACTTCTGCAGAAGCCACAGAGAAGTTATCCAGAGTAGGCCCGTGTCAGAGAAGTTATGCAGGGTAGGCCCGCCGTTTGTTCCATTTAACCTTACAACATAATTTGCTGAACTGGATCCTGACAGGAAAATGCCCCACGGGCATAGATGTGGAATGGGAAGCAGATTTTCCAAAAGAGGCAGGGCAAATTTAAATCCTTTGGGTAGATCCTGCCCATGGGAACAAAATTGGGAAAGCAAAAAGATTTTGCAGGCAGAAGTTTTACCACAGAGCAGACAGACTCCTTGGAGAAGCTGCACAGAAATGCTGGTACTAAGCTTGATTTTCCTCACTTTCCTCCTCTGTCTCCTGGTTGTCCAACTGGTGAGGCTCCAGTTTCAGAGAAGACACTACCCACCTGGACCGACCCCTCTGCCTTTCATTGGATGTTTATGGCATCCCAAATTTTTTCAACTTAACCGGGAACTCTTGACGGAGGTAAGAATTTTCTATCCCTTTCACCAGCTGATTAACTCAGATCAAAAAAATGAAGTATTGGCCTGCCATTTGTCAGAAATAGTATAGGGTCTCTTGCTTGGGTGGGAGGGGTTAGACTAGATGACCTACAAGGTCCACTTCCAACTCTGTTAATCTGTTATTGTTTGGAGAGAGATGCGCCGATACATATTTAGCAACAAAGAAATGAAGGTATGGAAGATGGCCCTTCAGAAGTAGATACGGGTAGTCCTCAACTTATAACAGTTCATTTAGGACTGTTCAAAGTTATGATCAAAATTCAGAAGTTTGGCAACAATACAGGTAACGACAGAACAGAAAAATAGATAACAACAGAACAGAACAATACAGATAAAAACAGAACAGAACAATACAGGTAATAATAGAACAGAACAATACAGGTCACAACAGAACAGAGCAATACAGGTAACAACCAAACAGAACAATACAAGTTAGTCCTTGACTTACAACAGTTCATTTAGTGACCATTTAAAATTAAGATGGCATTGAAAAATGTGACGTATGACTATTTTTCACAGTTATGACTTTTATAGCATCCCAGTGATCACATGATCAAAATCCGGACATTTGGCAACTGGTTCGTATTTACGACCATTGCCATGTCCCCAAGGTCACGTGATCCCCTTTTGTGACCTTCCGACATGCCAAGTCCATGGGGGAAGCCAGGTTCATTTAACAACTGTGGGTCTAACTTATCAACAGCAGTGAGTCTCTTAACAACCATGGCCGGAAAAGTGGTAAAAGAGGCCAAAAGGCCATTTAAAAAGATGTCTCACTTTGCAACAGAATTGTCGGGCTCAATTGTGGTCATAAGTCGAGGCCCTGCCATTTATTGCTAAGTGGCACCGTGGCTTTTGTGTTGTAGCCAAAAGAGTGGGAGGGTCAAATCTATTTTTCTTTTTTGTAAGAGCTACTCTTTGCGCTCACCGTGTTTTCTAATTGGACAACTCTTGATCTTTTTTGATAACGCAATAATAGCCACACACACAAAAAAACTTGAGCTAAATTTTTAGCAATTTCTGTTGGTCCTCTTCCAACGTCAATATCTCTGGTCATTTTGTATACTGAAACATGTGCAATATGTGCTATAATAGAGAAACTGGTAACAATAAAAAGGTACCTCCACTGCAGTGGTGGTATGCTACCAGTTCGGCCCAGTTCACCTGAACCATTAGTAAAATAAAAGTTACGACAGCCTCTTGCAGTCCTCTGCTGTGTTGAATGCCAATAAGAACAGTGTTTAAACAATCTGCCTGTGGTTCCAGAGTCCTCATAGGCCCAGAGGCCTGGTATCAAAAAAGAATAGAATGGAATGGAATGGAATGGAATGGAATGGAATGGAATGGAATGGAATG
>BLBF01000040.1:1241059-1251276 GCA_015471245.1 Laticauda colubrina | reverse complement strand
TTAAAGTTGTAGCAACGTTTCAGCAGAATCTCATCTGCCATCATCATCATTCCTAATAGATAACAGCCGTCCTTTCACATGAAGCCAAGTTGCACTGAAAGCCTCCAGTGCAGGAGCAGAGTGTTGCCAGCCAATCAAAGCAACAAAACAGACAGAAGAAACCAGAAACACCAATCAAACAAACTCCAAGTCCAATAAACACAGACCAAGACTCCCAACCAATCAGGATGTAGAAAAAAAACATCCTGCCACAATAATAGGCTAGCCTCAAATTTAAAACCAACGGCTGTGAGACCCTGACCCACATACAAACTCTATACAGAAGCCTGATGATGGCAGATGAGATTCTGCTGAAACGTTGCTACAACTTTAAAAGCACTACAATGACGTGGGATAAAACCCGAAGGAAGCTGAACAGCACACATGTAAGTACCCGCGAAAACTTTATACATATATTATTTGAAACCAGGAACTAACTCTATACAGAAGCCTGAGGATGGCAGATGAGATTCTGCTGAAACGTTGCTACAACTTTAACAGAACTACAATGACATGGGATAATACCCGAAGGAAGCTAAACAGCACACATGTAAGTACCCGCGTAAGCCTAAGAAAACAAATACACACACACACACACACACACACATTTGTTTTCATAGATTTTCACAGGTAAAGGTATGCAGGTCTTGGTGTGTTCAAGTCTTTTCCCATGTAAGATTGAGAGTATCTTGGCAACATTTCAATGAGGTCCCATTCGCCAGCTTCAGGCTGGTACTTTTGGCTTTGTGCTTGTGCGAGCAAAGCATGAATGGAGCTGCCGTCTTCCTGTACATACTGGTGGGTAGGTTGGCTATGCTGTCATTTCTTGATTGGTTGATGGAGTTGATGTTTGTAGATTGGCTGGCTTTTTCTTAAGAACATGTGTGGCTGAGATATTGGCTGTGTATCTATCAGCCCCCTGTGTTGTAATGACCCGGGTAATGGGCTGTGTGATGACCTTCTGAGTTATATTGTTTTGACATCCTGGGTCTTGTGCTGTAATCTCCTGGGTTGTTTGCTGTGTTGTAACATCCTGAGATTTTGTGGTGTAACCTCCTGTGTTCCGTGATGTGATATCCTGAGCGGGTGGCTGTGATCTGGTGTTCCGGGTTTTGGTTTGGCTCCAAGTTTGAGGCCTGGCTATGTGTTCATGGTGTATATCAGTTTGCTTGGTTTGGGGGTTGGGGTGTGTGGCAGCTGGTGATGCAGCTGTGGTCTGGTTTCTGGATGGTGGTTGCATTTCCTCCATGGGCTGGGTTTGGGTTTGAGTCTGGTGAGATTGGTGGTGGTGTCATGTGTTGTTTTGGGTCCGGTGTTGGTCTTTAAAGCATAAAGCTTGCTGTGAGGATTATGGATTTAAACTATAAGGTGTTATATATTGTCCTACACAAAGGGGAGAATGTTAGGAATTGATAGTCACCTAACAGTTGGGTTGGAAATATATAAACCAGGATAGACATTTAATACTGTCTCTTTAAGGGAATGATTAAATTGTAATTGGGGTGTGGTTCCTCAAATGACCATAAAATAGAGCCAGAAACATGGTTTCGTAGTTGCTAGATGTTCTGATGTTTGATGTTGTTTGGTTTGTATTTTTCCCTATTGACAGTTGCTGATCATCATTCTTCTTGGATTGCTGTGAGTCTGTTTACTGAACTGTTTATGATACTGGACTTTGTTATTTGGATTATCACTGGACTGAAAACTGATTGCTTTAACCATGTATGACTTGGACTGTTTGTTGGACTTTGATTAACCGTTTACTGGAAGTAAAACCTACATTTTACTATTCAGTGTATCTGTATGCTGGTTGTGTGTTATTCAACATCATTCTCACTATGCTTCTCTGAAAGCACTCATTATCCTAATGGGGAATACCTCAACAAACAGCTAATGTTTTTTAATTATTTGTATTGTGTTTGAATTTTTTCCTGCCTCATGGTTTCTTTTTCTATCTGGGGAGGGGGACTTCCTTCATTGCTTTAGTGGTTTCTGGTACTGTCTTTTTGGGGTGTACTTCCAAGAGGCAGGATGCAACCTTGGCACTGATTTTTTTTACTGCCTTTCTGGGGGGCATATGATCTTTTCTTAAATCTAGATGATTTCCTTAGGCTATCTTGTGAGGTGAGTGAGACCAGCTGGTATCTTTAAGTGGTGCAAATGGAGCTAAGGATTGTTTCTCCTGGGTGTGCCCTTTCTGGAAAGCTTAAATGGCCTCTCTGCTAAAGGGTTTCACTTTATGAGCAAGAGTTGGCTATTGATACTTATCATTGCATTTTAACTATTTTAATTTTTCAAGATGCTCTTGCACCCTGCCTGATTTGTAACTCTGGCTTGCAGGTCTTTTTAATCAAATTATTGGTACTTGCCTACCCAGCTGGTCATTGGGGCAGAGAACTGGTTATTAAATTATTTGAATCCCACCCCTGATTTCCATCCATTGCTTCTTATCCTGCCTTCAGGGTTGACTGCCTCTTCTTTGTGGCAACCCATCAAGGACTAGAAGATGCTATTGTGTCATCCTTAGTCTTTCTCCACAGGCCCTATGCAATCTTTGCAAGAGGCATGCCAGTCACTGAGTCCCTCTTTCTCTTTGCAGGAAAACCCATGAATCCTTCTTTCGCCCTGAACCTCGCGGTTTCCAACGTGATTTGTGCACTAGTCTTTGGCCATCGTTTCTCCACAGAAGACGAGACTTTTCATAAACTGCTGGAAGCCATTGAGAAGATTTTCAATGTCTCTGACAGTATCGCGAGTAACGTGAGTTGATCCCTTCTTTTCTTTTTCTTTAGAGAATCAAAATGTTACAGTCACTGAAGAGGCTTAGAGGTTGTTGGTCAAAAAAACCAATGGGTACTAAAGGCTAGCTGGGAAGCAGTCCTATCTGCAGCGAGAAGAGTCCCCCCAAAAATCAAAATGGTAGCCACGATGGGGCAATAAAAAACCCAGCCCCCTGTTTTGTGGGTCACACAGATGTGAAAGGGATTAAATTGTGGTGGTTGCCATATTTCTCATCCTATCCTTGCCGAGTGAGATTGGTTGGGTTTCCCGTACAGATCGTCTTTGAATTACAACCATCATTGTTGTCACTTATGTTGATCGTAAAACTTTTCGTATTGTTTATAAAATTGTGTAACAAATCATCTGCAGATTCTTAGTCATCCAGGTCATGGTTGTTCCAAAGGAGCTTTTTCAGGAGGCAACTGGACTTTCTTGTTTTTTCTTTGAACATATATTGCTTCTCATGCTGAGGACACAGATAAACCTCCAAGTGCTTCAATGACCCTCCAAAAGGCTGCAAGTGACTAACTGTCTACAAGGAATATTAATCCTTCCATCCCCCCACTATCTACTGAAGAAGCTTCTTGGATGAGAAGCGTAACCTCTTCAAGGAAAATCCTGTTGCATTTTGGGGACAAGGACAGCTACATTTTTAAGATGAAAAATCCCTGCTAATGATACTGTCTGATGTTCCCCTCTAAGGGGAAATAATAATCTTAGACTTTAATCTAAGGGATAGTTACATCAATTTCAGTGGTAGGATTCAACACAATTTACTTTCGGTACTGTGGGTGTGGCTTGGTGGGCATGGCAAGGGAAGGAAACTATAAAATATCCATGTCCACTCCAATCCAGGGGGAAGGAGGCAGAGAATAGATGGGGGTGTGGGTCAGTCAGAGGTGGTATTCTAAACTACTCAAAATTTCTATCGGTTCTCTGAACTCCTCAAAATGTCCTCTATCAGCTCTCCAGAACTGGTCAGAACCTGCTGAATACCACCTCTGATCAATTTTGAAATTTTAGACGAAATGGTTTTTGTGTGTAGTTTTATTTGGATGGATGGAAATTAATCCAGGAGAGAAGCAA
The DNA here is from genome assembly GCA_015471245.1 of Laticauda colubrina. Taxonomy (NCBI): domain Eukaryota; kingdom Metazoa; phylum Chordata; class Lepidosauria; order Squamata; family Elapidae; genus Laticauda; species Laticauda colubrina. The sequence goes on along the minus strand of BLBF01000040.1, from coordinate 1,247,370 downwards.
CCTGGAATTAAGGAGAAACTTCCTAACAATGAGAACAATTAACCAGTGGAACAGTTTGCATTCAGAAATCGTGGGCAGTTCCATCATTGGAGGTTTTTAAGAAGAGACTGGACAGCCACATGTCTGAAATGGTATAGGGTCTTCTACTTGAGTAAGGGGTTAGACTAGAAGACCTCCAAGGTTCCTTCCAGCTCTATTCTGATGAATGGATGGATGGATGGATGGATGGATGGATGGATGGATGGATGGATTTAACGAGAGACCGGGAATACTGCTTCAGTATTGTGTTCTACTAAAATAAAATGAAAAATTGCCTGGACATTCTCAGAAACCCTGAAAAAATAATACAATGCTGAGATATTTGCAAATACAACAGCAAAACCAAAAGATAAGAGCAATAAAAATAAGAAAAAATAAAGAAAGAAAAATAAGGAAATAACTATTCACTGTCACTATTTTTTTTATGACTCTTCCTCCAAGGGTGTTCAAAATAACTAGAATTTAATTCATTCTTTAGTTAATGAAGTAAGATAGAATGTTTTGAGTCACATCAAAGACTCGATAATTTTTGCCAAGAATATTCTCAAAGATTGTTCTCAACAATTTTGCTCTCAAATAGCAATAGCACTTAGATTTGTATACTGCTTCACGGTGCTTTACAGCCCTCTCTAAGTGGTTCACAGAGTCAGCCTATTGCCTCCAACGATCTGGGTCCTCATTTTACCCAACTCAGAAAGATGGAAGGCTGAGTCAACCTTGCGCCTGGTGAGATTTCGATTGCCAAATTGCAGGGTGCTGGCAGACAGCAGAAGTAGCCTGCATGCTGCATTCTAACCACTGTGCCACCACGGCTCTCAGTTCCTCTTGCCTGTTTAATCCTTATTTTTTATTTTATCAATATGGCTTCCTAGCTCAGGTGATGTTACTTCTCTTCCACCAGCTGTACAATACTTTCCCCTGGATTATGCAGCATATTCCAGGACCTCATCAGAAGGCATTTTCCTCATGTGACTTTGTTCAGTCATTCATAAGAGAGGAGATCAAGAAGCACCAGGAAGTAGAGCATCAAGAAAAAGACCAAGACTTCATTCATTTTTACCTGGCTGAAGTAGAGAAAGTAAGTGGATACACTTTTGGGTGACTGTTTTAGGCAGCTTATAACATCAAGTCTTCCCAACCTTGGCGACTTCAAGATGGGTGGACTTCTACTTCCAGAATTGCCCAACCAGCCACCATCCTTCTCTGGGGATTGTGACAATGCAGCATTGGAGTGGATGCCAGAGCTCTGAGACTGATAGGAGCAAATGCCTACCTTTCTTGGCCCTATCTTCCCCAAAGAGAGAAGGTTGCAACTGTTGAAATTGGCAATGTTAGAAAGTCTATTTTTATATATAGACCTTGTTTCACTGAAAATAAGACCTATCCCCAAAATAAGCCCTAGCATGGATTTTACTGTGTGCACTTGATATAAGCCCTACCACACAAATAAGCCCTACTTAAGAGCTTGCACAGCTGGCTGCTCGCCCATTCCATCTGGTTGCTTGCGGCATGATGGCCATGAAATGAGGTGGGGGGTGAAGCTGCCCCACATGTTGGGGCCTCAGTGGCCTGACTGAGGGGGCCCTGAGGTAAGCCAGTGCAGGGCGCGTGGAGCAGCTCCAACCCCTTGCCTTATGGCAGTGGCAACAGTGGTATGCCGTACAACCATGGATGCAAAATAAAAACTGCCATCTCCTAGCTGAATTATTCTGTAATTGTTGCAATACAAAATAGATTCTAACACATATTCCAACAGGCAAGGACTTGGAGGAAGAAATGACCTTCAAGTTTTCTCAGGTGTTCATTTCTCCATTTTTGTTCTGCAGACGAAAAACCAACCCAAGTCACCCTATGATGAAGAGAACATGATTCAGAGCATCTTTGATCTCTTCCTGGGGGGAACAGAGACAGGAGGCACCACCCTCTACTGGGGATTGTTATATATGGTGCTTTATCCTGACATTCAAGGTAAGAGAAGCATCGGAGGCATTTTACTGGTTCAGACTGGTTTGGGTGAACCAGATGTTAAATTTATACCTGGTTCACCAAACCGGTAGTTGAACCAATTGGCTGGCCTCCCCCACCCTCCCCCTCCCCTCCCAGGAGTCTCCACATGGCCAGTTTTGGATGCAGGTAAGTGCAGGATCTGCACGGAGGCTCTGGAAGGGCGAAAAATGGTCTTCCTGGAAGTTCTGGAAGTCTGGAAACGGGCCTGTTACTGGCTTCCTGTGGGAGCTTGTTTTCCCACTCCCAGAGGCCCGAGGGAAGCCTCCAGACTCTGGGGAAGGTGAAAAATGGCCCTCCCGGAAGTTCTAGTCGGCCATGCCGACAATGGTCACACCTACCAAGCAACCAGATAGTGAACCGGTTGCTGGGATTATTGATCCTGATCATAGGATGAATGAGATAGAAGGGACCCTTATAACCCATCTATGCTTGAGGCCTGAAGCTGCTTGTAGCATCTTCATCTGTAACTGACAATTATTATTGGAAGAATTATTTAGTGATAGGTAGTTCTCAACTTACAATCATAATGCAGGCTCCTCCTTATGGTCTCGAGTCATGACATTTGTTAATGTGATGTGTCCATGTGATCGTCTCATTTAAGGACTCCAATCCCTCCTCTCCTCATTGCAGTTGTTGAATGACCATCTGGGTTATTAAGTGGAGCATAGGATGGCTCAGGAGTGGAGGAGTTGGTCTTAAAGTCAGTCATAAGGGCAGGTGGCTTGCTGCACACCCAAGTTTTGATCAGGTGATCCCAGGAGCTCCACCGCAAGTGTAACTTCAGGCAGGGATCATGAGTTGCTTTCTTCAGCACCATCGTAATTTCCGACAGTCACTGAACAAATGGTCATAAGTCAAGAGCTGCCTGTAGTCAACATTATCCAAATGTTGAGATGTTATTTCTCATTCAAAGTATCAGATGGCCCAAACAAGGTTTGACTCTGTCTGTTCAGGCCACTGGCATGGTAATAGCACTAGCACTTAGACTTATATACTTATATACCTCTTCACAATGCTTTACAGCCCCCTCTAAGCGGTTTACAGAGTCAGCCTCTTTCCCCCAACAATTTGGGCCCTCATTTTCCCCACCTCGGAAGGATGGAAGGCTGAGCTAGCCTTGAGCCTGGTGAGATTCGGTGTGCCGAACTGCTGGCAGCCAGTGATCAGCAGAAGTAGCCTGCAGTACTGCACTCTAACCACTGCACCACTACGGCTCTACAAGAACATATACCAGTAATCCAGAGAGGGTGATGGACATGTGATGTATTGGGAAAGGCTATCTGTTTACACTTGAGTAAACCCAGTAAGTGTCCAGGGTGTTCCAAGCACGCTCAAGATAACCTCCTTTTAGCATCCTAGATCAATGACACTGTATGTTTTGATTAATGGTTGTTGATGTCTTCTGAAAAGCCGATTGCTTATCTGTTGCTTTTTAATGCAATATAGCCTGAGTTTCATGCAATATAAATGATCATATGCAATATTACACATATGCAATATTACAGAATGACAGAATTGGAAGAGACCTTGAAAGTCATCTAGTCCAACCCCCTGGTCAAGCAGTCCACCCAAATCAGACAAATAGCTGTCCAGTCCCTTCTTAAAAGCTTCCCATGTTGGAGCACCACAACTTCTGAAGGCAAGTTATGAATGCTTCAAAAATTGTTTAGAAATGGCTTGCAACTTAGGGGAGTGTAAACATAGTCAACTTCAGTTATAACAAATAAACCTATTTCTTAAAATTATGGTGTTAAGACTATCTGGGATCCTCCAAGACTCTATCAGAGACCTGTGAAATCCACATTACAAATCGAAATCCAACTTTTCAACTTAAAGTTGAAAATGAATACAAATCTAAAACCCCACCAAACAATTGTGAGAAGCAGGCAAGGCATCCGATGCCCCAATTTTTATTTTCAATGTGGTACATAGCAATAAACAGATAACTCATACAAACAAAAGCTTTTGGGAAGTCCTCTATATGTTGTGTGTGTGGGGAGAGAGATGGTTCAGTGGTTAAAGATACTGAGACCATCAGCTGGAAAACTGGCAGGTCAGGTTTGAGACCCAAACAATGCACAATGGGTTGAGCTCCTATCCTCCCCTCAGCTCTTGCTCACCAAACAATTTGAAAACATGCAAACGCAAGTAGATAAATAGGTACCACTTCAATGGGAAAGTAATAGTGCTCCATATATGTTGGAGTGTAGTCATGCCAGCCAGATGACCATGGAAGTGTCTTTGGACAATGCTGACTTCCTGGAGACAGAGTCAGGAATAACTTGACAGGGGAAAGAATAGCAGTTGGAAGGATGTGATGACCCACAGTGGGATACAAAATAAACATAGTCACAAAAAACAGGTGAAGCCTATTTTTATTCCTTCACTTTGCTTCCAAGCTCCAAATATCCTTGACTGGAGACAAAAAACTCCCACATAAGCAGTTATCAGAAGGAGGAAAATGCTGTTTAAATTAAAAAGAGTAAAAAAACAACACAAATCAGGCAAAATAAGGACTGGAGGACATCCACAGATAACAGAAAACACACTGGGATGGACGCCAAACTCAGAGAAGAATGATAAACTAGAGATATTTCCACGCTTTGTTTCCAGCACTCAACAGTATGCAGGTTCATCTTCTTATCCAGTTATCACAGCTGCAGCCCATGAAGAGGATCAAGGCCCTTTCCTCCTGAGTAGACCACATCTCTCCCTTATCCTCTCCTCCCTGCATGCCCTAGGATGGAGAGGGGATGGGCCTGGGTCCTCCTTTGACTGCCCAGCTAGCCTCTGCCCTTCCCCAGCCTTCTCCACAATCTCTGGAGCCACATTTCCACTCCCTGCCAGATGTTCTTCCTCTCCCTCAGAATCAGCCCCCACCAGGGGCATGACAAAGGGACCTTGGAGGTTCTCTAGTTCAACCCCCTGCTCAAGCAGGAAACCCTATACTATTTCAGACAAATGGTTGTCCAATCTCTTCTTAACCCTTTACCACACTTTTTTTAGAAGTGGGAAGAACTCCTGAGACAATAGAATTGGAGAAAATACTTCCTTGAAGCATGGAAAGGAGCCCCGCAACAGAAAGATAAGCTGACACTCATGGAAATTGATTTCTTTTAAAAAAGCACAAAAGGTTTAGTGCTCTACCATAGGAACACTAAATCCAGATTTTAATGGAGTTTTCAGTTGGGTAAAATGCATGGGCAAGTCCAGAGCACATTTTGACAGATCGCTTAATGGGCTGAGCAAGACACCTATCAAAATTTGTCTGCTTCCCAGCCTCACCTTACCTTAGGGCAATTGATTGCTGGGTGTTTTCCTACTAAAACATGTCATTTTGATAGGTGGAGAGTGAGAAAGTGCCAGAGAATTCACTCACCCTTATCTTTAATATGTCCTGAACTTAATAGGGCATATTTGCTGTGTTGCGTCTGTGGTTGGGTAAGAACCAGCAATAGCAAATTATATGTTGATAAAATTTTCTGCTGATTCAAGGATTGTGGAGAGCTTAGTTGAAGGGAATAGACTTTGGAATATCATGGCCGAAAACTAACTCTTATTTAGTTTTGTCTAGTGGGTAAGATCAAACTAATGAATGGGTCAATGGTTAAAGATGCTGTGCTTGTCAGCTGGAGAGGTTCGAGACCCGAGTTCTGTGGGATGGGTGAGTTCCTGTCCTTTGCCTCAGCTTCTGCCTAGCTAGCAGTTCCAAAGCATGTAAGTGCAAGTAGATAAATAGGTACCACTTCAATCGGGAAGGTAACTGTGTTTTGTGTGCCTTTGGCATAAAATCATGCTGGCCATATGTCCATGGAAATTGTCTTTGGACAATGCTAACTCCTTTGGCCAAAAAATGGAGGTGAGCACTGTGCCCTAGAATCAAACATGACTCACTGGGAAACCTTTATCTTTTAGTAGTTAAGACAACAGGTGTAAAACAAGGAGACAAGTATTTCTACTTCTTCTTTAGGCATCAAAACTGACTGGGTCACTCTGGGGCAATCACTCTCTCAGCTCAAATCCCAGGGTTGTGGTTGTGGGGAAAATACAAATGGAATGGAATGGAATAGAATATTGGAATGAAGAATAGAATGGAATGGAATGGAATGGAATGGAATGGAATGGAATGGAATGGAATGGAATAGAATAGAATAGAATAGAATAGAATAGAATAGAATAGAATAGAACAGAATATTGGAATGAAGAATAGGATAGGATAGGATAGGATAGGATAGGATAGGATAGGATAGGATAGGATAGGATAG
>BLBF01000040.1:1224454-1241049 GCA_015471245.1 Laticauda colubrina | reverse complement strand
AGGATAGGATAGGATAGGATAGGATAGGATAGGATAGGATAGGATAGAATAGATATTGGATGAAGAATTGGATGAAGAATGGAATGGAATAGAATACCATGTTTCTCCAACAATACACCTCCCCATAGCAATAGCTATGTTTTCTAGGCATAAAATGAAATTAAGCCCCTCCCCCCAAATTTAGGCTTATTTTAAAACATGCGAAATAGGGGGGAATGGTGAGGAGCACCCCGCAAGCAGCCATGCCTCGCCATCAGCCGTTCCTGGGCGATCATGGTGGAGCACGGAGAGTTCCCTACTCCTGCCAAGCACCTTTGCTGCAGACCCGAGATCTTCAGTGCCTGCCGCTGTTGGTTTCCCTTCTGCCCATGCTGCCACTGCGTTTGGAGCTGCTGCTTCTGCATTTGGAGCACCGCCGCTGTTTGGAGTGCATTTGGAACAGCAGTGGCGCTCCAAATGGCGGTGGTGTGCCAAACGTGGTGGCAGCCCCAAACGTGGAAGTGGCAGCTCCAAACACGGTAGCAGCATGGGCAGAACGGATAGCAACAGTGGCGGGCGCCGAAGGTCTCACGTCTGCAGCAAAAGTGCTTGGCGGGAGTAGGGAGCTCTCTGTTCCTCCATGATCACCCGTTAGGAGCGGCTGGTGGTGAGTTATGGCTGCCGATGGGGCACTCTAGGCGAGGATGCAAGGGGGGGAATTAAGTCACCCCCGAAAAGACAGCCTAATCATTTTTTCATGGCTCAAGAAAGAATAAGACTCGGCCTTATTTTATGAGAAACATGGTAGAGTAGAGTAGAATAGAACAGAATAGAATAGAATAGGAAGGGACTTTGGAGGTCTTCTAGTCCAGCCCCCTGCTCAAGCAGGAGAACCTATACAATTTCAGATAAGTGGCTGTCTAGTCTCTTCTTAAAACCTTCAGTTCTTAAAAACCTCCAAAGAGGAGGAAGGAGTATTAGGGTATGTTCACAGCTTTGGGTTGTACATGAAAAAAGGTGGTTGTACATTAAAAAATAGTTAATTCAGTCACTAGTCTGTTGAATGAATTGTAGTCCTTGATATGTGAACACAAATGGGACTTCAACTCTTCTCTCCGTGGTGGGCTTTTAGGTGAGTTGATTTCAAGACTTTTTTTTTGCCATGGTCATTAAGTGAATCATAGGTGATTAAGTGAATCACACAGTGGTTAAGCACATTGGCTCCCTGACTTTGCCTGTCAGAAGCCATCTGGGAAGATAGCAAATCACACTAGACCCCAGGAAGCTCTATCAATGGTAAATCAATGCTGGTTACCAAGAATTGCCCCAATTTTGACCATGTGACCACAAGAGATGTGGCAGTGGTCATAAGTGCAAAGGCTGATCATAAGACACTTTTTCAGCACTGCCATAATTTCAAACGGGTTGTAAACAAATGTAAGTCAAGAACTACTTTTATTGCAATAGGTATGTTTGCCGCCTTTTTATTTATTAAAAAAAATAGAATTGAGATACAAATAAATAAAGAAATAGCAAAGAATTGGCAATCTCTGAATGGACAGGAAAAATGATGCAGAAAGGATGGTACTGTCAACTAAAAAATAATAATACTCCTTTGATCTTTTTAGCTGCCAGAAAAAGGGAGTAGGGGGAAAGCATCGCATTCCTTAAATGCCTTAGACAATCGCTTTGGCAGGCCAAAGTTGTCAGCACGAAAGAATATTACTGGAGAGCATGATTGATGATTTTTGGCTATGGATGTGTCCCATTGGAGAATACACATCCAGGGTGTGGGGGGAAGACTCTGGTCAAGGGGGAAATGAATGATGTAGTTTAGTATCAGCTGCACCCAGCTAATGCCAACATGGCCACTCCTAATAAATCTTTTTTTTTACTCTGAGAGATGTGGCTAGAGACTTATGATTTGAATGGGGATGGATTTGTTGGAGCCCTGACAGGTACAGGTAACCTTCGACATACGACCACAATTGAGCCCAACATTTCTGTTGTTAAGTGAGAAATGTGTTAACTCGCCTCATTTTACAACTTTTCTTGCCACAGTTGTTCAGTGAATCACTGCAGCTGTTAATAACCAAGGTTGTTAAACAGCAGTGGGATCGTACCTGTTCCACTACCAATTTATTTACTACCTGTTTATTACCGATTTGGTGATCGCACGAGTGTGCACGCTCACATAACATGTGTGCGCAGCTTTCCCCACACCAGCTGAGGCCTTCAGTGCCAATCAGTTGAGAGGAAAAGGAAGAGAAAAGCACCATCCATCTTTTAACAGTGGCTCAAATTTCTTTAGCGCAATTTTGGAAAAGGCCTAGAGTACCACCGATACACATTATTATTCAAAAAAGCTATGAATGTGCCAAAATGGAGAGGCTCACGCTTAAATTAATTGGGAAGGAAGAATCAGAATATTACCTGGCTTGGGAGAAATGGTACAGCTGGGTAGAATGTAAGAAAAAGAGCATATAGTATGAATGAATTTAAGAAATATATTGTATATAGTTGTATATATTGACTGTATAATAATAGCGATCTCAAGCTTCTCTTCTATTATATAAACTTTATGAAGGTTTCATTGATTAAATGATACAGTTATAATCCAATAGGAATAATAGAGTAACAGGTGTTATTTATTAATATGTAATCTATAAGTGACAAGGAATACTTGCCAATTACTATTTACTATTATTAAATATCCAATCTACTATCAAATGCAATAGAAAGAAATATGTTTATTGTTCCGACTATACATTTTTTAAATTTTATTTTACATAATTGTATGTTTGTGTTTGTTTTTAAATTTTTTCTTGGAAATAAAATATTTTAAAACTGAAAAAAAAGGAAGAGAAAAGCGCAGGGGTAGGTGTGAGGACCAATCCTGTGCTTTTCTCTTCTTTCTTCTCTCAGCTGATTGGAAGCTTTTCTTTCCTCCTCTCAGCTGATAGTTGGAGGCTTTTTTTTACTACTGGTTCAGCCAAACCAGTCCAAACTGGTAACATACTACCTGTCAGGGCTCTAATAGTTACCCCCATTTAAATCATACGTCTCTAGCTAGATTTTCAAAGCTTAAAGAAGATTAATTAGGAGTAAACATGCCAGTGCTACCTGGGTGTAGCTGACTCTGAGACACATCATTCATTGTCACCCCTTGACCCTGGTTTTCCCCCACCCCCTGGGTGTATCGTAATTCATGTTCTCCAATGGGACACATCCATAGCCAAGAGTCATCAATCATACTCTCCATTAGAATTTTGCACAACAGAAACTTTGGTCACCGAGAAACTATCTATGAAAACATTTATGGAATGCAGTTTCAGTTTTGCAGTTGCATTCCATAAATGTTTTCATAGATAGTTTCTAGGTTCTGCAAGCTGCTGCACTGCTCCCCCCTCCCTTTCTGCTGGCAACTCTATAAGACCAGAGAAGTATTTTCTGAGTTGACACCACCACTGTTGTTAAGTGAATCTCGCTTCCCCATGAACATTGTTTGACAGAAGGTTGCGAAAAAGTGATCCCATGGCAACTTTAAGACTTGTGGACTTCAACTCCCAGAATTCCTCAGTCAGCATGTCTGGTAGGAGAATTCTGGGAGTTGAAGTCCACTAAATTTAAAGTTATGCCAAGGTTGGACACCCCTGTGATAATTCTCTCCTACTAGGCTGAGCTTCTGCAATTAATAGACCATGGACAGCTGGATGTTTACTCAATCTTAGCTCTAGTTCATGTGCAAAATCTTTGTTTCTCCACAGCCAAAGTTCAACAGGAAATAGATATATTCATAACACCAGGCCAGTCAATCTGTTATGAGGATCGCAAGAAACTTCCATACACAAATGCTGTGGTGTACGAAATCCAGCGCTTTAGCAACATCATTTCGATTGGATTGCCCAGATACTGCATAAGAGACACAAAGATCCAGAAGTTTCTCATTAGAAAGGTAATCGATTTCCTGTCATCTAGAACAGCGGTTGCCAACAGCGGTGGGCCAGAGTCCACTGGTGGGCTACGATAAAATTTTGTGGGCCACAGAAAAATCTCACCCCCAGAGCACCCCCCAAAAGCAAATAATCCAGACTACACAGAAACACAAGGCTGCACCACCCACATGGCTCGTGGAAACCTTCCCCATCCACTCACTCCTTACCTGGCAAACTTGCCTGTTAAATTGCTATTTTTCCTTTTTTTCCTACCATCAGCTGTTCTGCTGTGCTGGGAGATTTAGATTAGCTAGGAAGCAGGAAATGGTTGGATTTCTTGCTTTCTAGCTAGTCTTCAAATCTTTGGCTTTGCTTTTAAGCACAGCTGAACCTCCCTTAGGACTGAAGTTTCTATTATTCAGTGCAGTCTCATGGCAAGCAAATTTTATGAGACAGACTGAGCTAGCCGATGGCAGATAGATCACTGAATGATTCTGTGAGCAACTCAATCTGCCTGCCTGTTTTTCCTGATTTTGGGTAAAAGTTGCTCTTTTTTATAAAAAAAATCAATATTTATATAAATATTTATAATATTTACATGCAAGCCATGCCTAGCCAGTCACATGACCACCAAGCTACACCCACAAATTAGGCCACGCCCGCAGAACTGGTTAGTGGTCTCTGGGATTTAAAATTATGAGTTTGGTAGTCCCTGAGGTACAAAAGGTTGGCGACCTTGATCTAGAACCTTCTTTTCTTCTCTTCCCCTTATTGCTAGAAGGAAACACATGCAATATAGGGAGTCATTGGTTAACAATGGTACTTGGACCAAGGACTCTGTTGTTAAGCACAGCGTCACAGAACCACATCAACTTACAGTGGCAATTCCTGTTATGCTCATTAGGTGCAATATCACATGATTGACTTTTGTGACTTGTCAACTTTCCTACGGACTTTGTTTGTCAGAAGCCAGCGATGAAGGTGACAAACAGCAGGACAATGCGACCATCGTAATTGCAAGCCAGTTGTCAAACACATGAATCAGGATTCGTCGTTCTAGTGATGAATTGTGCTATCAGGATATTCCTCCTTAGTTCTAGATTGCTTCTTTCCTTGACTAGTTTCCATCCATAGCTTCTTGTCCTGCCTTCAGGGGCTTTGGAGAATAGCTTGACCCACCCCTCTTCTTTGAAGCAGCCTCTCAAATACAGTGGAATCTCAGCTATTCACAACTGAATTGGATGACAACCAAAAAATCCACCCAATTTTTGAATTGGATCATGATTCAAAAATCGGATGGCGAACAAAATCGGTAAGGAAATATTCCCTTGCATGTACAGACGGTCTTGCTTCTGTTCACAACCATATTAGGTTGTGGCTGAAATCCTGGAATGGATTATGATTGCGACCCAAGGTTCCACTGTATTGGAAGACTGCTATCATGTCATCCCTGGTCCTTCTTTTCATTAAACTAGACTTATCCAGTTCCAGCAACTGTTCTTCATATGTTTTAGCCTCCAGCCCCCGAATCATCTTTGTTGCTCATCTCTGCACTCTTTCCAAAGTCTCAACATTTTTTTTTATATTGTGGCAATCAAAACTGGGTACAATATTCTAAGTGTGGTCTTATTAAGGCTTTTATAAAGTGGTACTAACACTTCACGTGATCTTGATTCTATCTCTGTTAACGCAGCCTATGCGAAGTGTAATGGTTAAAGCTTTGAGGACCATCCATAAGTTCTTCTTTTAGCACTGTTGTAAATTTAAGTAGTTGCTGAACAAACTCTGTTGTTAACACAGGACTATTTGTACTAGTTAGTTTACTTTATTGTCATTGCACCTCATACAACGAAATCAAAACCATTTTTAGTGCACATTATGACCCTGAAAATAAACACAAACACACATCTTTCACACACTGAATTGAAAACCCCAACACCACACCAACACTGCACTAGACAGTAGAATTCAACATAGCTACTGCCCTGGGATAGAAGCTGTTTTTCAGCCTGTTTGTCCTTGTTTTTATTATTCTGTACCATCTGGCAGATGGTAATAGTTAAAAAAAAAAGGGGTGCCCAGGATGAGCTGGATCTTTGAGAATGTTTGAACTTTCTTAAGGCAGTGGGAGCTATAAAGCTCTTCCAAAGAGAGGAGAGGGCAACCTGTTGTAGTGTAGGGTAAATGGAACCTATTGATGTTTACCTGTGAAGAGGAACCAATGTTAGACAGAGAGTAGTGAGGGACATATTTTGAGGTGACACAATATGAAAGAACCAGAAGGGAGGAGTTAAGAAAAATAAAGCAGTTTGTGTGCAGAGAACTCACGTGTTAGGAGTATTATTACAAAATACGACATGGTGTCAGAAGTTCTGTAACATGGTAACTGAACAATGAGGTCTACCCAAAAGAGGAAAGTGGGGATGAGCAGAATGAGGAAGGGGTTAGCAGAATTGCTAGCACACCCAGCGCTACTTTTAACATCCAACCACCGGAGCCCCTTGATTTTTCCAAACCAAATGAGTGGACAGAATGGATACGGCGATTCGAGAGATTTAGGCAAGCAAGCAATCTTGCAATAAGCTCTGAAGAAAATCAGGTGAACACTTTGATTTACTGTATGGGAAACGAAGCAGATGATGTTCTGCATGGCTTGAAACGCAGTGAAGCTGATCAGCGTCAGTATACTAAAGTAAGAGACAGCTTTCAGTCATTCTTTGTAGTAAAAAAGAACATTGTGTGTGATCATGCAAGATTTAACATGCGCAAAAAAGAAACAAATGAGAAAGTTGATTGCATTTGTCACAGTGCTGTATGCATGAGCAGAACACTGTCACTATGGGGCACTACATGACAAGCTCATCAGAGACAGGATTGTAGTAGGCTTGGTCGATATACGGCTATCAGAATGCATGCAAATGGGAAAAGACCTAGACCTTGATAAAGCTATTAATATGGCAAGACAATCAGAGGAGATTAAAAAACAGAAAACCACATTGAGAAGTGATGCTAGTTCTGTAAACCTAAAGGATGTGAACTCTTTGGACAGACTATTTAAAGGCAGGCATCAGAAAGAAAAGCAAAAATTCAGCAGTTCAAAGAACGATGGAGCAAAGCCTCAAAGCAGGCAGAACAAAAACACAAAAGACCCCCAGTCTCAGAAATGCAGTGGCATGCTTCACCCTAGGCAGGAATCTCCTGCTAAGGATGCTAAATGCCATACATGTGGGGAAAAGGGTCACTATCAATGTGTATGTCTTGCAAGCAAGGCTGTGCATGGCATTGAGGAAGAGGAGAGAGGCTTCTTTCTCGGCTCTGTGACATCACATGCTGATCCATGGACTGTGGAAATCAGAATGATGGATAAAGACATCACGTTCAAGTTGGATACTGGAGTAGATGTCACTGTTGTTTCACAGAAGGATTTTGCCAACATTTTTCACAACACACAGGTGTCGGTGCTGCAAAAAGCAGAGAGATCTCTGCTGGGTCCAGGGAGAATTCCATTGGAAGTGATGGGGTTTGCCAAACTACAGCTAAAGAAAAGAGCAAAACAAATTACAGAGTAGGTGTATGTGGTCAAAAACCTGAGTATGCCTTTGCTGGGACTGCCAGCTATTGTAGCTCTTGGTCTGTTGGTTTGTGTGGACACTATTGACATGGAAAACCTGAAGTCAAGCTACCCTAAGCTATGCAGCAGCCGAGGGGAGGTTTGACAACCTGATTGTATTAAGCTCAAACCCAGTGCTGTGCCTTTCTCTTTGAAACCCCAGGGAGGATTTCCCTACCATTGATGGGGAAAGTCAAAGATGAGCTTTAACGCATGGAAAACTTGGGAGTAATCATTCATGTGGAAGAGCCTACGGACTGGTGCGCAGGCATGGTAGTGGTGCCCAAAAGGTGCATTTGTGTGTGGAGCTGACTGGTTTGAACAAGTATATGTGTTGTGAAAAAATTATTTTACCATCAGTACAATCACCCTTCGGGCAGTTCCACTTTAACCGTCTTCCATTTGGCATTGCCTCAGTGCCTGAACATTTCCAATGTATATGGTGGAAGTTACACAGGGGCTGGAAGGTATAGTTTGCCACATTGATGAACTACTGGTGTGGGGACAGGACCAAGAAGAACATGACAATTGACTCCATGCAGTGATAAAAAAACTGGAAAAGGTGGGAATCACTCTGAATGTGGATAAGTGTGAACTCTCTAGGAGTGAGGTGGTCTTTTTGGGTCACATCATCTCTGATGCAGGGATACGACCTGACCCAAGGAAAACAGAGGCTATCAGAGTTGTTAAGGAGTCCTCTAGTGTGAACGAATTGAGGAGTTTTCTTGACATGGTAAACCAGCTGGGGAAGTTCATCCCTCAGTTGGCAGAAAAAGACAAGCCACTTCGTGATCTCCTTTCTAAGAAAAACTGCTGGGTTTGGGATGTGGAACAGGTCAGGACATTTAAGACATTGAAAGGTGCTTTGTCTTCCCCTCCGGTGCTGGCCATGTATGATCCGAACAAAGTGACGAAAGTGTCAGTGGATGTATCGTCATATGGCTTGGGCGCCATTCTTCTTCAAGAGTGGGAAGATAAATGAAAGCCTGTGGCTTATGTGTCACGTTCACTCACTCCAACTGAACAACGCTATGCACAGGTGGAAAAAGAAGGCCTGGCTCTAACCTGGGCATGTGAAAGATTTCAGGATTTCCTCTTAGGAAAGCATTTCTGCCTGGAGACTGACCACAAACCACTTGTCAGTTTGTTTGGAGACCAAGCACTAGATCTTCTACCCTTGAGAATTCAGCGATTCAGGATGAGGCTCATGTGTTACTCTTACTACATTGTGGATGTGCCCAGAAAGTCACTTGGGGCAGCAGACACATTGTCACATTCACCTATGGACTCTCACATGTCCAAAGCAGAACTGGAGTTGATGGAAAGCACTAACATATATATATGGACTGTGTCGTAGACACCTTGCCTGTTAACCACACATATATGGAAATCATAAGAGAGGAGTTGCAAGCTGATAGTATTTTCTCTCGAGTCATGAAATTTTGTGCAGATGGATGGCCAGTGCATGCAAAACAGGAACCTGCACTGAGAGGATACTGGCCAGAACGAGCTACACTCACTGTGCAAGATGGATTTCTACTGAAAGACACTAGACTTGTGATCCCATCCACTCTGAGGAATGAGGTGTTGGAGAGGCTGCATGAAGGACACCAAGAGGTGGTGAAATGCAAAGAACGTGCTTGTCAGTCTGTGTGGTGGCCAGGACTCAGTCAGCAGGTCAGTGAAATGGTGATCAAATGCAGGACATGTGTATTCAAGAGTGTCAGAATCCTAAAGAGCCACTCATGACATCTGAGTGCCCTGAAAGACCATGGCAAAAGTTAGGGACTAACATGTTTGTACTTGGAAGGAAAACATACTTAGTTGTGATAGACTATTTCTCCAGATATGTTGAGATTGCACTGCTAACGAACACTAAGTCAACTGATGTCATTGTCCATCTGAAGTCAATCTTTGCCTGGCATGGGATTCCAGAGGAGTTGATGTCAGACAATGGACCACAGTTTTCTGGCCAAGTTATTTCTCAGTTTGCATCCACATATGGGTTCAAACATGTTACCAGCAGTCCAAAGTTTCCACAAAGTAATGGAGAAACTGAACGCGCAGTTCAGACAGTGAACAGTCTCTTGAAAAAGGCTAGCGACCCTTATCTGGCCCTGCTTGCCTACAGAGCTACCCCTCTCCAGAGTGGGTTCAGTCCAGCTCAGCTGCTTATGGGGCGACATTTTCGTACCACTGTTCCGACTCTTCCCTCTCATCTAGACCCAGCATTGCTGGATGTTGACCATTTTGCTCGTAAAGAGAAAGAGAAGAGGAAAATGAATACTGAATACTACAACAGGAGACATCATGCAAAACCTCTTAGTGATTTGGTACCAGGAGAGCATGCATGGGTCACTGATACAAAAGAATCAGGGACTGTGCTACATAATCACACAAGTCCAAGATCATATCTGCTGGATGTACCTAAAAGTGTGGTGAGATGCAATTGTCAGCACTTGATACCCTTACACACACATGCAAGTGAAGGAGGAGCAGCAGGAGCAGCAGGAATTGCCAGAGACAAACAGTGAACAAGTTTCTACATCACCTGGGAAAATACGTAAAAACTTTCCTAGTGTGACAGCTACCCCAAGGACAAGGTCTGGGAGAGCTATAGTTAAACCAGAGAGACTGAATCTGTGAACTGAGAAAGTGAAAAAGAATTAATGTTGATGTGTAGTTCAGGAAGAAATCTGAGGTGCAGAATAGTTTAAACACAGTTAGGTGCCTTGGATTAGTAAATAGTTATATGATAACATTTTCTTCCCTGCAGGATTTAGATAGGAATAGACCTTCAACAAAAGAAGCAGAATAATCCTCTAAGGTCTGGTGAGACAAAGCTAGTCTCCCCTTTGTTCTCAAGAAAAGGGAGATGTGGTGTAGGGTAAATGGAACCTGTTGATGTTTAACTGTGAAGAGGAACCAATGTTAGAAAGTGAGTAGTGAGGGACATATTTTGAGGTGACACAGTATGAAAGAACCGGAAGGGAGGAGTTAAGAAAAATAAAGCAGTTTATGTGCAGAGAACTCACGTGTTAGGAGTATTATTACAAAATACGGCACTCATGATCCTCTGAGCAATGACATTAACCCTCTGGAGTGCTTTCCTATCTGCCACTGTGCAATTGGTAAACCATACACAGGTGCAGTAAGTTAAGAATATATATACTGTATGTTCATAACTGCAGTTGTTGTTCTCCAGAAATGTCGGAGTTCAATATGTTCGAAAATCTGAAGCACTTCAAGAGAAGTCAAGTAAATGGGGGTGCGTGTGTGTGGAAAGAAAGCAGCAATAATTTATTGGCCTTTTTCAAACCTACAAGATCATGACCAAAGCTATTCCCAAACATCTAATAGTTGGAATAATGATCAATTATTTGTTTTGTGGCAATTTCCTGATGTATCTCCCTCTTGCAGAACAGAGAAAACAAGAACAAGTTGTACTTTATGTGCAGAAAAGTTCAAAGGGGGAGGTTGGTTTTGTGCCAGTGTGACCCATATTTTGTATTCCTTGGGACTAGCTATGAAGTGTACCTGTTTCCAATGACCATCCTTCATTCTGATTTCTTGACTAGCTTGTCACATTAGTCCTTACCAATTTTTATTCCACAACTAGAGTTATTCTTTGTTCACGATGAAGCACAAACATTGAAAATACACCAAGTCTTTCCTTGCTTTGCGCACACAAAAATGGATGTCTGATTTCTTTTGAGTGGAGCTCAGCTTTTGTCACTTCATAGAGACCTATACAAGGGTGGGATTCAGCCAGTTCGGACCGGTTTGGGTGAACCGGATGTTAAGTTTACATCTGGTTTGCTGAAATGGTAGTTTGAACCAACTTGCTGGCCCTGCCCCCCTCCCCCTCCCCTCACAGGAGTCTCCAAGTGGCCCGTTTTGGGTGCAGGTAGGTGCGGGGTCCGTATGGAGGCTCTGGGAGGGTGAAAAAATGGGCCTTCTGGAAGTCTGGAAAGGGGCCTGTTTTTAGCTTCCAGAGGGCTTCCAGATTCCAGGGGAGACCATTTTTGCCCTCCCAGAGGCTCAAGGGAAGCCTCCAGACCCTGGGAAAGGTGAAAAATGGCTCTCCTGGAAGTTCCGGAAGTCTTGAAACAGGCCTGTTTCCGGCTTCCTGTGGGCCTCTGGATCCCGGGGGAGGCCATTTTTGCCCTCCCAGAGCCTCAAGAGAAGCCTCTGGACCCAGGGGAAGGTGAAAAACTACTCATCTGGAAGTTCTGGTAGGCCAGGCCCACCATGGCCATGCCCACACAGCAACCGGGCAGTGGAGCGGTTGCTGGGATTTTTGAATTCCACCCCTGGACCTATATATTATTTCTACGGCAACGAATCAGAAATGGTTCCGCTTTGCTTTCTCTCAGGAGGAACTGTTTTTCAACTGCCGAGGCTAAAGTTGAGCTCAGATGTCTCAAAGGTGTTTTTTCAAATGGCAACTGGACTTTCTTGGTTTTCCTTTAAGACATTTCACTTCTCCTTCAAGAAGCTTCTTCAGCTCTGGTTGGGGAAGTCAGAGCTGAAAATGTTTCTTCGATGAGACGCAAAATATCTTCAAGCAAGGAAAAACAAAGAAAGTCTAGTTTGCCTTTTGAAAAAGCACTTTTGGGACAGCCCAAAAGTATTTCATGAGAAGAGCACGAGATTCCTCTGCTCGCAACAGAATACCCTACATCACCAGGCTTGAAATTTGGGGCTTGGACAACCTAGAACTATGGTTGGACTTAAGTGTAGTACACAAAATTATCTGCTACAATGCCCTACCCGTCAATGACTACTTCAGCTTCAACAGCAACAATACAAGAGCACACAACAGATACAAACTCAATGTAAACTGCTCCAATCTTGACTGCAGAAAGTACAACTTCAGCAACAGAGTGGTCAATGCCTGGAATGCACTACCTGACTCTGCTGTTACATCCTCTTTACAAACACCCCCCACACACACACACACTCTTTTAAACTGTCCACTATTGACCTCACTCCATTCCCAAAAGATCTGTAAGGGGCATGCATAAGCAAACCATCGTGCCTACCACCTCTGTCCTATTGTCCCCCTTTATTTGTACCTATTTCCTGTATTCTTACTCATGTTTATACTTATACCTATTATCTTGTAAGCAATTGAAAAATCAAATCAAATAAAACATAAATAAGCCATAACCTCCATAGCCGTCGAGAATCTCCATAGCCGTCGAGCCCCGATGAATTTCCTGATGGGTTCTCATCCATCAGGTCCAACCTGCTTAATTTGTTTTAGATCAGCCAAAGTCATCATCAAAAATTAGGTTTATTGGGATCCCTTTACAAAAAAAAACAATGACTGTTTAACCTATTTGTGTTTTTTAAAAGAGTGTGCTTTAAAGCTATGTATGGATGATGAAATTTCCTAGGGATTTCTCATCTCGGCCTCCGTTGTCAGCAGATATAACCATCTTTTTTTCTTCCCTCAGGGTGAAAGGCAAAACTTAAGTGTTCCTTCTCTTTTTGACAGGGCACTACCATCTTCCCGAACATGGCTTCGGCCTTGTATGATTCCAACGAATGGGAGACGCCCCTCACGTTCAACCCAAACCATTTCCTTGACGAGGATGGGAATTTCACCTGCCGAGAAGCTTTCATCCCATTTTCTATAGGTGCTCGTTCAGCTTGTTAAAATTTTCATTGATTCTTCAATGAGATGCGTTTGAGCGCTGTTGGCGCATGGGTTAGAATGGAGTATCGCAGGCTAATTCTGCCAACTGCCAGCAGTTAGATTCTAAACGGTTCAAGGTTCACTCGGTCTTTTACCCTTCTGAGGTTGGTAAAATGAGGACCCAGATTGTTGGGGGCAATAGGCTGACTCTGTAAACTGCTTAGAGAGGGCTGTGAAGCACTGCGATTCTATTGCCCTTCTTTCCTTCCGTTTTCCTTCCTTCCTTCTCCCCTTCTGTTGTGGCACAGTGGTTAGAATGCAGGATTGCAAGCTGACTCTGCCCACTGACAGGAGTTAGATCCTGGCCAGCTCAAGGTTGATTTAGCCTTCTATCCTTCTGAGGTGAGTAAAATGAGAACCCAAATTGTTGGAGGGCAATAGGCTGTGAACTTCTTGGAGAGGGCTGTAAAGCACTGTAAAGTGGTATATAGGTCTAAATGCTATTGCTATTGACTGTTCCTATTTCACCCCTCAAACACGACTATAAATATGTATTTAGTGATGGGCATGCCTTTTGATTATGGGGAAAGATAGAGCCATTTTCAACATTCCTCAGTGAATAGTAATCTGTACCAAGAGTTTTTAAATCAGGAAAAAAAAACATTTTGTGGTAGATTGTCAACAGAGATATCTGTAGATTGTGGATAAAAAAAATGATGGCAGCCAATCCAAGCACCACCCAGTTTGCATATTCTTCAATCGAACAGCTGTGGTCACCATCTTGATTAAAAAAAAAAAAACATCCTGTGGGCTCACTGTTAGGCATGCCACATCCTAGTCTTAGGTGGTTTGCAATAGTAGCCTGTTTCATGGAGTTGCCATAATAATGCACATTGTGGGTCAGCTCCAACCATGAATAGGAATACCACTTTGGGAAACATAATCTGATTATGTAAATAAGCTCATATGTCTGTTACAAAAATGCTGATACATAGATAAATCAACCAAAAAACAGATAAGGTAGCTAACTGAACAGACAGAACTTGTGTGTGAGAGAAAGAGTGGGGAGGGGGAGGGAGAGAAAGAGAGAGAAAGAGAAAGGAAGAAAAAGAGAGAAAAAAGAAGAGAAAGAAAGAGAGAGAAAAAGGAAGAGAGAGAGAAAAAGGAAGAGAGAGAGAAAAAGGGAGAGGAAGAGAAAGGAAGGAAGAGACAGAGGAAGAGAGAGAGAGAAGGAGGGAGGAAGAGAGAGACAAAAAGGAAGAGAGGGGGAAGAAAGAGGAAGGAAGAGAGACAGAAAGAAAAAAGAGGAAGAGAGAAAGAAAGAGAAAGAACAAAGAGAAAGACAGAGGAAGAGAGAGAGAAAAAGGAAGAGAAAGAGGAAGAGAGAGAGAGAAAGAAAGAGAGTGGGGGAGGAAGCAGGTAATGGTATGTGCTGGCAGTTTCAGTTTTGCTATAATGCCTTGATCATACTATACAACCAACAAATAAGTGGCTGGATTTATATGTATGAGAAATTGGGAAGAGGCTAGGAGAGAAATGGAAGGAATATTAGATGTAACAAATCCAGAGACAGGAGAGGAATTTCTTGATGACTTGTCTCATAGCCTATTTTGAATGGAGTTGTACAGGTAGTCCTTGATTGAGCCCCAAATTTCTGTTGCTAGGTGAGACAGTAGTTAAGTGAGTTTGCCTCATTTTACGACCTTTCCTGTTATAGTTAAGTGAATCACTTCAGTTGTTCAGTTAGTAACACAGTTGTTAAGTGAACCTGGCTTCCCCATTGACTTTGCTTGTCAGAAGGGCGCAAGAGGGGATCGATCACATGACCCCAGGACACAGCAACTGTCATCAATATAAATCAGTTTTCAAAACATCCGAACATAAATCACATGACCGTAGGAATGCTGCAATGGTTATAAGTGTGGGAAAATAGTCATAAGTCACTTTTTTCAGTGCTTTTGTAACTTTGAATGACCACTAAAGGAATGGTTGTAAATTGAGGACTACCTATATTCCTCTTACCGGACAGCGGTGGGGACAACAGTGTCCAAGGAAATTCAGGTCAGGCACATTGCAAGCTCTAAAATCCAGGAGTGGGGAACAATGGCCCTTGTATGAGCTTCGATGGCACAGTAGTTAGAATGCAGGACTGCAGGCTACTTCTGCTGACTGTCGACCGACTGCAATTGGGAGTTCAATTCTCACCAGGCTCCAGGTTGACTCAGCCTTCCATCCTTCTGAGGTGTGTAAAATGAGGACCCAAAATTGTTGGGGGCAATATGCTGACTCTGTAAACCGCTTAGAGAGGGTTGTGAAGCACTATGAAGCAGGATATAAGTCTCAGTGCTATTGCTATTGCTATGACCTGTGGACTTCAACTCCCAGAATTCCTCAGCCAGCATGAAGAGAAACTAGAGCTGGGATGTCACTCAATTTACTTCTATAGAAAAATTGGTTAGAAATCACAGGTGTTCCTCTAGCCGAGGGGTGGGGCATGATGGCCCTTTTACAACTTGTGGACTTCAACTCCCAGAATTCCTAAGGCAGCCATGTTGGCTCAAGAATTCTGGGAGTTGAAGTCCACAAGTCATAAAGGGTGCCATAGTTCCCCACTTCTTCCCTAATCAATCACTACCAGCACTGATTTGTTGTTTTCCTCTCCATTCCTAGGTCATCGAGTATGTTTGGGAGAAAATTTGGCAAAAACAGAGCTCTTCCTGTTCTTTAGCAACCTGATGCAAACATTCAAATTCCACCTGGCCGACGGATCAAAAGATATAAAACTTGACCCAGTTTGGGGAGGCACTCTAAAGCCCCATCCCTTTGACCTCTGTGCAATTCCTCGATAGGCCCATATGTCAGTCCTGAATGGCAGCTGTGGATACTGGGACAGGGAATCCAAGCAGCTGGATTTCGTCTGCTCCAACTTTTTGTCTGAAAATAAAGCAAGTTTCCAGCCAGGGGTGGGATTCAATTTTTTTAACAACTGGTTCTATGGGCGTGGCTTAGTTGGTGGACGTGGCTTGGTAGTCATGTGGCTGGGTGTTTCTAGCCCTCCTTGTTGTGGAAGCAAAATGTGTGCAGCCTAGTCTCATTCTGAAACATGGACTTTTGAATGCAGCCAGGCCAGCAACATCAGCATTGGGCTATTCTCCATGTTGTTGCCATTTATCTAGTTCTACTTGTTCCCTTCTAACTGAGCCTCTACTCCAGGGATGTTAAACTTGATTTCATTGAGGGACTTATCAGGGTTGTGTTTGATGTTGGAGGGCCAAGGTGGGTGTGGCCATGGTGGGCATGCCGGGGGCATCTGTGGTGACCAAGTACTATGGCAGGGCTTCCCTGAGACCCTCCCTTACTCTCATAACCAACCTTCCTTCCTTCCTTCCTTCCTTCCTTCCTTCCTTCCTTCCTTCCTTCCTTCCTT
>BLBF01000040.1:1210986-1224444 GCA_015471245.1 Laticauda colubrina | reverse complement strand
CTTCCTTCCTTCCTTCCTTCCTTCCTTCCTTCCTTCCTTCCTTCCTTTTTCATTCCTTGCACTCTTCCCATCTTCTTTTTCTTTCCTCTTTCCCTTTCCCTTTTCCTGTCTCTTCTTGCTCAAATGAAAAAGGGGAAACATTTCTCCTTTTGTTTTGTTTTAGTTTGTTTTAATAGCTCTTTGCCAGCAAAAATAGAGCCCAGGGGGGTCACACACAGCCCTGGCAGAGGCACCGCAGGCCGGTCCTTTGCTGTTTCCAGGCTGGTCCTGCGGGCCTTCAGTTTGACGCCCTTGCTCTAATCTGACCATGTTTAAAGTCAACTTTTAATAATTTGCAAAAAGAAAGAGAAGCAAAAAAAAAAAAAAAAAAAACCACTGGAAATGAGTGTTCACCCCTCTTTGAATAGTCCTTTATGGAAAAATATAAATTTCATAGCATACAGTAAGCATCTTGACATTAGTTCAGCTCTTTGACTTTGGAAGAGAAAGAGGAAAGTTAAATATAAAAATAATATAAACAATATATTTGTAATAATCTCCCAGATGAATCTTCCCCAAAAGGAATGTTAATTATTGCTCTCTTCTAGGAAATAATTTTCTTGCAATTGCAATTTTGCTTTCTTTTCATGATACTTTGGACTTCACAACAAGTAGTCTAGAATGGTACTACACAGAGGGAAGTAAGATACCCTTGCAGTTCTATTTTGCGCCCAGTAATCTTCAATATTTAGTACAGTACAATTTAGTTAAGGGAATAGAAGGGGAACTCACTACATTTGCAGATGACACAAAACTGGCAGGAATAGCCAACACCTCAGAAGATCGGTTCAAAATTCAGATGGATCTTGACAGACTGGAACACTGGGCCCTCTCTAAAAAAATGAAATTCAATGTAGAGAAAAGTAAGGTTTTACACGTAAGCAAGAAAAACCAAATATACAGATACAGATTAGGTGAAACCTGATTTAAAAGCAGTAATTGTGAGAGGGAGTCCTAGCAGACAATCACTTAAATATCAGCCAGCAGTCCCAAAGATGCTTTTTTCAAGAGGCAACTGAACTTTCTGGTTTTTCTTTGAAGACATTTCACTTCTCATCCAAGAAGCTTCTTCAGTTCTGACTGGATGGTGGGGAATGGAAGGATTTATAATCCTTGCAGACAGCTGGTCAAAGAGGCCATCTATCTCAAAATTGAACAGCCTAAACAGAAGGGAAGGGATACAACATTATCTCCAGTCTACAATAATGATCCTTTCAGTAGTTGTTAGTGGAGGGGGGGGGGGGTCCTTCAAACTGACAGCTGAATTTCCCTAAAAGAAAGAGGCCCGTACTCCGTGTGTAGGGAAACCAGAGTCCTTTCCAGACCTTTTTTGTCTGAACACTGATGGCTGTAACCCAGCTAAACCAAAGTAATCCCTATATCAGTTAGGGAATATGGGAAATTGTAGCTCGAGGGCAATGGAAGAGACCCCCTTGGATAAATTACTTGAGGCTTGGGACGAAAGGCAATTGCCTGTCCTGGCTGGAATGAATAAAAAAGAAGCAAAAAGAATTTGCAAAAAGTGGGCTTTATTTATTTATGTGAGATGACACAGGAAGACAAATTTGGCCTGATAGCGGTACTTTAGATCATAAAACCCTAAAAGCATTTAGAACACGCATTAAGCCCAGCCAAATACCCTATTGGTACTGCTGGGCTGAAATGGTTAGGACAAAAAATCTGACCGAGGGAAAAGATCAGGAAAAACCTGAAACCCATTCCCTGGATGGACAAACTGAGGCACGGTTCATGGTTCCCCTTTTAAACAGACCAGTACAAAATAGGGGACAATTAAAGTACGTTTATACCCACATTCCCTTCTCTGCCTCTGACTTGGTCATCTGGAAAAAAGATACCCCAGCTTTCAGGGCTGATCCTCAAACAGTAACTCAAACCCTGAAATCTATCACAGACAGCCATAATCCATCCTGGGGTGACATGACCCAGCTGTTACAAGTCTTTCTAACAAAAGATGAACTTTTAAAACTATTTGAAAAAACAGACCAAATAGCTAAACTACCAACTATCCTTCGACAGGCAGCCCCAGCCCGCATCGCATGGCCAGTAGATCACCCTAACTGGGACTACAATGATACCAATCACTGGGATGAATACACAAGAGCAAAAGATAACTTACCAGAAGCTTTAGAGGAAATCGGTAAAAAGCCTTTAAACTAATCCGAATTCCAAAAAACAACACAAAGAGAAAAGGAAAACCCTGATGCCTTTTGGGTCTGCCTGTCAGAAGCAGCTATTGCATATGCCCGTCTAGACCTTAGCTGCCTGAAGGACCAAAGGATTTTAGCTTCAGTCTTCGTGGACCAGTACACCATGGATATCAAAGAACATTTCCACCACTTCGTCTCTAACTGGCCAACCTTAGACATAGCGGAGTTGCGCAGGATCACTAACTTTGTCTATGACCAAAGAGACAAACTGAAAGAGGAAGAGAAAGATAGAAAGAGGTGGATAGAAAGACCTGAGGACTTAAAAATGTTTGCTGTAATGCAACATGATGCCCGACAAACACCAGGTAGAACCCCCTATAATTCTAGGAAATGCTGGCATTGTGATAAAGCAGAATGGTCGCAAGGCAAATGCCAGCATTGCTGTAGGTGCGGACAGGAAGGGCATTTCAGCAGGCAATGTAGGCAACACCCTTCCCGCAACTGGTATCACCCACCACATAGAAACATGAAGCCAGGCAATAATCCAGTCCATTACACTGAACAACAGAGCTTTAATCATCATGCACCACCCAGCGCTCCTTTTCCTCAAATAAATCATAACAATAGAACTCAATGGGAGCAAAGAAGAGAAAATGACCTGCCCCTTTCTTGACTAGAACATGAGAATGAGAACTCTGAATTCATGGGCTTGCTATCCCCCTAGAAAACAGCTCTGAAAGGGAACCCATTGTCACCATTCATATAGGAGGAAAAAATATAATTGCTTAGTTGATACTGGAGCCACCTCCTCATAAATTACTGAACCACCGTATAAAGCTTCAGTGGCTAAAGGGGCTTGGGATAGCATAATGGGAGTGGGGGGAGAAATAATCCCTGTAGAATTTACCCACAACATAACAGTAGAACTAGGACCTTTTACAGTAGACCATGCATTCACTACTTGCCCCCAGTCACCACTATCCCTACTAGGAAGGGATCTTCTATGTAAAATGGGAGCTACCATAATATGTGGCGAACGGGCTGCAATTGGAAATCCCAGGAAAAGGCACACACAAGACAATCATGCTGATAACCAGCAACACAGGGCTTCATGAAGATTTAAAAAGCCTGCTACCCTTCTTATGGGGCTGGGATGCATCAGCAGTGGGACTACTTAAAGGAACAACACCTGTCACCATCCAAATGAAACATGGACCAACTCCATGCGTGCCCCAATACAAAATCCCTGCAGAGGCAATTCTCCCCATAAAGGAATTAATACAAGCATACCTAAAGCAAGGAGTTCTCATTAAATGTACCTCCCCCTGCAACACCCCCATTTTTCCTGTGAAGAAATCTACAGTAGACAAAGATGGAAACCCCATTTTTAGAATTGTACATAATTTAAGGCGCATAAATGATCACGTGATACCTAGAGCCCCCATAGTGCCTAACGCATCAACTATAATCACTGGGTGCCAGCCTCAGCCACCTACTTTTCTATCATAGATTTGTGCTTTGCCTTTTTTAGCATTCCGGTGGGCCCAGCATCCCAATATCTATTTGCCTTTACTTGGCAAGACCAACAGTATACCTGGACTCGATTGCCACAAGGCTACACTGAGTCCCCGACCCTATTCTCACAAATATTAAAGACAGACCTTTCCTCCATTTCCCTACCACAGCAGTCCACTTTGATCCAATATGTTGATGATTTACTGCTGGCATCTCAGACCAAGCTAGCATGTAAAACAGACACCCTATACTTACTTGAAGCTCTAGCAGAAAGAGGGCACAAAGCCTCCCCTTCCAAATTACAGTATTTAAAACAAGAAATAACATATCTGGACTACATTATTGCACCAGGAATTAGAAAATTGGCCCCTAACCAGGTAGAAACCATTTTAGCCATGAAACCACCCCAGAGAAAACGACAATTCAGAGCCTTACTGGGAGTACTGGGCTTCTGCCGCCCATGGATCCCCTCGTTTGGAGAATTAGCCTGACCACTCATTCAACTAACAGGCAAGAACATGCCTGACCCCATTGAATGGTCCAAATCTTTGGACAAAACACTTCAGACCATGAAACAAATCCTGGCATCAGCCCCAGCACTTGGGCTACCTGACGATAGGAAACCTTTTACCTTATTCATCTTTGAAAAATTAGGTGTTGCCTCTGGTGTTCTAACACAGCCTTTTGGACACACATATCGACCAGTCACTTACTATTCTGTAACACTAGATCCAGTAGCTCAAGGGGCTGTCCCCTGCTTAAGAGCCGTGGCAGCTACAATTGAACTTGTGAAATGATCTAAGGATTTAGTACTGGGACATCCACTATTGCTGAAAGTCCCCCATGAAGTTTTTGCAATTCTCTTAAAGAGCCAGACACAAGCCTTTACTCAGCAGCATCTGGCTCAATATGAAGCTGAACTTTTTACCTCTGATCACATTACGTTTGAGAGATGTAATACTCTAAACCCAGCTACCCTCCCCACAGAACAGAAGAAAAATAATCTCCATGATTGCCTCCATTTAGTGCATGACGCTGAACTACCCCGCTCCAATTTAACAGATACCCCACTACAAAACCCCGACATTGAATTTTTCACAGATGGGTCCTCCTACATGCACGAGAACAAAAGAGTAACAGAAGCAGCTGTAGTCTCCCTACAAGAAATCATCTGGGCTTCCCCCCTTCCTCCCTCCCACAGCGCCCAAGCAACTGAGCTTATAGCTTTAACTAAAGCTTGTGAAGCTGCAAGGAACTGATCTACTAACATCTATACAGATTCCATATACGCTTTTGGAGTCTGCCATGCAACAGGAGCTCTATGGAAACAGCAGGGTTTTTTAACTTCAGCGGGACAACAGATAGTACATGTATCATTAGTAGCCACACTTTTAGAAGCCATCCAATTACCACCAACACTTGCAGTCATCCATTGTAAAGCCCACCAGATGACTCTACAATAACAAAAGGAAACCAATATGCAGATGCAACAGCCAAATGGATGGCAACCAAACCTCTACCTCATACCATCATGACACCAGTCTTAACAACGGAACCAGAAATACCATACACACAATTTCTAGATAAAGGGGAATCTGAACAATGGAAAAAAAAATTCAGCAGTTTTTGAGCAAGGATTTTGGAGAGTCCTTGATGGCAGATCTATAGCCCCACAATGTCTCCTTAGGCTAATTTGCCAAAGACTACATACAAAGTGACATTGTGGCACACAAGCTATGGTAGATGCTATCAGAAGGGTATGGTATGCACCGGGAGCCTATAGTGAGGCTACAAGAATAGCCACAACATGCCAAACCTGCCAAGCAAATAATACCACCTCCAGAAAAACAATTCATGAAGGAGGAAAACCCTGGGCACAAAAACCATTTGAGAAGATCCAAATGGATTATATACAACTACCAAAGGCAAATGGGTATCAATATGCCCTTGTCTGCAAGGATCAACTAACCCACTGGATAGAGGCCTTCCCATGCCGCCATGCTACTGCCCTAGAAACAGCCAGACACCTCCTCAAGGACATTGTGCCTAGGTTCGGGGTCCCCACCATTCTGGACATGGATAGGGGAAAACACTTCACAGCACAAGTCCTCACACATATATTCCAGGCTCTGGGCATTACCCAAAACCTCCATGTGCCCTATTCTCTGACATCATCAGGAGCCATGGAGAGAGCAAACGAAGAGGTTAAGACCCTACTGGGCAAACTCTGTCAGGAGACACACCTCTCCTGGCCACAAGTGCTCCCAATTGCTCTCTTTTATATCAGAACTAGACCAAGACAGGACATAGGCATTCCCCCCTTTGAGATCCTTTTTGGTCGGCCCCCTGATACCCTACAAGGCCTCGATCCTCATTCCTTCAGCCTAGATAGGGGGGATATGGTTCTCCCTTCTTATCTTGCAGCCCTGCAAAAGAGACTACAGACCCTCTGGACCTAGAGTGCACTGACACAGACCTTATCCCTGGAAGAAGCTTTGCACCCATATGAGCCGGGAGATTGGGTGTGGATCAAGTTCTTCACCAGAACCTCACCTTTACAACCCAGGTGGAAAGGACCCTCCCAAGTCTTACTAACTGCACACACCACCATAAAGGTTGCAGAACGAGACTCTTGGATACATTGGACACACGCAAAGCCAGCAGTCATAGACCATAGCCAAACTCCACCACAATCAATCCCACCTATCAAACTCAAGAAAAATCTGGACACAGATCAATGGACGCTTGCAGCATTCTTCAACACCATTGAACCACACAACCGTGAGGAACTAAGTGCAAACGTCGAAAGTGGACTCCCAGGTGCTAAGCTATAAAACTCTATTTTTTATTTTTGTTTCTCTCACCTTCTCCATTTTTTTTCTTTTTCCCTTTTTCTTCATATTTTTTTTAACAAAGAAGAGACTTTAAGCCATACCTTTTAATAATTTTTGATATTTGACCTATACATTTTTTTACATTTTTTTACATTGTACACACACAAAAAAAAAAAAGGCGGGGGAGGAAAGAAAAGGAATCTAGCAATGGGAAACATGAAATGCAATATATATTGTAACACTTGTAACACAAGCAACTGCATTCCTGGAACCAAAGCTTATCCCAGAGAAAGGAAACATATGGGAATATTTAGCAAGAGAAATACTCAACACCACTAATTTTTGTTTAGCAGGAGTGAAATCAGTCAAGGACATCTTAACCACATACCTAATGGGAGTGGCAATTAGGCCACATAACATCATTAACTACATCACATTTAGAAATCTTCCTAACTCCTACGAAATCATTTTTAGCTGGGGCCACTCTACAAAAACCAAGGACCATACCATGTACACCCTACACATTGCTGCAGTAACCACCTCTGAGATATGCTTTAATGTCACTGGGTGCAGCACACCTAGGGTCACAGAATGCACCAGTCTTAGCAACACAGAACTAAAATGCAACTACACAGAGACCATACCATTTTCATATAGTTACCTGAAGCTCCCACCAGGGTGGTTTTTCCTTTGTGGCTTAAAAGCCGACTCATACCTTCCTGCAAATGCCACCAATGGCCCCTGCACCTTGGGAAGGTTAACCATGCTTATGCCATCCTTACAGAGACGATACAGGAGAGCCTTCCAAACCCTAGACTCAGACTGTGACTCCAAAGTCTCCCTTCTCACCAAAACAGAATATGTCTCATTGGCAATATCCCTGGTAGGGGTACCTGGATTGGCAGTGCAAAATTCTAGAAATTTGAAGAGCCTAGCATGTACCCTAGCAAAAGGCTTAAATTCGACCTCCCATGCCCTGGATGCCCTTAACAGAGAAATGAGGGAGGTCAGAGAAGCCACCCTGGAGAATAGGGCAGCAATAGACTTCCTCCTCTTGAATCATAATTATGGCTGCGATGTGTTGCTTCAATCTAGATGAAACCTCAGAACTCGTAGGGAGGGACATCCACCACCTGAAAGAGCTAGCTCAGAATACTGGTCATGAGCGATCATTCCTGGACTTTTCATGGCTCTTCTCATGGATGCCAGATTTCCACTGGCTCAAAATCCTTATAACAACCACAGTCACCATTTGTGTCTTTGGAGCCCTCATGTGTTGCCTCTGTCGATGCATACCACCCTGCCTTAGCTGCCTAAAGGCCTGTGTCCCCTCTCAGAAGAGAAAATTAAAGGGGAGAGAGGCGGCCATGATGATGATCTAGATTGATCACGAATACCAAGTATACCCAGACACTCAATCAGAGACCACCCTCTGAAAAAAATAATAATAATGAAGGATTGTGGAAAGGGAACTTCACAAAGACAGTGGTCTTTGACTCAAAGACTCAAGCAGAAAAAGCCCAAAGGGAACATCAGGCCAGCCATAATACAAACTTACATAGGAAAAAGAATCGAACAAAAAGGTATTAAAGAATCCCTTTCGACAAAAGCCCAAGTAATAATGAAAACTAGACAAATAAGACAAGAAAACCCTTACAAACACAGGACATGCCAAACAAGCAAAACTAACAGACAAAACAAAAAATATATATAAATTGCAAAAGAGACAGACAGGAGATTGCCACAAAACAAATATAAAAAACCATAATAAAGCAAAAAGAGATTAGAAAAAACCAATAATACAATCAAACCACCCTGCAGAGTTTGCCTTCCGCACCCCGTGGAGTTTGTCCTCCGGCGGGAATAAAGAAAAACCCTGACAGGATTTGAAACATCAAAGACAAATACAAGCATTCACACACACAAAAGGAGAAATGGGTATTAAAAAACCAAGGACTTACCATATGAAGGCAGCTAGCCCAGGAACACAGACTTCTTGCTATCTCTCGCCTTCCTGAAAAATAAAAAAATCCAGCTTTGAAGCAGTTGTCCGTATCCTTGCGCCAGTGCTCTCCCAGAGGGAAAATCAAATCCTTGAAGGAAAGGCATTTTGGCACCTTTCAGCACTACAATGTGCTAAGCTTGGACACTATCCTGTGTGAGCTCTGCTCCTCTGATTTTCGTTGAATGTGTTCTGTGTACTCGAAATGTAAGTTAATTCAGGGGTTCAACTAGAAGACGTCCAAGGTCCCTTTACGTTCCATATTCAAATTCAGGGACTTGGTTAAGTGGGTGTGTGGTCCAATGCCGCAAGGACAGGTTAGCTGACTGTGCCACATAGAATCCCAAGGTTGGAAGGGACCTCGGAGGTCTTCTAGTCCAATCCCCTGCTCGAGCAGGAGACCCTAACAGATAATCAGAGTTGGAAGGGACTTTGTAGGTCATCTACTCCAACCCCCCACCCCAAGCGGGAGACCATACACCATTTCTAACAGATGGGAGTCCAATCTCTTCTTGAAGATCTCAAGTGATGAAGCTCCCACAACTTCCGAGGGCAACTTCTGTTCCCTGGGTTGATTGTTCTCCCTGTCAGAAAGTTTCTCCTTATTTCCAGGTTGAATCTCTCCTTGTTCAGTTTCCATCCATTATTCCTTGTCTGGCCTTCAGGTGCCTTGGAGAATAGCTTGACCTCTTCCTCCTCTCTGGGGCAGCCCCCCAAATATTGGAAGGCTGCTATCATGTCACCCAGTTCCTGCAACCATTCTTTTTTTTTTTTCCGCCTTCAGTCCCCTCATCATCCTGGTTGCTCTTCTCTGCACTCTTTCCAGAGTCTCAATATCTTATTATAGTGTGGGGACCAAAACTGGATGCAGTACTCTAGGTGTGGTCTTACTAAGGCTTTATAGAGTGGTATTAGCACCTCATTTGATCTTGATTGTTCATGCAATTTAGGATTGCATGAGTTTTCATGGCTGCTGCAAAAAAAGCTAATGCAATCCTAAATTGTACACCCTGTACTATTACAGACAAATGGCCATCCAGGCTTTTTGAAAGCCTGCAGTGTTGGAGCACCCACAACTTCTGCAGGCACACTTAGCCTTTAGGTTGTTCTCAGCCCTTCCCATGTAGCGCAAAACCTGCTTAAAGAGTTGCGCATTTCCGCATTGTCGTGATTTCAGATTTTGAAACACGCGACCCCGGAAACAGCCTATCCGCAGTGCAACGGAGGAGCTCCTCTAATTTCTCCGCTCTACGAGACTTCATAGCACAGGGATGACGAGCGGTAGAGGGGACCACCATAGAGTGCCGCGGTCAAGAAAGTCTCTCGTAGCAGCCGGAATGCTACCGCCTCCTCAGGGCCGGGTAGAACCCGCCGCCTAGGACAAAGGTTCCGATGGGCCGGAAGTGGGGGAAGACCGCGAATGGAAGAGAGGCAGGCCGCTGAACGGAAGTCGTGCGGCTGAGGGAAAGCGAAGCGGCTTCGAGTGACGGAGCGAGGAGGATGAACAACAAATTCGACGCGTGAGTGAGTCGGGACGACGCGGCATGGCGGGACAGGGCCGCGGGGGAGACCTTCGGGTCGCCCCCCCGGTCAGAGTGGGAAAAGGGGACCGCAGCGCGTGCGCAGTTGGTCCTCGGAGGGGCGTGGGGCAGCGGCGTTCTCCCAAAATATCCCGCTCTTCTTGCTCCGGGCTCCTAAAAACGCCAAAACCCTTTTTTCGGGCACTGCCAGTGGAGCCCCTGACGGGTTCCGGGGCTTCGGTTTCCTCAAGCCGGAGCCAAGGTTCTAGTCCTCATTGTCATAAGACCCAAAGCGAGCAGGAATGTCAAAGCAGCTGTTTTCGAAATGGGGGCGGAGGGAGGGGGGGAGCAAAGGATGAGGTTCCAGGTAGTCCTCGATTTACGGCCACAATAGAGGCCCTAATTTCTGTGTTAAGGGAGACATTTATCAAGTGGGCCTTGCCTCCTGTTTCGACCTTTCTGACCACGGTCGTTAAGTGAATCACCACCGCAGTTGATGTTAGTAACCTGGTTGTTAAGTGAATCTGGCTTCTCCATTGACTTTGCTTATCAGAAGGTCTCACACACAAACGCAACACACGTGTCACAAATCTTATTAGAATACAGCTGGAAGGGACCTTGGAGGTCTTCTAATCCAACCCCCTGCTCAGGGAGATCCTATACCAACAACAGTCATAAATACGGAGAAGTTGCCAAGCCTGGGAATTCTGATCACGTGACAACGGGGCTGCTGGAAAGGTCATAAGTGTGAAAAAATGGTCATAAGTCACTGTTCTTCGATGCCAATGTAACTTTGAACAGTCATTAAAGGAACTGATGTAAATTGAGGACTTAGCTGTATGGAGGCCAAAGAGCCAGACCTGTCCCAGGCAGGGGATGATGGACCATAAGCTCCTCCCCAGGAGCCCTTGGAAGGGAGACCACTAGGAAATCCTAGCGGGGGATTAGAACAGCACCCCAAGAAAGAGCAGCCATTGCTGATGGCTGAAGGAAGTCTTGATTTTCTCCCTAGAGATACAGGTAATCCTCAACTTATGACCACAATGGACCCCAAAATTTATGTTGCTAAGTGAGACATTTTTAAAGTGAGTTTAGCCTCATGTTACGATTTTGCTTGCTATGGTCATTAAGTGAATTGCTGCAATGGTCACATTAATTACATACCTGTTAATCTGGCTTCCCCCACTGACTTTGCTTGTCAAAAGGTCACAAAAGTTGATCGTAATACAGGTACTTTTTGACTTAACAACAGTTCACTTAGTGGCCGTTCAAAGTTACAGTGTCACTGAAAAAAAGTGGCTTACGACCATTTTTCAGAGTTACAACCTTTGTAGCCTCTTCCCCCGGATCAGGGGATTAGGGGATCAAAATTCAGGTGCTTGGCAAGTGACTCCTATTTACAGCCGTTCCTGTGTCCCAAAGTCTTTTGTGGCTTTTTGACAAGCAAAGTCACAGGGGAAGCCAAGATTCACTTAACAGCCTTGTTGCTGTTGTGGTTAGCCGGCAGCAGGTGCGGACAGCTGAAGAGAGCGAGGACTCAGGTGAGGGGTCAGGACCATTGGGGAGTGGACTTCTGCCTTCAGAGATTGTGGGGACTGGCAGCGGCAATGAGATTCCCGAGGAGCCTATGCCAAGTGCGCGTGTGCGTGCAGGGTTGCTCGCAGGAAAGAGCAGCTGCAACAGCACGGGCGACTCGGGAGTAAGGCTGCAAGGTAAGGGCCCCTCCTTCAAGAAGATAAAAGCCAGCTGTGAATCAGACTTTCTTTGTAGGAAGCAAAAACATTTTGAAACACGGCCTCGTGGACATTACAGTATCTGAAGTTGGTATTTGAAGACTCTTGTGTTGTGAAATATTTCTTATCTGTGACTCTTGGCAATCTTGCACAGTTTTGGCAAGGTTTGTGTTTATCAAAGTTAATTAGTTTGCAGCAGCCTTTTCACGAGGATTCATAAGAATCATTAAAAGGTTTCTGTTCCCTTTGGTTCGTGTTGGTTTTATTGCAAAAGGGTTTGGGTCAGAACGGTTGCTAACTTAACAACGGCTGTGATTCACTGAACAACCGTGGCAAGAAAGGTGGTAAAATGAGGCAACACTCACTTAACAAATGTCTCATTTAACTACAGAAATCTGCTGTTGAGTGAGACATTTGTTAAGTGAGTGTTGCCTCATTTGGGGTCGTACCTCGAGGATTGTACTCCAGGACACTGCAGCCATCATAAATGTGAGTCAGTTGTCAGTTGGCGCAGTGGTTAGAGTGCAGCACTGCAAGCTACTTCTGCTCCAGCCAGCTGCCTACAGTTTGACAGATCGAATCTCACCAGGCTCAAGGTTGACTCTGTCTTCCATCTTTCCGAGGTGCGTAAAATGAGGACCCAGATTGTTGGGGGCAAGAGGCTGACTCTTTAAATCACTTAGAGAGGGCTGGAAAGCACTATGAAGCGGTATATAAGTCTAAGTGCTAGTGCTATTCAAATGTAAAGTATGAAAATGGTCATAAGACATTTTTTTTCAGTGCTGTTGTAGGTTCAAATGCTCTCTAAGCAAACTGTTGTAAGTCAAGGACTACCTGTAGCTGGACACAGGCATGTGGGGCTCATGGCAGCCTTGGGGTTCTGGAGAGTCTTCAGGGATCCATTTTCCCAAGCCCGGGTCAGCTTTTATTTGGGCGAGGAGTCTTGCCAGAAGGCCTGGATTCAAGTCCTGGATCTCTGCAGCTCCTTCCTCCTTCTGAGCAGCCTTTCAAGAGCTGCCTCCAAGGACCCTCCCGTCCTTTTCTTGGCCATAAAAAGGGCCTTGTGTGAGTCCACAGCCCTGATGTCTATGGAGATTCTCAGACATCCAGGTCTTGTCTTTTGTGTGCGTGTGTGTGTGTCAAAATGACTTGTCTTCAGAAGTTGTGGCTGCTCCAACACTGGAGGTTTTTAAGAAGAAATTGAACAATCACATGACTGAAATGATATAGGGTTTCCTGATTGAGCAGGGGGTTGGACTAGAAGACCTCCAAGGTCCCTTCCAACTCTGGTATTCTGTTAAAAGGCAGCTGGATTGTGTGTTTACTGGAAGGAGGAGGAGACATTTTACTTCTCATCAGAGAAGCCATGGTGGCACAGTGGTTAGAGTGCAGTACTGCAGACGACTTCTGCTGCCTGCCAGCTGCCTGCAATTTGACAATTCAAATCTCCCCAGGCTCAAGGTTGACTCAGCCTTCCGTCCTTCCAAGGTGGGTAAAATGAGGACCCAGATTGTTGGGGGCAAGAGGCTGACTCTGTAAACCACTTAGAGAGGGCTGTAAAAGCACTATAAAGCGGTATATAAGTCTTAAGAGCCATTGCCCTTCCTTCCTTCCTTCCTTCCTTCCTTCCTTCCTTCCTTCCTTCCT
>BLBF01000040.1:1187860-1206360 GCA_015471245.1 Laticauda colubrina | reverse complement strand
CCCTCCCTCCCTCCCTCCCTCCCTCCCTCCCTCCCTCCCTCCCTCCCGGCTGCCCTCCTGTGGTGGAACAGTGGTTAGAATGTAGTATTGCAAGCTAACTCTGCTGACTGCAAGCAGTTCAATCCTGACCGTCTCAGGGTTGACTCAGCCTTCCATCCTTCTGAGGTGGGTAAAATGAGGACCCAGACTGTTGGGGGCAAGAGGCTGACTCTGTAAACTGCTTAGAGCAGGGGTCTCCAACCTTGGCAATTTTAATCCTGGTGGACTTCAACTCCCAGAATTCCCCAGCCAGGCTTAAAGTTGCCAAGGTTGGAGACCCCTGGCTTAGAGAGGGCTGTAAAGCACTCTAAAGCGGTGTCTAAGTCCTATTGCTATTGCTAAAACCACCTTTTTAACTTAACCATGTTAAGCAACCAATTTATGGTTACAGCTTAGTTTTCTTTCTCAAGTCTAGCCATAGCGTCATGTGAAGGAGAGAGGGAGAAAAGAGAGGCTTAGATGGAATAATTTGTCTCTCAATGAAGGCCAATCTCCGAGTTTAACTCCGCTTGTCAGAATTGTGGAAATAAATTAGTTTTTAGCTCTCCAACTGTGACTTTGAATAAACTCTTCTTGAACAGAAACTATGATTGTCATTCACTCTTCTTGTTTTTCTCAATACAGGACATATAGTCCCCCTTGTCATTCTCAAAGTCCTGTTAGGTAAGTTACGAAGGTCAGTGAAAAAGCTTTCACTGAGTAGAGATACCAACTGAGCTGTTTTTTTCTTCCCCCTTCACCCCACCATTCAGGCATGTAATTGTCACCTGTATGAAATTAACGTCTTGCAACAAATGCTTCGGCCCACGCTTGTAATTTTTTTTAAAATGGAAATTATGCTAAAATAATCTCTCCTTCCTCTCCCCTCCACCTCTCCCTCACGGTGATGGGTATTTTCTTGTCTTGGAGAAAATAAAAACACTGATATATCCAGGGGGAAAGAAATTCTGCTTAGTCCAGAAAGAAGATTTCTAAGAAAACAAACAAATGATTGTTCCTCTGTATTTCACATTCATCTCTCTCTTCTGCACTTAGAAAAAAAGAAAGAAGCTGCAGCCTTGGATAAACTTGAGACAGATAGCTAAGTTATTGCTGAGAGGCTTGTGAACTTAATTCTCTCTGCCTTGGGAACTTCTGCAGTTTCTCCCAGCAGTGGCATTGATTAACTCCTGATGTTTGGGAAATAATTTGACCGAAAAGTTTGAAAAAGAAACAGGACTTGGTGCTTTCCCGCTGGGTATGATGACAAGCCCTCTAGTGCAATTCAGGAATCCTTTTTTGTTTTTGTTTTTTTACAAAAAAAATATCTTAAGGCCACCAGACAAAGCTATTATTTTTTGGCTTTGACTCTACGTATCACCGGAACACATATATTTGTGTTGTTTTGTTTTGTTTTTGCCCAACCAAGTGACACAGGTAAACCTCCTGCAGCTAATTCAACCACCCCTAATCTGAACTCAGAGTCATGAAGGCTTTTTTTTTTAATCTCGAAGCAGAAGTGGGACTTCTTGCTTTCAAACGACTTCTTTTTTCTTTCTTTCTTTTCTTTTTTTTGCTAGTCTGAAGGATGACGACAGTGGCGATCATGACCAGAATGAAGAGAACAGCACACAGAAAGATGGTGAGAAGGAAAAAAACGATAAAGACAAAGCCCAAAACAGCACCAAGAGGAAGGTTTGTCTCTTTCTTCTGTCTAGAGACTAGATCGAAGTACCTGCTCGAGTACTTCTTGGGGATTACAGTTCTCAGAAAATGATCCTCCTTCCCCAGGCTGGTGCCCTCCAGATCAGTGGGAATTGCAACCCTCAGTCCTTCTAACCAGATCCCGATCGTAGTCAGGGATTTGGAGAAGCTTCAGTTAAACACTTAGAAGGGCTTCCATCAGCAACACTTAGAAGGGCTTCCATCAACTGTGGGCAAAATACAGGGAGTCCTCAACTTACATTTGAACCCAACATTTCTGTTCCTAAGTGAGATGGTTGGTAAGTGAGTTTTGTCCCTATTTTGTATGACCTTCCTTGCCACTGTTGTAAAGTGAATCACTGCAGTTGTTAACTTAGGAGCATAGTTGTTAAGTGAACCTGGTTTCCCCATTGACTTTGCTTGCCAGAAGGTTGCAAAAGACTCTTGGACACTGGAACTGTCATATATATGAATCAGTTGCCAAGCGCCTGAAATTTGGCCGTGTCATCTCAGGGACTTACAGCTATTCACTGAACACTGGCTATTCAAAGTTATAGTGGCACTGAAAAATGATCATTTTTCCCACTTAACGACCATTGCAACATTCCCCTGACCAGTGTCTGTGGAGATTCTCAGTCATCCAGGTCACTTTCAAAAGGCAAACTGGATTTTCTTTGTTTTTCTTTGAAGACCTTTCACTTCTCATTGGAGAAGCTTCTTCAGTTTGAACCCAACCGAAAAAGTCAGAACTGAAGAAGTTTCTTGGATGAGAGTTTTGTTAGTTTAGTTTACTTGATTGTCCCTGCACCTCGTACAATGAAATCAAACACCATATTTAGGGCACATCATGACCATGAAAATAAACACAAACACACATCCTTCACACTCCACACATTGAATTGAAAACCCCCAACATTGCGCCAACACTGCACTCAACAGTAAAATTCAAAAAAGCTACTGCCCTGGGATAGAAGCTGTTTTTCAGCCTATTTGTTTTTATTGTCCAGTACCGTCTGCCAGATGGTAATAGTTCAAAAAATGGATGCCCAGGATGAGATGGATCTTGGAGAATGTTTTGAACTTTCTTAAGGCAGTGGGAGCTCTAAAGCTCTTCCAAAGAAGGGAGAGGGCAACCCATGATCTTCTGGGCAATGACATTAACCCTCTGGAGCACTTTCCTATCTGCCACGGTGCAATGGGCAAACCATACAGAGGTGCCGTAAGTTAAGATACTCTCTATGGTGCAGCAATAGAAGGTCACCAGCAGTTTTTCATTCACAGTTGTTTTCTGAGAAGCCTCAGGTGGTATAATCTCTGTTGGGCCCTTTTGACCAGGGCTGCAATGTTAGCACCCCCAGGTCAGGTCCCCTTGTAGGGTAACACCCAGAAACTTAAAACGAAACGTCTTCCAGAAAAAACAAAGCCCAGTCGCTTTTTTAAAAAGCACCTTTGGGATCCCCATGATCCTGTTATCCCAACTCAGACACTTGTCAACTCTGGGGTCCCCAACCACCAGGCCCCGGACCGGTACCGGTCCGTGGATCATTTTGTACCGGACCACAAAGAATGAATAATCATGATTAAAATATATAGAAAAATATGTTTTTAGTAAAGAAATAGTAAAGAAGCCCTTTACTATTGGGGAAGAATTGATTTTGTCGGTCCTTGAAAAAGTGTTTCTGCGTGAAACTGGTCCCTGGTACAAAAAAAGGTTGGGGACCACTGTGTCAACTGACATGTATTTGTGACAGCTGCAGAATCCTGGAATTATGTGATCACCTTTTACACTCTTTTTGACCCAGCAAAGTCAACAGGGAAGCCAGATTCACTTAACAAACGTGTTACTCACTTAAGAACCATGGCAAGAAAGATCGCAAAATGGGCCAAAACTCATTGAACGACCGTCTTGCTTAGCAAACAGAAATTTTGGGCTCAATTGTGATCGTAGGTCAAAAATGATCCATAGTAGAGGGAGGGGAATCACATACCCACCCACCCAAATTAGAGCAACTAGAACAGGAGGAGCCGGACACTTTGCAGGGAGAGAAATCTTAACCTTTAGTCTTTATAACAGGGTAGGAAGGGTGAAAAGTCTGCAGAAACAAACCACAGGGTCCGATTCAAACTCAAAACCCCATCACTATCGAGATCCCTATTTTGTGAGCAGTGCAGGGAAGATAGGATTCCAGACTTTTAAGGGGACATTTCTTCAAAAAAGCCATTATTATGGGGGAAAGGAAACTTTCCTTGTCTGAAGACTTCTCTCCAGGAGGTTTCACTTTGCCGAGGTTTTGGGAAAGAATGTAAAACAGACCTTGAGCCATGGTGGCACAATCGTTAGGATGCAGCATGGCAGGCTGACTCTGCCCATTGCCAGGAGTTCGATCCTGACCGGCTCCAGGTTGGCTTTGCCTTCCATCCCTTCTGGTGGAGTGGTTAGAGTGTAATACTGCAGGCTACTTCTGCTGACTGCCGGCTGCCTGCAATTTGGCAGTTTGAATCTCACCAGGCTCAAAGTTGACTCAGTCTTCCATCCTTCTAACATCAGTAAAATGAGGACCCAGATTGTTGGGGGCAAGAGGCTGACTTTATAAGCCACCTAGAGAGGGCTGTAAAAGCACCGTGAAGTGGTATATAAGTCTAAGTGCTATTGCTATTGCAGGCTAACTCTGTTCACTGCCAGAAGTTCAGTCCTGACCAGCTCAAGCTTAATTCAGCCTTCCAGATTGTTGGGGTCAGTATGCTGACCCTGTAAACCGCTTAGGGCTGTGAAGCACTATGAAGCGGTATATAAGTCTAAGTGGTAGACTTAGGTTACAGGCTAACACTGCCCACTGCCAGGAATTATATCCTAAGTGGCTCAAGGTTAACTCGGCCTTCCATCCTTCCGAGGTTGGTAAAATGGGGACCCAGATTGTTGGGGTCAGTATGCTGACTCTGTAAACTGTTTAGAGAGGGCTGTGAAGCACTGTGAAGTTGGTATATACACTTTCCCCAAAAATACAACCTAGCCTGAAAATAAGTCCTTGCTTGATTTTTTTTTTGCACATGTGTCTCTTATAAACCCTACCCCCCAAATAAGCCCTAATTAAGATCCCACCCACTCCAGAATGGACGGGTAAAAATTAAGCTAGGGTAGGGATGAGGGGGGGAGTTGCTCTGCTGCTTACCTTTGGACAGTTGTAGCCAGGCCTCACACACCCCAATACCTGCCTTGCCAGCCCATTTCTTCTGCAGCCAACAAGGTTGGCAAGGCTTTCTTGAATGCCTTTGTAGGTGATAACAAAGCTCTGGTTCGATCCAGAGCTCCATTATCAGCTGCAGAGGCCTTCAGAAAAGCCTTGCCGGCTGCAGAAGAAGTAGTTCCTGAAGGCCTCTGACAGCGAAAAGGAGGCTGGGGGGGGGGGGGGGGAGGGGACACGACACGTGCACAAGTGAGGTTAGTCAGTGGATGATATCCTCTGAAAATAAGACCTGGTACCTTTTTTGGTGGCAAAACAGTTATAACACAGGGTCTTATTTTCAGGGAAACACGTTAAATCTTAAGTGCTATTGCTATTATTATTTTTGATTCCCCCTTTATTAGTTGGGAACTGTACTTCCGACTTCGCCTGTTCAGGAAATCTAAAAACCGAGCCGTTACCGTGGTTTGCTTAGAAACTTTCTGTGGCGCTTGTCAGGCCAACTCAATCCCATCTGCTCCCTTTGCCAAGACAGGGAAACAAGTTCCTCATTGCCTCACGAGGTTGTTTTCATTTAAGAGCTGTTCTCCTCCAACCAGGGGCACATAAAGGCATGTAAGCGGAGACCTTGTGCAACGAGCCGCTTTTAAGGAACGCAAAACAACCTCTCAGCAGCACCCGTCTTTTGCCAATTTGGAGAAACTCCAGCAAAGCAGCGAGTGCCGCTAATCTCCACCTTGAAGTATAGTCAATTTCTGGCAGACTAATGGTCTGTTTCGAGCTATTAAGAGAGATGGAATTTCAGGAACAAAAAAAAGCTGAAACTGTTCTGTGCTGGCAGGAACAAGCCAGGTTGCTAAATGCTACAAATAAATGTCCCTTTAGAGAAAGGCGTCAGGATAAAAATGAGTGTTTGAAATTTCACCCACAGGCTGCAGTTCCAGGACCAGCTGAGCACCCTCTGCAGTATAACTACACCTTCTGGTACTCCCGACGGACACCGGGGAGACCCACCAGCTCTCAGAGTTATGAACAGAACATCAAGCAAATTGGCACTTTTGCCTCTGTGAGTGTATTTCGGCTGTGTGGTTCCGACGAAGCATGAGTGGATGGGATAGCCATACCAAGGGAAAAAAATGAAGAGAAATGTTGTGATTGTTTTGGTCACCACAATGTAAAAAAGAGGTTGAGACTCTAGAAAGAGTGCAGAGAACAGCAACAAAGATGATGAGGGAACTGGAGGCTAAAACATATGAAAAACGGTTTCAGGAACTGAGTATATCTAGTCCAGCGGTGGCTAACCTTTTTGGGGTCCGATGGCAAAAATTATGTGCACATTTGTGCGCTAGTACTTGCGTGCCAGCACCCAGAAGGCATTGCGCACACACACACCCGCCGCCTGCGCATGCATGCATGATTCCCCCCCTCCTGCCATTGCCCCCTTACCTGCACTGCACCTCCCAGACAATTTTCGGCATGTTTGAGGCCTTTTTCGGCCTGCCAGAGGCTTGAGGGAAGCCTCTGAGCCTCTGCAGACTGAAAAATAGGCCCATTTCATCACTTCTGGTATTTCCTCTAATTGCAAAAGGGTTTCTCCTCTTACTATAGAGATAATAGAAGGAGAGACCTGTTAGCCTGCAAAAAAGCAAAAACAAAACAGGAGTCTGGTATCATCTTTTCCAACAAACTAATTTTCATTAAAAGGCACTTCTTCAGCATTTCTCCATTGTCTGCAGCTTTTATGGGGTTTGATCTGCGCAAGATGCTCAGTTTTATTTTGTAAATGAAGGTTAAATTGATGGGTAAAATCTGCTTTCATCTGAATTGTATTTGTTGCCTTACCATTTTTATGATAGCTGACAAATGTTTCTGTGGTGTGCCCAACCAATTTGCACTTTTCCAGGGTGGATGAACTCCACGATCTCTCAGCCCTACTGTATATAATCAGTGTCAACAAGAAAAAAATCTCCTTTGGTCTTTTTAGTTGCCAGCAGAAAGGGAGGGGGGGGGAAGCAGTGCATTCCTTAAATGCCTCAGATAATTGCCTTGGCAGCCCAAAGCTGTCTTCACAAAAGTATTACTGGAGAGCATGATTGATGACACTTGGCTATGGATTCTCCCATTGGAGAATACACATCCAGTGGTTGGGGGGAAGACCAGGTCAAGGGGGAAATGATGTATTTTAGTGTCAACTGCACCCAGCTAACGCCGACATGGCCACTCCAAATCATTTTTTTTTAGTCTGAGAGATGCAGCTAGAGATTTATGATTTTTATGGAGGTGGATTTGTTGGAGCCCTGATAGTCAGTTTCTATAGATCCCATCAGAAATGATGGGATCTATGGTCCAACAACTTTTGTTTCCTCATCTCTGATATGAAATACCTGGAAGAGTTTTGTGTCCCAAACATGATGTAAATTTTCAGGAGAGATTCATTTGACCAGTTCAGCTTTCTCTTGTGTACAGTTAAATATAACATATTTTGATACACGGTCACAAATACCATACAGATAGTCCTCAACTTATGGCCACAAGGAAGCTCAAAATTTCTTTTGTTGAAGTGAGACTTGTTAAGTGGGTTTTTCCCCATTTTATGACCTTTCTTACCACAGTTGTTCCCCATTGACGTTGCTGGTCAGAAGACACGTGACCCCAGGACCCAGCAACGGTCAGAAATATGAACCAGTTGCCAAGCGTCCGAATTCTGATCACAGAAGGTCTTAAGCCCATGTCACACTGCACCAACGGATGCAAAGAGGATGTAAAACGGACAAAAAACCTTGCCATCCGTTGGTTAACGCGATGTATCCGTTCTGTACTCA
This sequence comes from Laticauda colubrina, assembly GCA_015471245.1. Classification (NCBI taxonomy): domain Eukaryota; kingdom Metazoa; phylum Chordata; class Lepidosauria; order Squamata; family Elapidae; genus Laticauda; species Laticauda colubrina. The sequence continues at coordinate 1,198,634 of BLBF01000040.1, read as the reverse complement.
CTGCCTCCGTTTTGCTTCCTCTCTATCCGTCCAGCATCCGTTTATGGACGTTTCATCCGCTCAGAAAGTTTTGAGCTGCTCAAAACTTTTGCGCGGAAAATGTATCCAATTCATCCGTTATGCATCCGCTACGCATCCACTAGGCATCCGTTCTGCATCCGATACGCATCCGCTATATCCGCTAGGCATCCGCTGCGCATCCGCGCAACTTGCATCCGCTCGGACGCAGGGAGGAAGCGGAACGGACGCAGAATGGATGCAGAACGGATGCCTAGTGGATGCAGCACGGAAACAAAGCATGTAAAACGAAAAAAACGTTCGCAGAGGGGACCTATCTCGGATATTAAGGATGCCTAGAGGATGCCTAGAGGATGCCTAGAGGATGCAAAGGGACACCTATACTGCCTATAAAAAGGGGGAGCAACTCATCTGGTTCTCACTTTCAGAACAGCAGCCCAGCGGTGCAGACCTCTGCAGCCTTCATCTGACTCTTGCTCTTCCACAGCATCCAGTCGTGTCCACCGTGGATCGTAACAAAGTCCTTTTGGCAGCCACCATCCTTCTGCAACAGTGCGAAGCCATCTACAGGCTCTGTGAACTCTACTACGGGAAGAAAAAGAGGCGGCCAAGAAGCGTCTGGGTCCGAAGATGGTTCGCCAGAAGAGCAGAGTACGGACTGTACAACAAGCTGATGGTGGAGCTCAGGAACGAAGACACTCGGGCATTCCAGAACTTCATGAGGATGCCTCCAGCCATGTTTGATGAAGTTGTGCAGCGGCTGACACCCAGGTTGACCAAGCAGAGCACCAACTTCCGGCCCACCCTGGAACCTGGGCTCAAGGTGGCACTCACTCTGCGCCACCTGGCCTCTGGGACCACCTACAGGAGCATGAAGTACGGCTGGAGGGTGCCACACAACACCATCAGCATTGTGGTCAGAGAAGTGGTGCAGGCCATCATCGAAGAATACAAGGAGGAGCTCCTCCAGTGCCCCTCCACTGAAGAAGGATGGAAGAAAGTTGCAGAGCAGTGATATCAGAGGTGGAACTTCCCACACACCGTTGGAGCCATCGATGGCAAGCACGTGGCCTGCAAAGCGCCAGCCAACTCAGGGTCCAATTATTACAACTACAAGGGCTTCTTCAGCATCATCCTCCTCGCCATGGTCGATGCTGACTACATGTTCATGTACATCGATGCTTCAGGCAACGGCTCATCTTCAGATGCCCAGGTATACAACACCAGTCACCTCAAGGAGGGGCTGGAAGGCAACCTCATGGTGGGCTTCCCAGATCCAGACCCGCTGCCCAACGACACACAAGATGTGCCCTACTTCATCGTGGGGGATGACGCCTTCTCCCTCACAACCTACCTCATGAAGCCCTACACCTCCAAATACCTCACCCGTGAAGAGAGGATCTTCAACTACAGGCTGTCCAGGGCAAGGCGGGTGGTGGAGAACGCCTTTGGCATCCTGGCCAACAGGTTCCAGGTATTTCTCACCACCATGCAGCATCGCCCAGAGACCGTGAGGAGGATCATGGAAGCTTGCTGCATCCTGCACAATCTCATACGCACCCGCTACCCAGTCTTGCAGAACAGGCTCGTGGACCTCCAGCAAGGCAATGGGGACACGGAGTCTGGGGAATGGAGGCAAGGGCGAAACCTGATCGACACTGAGGATGTGCAAGGCCCCAACAGAGCCTCACGTGAAGGGAAGAAGCAGCGCAACCTCCTGAAACACTGGTGCAACTCCCCAGCTGGAACGGTGGAGTGGCAAGACAGGATGATAGATGCTTAATGGATGCTTCCTTCAGCCTGTCTCATCACACGGATGAGATTGGGCCATGTATGTTGAGTGGCCCTACAATGAACAGGGCATTTAATAAAGAGTTGTGTTTATGTTCAAATGTGTGGATCAATGAATAAATTGTTACTGATAATAAAGGGCCAAAGGTGTGGCACCTGGGAGGGTGGAACATAGAATCCCACTATGCTTGCACTGGAGGTTTATCTATCCCACAGCTATTACCCATCCCACAGATATCCCTGCCCATCCCACAGGTATCCCTGCCCATCCCACTCCTATCTTAACCCATCCCACAAGCATGCAAAGGCTTAAACCATTTCTAAAAGTTTACACCAAGACTTTATTAAAAAAAAGAAATGAAGCAAGTGTATGAATCAAAAATAGACTTTATTAACAAGAAACTATAAAACAAAAATGAGTCTCTGGCACTCCTCTTGGTCGCTCAGTCCCAGGGGTGAAGGGTGCAGGTGCTGGGGAGGTGGCTGGTGCTGGAGTGCTTGTCATCAGCTCCTCCAGGAGCAGAAGCAGAAGCAGAAGCGCCAGCCCCAGAAGAGCGAGCCTGTGCTGCAGAAGCCCCAGCAGAACCAGAGTGAGGGCCAGGGGGCGGGATGGTAGCCCTGTCCCTCTTGCCAGGGCTGACAGCAGATGGCTGAGGCTTGCTGTGCTTCAGCATGGTTGTGGGGTTGCTGGCTGGCAGGGAGGCTGGCAGGAACCAAGGCTGGCAGGAAGGCTGGCAGGCAGGCACCAAGGCTGGCAGGAAGGCTGGCAGGGAGGCAGGCACCAAGGCTGGCAGGCAGGCACCAAGGCTGGCAGGAAGGCTGGCAGGCAGGCAGGTAGGAACCAAGGCAGGCACCAAGGCTGGCAGGAAGGCTGGCAGGCAGGCACCAAGGCTGGCAGGGAGGCAGGCACCAAGGCTGGCAGCAAGGCTGGCAGGCAGGCAGACAGCAAGGCTGGCAGGGAGGCTGGCAGCAAGGCTTGCAGGCAGGCATGCAGGCAGGGCAGGCAAGGCAGTCAATCCGTCCGGCAGCAGGTCTTTCCTCTGAATGGCGACCTGCTTCCGAGCTGCTTCCGTTATATCCGCGGGGCTGATGCAATGCATCCTCCCCGCATGCGCAATTGATGCTCGGCATCCCCTAGGCTTCCGCTGTGCATCTGCTGTGCATCCACTGTGCATCCGCTTTATCTGTTCGGCGTCCGCTCTGCATCCGCTGTATCCGTTCCGTGTCCGCTTTGCTGAGGTCCCCCGGAAGCCTAGCGGATGCGCCATCTGCTCTCATCTGCTTCCATCCGCTGGGCTTCCGTTCCGTATCCACTTTGCATCCGCCCTGCATCCTCCCCGCGTCTGTTCCTTTCCGTGTTATCCGCTCCAGTTATGCAAATTTTTGCCCCTTCTGAGAGCGGATAACAACGGACCGTCCGTTGTTAATGTTTTGCATCCGTTGGGCAGTGTGACAGGGCCTTTCAGTAGATTATAAGTATGAAAACCAGTCCTAAGTTACATTTTTCAGTGCCGTTGCAACTTTGAACGGTCACTAAAGGAACTTGAAATTCGAGGTTTGTGGTTTGTATTTTAGGCAGGATGACAGTTTGAATAGGCAAGATGAATTTGTTGTAGTTTGAATTGGCAAGAGGAGAAGCAAAAAAGAAAGAAAATCTTACCAAACCCGTTTTGATTTCACCGAAATGGCATTTTAGACAGTAGAAATTGAAGCTTACCTAAATACTGCTTAGGAGTTTTCCCTGGCAACCTTCTAAAGGTTTAATCAGAAATAAGATTTGTTCCCTAGAGGGTAGCAGGACTGTTTGGAACGGCCGGCAGATGCCTGCAATATCTGTTGAAGACCCCAGCAGCAGCTGCCTTTTTATTACAAATGAAGGCAAATATAGATATATGTCCCAGAATAATGTTGCAAGATCCGATCTGGGTCAATCACTGGAATCAAAGAAAGTTTGTCTTCCCAGCCTTTGTACTCCTGCTGGAGACCATCCTCAGGGAACTTTTTCTCCAGCAATAGACTAGGAGGGAGATACGGGATAGGACAGGAGTTAGGATAGGATATAAGGTATAGATAGGATAGGATAGGACATAGGGGATAGGTAGGATAGGATAAGGGGTAGGAGGTAGGATAGGATATAGGGGATAGGAGGTACTGTAGGATAGGATATAGGGGATAGGATATAGGGGATAAGAGGTATAGGATAGGATATAGGGGATAAGAGGTAGGATAGGATACAGGGGACAGGTAGGATAGGAGATAGGGGGTAGGAGGTAGGATAGGATACAGGGGATAGGAGGTAGGATAGGGTAGGTTATAGGGGATTAGGTAGGATAGGATAAGATACAGGGGATAGGAGGTAGGATAGGATAGGATAGGATAGGATAGGATAGGATAGGATAGATGACTCTCCATCTGGGGGCTGACCAACCAGGCTCCACCTCTGTCTGTTGGAGCTATCAGGTTGCCTTGATGCTGACCCTGACTCCCCCTCCTCCTCTGATTTGGCTGCTGGAGAGGCCGGCGGTCAACAGGCCACAACAGAGTGCGACATTGAATGTATGTCCTTTTTTATAATGCTGAGGATTGAACAGTGGAGTTCTGGTTGAGTCTCTGCGCTTGGTTGTTTTCTTGGTTATCTAGCTGGGTATTACCCCATGAAACACTTTTTTGAGTCTTTGGAGCCTCACGTTCCTCTCCTCGTGGCTCCTAAATCTTTTAAAGATACAACCTCTTTCTGCAAGCAAAAGATAGGAAAATGTTGGCACAGCAAGTTATTTGGCACATGGTATTTTAACATGGCTTTTAAGTGAGCTTGACTTCCCCATTGACTTTGCTTCTCAGAAGGTTGCAAAAGGGAATCACATGACCCCAGGACACTGTGACAGTCCTAAATATAAGTCAGTAGCCAAGCATCTAAATCTTGATCACATGGCCATGGAGATGCTGCACTGGCAGTGTGAAAAATGATCATAAGTCATTTTTTTTCAGTGCCAACTTTCAATTGTCATGAAATGAACTGTTTTAAGATGAGGACTGTTCTGACCAAATCTTCACCAAATCACGAAGCAGACTCAATGCCCCACAAAAGCCCTTTTTATTAGGCTAATGTGAATTCCTATCATTCACATGCAGCAAAGTCTCGGCAAACAATCTTTCCAGAGTGAATTTACAATCAAAGACCTTATCAGACTTAAAGAGCTGTCAGGCCGAAAGCCTCCAAGCTCAGCTCTGTACAAGGAAATACTTCACAAGGAGTCTCTGAGAGTCACGAAAAAATCTTCACCCTAATTAAACAAACGAATTGTCTCCTGCAAACACCACTCCCCTTTCACTCCTCTTTATTCCCCATGGGAGGGGCCATTCACTGTCCACGTGTACCTTTCCTCCCAAGTCGACCCTGTTCCTTCTTCTGGCAGCTCTGCACATGCGCACATCAGGAACAGGCTCCAGTTGTTCTTCTTCCTGACTGATCTCTGACTCCAAAGGCAGCTGATAACTGTCAGATGGCCCTGGCCCCATCTCTGTCTCTGACGCAGAGCCCCCATCAGAGCCTTCCCCAGACTCCAGGACTGGTCCATGTTCCTCCCCAAGTCTGCCACCAGCTCCACTGACCACTGGCAGGCCACAACAAGGACTACCTGTACATTCTTATGTCATCACTGAACCTGGACCTCCACTTTTTGCTTTTACACATTGATATATAACTAGCCATTTCTATAACACCAAAGCTTTCTGATCAACAAAACCAAGTTCAAAGTTTCATTTTTTTTTCTTCACAAGCACAAATTCCAGAAGTGATATCCAATTAAGAACATATTTCCCCCTTTAAATAAAGTAATCAAGTTAACCATTCCTGCTTTATCTTCCTTGCTATGGAAGTCATGTGTATTTCTATTTGTTCCTAATAATCTTTGTGAGCTGTCACCATTTTTATTTACAAAATTTATTGTATTGTTTCAAATTATTTGGCCTTACTGGGGGGAAAAAAGGGGGGAAACTTTTTTTTCTCCCTTTCATCCTCCTCTATTCCTTTAAATTAATCCTTATCATCTCCTCACCTCTCCTTCCTAGAGACAAAAGCTGCATTTCTTTTCTGAGAGAAGACAGACATAAAATAACATTAAAGCAGTTCTGTCCTTTTACCGATTTACCTTTTCTCCTTGCAGTGGATCTACACAATCTTTTATTCTGAACGTATCCAAAATAATCCTTTATATTGGTTTGGTATCCCTTGCAAAACTCAAGCATTTTTAGAGCTTTACCTTTCCTGATGGGGTTTCTACAGTTTCTGGAGATTTATCTTATAGGTTTGGGTTTTTTAATGATGATGATGTGTGTCTCCTTCCATATCCTAGTCGTGTTTCATTTTTCTCTTCATTTTAGAGACCTCAGTATATATTCCTGGTGGACTCTTTTGATTTCTCCCATTTTTCCTTTTAGGAAGTGTTTGGGTTTCAGAATAATGGAATAACAGAGTTGCAAACAACCTTGGGCATTTTCCAGTCCAGGGGTCACCCACCTTTCGGACCTCAGAGACCACTAAATTCATCATTTTAAACCCCCATGGACCGCAAATATGAATTTTTAAAACAAAATAAATAGTATTTAGTGCAATGTGAAAAATGCAAAATAATTTTTTTGTGGACCACCAACATTTTGGTGATCACTGGTTGGTGGCCGCTGTTTTAGTACACCCCCCTGCACAAGCAGGAAACTCTATAGCAGTGGTTCCCAAACTTTTTCAGTCCACTGCCCCCTTGGTGCTGCAAACTCATCCTCAATGTCCCCCACCCAGGGGCGGGATTCAAATTTCTATGGGCTTGGCCTAATTTGAGGGTGTGGTTTGCTGGTCACGTGACTTGGCGTGGCTTGTTGGTCACGTGACTGGGTGGGTGTAGCTTGCTGGTCACATGACTGGGTGGGCATGGCTTGTTGGTCACGTGACTGGGTGGGTGTAGCTTGCTGGTCATGTGACTGGGTGGGCGTGGTTTGGTGACTTGCAAACCAAATACAAGTGGTCCTCACCCAATGGCCGGTTGCTTAGCAAGTGTTCTAATTTATGACTGGCCTTCCCAGAACTACTTGACCTGTTTTTAGAGTTTTGACACTTACACACGCATCAGCTTGAAATGAGGCCTAGTTTAGAGGCCCTTTTCCACACTGAAACATCTTTGCCAGCATCTTTGCCTGCACATTAAAACATCTTTGGCTTCGATAATTAAAGATTTTGTGGACGAAACATGACCAAGACTATCAGGAAGCTCTCACATTTTGTTGAGGCTTTAAACAGTATCCATTGGATCAGACTTCCACCCTAAAAAATTATTTTTCCCCAATGTATTACAGTGCCAATTCGGAAGAAGGCAAAACCAAAATATATTGGTAAATTGCAAGGAGAACACAGACACACACACACACACACTCCCTTTTAACCCTGCTGGAGCAGGTGATTGGACTAGAATAGATATCTCATTATATTTCTCCTCCCTCCCTCCCTTCTTTATTTCTTTCTGTCCCTTCCGTCCCCCCCTCTTTGTCCCTTTTTCTTTCTTTCCCTTTTTTCTTTCTTTTCTTCCTTCTCTCTTTCTCTCTCTCTCTCTTCCTCTCTCTTTCCCTCTCTCAGGCTCACCCCATTGACTTCGTACACCGCTCCCTTCGGACTTGCTTGGGCAGATGCCTCCGGTGCAAGGGGCTCAATGGGATGATCCTGCAGGGCCTCGCCTCGAACACGGGGGTGGCGGGATTTTTTCTCACCCCTGAATTGTGCCCCTGCCACTCACCTTCAGCACCCCCCTGCCGCCTCCTAGCAACCCCCGAAGGCATCCCACCGCCTTAGGGATGGCAGTACCGCCCACTTTGGGAACCATTGCTCTATACCATTTCAGACAAATGGTAACTCAGTCTCTTCTCAAAAACTTCCAATGTTGGAGCATTCATAACTTCTGGACACAACAAATCGTTCCACTGATTAATTGTTCTGTCAGGAAATTTCTCCTTAGTTCCAGGTTGCTTCTCTCCTTGATTAGTTTCCTTCCATTGCTTCTTTTTCTGCATTCAGGTGCTTTGAAGAAGAGGGGGTACCCTCTTCTTTGTGACCACCCCTCTAATCCTGGAAGGCTGCTATCATGTCACCCCAGTCCTTCTTTTCCTTAAACTAACCCAGGAGTCTGCAATCTTAAACACTCAAAAAGCTATTTGGGCCCGTTTCCCACAGAAAAGAAAACACTGGGGGCCTCAAAAACTGGGTGGGCGTGGTCAACTCAATGTCACTCCCATTCAGTCACATGACTCCCTCTGACACACCTGCTCTGGTTTTGTGGTTCCTGGTGTTTTCTGTGGGAAATGGGTTTTTCTATTCTCTCTCTCTCTCTCTCCCCGCCCCCCCCCTCTCCCTCCTTCCCTCCCTCCCCCCTCTCTTTTTTCTGTTTTTTGTGTTTTACCTTCTCAGGCCAGGTGAGAAGTGACTGGGAGGGGAGGGCGAGGGGCGGGACCAGCCAGTGATGAGATCACCCAACATGAGGGCCCAAAGAGCTGCATGCTGCTCCAGAGCTGCAGGTTGCTGGCGCCTGAACTAGCCCTAGCCAATTCCTGCACATCATTCTTCATGTATTTCAGCCTCCAGTCCCCTAATCGTCTTTGTTGCTCTTCTCTTTCTAGAGTCTGAGACTCTTTCTAGAGTCTCAACCTCTTTTTAACATCGTGGCAACCAAAACTGGATGTGTGTATTCCAGGTGTGGCCCTCCTAAGGTTTTATAGAGTGGTACTAATACTCCACGTGATCTTGATTCTCTGCCTCTGTTTATACAACTGTTGTGGTTCTCCAGCAGCAGATTCAGATGGCTGAGGTCTCGGAGAGCGAGATTCAGATGAGGGGCTTGCGTGTGATGCAGGGATAGGGCCAGGACCATCAGGGAGTGGAGTGCTGCCTGCGGAGATTGTGGAGGCTGGCAGCTGTGATGCAGAAGGCCCCCAGGAGCCTGTGCCCAGTGAGCGTGCACGCAGGGCTGCTTGAAGGAAAGAGCAGCTACAGCAGCACGGGCAACTCGGGAGTAAGGCTGAAAGGTAATGGCCCCTCCCTAAAGGGATAAAAGCCAGTTGAGAAACCGGAGTTCTTTGCAGGAAGCAAATAAGTTGTTGCAATCAAGCCTTGTGGACATTCGGAAGATCTTGGTTGGTGTTTGGAGATTCTTTGTGTTTGAAATATTTCTTAGAAATTTTATCTAGTGTTCTTGGCAGCCTTGCAAAACCTTGGCAAGGCCTGTTCTTATCAGAGACAATTAGTTTGAAATAGCCTTTTAAGCTTGAATCAATGAATTCGCAGAGAAGCATTAAAAGGTTTTGCTTTTATCTCTGTTTGGTGTTTATTTACTTGGAACAAGGTCTGGGTTAGAAAAACAACCAAGGATTGCATTAGATTTTTTGGCTGCCACCGCATATTACTGGCTCATATTTAATGGATCGTCCATTAGGCCTCCAAGGTCCCTCTCACAGTTACTGTTTTGGAGCCAGGATTCACTTAATATGTACTTATACTGTACCTTGTGTTTTTCCTGCCCAGGTGTACAACCTTGCCTCATTTTGTCTTCAATTTAACAGCCAAAATCAGTATCGGACTTTCTGTTACTAAGCAAGGAAGCCAGTTGTGCGTCTGATCTGACAACCTTTTTTGCCACTATTGAGCAAATCACTGCAGTCGTGAAGTGAACCATCTGGTCATTAAGCAAATCCAGTTCCCCCTCCCCCATTGACTTTGCTTGTTGCAAGCCAGCAAAGGGAAGCTTGGAGATGGTGATCACATAATCCTGGCAACTGTCACATATACTTGTTGCCAAAGGCCCAAATTTCAATCGCAGAACCATGGAAGATGCTGCAGCTGTTGTAAGTGCGAGGAATGGCCATAAATGTTGTGGTTAGCCGGAAGCAGGTGCAGATGGCTGAGGAGAGCGAGGACTCAGATGCGGGGCCAGGACCATTAGGGGGTGGACTGCTGCCTTCAGAGATTGTGGAGGCCGGCAGCAATGATGAGAAGGTTCCCGAGGAGCCTGTGCCAAGTGTACATATGCATATGCTCGCAGGAAAGAGCAGCTACAACAGCATGGGTGACTCGGGAGTAAGGCTGCAAGGTAATGGCCCCTCCTTCAAGAAGAGAAAAGCCAGCTGTGAATCAGATGTTCTTTGCAGGAAGCAAAAACGTTTTGAAACTCGAGCCTCGTGGATGTTCCAGTATCCTGAGTTTGCATTTGAAGATTCTTGTCTTGCAAATTATTTCTTGTCTGTTATCTTTTGACAAGTCTCCCACAGCTTGGCAAGGCTTGTGCTTATCACAGCCAATTATTTTGTGAAAGCATTACAAGGTTTTTGTTCCTCTTAGATTGTGTTTGATTTGTTGGAAAAGAGTGTGGGCCAGAACAATAAATCACTTTTTTCCCATTGCCTTTGTAACTTTGAAAAGTGGCTAAGTAAATGGTTGTTAAGTCAAGGACGACCTGTACCATATTTTGATATATTACAATTGGACAATTCCAGAAGGCAGATCCAGGAAGATGGTGTAGCTGCTTACAGAACCAGAATTTTGTGGAGCTAAACTGTTCAGTCAACTTGCTTGTACCAGCCGTATTGGGATTTTTATGGGGATTCTTATCATAGACGAAACCAGATGAATTCTGCATCTGTTATCTTTTTGACCAACTGGGATAACAGAATTGTTGTTTAATGCAGCCAGATTTTCTGTGATAGTTTGTAGAATGGGACTGCAGTTAATAGCTGATTAATTTCCAGTATTTTATGTGGGTTGTATAATAATGATGATGATGTTGATTTTGTTTTTGTTTTTTCTTGGACTGTTTTAGTCCAATTTATGGAGGAGATTTCACTGTTCCTTCGTGATTGGTATAATCTTTAAACCCAGTAAAGGAGTAGAGTAGAGTAGAGTAGAGTAGAGTAGAGTAGAGTAGAGTAGAGTAGA
>BLBF01000040.1:1177821-1187850 GCA_015471245.1 Laticauda colubrina | reverse complement strand
TAGAATAGAATAGAATAGAATAGAATAGAATAGAATAGAATAGAATAGAATAGAATAGAATAGAATTCTTTATTGGCCAAGTGTGATTGGATACACAAGGAATTTGTCTTGGTGTAAATACTCTCAGTATACATAAAAGAAAAGATACATTCATATACAATCAAGAATCATAAGGTACAACTCTTAATAATAGTCATAGGGTACAATCAGCAATCAAATCATACTAGGAAACAGTCCATATAAATCGTAAGGATACAAGCAACAAAAGTTACAGTCCTACAATCACAAGTGGGAGAGGATGAGTGATAAGGAATGATGAGCAGATTAACAGTAATAGTAGTGTAGACTTTTAATAGTTGAACAGTACTGAGGGAATTATTTGTTTAACAGAGGGATGGCGTTTGGGGAAAAAAACTGTCCTTGTGTCTAATTGTTCTGGTGTGCAGTGCTCTATCGTGTTGTTTTGAGGGAAGGAGTTGAAACAGTTTATGTCTAGGATGTGAGGGGTCTGTAATAATAGCACTGAGATTTAAAATTAGTGCTTTCCAGCCCTAAGTGGTTTACAGAGTCAGCATATTGCCCCCAACAATCTAGGTCCTCATTTTACCCACCTCGGAAGGCTGGAAGGCTGAGTATAGAATAGAATAGAAAATAGAATAGAAAATAGAATGTAAAACAGAATAGAATAAGATAGAAAAGAAAATGTAAAACAGAATAGAAGAGAAGAGAAAGTAGAAGAGAAGAGAATATAGAAAATGAATAGAATAGCATAGAACAGAATAGAATATAGAAAAGGAATAGAATAGCATAGCATAGAATGATAAGATAAAATACATATAATAATACAAATTTCTCTTTGATTAAGTCAATAGCTGTATTGTGTGGTGTTTCCCCCCCTCCTCTGGTGTTATGGAATTATTCCTCAACTTACAACCGTTCGTTGAGTGACCGTTTGAAGGTACAAGGGTGCTGGAAAAAAGTGACTTACGACCGTTTTTCACACTTGCACCCATCACAGGATCATCCTATGGTCATGTGATCAAAATTTAGACGCTTAGCAACCGATTCACGTTTATGACCGGGAATGTCCTCTTTTGCGACATTCTGAGAAGCAAAGTCCAACGGGGAAGCTGGATTCATTGTTGGTAACTGAATAGTTGCAGTGATCCACTAAACAGCTGTGGCAGGAAAGGTCATAAAATGTGGCAAAACTGACTTCAGGTAACAGATAACAGATAATCAGAGTTGGAAGGGAAGGGACCTTATAGGTCATCTAGTCCAAACCCCTGCCTAGGAAACTCTACACCATTTCTGACAAATGGCAGTCCAGTCTCTTCTTGAAGGTCTCAAGTGATGGCGCTCCCACAATTTCCGAGGGCAACTTCTATTCCGTGGATTGATTGTTTCTCACTGTCAGAAAGTTTCTCCTTATTTCCAGGTTGAATCTCTCCTGGTTCAGTTTGCATCCGTGATTCCTTGTCTGGCCTTCAGGTGCCTTGGAGAATAGCTTGACCTCTTCCTCCTCTCTGGGGCAGCCCCCCAAATATTGGCTCTCCTAGCCAGGCCCAGTTCCTGCAACCGTTCATCGTACGTTTGAGCCTCCAGTCCCCTAATCCCCCTGGTTGCTCTTCTCTGCACTTTTTCTAGAGTCTCAACCTCTTTTTTTGTAATGTGGTGAACAAAACTGGATGCAGTACTCTAGGTGTAGTCTTACTAAGGCTTTATAGAGTGGTATTAGTACCTCCCTTGATCTCAATTGTTACCTCCCTTGATCTCAATTGTATTCCTCTGTAAATACAATTTAGGATTGCATTGGCTTTTTTGGCGGCGGCCGCACACTGCTGGCTCATATTTAGCTGGTTGTCCATTAATACTCCAATATCCCTCTCACAGTTCCTGCTATTGAGCCTGGTTTCACCCAGTCTATATGTGTCCTTCTTGTTTTTCTTGCCTAAGTGTAGGACTTGACTTTTCTCTACATTGAATTTCATTTTGTTAGACTTAACAACTGTCGTCCTTGGCAACAGAAATGTTGTGCTCAATTGCAGTTGTAAGTCAAGGATTACTTGTATTGTGTTTCCTCCCCCCTCCTCTGGTAGGCCAAGAGAATCCTGGTTTAACTGTTTGTGGTCTGAATCCTTGTTAGCTGCCCAGAAACATATTCAAATGGGCAGCCAAACAAGCGGAAATTGTATATCAGTGAACAAAGGATGACTAAATGCTTGCTTTTATGCTAGTTTAACATGAGCCAATTTAAGACGCATTTGTCAAGGACTCCCTGTATCTCTTGCAAGTCCATGGGTATGATGTGCCATACACTAAATAAATATATAAATGAATGTCTTCCAGGTGGAACAGTTCTGGCGGTTTTATAGCCATATGGTCCGTCCTGGGGACCTGACAGGCCACAGTGACTTCCATCTTTTCAAAGAAGGAATTAAGCCCATGTGGGAGGTGAGTCTGAGCCTGGTTTTAAAGTCGGTGGTGTTCTGACCCAAGCTTCCCAAGAGCATGAAGCCGACTCCTTGTCCTGAAAAAGCCCCTTTTATTTAGGTTAAAGGGCAATTCCTGTCCAGCAAAGTCCCGGCAAACAATCTTTTATGAGATTTGACAACTACAGACCTTTATCAGGCTGGGAGAGTTGCCAGGCTGATAGCTTCCAAATGCCACACTGTAGCAGCAATTATTTGGCAAGAAGTCAGGAACAGATCTTCACTCTAATGAATTGAACTAATTGTCTCCTACAAACACCACTCCCCTTTCATTTCTCTTTGTTCTCTATGGGAGGGCCCATTCACTGTCCACCTGTGCCTTTACTCCTGAATCGACCCTTGTCCCTTAACTCTTCCCTTCTCCTGGCAGTTCTGTTCATATGCACATTGGGAACAGGTTCCAGCTGTTCTTTTTCCCCACTGATCCCCGACTCCGAAGGCAGTTGGTAACTGTCGGACGGTCCTGGCCCCATCTCTGCCTCCAGTGCAAAGCCCTCACCAGAACCTTCCCCAGACTCGAGGACTGGTCCATGTTCCTCCCCAACCTCCTCACTGTCTGAGTCTGCCGCCAGCTCTGCTGTTGGCTGTCAAGCCATAACAGGTGGTGAGGTTTGCTTAGTAAGGCTTTCCTGGGACTGACATTTCTGCTGTGGAAGGAAGCTGGTCTCAAACCGAGGTTTAACATTCTGTAGTCTGTCGGGATGTTCTCACTGTCCTCATGCATCTGTTTTTCACCAGTTTTTCTTCCAGTTTTGTGGAAGGGGAACCTTTGGCCAGCAATCCTGTTAGGGAGAGATACTGTATTAGTACAGAATGCTCTGGCCTAAAAAATATTTATTCATTAGATCTTTCATCTATCTTTATCACTTTATATGTAACTCAAGATGGCGGATATACCTAATACTCCTATTTTCCCCACAACAACAACCCAGTGAAGTCGATTGAGCTGAGAGAGGAAGATTGGCCCAAAGTCACCCCGCCGGCTCTCATACGCAAGACAGGACTAGAATTCACCAGCTCCTAGTGATTGGGCCAAAGTCACCCAGCCGGCTTTCATTCTGAAGGCAGGACTAGAACACGGCATCTCCAAGTGATTGGGCCATAGTCACCCTGCCAGCTTTCATGCCAAAGCAGGACTAGAATTCACCATCTCCTAGCGACTGGCCCATGATGATCCCGTCAGCTTTTATGCCTGAAGCAGAACTAGAATTCACCATCTAGTGAGATGAGCCCCAAATCACCCAGCTTGGGTTTCGTACCTAAGGCAGGACTAGAATTCACCCTCTCTGAGGGATTGGCCTACAGTCACCCAGCCAGTTTTTGGACCTAAGACAGCACTAGAACTCAGGGTCTCCGGGTTTCTCAGCCAGCATCTTAAACGGCTGCACCAAACTGGCTCTCCATAAACTGGTGCTGTTTATTGGAACTGCCACCCTCTTTCACATGTCAAGTTTGCAAACGAGGGAATAAACATTTCTTCTGTTGAGGAATAGAATAGAGTGAATGAGCTGGAAGGGGCCTTGGAGGTCTTCTAGTCCAGCCCTCTGTTCAAGCAGGTGACCCTATACCTGTGATGGCAAACCTATGGCACGTGTGCCACAGGTGGCACGCAGAGCCATTTGTGCTGCCACGCGAGCTGCAGACAGACTTACCTCACTGTGCATGGACGCGCTTCACAGCTGATTTTTGGCTGGCTGGAGGCCTTTTTGCCCTTCCAGAGGCTTGAGGAAGGCTTCTGCAGGCTTTCATTCTGCAGGCCCGTTTCATCACTTCCTGTTTTTCTGGAAATACCGGAAGTGACAGTGGGCCTAGTTTTCAGCCTACAAAGCCTACAGAAGCTTTCCTCAAGCCTCTGGGAGGCCGAAAAAGGCCTCAAACCGGCCAAAAATCAATTGTGAGGCACATTGCAGGTAAGGGGGTGGTGGGGGATGGGTGGATGAGGATTGCGTGCACATTGCCTTCTAGGTGCTGGCACGAATGTGATCGTGCAAGCATGCGCATAATTTTTGGCACAGGAGCCCAAAAAGGTTAGCCACCACTATCCTATACCGTTCCAGACAAGAGGATGTCCAGTCTCTTCTTAAAAACCTCCAATGATGGAACAACCACAATTTCTGGTGGCAAGCTGTTCCATTGGTTAGTTATCCTCACTGTTAGGAAGTTTCTCCTTAATTCCAGGTTGTCTCTCTCTTTGATTAGTTTCCATCCATTGTTTCTTGTCTTACCCTCCGTCAGAAGAATTGTCTTGTTTTGTCACAGATCTCCCCATCAGTGCAGCATCCGTGCTCTCTGCAACCTTAACCCTCAAACCTGTGCTAGTTTGATCCCTAATTCTCTTCCTCGCCCTCTTCCCAGGACGATGCCAACAAGAATGGGGGCAAGTGGATTATCCGCCTGCGAAAGGGCCTCGCGTCTCGGTGCTGGGAGAACCTCATTCTGGCGATGCTGGGAGAACAGTTTATGGTGGGGGAAGAAATCTGCGGGGCCGTTGTCTCCGTCCGTTTCCAGGTGAGTGGCCGGGGAGTTAATGGGAAAGGACTGCCAATCTGAGCACAGTGCTATCCTGTCCCAAAAGTGTTTTTTCAGGAGGCAACTGGACTTTCTTGTTTTTTCTTTTGAAGACGTTTCGCTTCTCATCCGAGAAGCTTCTTCAGCTCTGACAGGATGGTGGGGAATGGAAGGATTTATGTTCCTTGAAGACAGCTGGTCAGTTTCATCCTTTTAGGGAGTCGTTGAGGCCACTTGGAATCCCAAAGTTGCTTTTTTTTTTTTTTTAAGAGGCAACTGGACTTTTGGTTTTTCTTTGAAGACATTTCACTTCTCATACAAGAAGCTTCTTCCGCTCTGACTGGATGGTGGGAATGGAAGGATTTGTACTCCTTGCAGAGAACTGGTCATTTTCATCTTTTTAGAGGGTCATTAAGTCCACTTGGAAGTTTATCTGTGTCCTCAGGGTCATCTGTAGTGCAAATGGTTCTTGTAGTCTGCATTTTTTTCCCTGGAAATCCACTCCTACTCCCACACCATTGAAAGGGTGTTTATCCCAAATTGTATAGCTAAACAGTCTTCCAGGTCATCGTTGTCTTCTTTAATCATCTTCCTGATTGGTTCTCCCCGTAGGAGGACATCATCTCCATATGGAACAAGACGGCCAGCGATCAGGCCACTACGGCCCGGATCAGGGATACCTTACGGCGGGTACTCAACCTTCCCCCCAACACCATCATGGAGTACAAAACGCACACGGACAGCATCAAGTACGTGCTGCGGGGAGGGGAGAGCTGGGTGGTTGCAGGAATGCTCTTGGTTCTGTGTCCTTCCGGGCTGAAGGGCTGCTTGAACCCAAAGATATCATGTGTGCATGTTCTGTTGAGAGGGGATCAGGGCTGTGAACCCCTCAGCTCAGCAATCTGCAAGCTCTTCATCCTGAAAAAAAAAAAAAAAAACCACCCTCCCCAGAACTGTTACTGCTCCCCTCAGGATAGTTGCTTTGCTCCACAAATCCTAGGACAGCTTTTAAAAAGATTCTTTCTGACTGACAGGCAGGAATCGGGTACGGCCTTGATGCCAATCAGGAAGTCGACATTTATCGCAGGTAGCCTTTGACTTGTGACCACAACGGAACCCAAAATTTGTGTAGCTAAGCAAGACAGGTATTAAATTGCCCCGTTTTACGACCTTTTTTGCCACAGTCGTTAAGTGAATCACGGTGTCAGAAAACCAGGGTGACAATGAATTATGTGCCTCAGAGTCGGCTAACTTGTCAGGATTCCGGCAGTTACCCCCAATTAAATCTTGAGTCTCGAGCCAAACTTCCAAAACTTCAAAAGGATTTATTGGGAGTTAACATGTCCGGCACTGCCTGGGTGTAGCCGACACTGAGGTGCATCATTCATGGTCACCCTTGGCCCTGGTTTTCTCCCCCCACCCCCTGGGAGTATCGTAATTCAAATCCTCCAAAAATCTCCCTCTCCCCCTGAGAACTGAGCTGAAGACGGTATCCTGCGATCCCAAATAAAGAATGATCGATCGGTAGGAAAAAGGGGTGGGGAATTTTCCTGCAGACTTTTTTTGGGATTTTCCCAGGGTCTCTGCTGCTTTCTGCAGAGACCCTGGGAAAACGCCAGCAAGCCACCATTGGTCAAAATTCATGTTAGTGGTTTGCGGGATTTAAAACGATGAGTTTGGTGGTCCCTGAGGTCCAAAAGGTTGGTGGCCCCTGTTCTAGTCCAACCCCCTGCTCAAGCAGGAGACCCAATACCATTTCAGACAAGTGGTTGTCCCCTCTCTTCTTAAAAGTTCCAGTGTTGGAACATTTACAACTTCTGGAGGCAAGTTGTTCCACTGGTTAATTGTTCTCACTGTCATGAAATTTATCCTTAGTTCTAGGTTGCTTCTCTCCCTCGCAATTTCCCCCTCCCCCTCTACTTTCTTTCTTCTCACCTTGAATGTCAGGATGGGCTACCAGTGCCCAATGCAAAGCTATGGTTTCTCTGTGCCTGCTGTGAAAAACATCAAAGATGCTGGTCGCTAGGTTGTTTTCATCCAGACACGAAGTAGGGTCATCTTTGCTCTGTAAACGAAAATCAAGAAGCTTAGAAGAACATAGATTGGTGTCCAGCAGACCTGCTTTTGTTTCCTAAGAAGCTTGATTAAGAAATATTACTTATTTAGCGTATGATGAGAACACGACAAAAGAGAAGTAAACAATACACTGTCAGGGCTCTGGCAGTTTCCCCTATTTAAATCATGAGTCTTCTGCTGTGTCTCTCAGAGTTTAAAAAAAGATTTATTAGGAGTGAACATGACTGTGCTACCTTGGTGTAGCTGACTCTGAGACACATCATTCAATTCACCCTTGACCCTGGTCTTCCTCCGCCCCCTAAATGTATATTCTCCAATGGGACACATCCATAGCCATGAGTCATCAATCATGCTGTGATGACCCAGGGTGTGGCACAAAAGCAACGAAGTCACAAAAATAGGTAAAGTCCCTTTAATTCCTCTAACTTGGCCTCCAATGTCTAGTTATCATCGGCTGGAGAAAAAACTCTCCCAAGAACAGTTTCAAAGGGAAGAAATTCAGTCTGAACCCAAAGTACCTTTAAATTATAAATAAAAACCAACACGAACCACGCTGCAGCAATTAACAAGACAGGGCAGGATAAGGAATTGCAGACTTGAAAAGATAACAAAACACACACATTTGGGAGGATGCCAGAACTCAGATAGGACTTGACAAACAAAGATAATGCATGCTTTACTTCCAGCAAGGTGCTGTGTGCAAACACCTTTTTTATCCTATTTTCCCAGCTACAGCTAATGAAGGGAATCAGGGCCTTTTTCTGCCCTGTAACCCACATTGCTCCCTTCTCTGTTCCTCTCTGCATGCTTAGGATGAAGAGGGGATGGGCCTGGGTCTTCCTCTGAATGACCAGCCGGACAGTGCCCTTCCCCAGTTTACTCCACAACCACCGGAGCCACATTCCCACTCCCTGTCAGCTGTTCGATCTCTCCCTCAGAATCAGATTCCAACAGGGACATGACACATGCTCTTCAGTAATAATCTTGCGCGCCAGAAGCTTTGTCCGCCTAGCAATTATCTATGAAAGCACTGAAGGAATGCACTATTTCCCCCCCCCCCACTCCCTTTCTGCTGGCGACTCTTAAAAAAAAAACCAGATAAATATTTTTGAATTGACACAGTCATTAAACGAATCCAGCTTCCCGCAATCACGTGACCACAGAACATATTTACCTGTCGTGAAGGCATGCTGTTTGCAGAGCGCCCAGATTTTGATCCCGTGACCCTGGGGACTGTTATGACATTCATAAATGTGAGGAGTGGTCATAAGTCGCTTCTTTCAGGGATGCTGTAAGGTCGGTAAATGAAAACTGGTAAGTTAAGGACTCCCCCTATAAGTAGTCCTCGACTTAACGATGATTCATTTAGCAACTGTTCAAAGTTATGATGACAATGAAAAAAGTGACTTACAACCGTTTTTCACACTTAACGACTGTTGCAGCATTCCCCCTGGTCGGGTGATTGGAATTCGGATGCTGGACAACTGACTCACATTTATGATGGTTGCTGTGTCCCTGGGGTCACGTGATCCCCTTTTGCAACCTTCCGACAAGCCAGATTCACTTTAATAACCGTCTTATTCATTTAACAAGTTTCAGAATCAGGATAGAGCTTAAAGGAACCTTGGAAGTCTTCTAGTCCACCCCCTGCTCAAGCAGGAGCTCCTATACCAGTGGTGGCTAACTTTTTTGGGCTCCTATGCCAAAAATTATGTGGGACTCGCGCGCTTGCTGCCAGCACCCAGAAGGCAGTGTGTGCCCCCCTGCACATGTGCATGCAATCCCCCCACCCCCCTTTGCCCCCCTACCCGCACTGCATCTTACAGCTGATTTTCGGCTGGTTTGAGGCGTTTTCCGGCCTCCCAGAGGCTTGAAAAAAGCCTCTGCAGGCCAAATAATAGGCCCGTTTTGTCACTTCTGGTATTACAGGAAGTGATGAAATGGGCCTATTATTTGTCCTGCAGAGGCTTTTTTCAAGCCTCTGGGAGGCCGGAAAAGGCCTCAAACCAGCCGAAAAATCAACTGTGAAGCGCACACACGCACAGTGAGGTAAGTTTGCCTGTGGCTCACATGCCAGCACAAATGACTGGTTCACCAAAGGTTCACCATCACGGTTCTATACCATTTTGGACATGTGACTTTTCAGACTCTTCTTAAAAGCCTCCAGTGATGAAGTGCAGTGATTCACTTAACAGAGGTGGCAAGAAAAGGCCTAAAATGGGGCACAACTCACTTAGCAAATTTTTCACTTAGCCACAGAAATGTGGGGCTCCTTTGTGGCTGTAATTCAAGGACTACTTGTATTTGCCCTCACCCCATCCCACGGTAAGCCTCCAAAGAGCCTGGCTCCAAACCTCACATGCTACCTGCTTCCCAATTCGAATTTTCCTATCGTCGCCGGGCTGGCAGCTTGAAAAGTCTTTGCGTTTGGGAGGCAAAGGCAGCCAGAGAAAAATACACATTTGGGACCATGCTGCATTCCTGGGGAAATGAAATACAAAAACTTAAGCGAGGATTTATAAGCCCATTAGATTTATAAATGCCCTCAAGAAGGCACTATGTAAATTGACTTGCGGCTGTACCAGTGATTTCCGATCGTTATAAACACTGTATATTAAATTTCCCCCAGGTCCTTCAGTTGACAAGGGCTCTTCAACCAGAATGGAGGATAGTAATATATAGAGGAGACAGCAGTATTTTAAAGAAGGCTGTTCTGCTTTACCAGAGCAGGCCATTCACGATTACATTTATTTTCCGGCAAAATGATAAAAAGTTTGCCACTTATTTAAAAGCTTGAAGTGAAGAATGTGAAAAACACGTAAATTCTCTGTAAGCAAAGAGGCCGGTTGGATCATGAGGACTGACATTAAGAGAGAGAGAGATTAGAGATAGATAGATAGATAGATAGATAGATAGATAGATAGATAGATAGATAGATAGATAGATAGATAGA
>BLBF01000040.1:1155007-1165335 GCA_015471245.1 Laticauda colubrina | reverse complement strand
TCTTTCTTTCTTTCTTTCTTTCTTTCTTTCTTTCTTTCTTTCTTTCTCCTTCTTTCTGTGTGTATGTGTCTCTCTCTCTGTCTCTGTCTGTCTGTCTCTCTCTCTCTCTGTCTGTACGTATGCATGAATGTATGTATGTATGTTATGCATATAAGTGGCATATCATCCTTGCAATATCAGAGCAGCGTCTTTTAAATGTGGCCAGGCCAAATTCTTTCATCTCTAAGCAGCTCTGAACTATCCTGGAAAAAATAAAACAACCATGTTAAATCCCATCCTTAACCAAACTACAGATATTTTCCCCTTGGCTTGGAAACCTGCAGGGAATGATCCTTTATGGTGGGTCTCATAGAAGATGATATATTTTGGGGGGGTTGGGGTGGGGTAGTCCAGGATAAATTCTTGGGGCATCCAGTCCTCGTAAACACCTTATTTGTTCCCTTTGAGAGAGCACCTGGCCTGTTGCCAAAGCCCTTCCGAGGCTGAGAGGTACATCCTTAGCTTGCTTGTGTTGTGTGGATGTGGGACCATCAAGTGGGGAGGGAGGAAGGCCCTGAGTCCTGCCAGCTTACCACCTTACCCGCCAACACAGCTGGGGGACCAGCAGTCCGGGCACAAGCTGCCATCTCCAAATTATCTCTCTTTGGTTTTTCAAAACCCAGCACGCAAACTGGAAAGGACTTCTGGCAGGTGTGACCATGGCGTCCCCACCCTCTTCCATCCAATTTGGCCGGTTGATTGGCTGCCTAGCCCAGCTTTGCTGCCATGAAAGCGTGTCCATCTCTGTAGAACTGAGGCTCAGCGAAAGAATAGCAATAGCACTTAGACTTAGATACCACTTTATAATGCTTTACAGCCTTTTCTAAGCAGTATACAGAGTCAACGTATTGCCACCCACCCTCCCCAAACAATCTGGGTCCTTGTTTTACAGACCTGGGAAGGATGGAAAGCTGAGTCAACCTGGAGCCGGTCAGAATTGAACTGCCGGCAGTGAGCAGAGTCACTGCCAGTGCTGCTTTCTAACAACTGTGCCACCCACGGCTCAAAAAGGGAAGAAGAAAACAGTAGCACGGTGGTTAGAAGACAAGATTGCAGGCTGATTCTGCTCATTGCCAGTGGTTTGATCCTGACCGGCTCAAGGTCAACTCAGCTTTCCATCCTTCCCAGGTCTGTAAAATGAGGACCCAGATTGTTGGGAGCAATATGCTGACTTCATATTCTGACCTAGGCTTCACAAAATCACAAAGCAGACTCTTCATCGCAACAAAACCCCTTTTATTTAGGCTCATGTGAATTCCTCTCATTCACATCCAGCAAAGTCCAGCAAACAGTCTTTCATTGGTGAATTTACCTTCACAGACCTTATCAGGCTTGGAGAGTTTCCAGGTCGATAGCTTCCAAGCGCAACTCTGTACAAGGAAATACTCGGCAAGGAGTCTCTGAGAGTCACAAATAAATCTTCACACTAATTAAACGAAGTAACTGTCTCCTGCAAACACCACTCCCCTTTCGCTCCTCTTTATTCCCTCTGGGAGGGGCCATTCACTGTCCACCTGTGCCTTTACTCAGTTGACCCTTGTTCCTTAACAGTTCCCTTCTCCTGGCTGCTCTGTGCATGCACACATCGGGCACAGGCTCCAGCTGTTCTTCCCCACTGATCTCCAGCTCCGAAGGCAGCTGATAACTGTCGGACGGCCCTGTCCCCACCTCTGTCTCCAATGCAGAACACTCATCAGAGCTCATGTTCCTCCCCACTGTCTCAGCCAGCTCCATAAACTGCTTAGAGAGGGCTATAAAGCACTATATAAATCTGCTATTGCTATTAAACGATTAGGCTCCGAAGACTGAAGGGGCCAGAGGGTATCTTCAGCACCCACCTAGGTTCACCTTCTGATTGTGGTCCTCCCCGCTCAAGTTTTGGGAAGGAGAGGACCCAGGGATCAGCACAAAACAAAATCAGCCAGGACAAACCCGAGGTCTGTTCCAGGACTCCCTTTGGTTTCGTGTTTTTTTTTTTTTTAATTTAACATTTTTATTGATTTCATGTTGCTGCTGTTGTGCTGCCTGTGGCAAGGTGCTGCTCGCGTCGCAGGGCAGGGTGGCACCAGGCTCATCCCTCGATCTGGAGGAGCTGGCTTTGAACTGCCTTCGTGGTTGGCTTGACGTTCAAACTACGAAGATCTTCCTCCCGGGCCTTTCCCTTCTCTGTGGTTGGCTGTGTGTTTCATTTCTAAGTGTCCGTCCAGTCGTAATGGGAGAAGAAGGAAGGAAGAATGGAAAAGAATGGAAAAACCTTAGAATATTTTGAATCAGGAGTGCCTACAACAAGGTTCAACCTTGGCAACGTTTAAGACTTGTGGGCTTCAAGTCCCAGAATTCCCCAGCCAGCCAGCCATGTCCGTTTCTTTTTTCTCTTAACCTCCTAAAGTGGAGAGAGATTGCAGAGGAAGGGATCGCAAGAGAGTAAGCGATGCTGGCTGGGGAGAATTCTGGGAGTTGAAGTCCACAAAGTCTTTAGTCTAACAGTGAAGGCAGAGGTCTCCAAACTTGGCAACGTTTAAGACTTGTGGGCTTCAAGTCCCAGAATTCCCCAGCCAGCCATATCTGTTTCTTTTTTCTCTTAACCTCCTAAAGTGGAGAGATTGCAGAGGAAGGGATTACAAGAGAGTAAACTGTGCTGGCTGGGGGATTCTGGGAGGTGAGGTCCACAAGTCTTAAAAATTGCCAAGGTTGGATGGCCATGGCCTACATTCAGGTGGCCAGCCAGGACAGTTTCAACCCCTCCCCCCCCCAAGTTTTATGCACATCACACATAAACATTGCACTAGTGTGACCACTGCCCGCCATCTTGGCTATTCATGCACCACACCCCGCAGCCCCTCTGCTTTGATCATTAACTAATTCATCTCCAAATCATAGATTGCAGGATTAAGCAACTCGGCTTACAAAACACCAAACTCTTAGAGCAGGAAACGGGAGGATGGCTGGAACAACAAGACAAACACCACACCACACACACACACACACACATACACACACACACAAACACAAAGCCCCCACAATAAAAGAAAGGACCTCCCAAGGCACTCCAGGAAGAGAGACCAACCAGGTGTTGATTTTATCACCTTCCATCAGCAACAAGCTTGGTTGGCATTGTGCAACAATTACACAGTAACCCAAATAGACTACAGAAGAGTGAAATGTTTGCTTTGCACAAGTATCTGCTCCTTTTTTTTTTTTTAAGTAATCACAGTGCAGGGTTGGGCTTGAGAAAGGTTCCAGACTTACCTTTTTTAAAATAAATAAATAAATAAATTTGTTTCCCTCCAAGTCTTCCCTCTTATCCAGCTATTGCCCTTGAAGGCAGCAGAATGAGACAACTCGCCACTGCACAACTCGCTGCAGAACAATTCGACAATTTGATTTAATTATTTGAAATAATTTACAAAATTATTTTAATTTTTGCTATTGTTCCCATTTCATTTTGTCCTTCCTTTGGCCTCCTTAACACTTAGCAATAGCAATAGCACTTAAACTTATATACCGCTTTACAGTGCTTTGAAGCCCTCTAAGCGATTTACAGAGTCAGCATATTTGTCCCCCAACAATCTTGGGTCCTCATTTTACCCACCTCGGAAGGACAGAAGGCTGAGTCAACCTTGAGCCTGGTGGGATTTGAATTGCCAAATTGCAGGCAGACGGTAGGCAGCAGAAGTAGCCTGTAGTAGTGCACTCTAACCACTGCGCCACTGTGGCTCATACTTGTATGCCGCTTCATAGAGCTTTACAGCCCTCTCTAGGCAGTCTACAGCAAGGGCTCCCAAACCTCTGGGCTGCGGCCTATTTGCAACCAGGCTGCGGGCTGGCATGTACGTACATGCATGCAGCTCGACTCACCCAAGTTGAGCTGCACATGCATGCACGTGCGTGCCAGCTAGGGTGAGTGAAACTGCATGCACATGCATGCTAGTCCGATGTTCACGTAGCCCAGTTCCCTTCTCTCTCCCCACCCCTCCAACTGGGCTGCCAAGCCACAAAGTTTGGGGACCGCTCTTCTACAGAGTCAGCCTATTGCTGCCCCAACAATATGGGTCCTCATTTTACTGACCTCAGAAAAATGAACATTTGAGTTAACCTTGAGCTGGTCAGGATCGAACTGCTGGCAGTGGGCAGAGTTAGCCTCCATCCTAACCACTGCGCCACTTTGGCTCTGAATGATTCTATTTCCTCATTTTTTCAATATTAGTAATAACTTGTCTGGCAGCAAGTTGGCCATGGCGGGTTGTCCCAGATCCCGAAGGCAGCTTGTAATCTCATCCAGGCCAACCAGGATGCCCCAAGCACCATGCTCACCTGTAGCCAGGCCAATGAAAATGGATCCTTTGGGGGGGGGGCTTTCTGGGTTTGGGAAAAAAAATTGGCACAGTTTATGGCCGGTTGCTGAGACTGGCTGGCAAAGGACTCCGTGTCTATCTGAGGACTTAGCCTACTACATGCGTTGCCCCTTCCTCCCACTAGGGAGCTGTGAGTTAAGTGCTTTGCTATTTCTAAGAGAGAAGCTCTGGATGGAAGTCACAAACCAGGAATGGGCAGATGTGCACGAAAAAGAGAAGGATAAAACCAGAGTGGTCTGCTTCATTGGGGAGAGGGATAATTCAGTCCCACGAAAGGAGAATTGCTGACAGTTTTAACATAGTCCCCAAGTAGATGCCTCCCAGATACCTTACACCAGAGTTCCTCCACATTTCTGGCTTTCTGGACCAGGGGGGAGGATGGTTCTGCATGAGTGACTGGCAAGAGCACGCATACATGCAGCTCCATTGACTCGAACGGCGCACACGCCGTTCACTTGACTGGAGTGTTCATGCTTGCCTGCTTCTCAAGTGAGGATGTGTGTGCTTGTGGCCACACTCTTGCCAGCCATTTCCGCAGCCTGGTTGCAAACCCTTCACGGTCTATCTTAAGACCCCCATTCCTCCAGCCAGCAGAACCACAAGGGAGATGCTCTGTGAGGCTTGGAGAGCATCCTAATTGGGGGAAACATTGGCTGCCACCTTCCTGCTCGCATCACGAAGTGTAGCCTTCCAATTAACCCAGCGCAAACGAGATGGAGTGCCAAATTGGCTTCCGGTTCAACCTCACCGTCAGCCTTGGAAGCCATTTTTTTTTTTTACTTGGAAGCTTCAAGGCTGCCACATTCAGTGGCTGGGAATTTTGAGATTTGGGTTAATGTCAGTGTTCCAACTAACCAACTCCAAACTAACCAACTCCAATTCCTTCAAAGTTCCATTTTATTAGAGTTGTCATATTGGCACGTCTGATAAAATCCAAATCTGAGAGTTCCCAAAAGAGAAATCCAAGATCCATCCCCTGCACCCACCAGTCCATCACCTGGCCCAATCAAATCTTCGTCCCAACATCCCCCTAGTCACTGTTCTGACCAAGGCTTCCGAGACTGTAATTAAGAACACAATTAAAGCAACCCTTGTTTTATTTCAACACTGGAAATTATGTTCATTCCCAGCCTGTAATGAGTCCCAACAGTCCCTCGAGATAAGCACCCACCTTTCTCTGCTTTGAATTGCTGCCAACACCAAAAGTGCCAAATGAACTATGAAAAACCAACAACCAAAGTACAAAGTCCACACAGAGCTTCAAGGTTTAATCTGAACAGAGCAAACGACTTTGCTTCCTGCAAAGGTTTCATCATCTTTGCCTGTTCTTTATACCTTCGGGGAGGGACAATCACCTCCAAGTCTTACTCCCGAGTCGCCCCTTTTGTCTCAGCTGTTCTTGCCTTCTAGCAGCTCTGCGCACACATGCATTGGGAAGAGGCTCCCCTTGGTCCTCTGCCTCACTGCTGCCAGACTCCAGTGGCTCCGGAGTGAGCCTCTCGCTCCCAGGTGGTCCTGGCCCCATCGCTGCATCAGATGCAGGACCCTTTGAGTCCTCTCCAGACTCCTGGACTGGTCTCCTTTCTTCCCCACTGTCCAGTTCCGCTGCCATCTGCACAGGCTGCTGGCGAACCACAACAGTCACTCCCCTCCAGGTGCATGGCAACTTGTCCTTGACTCTCTGAGAATGTTGTTGAGTCTAATTTTCTATCTCACTATGAAATCCCCCTTCCCAAATTCCCAGGCACTGTTAATCAGTGGTAGGATTAAAAAAAAAAAATACTACTGGTTCGGTGGGCATGGCTTAGTGGATGTGGTGGGCATGGCAGGGGGAAGGATACTGCAAAATCCCCATTCCCTCCCCACCCTACCAACCTGCTTTCCAGCTCCATTCTCCTCTTCAGGGCAACCAAAGGAGACCCAGCCAATCAGCTGGGACTCAATGGGAGGCATAGATGGGGTTGGTGGGGCCAGTCAGAGGTGGGATTTGATGATTCTCTGAACTACTCCAAATTTCCGCTACCGGTTCTCCAGAACGGGTCAGAACCTGCCTGAATACCACCTCTGCACTGAATGTGGCGGCCTTGAAGCTTCCAAGTTAAAAAAAGATGGCTTCCAAGGCCGACAGCGAGGGGGAAACCAGAAGCCAGTTCGACACTCCCGTCTCATTTGTGCTGGGACCCTCTTTGTTATGCAAAAGGCCATCAAACCTTAACAAGCCGCCCTTTCCCTGCCCTTAATGGGTTGCTAGCTGCATTCATGCGCCCTCGGGGGGAGTCTGAGCAGAAAGAGAACTGCTTGGCAACGGGTAGCATACCCTTGACAGGCGGGTAGCCACGGGGGGGGGGGGGGGCTAATGGGTTCTGGGAAGTATTTGCTGCTTCTGCCAAGGGACTGACCTCCACCTCCCCCTCCATCCCCCCCCCCAAGCTTAGCTCATCAGTTGCCGGGCGCACACAAACTCGAATGTGGCCGCTACGTCTTTAGCGGGGAGCCTGATGGTCTGTTTTCCTCCTTTCTGTTGCAGGGATAACTCCAGCTTCCGAAACACCAAGATCGCCTTGTGACGAGGACGATGAGGACAGGACGCCCACCAGCTCCTCCTCGGTCCGGCCTGGAGACGAGTTGGAAGGCGCCTCCTTCCACACCCCGGCCCTCGAAGCTTGCGGGACGGCCTGGACCTTTGACCCTTCGAGACAGCCTTTCAAACCCGCCCCAGGGACCTTGCCGGGCCAAGCAGGGGAAACTGTCCTCGGGATCCTTCCCAGCCGGCTTCCCTCTGGGCAGCTCCTCTTGTTAAAGGGACCTACTCCCGGGTCTGCCCAGAGGGTTTCCAGTATTATGAGGGTCTCCACTACGGCAGAGGCCGTCAGAGAGTTGGCACCCCTTCCTCTGCCAATAAACTATTAGGCTCTTAGTTGGCCCTCCTCTTCCTCCTCCTCCTCCTTTTTGAGTCTCGTTTGTGAAATGGGGGTGCGGGAATCTGGTTTAGAAAGCCAGCCGAGCTCACGTCGGAAGCTCCTTCTTGCATTTGGAGAGAGATCAGACCAGCGAATGCAAAGGAGAAGCAGGCTGTATTAATTTGGCATTGGTTATCAAGAGCTCTGGTGGCACAGTGGTTAGAGTGCATCATTGGAGGCAAATTCTGCTCACAGCCAGGAGTTCGATCCTGACTAGCTCAAGGTCGACTCAGCCTTCCATCCTTCTGAGGTGGGTAAAATGAGGATTCAGATTGTTGGGGGCAAGGAGCTGACTCTGTAAAACCGCTTAGAGAGGGCTGTAAAGCACTGTGAAGTGGTATATAAATCTAAGTGCTATTGCTCTTCCCTCCCTTCTTCCTTCCTTCCTTCCTTCCTTCCTTCCTTCCTTCCTTCCTTCCTTCCTTCCTTCCTTCCTTCCTTCCTTCTTTCTTTCCTATATGTGAAGTGATATGCAAGTCTTAAATATTATTGCTACGGCTGATTAATCACAGTTCGAAACTGCTATTGCTCTTCCTCCCTTCTTCCTTCTTTCCTTCCTTCCTCCCTCCTTCCTTTTTTCCTCCCTCCCTCCTCCCCTCCCTCCCTCCCTCCCTCCCTTCCTTCCTTGGTGGCACAGTGGGTAGAGTGCAGCATTGAAGGTGAATTCTGCTCACAGCCAGGAGTTCAATCCTGGCCAGTTCAAGGTTGATTCAACCTTCCATCTTTCTGAGGTGGGTACAATGAGGATCCAGATTGTTGGGGCAAGAGGCTGACTCTGCAAACTGCTTAGGGCTGTAAAAGCATGGTGAAGCAGTGTGTAAGTCCTAAGCCCCTGTCACACTGCACCAACGGATGCAAAGAGGAAGTAAAACGGACAAATAAGCTTGCCATCCGTTCGAAAACGTGATGTACTCACTGCCTCTGTTTTGCTTCCTCTCTATCCGTCCAGCATCCGTTTATGGACGTTTCATCCGCTCCAAAAGTTTTAGGCTGCTTAAAACTTTTGCGCGGAAAATGTATCCAGTTCGTCAGTTCTGCATCCGCTACGCATCCGCTACGCATCCGCTATATCCGCTTGGCGTCCGCTGCGCATCCGCGCAACTCGCATCCGCCCGGATGCAGGGAGGAAGCAGAACGGACGCGGAACGGATGCAGAATGGATGCAGAACGGAAACAAAGCGTTTAAAACGGAAAAAACGTTTGCAGAGGGGACCTATCTCGGATATTAAGGATGTCTAGAGGATGCCTAGAGGATGCCTAGAGGATGCTGAGCGGAAAACCTATACTGCCTATAAAAAGGGGGAGCAACTCGCCTGCATCTCACTTTCAGAACAGCAGCCCAGCAGTGCAGACCTCTGCAGCCTTCATCTGGCTCTTCCTCTTCCACAGCATCCAGTCATGTCCACCGTGGATTGCGACAAAATCCTTTCGGCAGCCAACATCCTTCTGCAACACTGCGAAACCATCTACAGTCTCTGTGAACAGTACTACGGGAAGAAAAGGAGGCACCCAAAAAAAGTCTGGCTCCGAAGATGGTTCGCCAGAAGAGCGCAGTACGTACTTTATGACAAGCTGATGGTGGAACTCAGGAGCGAAGACACTCGGGCGTTCCAGAACTTCATGAGGATGCCTCCAGCCATGTTGGACGAAGTTGTGCAGCGCCTGACACCCAGGTTGACCAAGACAAACACCAACTTCCCACCCAGCCTGGAACCTGGGCTCAAGGTGGCACTCACTCTGCGCCACCTGGCCTCAGGGACCACCTACAGGAGCATGCAGTACGGATGGAGGGTGCCACCCAGCACCATCAGCTTTGTTGTCAGAGAAGTGGTGCAGGCCATCATCGAAGAATACAAGGAGGAGCTCCTCCAGTGCCCCTCCACTGAAGAAGGCTGGAAGAAAGTTGCAGAGCAGTGGTATCAGAAGTGGAACTTCCCCCACACAGTTGGAGCCATCGATGGCAAGCATGTGGCCTGCAAAGCGCCAGCCAAGTTGGGGTCCACTTATCAGAACTACAAGGGTTTCTTCAGCATCATCCTCTTCGCCATGGTCGATGCTGACTACAAGTTCATGTACATCGATGTTTCAGGCAATGGCTCATCTTCAGATGCCCAGGTATACAATGACAGTCACCTCAAGGAGGGCTTCTCAGATCCAGACCTGCTGCCCAACGACATGCAAGATGTGCCCTACTTCATCATGGGGGATGACGCCTTCTCCCTCACAACCTACCTCATGAAGCCCTACACCTCCAGATGCCTCACCCGTGAAGAGAGGATCTTCAACTACAGGCTGTCCAGGGCAAGGCGGGTGGTGGAGAACGCCTTTGGCATCCTGGCCATCAGGTTCCAGGTACTTCTCACCAACATGCAGCATCGCCCAGAGACCATGAGGAGGATCGTGGAAGCTTGCTGCATCCTGTACAATCTCATGCACACCCGCTACCCAGTGTTGCAGAACAGGCTCGTAGACCTCCAGCAAGGCAATGAGGACATGGAGGCTGGGGAATGGAGGCAAGGGCGAAACCTGATCGACACTGAGGATGTGCAAGGGCCCTACAGAGCCTCACGTGAGGCGAAGAAGCAGCGCAACCTCCTGAAACACTGGTGCAACTCCCCAGCTGGAGCGGTGGAGTGGCAAGACAGGATGGTAGATGCTTAATGGATGCTTCCTTCAGCCTGTCTCATCACATGGATGAGATTGGGCCATGTTTGTTTGTTTGGCCTACAATGGACAGGGCGTTTAATAAAGAGTTGTGTTTATGTTGACATGTGTGGATCAATGCTTACATTGTAATTGATAATGAAGGGCCATAGGGGTGGCACCTGGGAGGGTGGACCATACAGTCCCACTATGCTTGCACTGGAGGTTTATCTATCCCACAGCTATTACCCATCCTATAGGTATCCCTGCCCATCCTACAGGTATCCCTTCCCATCCCACAGCTATCTTAACCCATCCCACAGGTATCCCT
>BLBF01000040.1:1126781-1150068 GCA_015471245.1 Laticauda colubrina | reverse complement strand
GAAAGAAAGAAAGAAAGAAAGAAAGAAAGAAAGAAAGAAAGAAAGAAAAGTGAATCTAGAAGACAGAGGAATTGTATTGTAAGGTTATATGATTTCTGGGTAAGAGAAGGAGGGAACAAGAGAGGCAGAAGAAAAGAGAAAGGAAAGAAAAAGAAAAAAGCCCATTTAGTTTAGTTTACTTTATTGTCCTTGCACCTCGTACAACGAAATCAAACACTATCTTCAGTGCACATCATGACCATGAAAATCAACACAAACACACATCCTTCACCCTCCACACATTGTACTGGAAACCCCCAACACTACACCAACAGTACACTATACGGCAGAATTCAAAAGAGCTACTGCCCTGGGATAGAAGCTGTTTTCAAGCCTATTTGTCCTTGTTTTTATTATTATCCTGTACTGTCTGCCAGATGGTAATAGTTCAAAAAAAGAATGCTCAGGATAAGATGGAGCTTTAAAGATATTTTGAACTTTCTTAAGGCAGCGGGAGCTATAAAGCTCTTCCAAAGAGGGGAGAAGGCAACCCAGGATCCTCTGGGCAATGACGTTAACCCTCTGGAGTGCTTTTCTATCTGCTACTGTGAGGAATGGTATTGCAAAGTTGTATGATTAGTGGGTAAGAGAAAGAGGGAGAGAACAGAAAGAAAGAGAAAGAAAAGAGAAAGGAAAGAAAGAAAGAAAGAAAGAAAGAAAGAAAGAAAGAAAGAAAGAAAGAAAGAAAGAAAGAAAGAAAGAACAGTCCATTTAGAAGGAGGTTATAGGACGACTGGGTAAGAGAGAAAGGCAAGAGAGAGAAGGAAGATAGAGAAAGAAAGAAAAGTCACCACCAAATCTCTCTTCCCTCCTTCCTGCTCTCCAGTACAAGCAACCAAATGAAAAGCAAACTTGAGTCACACACCCATCTCAGAAATAAAAGTTGCAGAAAATCTCAGGAAGGGCTTTGATTAAGGGAGCTGCAGAGTTCCTCACAGCCCTCCTGCTCTTGGGATCAAAGGACCATCGCCTTACACACCCGGAGACTTTAATCTCTGCTTCAATGGCGGTTCTACTCTTTGGGGTGGAATCTGGCCATGAGCCAGGAGTCACTGAGTAAAGTAATGAGGGAGATGAAAACTGAGTTTTTTTTTCATCATTTCTATACAAATATCCCGGCCGCCTTGACATGGCACCCTGAGTTCCTTCATTGCAGTGTGCAAACAACACTTCAGTTTTAGACTAAAGTAATTTAATTACTTATTAGTTACTTACTGGGACACTACGCAATGGAATATACTCAACATCAGGCCAGTGAACCCATACAAGGGTAATGCTAAGCAAGCATCGCTTATGTGTACAGATAGTTCTTGACTTACGACCACAATTGAGCCCAAAATTTCCGATAACAGATAAAAAGACAACAGAGTTGGAAGGGACCTTGTAGGTCATCTAGCCCAACCCCCCACCCAAGCGGGAGACCCTATATTATTTCTGACAGATGGCAGTCCAATCTCTTCTTGAAAGTCTCAAGTGATGGCACTCCCACAACTTCTGAGGGCAAGACATTGCAAAGCAAGTCAGTTGTTAAGTGAATTTTGCTCCGTTTTACAAAACGGAGTTTTGCCACAGTTGTTTAGTAACACGGTATGGGGAGAAATATCCAGGTCCAGGTCCAAGCCAGGAGAGAGGCATTGGAGACAAAATGGAGGCTGGGGGCTGATTGGAAAGACGGTGTAATGATGAAGTAGAACCACATGGGTAGTTCTGGGCAGCTGACCTCATGGAGTTGAGAGTGAGTGGTTTTTATACCTTCTCTTAGGCTTTGAACTTGAGCTTCCTGTTCCTGTGCAAGAACATGTATAGGGGGGAGGTTCAAAAATTATCCTCATGGTGCCCAGAAAACAACCTGCACCTAAACATCAGCAAGACAAAGGAGATGGTGTTAGACTTCTGGAAGAAGAGAGAGGAATCACTTTACATGGAGGTGGGGCTGTGTGGAGAGAGTATCCTCCTTTAAATTCCTGGGAGTTTACTTCAGCGAAGATCTTACCTGGAAAATCAGCACAATCCAGGTGGCCAGAAAGGCCCAACTGAGACTCCATTTCCTCAGGGTCTTGTGAAAGAGTAAAGTGGAACAACCACTGATGGCCTCCTTTTACCGATCCACTATAGAAAAGGTCCTCACATGCTGCATGACGGTGTGGTATGCTGGCTTGACAGCCTTGGATAGAAAGACATTACAGAGGGTGGTGAGCACAACACAAAACATTGTGGGCTGTTCTCTGATACCACTAGATGACCTCACTTGGGGCTGGCTGCCTTAGAAGAGTGAGGAAAATCCTCAGGGATGACTCACATCCCAGTCAGCCCTTCTTCACTCTCCTCCCATCAGGTAGGAGATAGAGAAGCATAACCAGCTGCACCAACAGGCTGAAGAACAGTTTCTACCCGTGGGCTATCAGACTTCTGAACGGAAAATTACTTCATGTCAACGTAGTATGATAGACTTGTGGGGTGGACATGTTGTGCAACAAAGTCACATAGTGTAATAAGGTTGGGACTGGGTTAGGGACTTCTGTCCTCACTGTGAGTTGTGTTGGGGTGTGTGTGCATGAAGGGAGGCTCAGCCATTCTCATTGTATACATGTACTCTGACAATAAAGGTAATAATAAGAATGTCTTTTAATATTCTATTGTCTGTTGTCAGATTTCTATGGATTTATGTAGGGGTCATAGCTGGTTCTATAGGCAAAGTAAAAATCCCAACCTTAGCTAAATTTGGTTGAAGTTTCAGAGGGTGATGCCATGAAAGGGCTTGTGTTCTCAGAGGGTCTTAATGGCTTTTTCCTGTGTTGGATCTTGGGTGAGGGTATTTGCTTATGAATAGAGCTATTTATCTCTTAAGTGATGGCATCTGCTGAGGGCTATGAAGAAAAGTGGGGGCTGCTTTCTCCCTCTCAAAAAACCGTGTTTCTCCATTTCTCATCCAGGGAAATATAATCTGCCTTTTTAAAATATTTCTCAAAATATTTCATTCTTCGAGTGCTAACTTTCTACAGTAGTTAACAAAATCTGAGTTGGATTGTCAGAAGGTCCCAAAAGGGGATCATGTAACCCTGGGGTTGCCTATAATTTGAGGCACCCAAAGGTTATGGAATGAGGAAAGCTGTTTTGTACGATGAGCAAAATGTGCCAGGATTCCCTGTGAGTGCCTGTTAAGCCTTAAACTAGATATGGGACGAAGAATATAGTAGATTTCTCCCCCACCTGCACCTTAATCATCAAAAAGCCACCATAGTCCTAGAGGTTCAGCAACAGAGGGATAGATCATGTGAAGTTGATCGCCTGAAGGGTTAATATCACTTTATAATGCCTTGGTAAGCCCCCCCCCCCCATTGGAGCACCCAGTTTTGGTTATTGCAATATAAAAAAAGGTGTCGTGATTCTAGAAAGAGTGCAGAGAAGAGAATTAGGGAGCTGGAGGTTAAAGCCCCTGTCACACTGCACCAACGGATGCAAAGAGGATGTAAAACGGACAAAAAAAGCTTGCCATCCGTTGGTTAACGCGATGTATCCGTTCTGTACTCACTGCCTCCGTTTTGCTTCCTCTCTATCCGTCCAGCATCCGTTTATGGACGTTTCATCCGCTCAGAAAGTTTTGAGCTGCTCAAAACTTTTGCGCGGAAAATGTATCCAATTCGTTCTGCATCCCCTAGGCAACCGCTATATCCGCTAGGCATCCGTTCCGCATCCGCGCAACTTGCATCCGCTCGGACGCAGGGAGGAAGCGGAACAGACGCGGAACGGATGCAGAACAGATGCCTAGCGGATGCAGCACGGAAACAAAGTATTTAAAATTGAAAAAACGTTCGCAGAGGGGACCTATCTCGGATATTAAGGATGTCTAGAGGATGCCTAGAGGATGCCTAGAGGATGCAAAGGGACATCTATACTGCCTATAAAAAGGGGGAGCAACACATCTGGATCTCACTTTCAGAACAGCAGCCCTGCGGTGCAGACCTCTGCAGCCTTCATCAGACTCTTCCTCTTCCACAGCATCCAGTCATGTCCACCGTGAATCGTAACACAGTCTTTTTGGCAGCCACAATCCTTCTGCAACAGTGCGAAGCCATCTACAGGCTCTGTGAACTCTACTACGGGAAGAAAAAGTGGCGGCCAAGAAGCATCTGGGTACGAAGATGGATCGGGAGAAGAGCAGAGGACGGACTGTACAACAAGCTGATGGTGGAGCTCAGGAACGAAGACACTCGTGCATTCCAGAACTTCATGAGGATGCCTCCAGCCATGTTTGATGAAGTTGTGCAGCGGCTGACACCCAGGTTGACCAAGGCAAACACCAACTTCCGGCCCAGCCTGGACCCTGGGCTCAAGGTGGCACTCACTCTGCGCCACCTGGCCTCAGGGACCACCTACAGGAGCATGCAGTATGGCTGGAGGGTGCCACACAACACCATCAGCATTGTGGTCAGAGAAGTGGTGCAGGCCATCATCGAAGAATACAAGGAGGAGCTCCTCCAGTGCCCCTCCACTGAAGAAGGCTGGAAGAAAGTTGCAGAGCAGTGGTATCAGAGGTGGAACTTAACACTTACCACCGTTGGAGCCATAGGTGGCAAGCACGTGGCCTGCAAAGCGCCAGCCAACTCGGGGTCCACTTATGTCAACTCCAAGGGCTTCTTCAGCATCATCCTCTTTGCCATGGTCGATGCTGACTACAAGTTCATGTACATCGATGCTTCAGGCAACGGGTCATCTTCAGATGCCCAGGTATACAACGCCAGTCACCTCAAGGAGGGGCTGGAACGCAACCTCATCGTGGGCTTCCCAGATCCAGAACCCCTGCCCAACGACACGCAAGATGTGCCCTACTTCATCATGGGGGATGACGCCTTCTCCCTCACAACCTACCTCATGAGGCCCTACACCTCCAAATACCTCACCTGTGAAGAGAGGATCTTCAATTACAGGCTGTCCAGGGCAAGGCGGGTGGTGGAGAACGCCTTTGGCACCCTGGCCAACAGGTTCCAGGTACTTCTCACCACCATGCAGCATCGCCCAGAGACCGTGAGGAGGATCATGGAAGCTTGATGTATCCTGCACAATCTCATGTGCACCCGCTACCCAGTCTTGCAAAACAGACTCGTGGACCTCCAACAAGGCAATGGGGACATGGAGCCTGGGGAATGGAGGCAAGGGCGAAACCTGATCGACACTGAGGATGTGCAAGGCCCCAACAGAGCCTCACATGAAGGGAAGAAGCAGCGCAACCTCCTGAAACACTGGTGCAACTCCCCAGCTGGAGCAGTGGAGTGGCAAGACAGGATGGTAGATGCTTAATGGATGCTTCCTTCAGCCTGTCTCATCACACGGATGAGATTGGGCCATGTATGTTGAGTGGTCCTACAATGAACAGGGCATTTAATGAAGAGTTGTGTTTATGTTGACATGTGTGGATGATTGATTACATTATTATTGATAATAAAGGGCCATAGGTGTGGTACCTGGGAGGGTGGACCATCCAGTCCCACTATGCTTGCACTGGAGGTTTATCTATCCCACAGCTATTACCTATCCTAAAGGTATCCCTGCCCATCCCACTGCTATCTCAACCCATCCCACAAGCATGCAAAGGCTTAAACCATTTCTAAAAGTTTCCACCAAGACTTTATTAAAAAAAAGAAATGAAGTAAGTGTGTGAATCATAAATAGACTTTATTAACAACAAGCTATAAGACAAAAATGAGTCTCTGGCACTCCTCTTGGTCGCTCAGTCTCAGGGGTGAAGGGTGCAGGTGCTGTGGAGGTGGCTGGTGCTGGAGTGCTTGTCATCAGCTCCTCCAAGAGCAGAAGCAGAAGCAGAAGCCCCAGCCCCAGAAGAGCGAGCCCGTGCTGCAGAAGCCCCAGCAGAACCAGAGTGAGGGCCAGGGGGCGGGATGGTAGCCCTGTCCCTCTTGCCAGGGCTGGCAGCAGATGGCTGAGGCTTGCTGTGCTTCCGCATGGTTGTGGGGTTGCTGGCTGGCAGGGAGGCTGGCAGGAACCAAGACTGGCAGGATGGCTGGCAGGAAGGCAGGCACCAAGGCTTTCAGGCAGGCAGGAACCAAGGCTGGCAGGAAGGCTGGCAGGGAGGCAGGCACCAAGGCTGGCAGGCAGGCAGGCAGGCACCAAGGCTTGCAGGCAGACATGGACCAAGGCTGGCAGGAAGGCATGCAGCAAGGCTGGCAGGCAGACTGGCTGGCAGCAAGGCTGGCAGGCAGGCAGACAGCAAGGCTTGCAGCAAGGCTGGCAGGCAGGGCAGGCAAGGCTGTCAATCCGTCCGGCAGTAGGTCTTTCCTCTGAATGGTGACCTGCTTCCGAGCTGCTTCTCTTATATCTGCGGGGCTGACGCAATGCATCCTCCCCACATGTGCAATTAACGCTAGGCATCCGTTAGGCTTCCGCTGTGCATCCGCTCTGCATCCGCTTCATCCGCTCAGCGTCCGCTCTGCATCCGCTGTATCCGTTCCGCGTCCGCTTTGCTGAGGCCCCCCGGAAGCCCAGCAGATGTGCCATCCGCTCTCATCCGGTTCCATCCGCTAGGCTTCCGCTCTGCATCCGTTTTCCATCCGCTCTGCGTCCTCCCCCCGTCCGTTCCTTTCCGTGTTATCCGCTCTGGTTATGCAAATTTTTGCCCCTTTTGAGAGCGGATAACAATGGATGGAACATTTTTCTCATCCGTTGTGTCCTTTTTACTAACGTTTTGCATCCGTTGGGCAGTGTGACAGGGCCTTAAAACATACAAAGAAGATTCCCCGCCATCCAGTCAGAGCTGAAGAAGCTTCTTGGATGAGAAGCGAAATATCTTCAAAGAAAAACCAGAAAGCCCAGTTGCCTCTTGATTAAAAAAAACACCTTTGGGATACAAAGAAGACTTGCAGGAATTGGGGATGTCTAGATTAATGAACAGAAGGACTAGTGGGGACATTATAGCAGTGATGGGATATAATTTTTTTTACTACCAGTTCTGTGGGTGTGGTTTGGTGAGCGTGTCAGGGGAAGGATACTGCAAAATCCCATTTGCTCCATTCTCCTGTGTAGGGCAACAAATGAAGACCCAGACGATCAGCTGGGACTCAATGGGAGGCAGAGAATAGATGGAGATGGGGCCAGTCAGAGTGGGATTTGCTGGTTCTCAGAACTCCTCAAGATTTCTGCTACCGGTTCTCCAGAATGGGTCAGAACTGGCTGAATCCCACCTCTGAGTCTTCCCATATCTATGGGGCTTCTACAAAGACAAGGGGCTCAACTTACAGCAATAGCAATAGCACTTAGACTTATATACTGCTTCATAGTGCTTCACAGCCCTCTCTAAGCGGTTTACAGAATCAGCATATTGCCCTCAACAATTTTGGGTCCTCATTTTACCCACCTCAGAAGGATGGAAGGCTGTTCTGACCCACACCCTTTTCCAACAAATCAACCACAATCCAAAGGGAACAGAAACCTTTTAATGCTTCTTCAAAATAATTGGCTGTGATAAGTACAAGCCTTGCCAAACTGTGCGAGACTTGTCAAAAGATAACAGACAAGAAATAATTTGCAATAGAAGAATCTTCAAATACAAACTCAGGATACTGGAATGTCCATGAGGCTGGAGTTTCAAAACGTCTTTGCTTCCTGCAAAGAACGTCTGATTCACAGCTAGCTTTTATCTTCTTGAAGGAGGGGGCATTACCTTGCAGCCTTACTCTTGAGTCATTGATGCTGCTGCAGCTGCTCTTTCCTGCAAGCAATCCTGTGCACATGCACACTTGGCACAGGCTCCTCAGGAACCTCCTCATCGCTGCTGCCAGCCCCCACAATCTCTGAAGGCAGCAGTCCACTCCCCAATGGTCCTGGCCCCTCATCTGAGTCTTTGCTCTCCTCAGCCGTCCGCACCTGCTGCTGGCTAAACACAACAAAGGCTGAGTCAACCTTGAGCCTGGTGAGATTCGAACTGCCAAATTGCAGTCAGCTGGCAGTCAGCAGAAATCGCCTGCAGTATTGCACTCTTAACCACTGTGTCACTGTGGCTCTATGACAGTAGTTGAAGTAAATTGATGTTATTAATGAAAAGAAAGACTATTCAATGAAAAAAGAAGGGCTAAAAGTGATATAATAGCAGTCTTCCAATATCTGAGAGGCTACCACAAAGAAGGGGGGGGGGGAAATATTCTCCAAAGCACCTGAAGGCAGGAGAAGAAGCAATGGAGGGAAACTAATCCAGGAGAGAAGCAACCTAGAACTAAGGAGGAATTTCCTGACAGTGAGGACAATTAATCAGTAGAATGGCTCTAGAGGTTGTAGATGCTCATCCATCACTGGAGGTTTTAAAGAAGAAATTATACAATCATTTGTCTGAAGTGGGAAAATCCCCAAAGAAGTCTGCAGGAAAATTTCCCACCCCGTTTTCCTACTGATCGATCGTTCTTTATTTGGGATCACAGGATATCGTCTCTAGCTCTGTTCTCAGGGGCAGAAAGAGAGACTTTTGGCTTCATGCAAGGAAAGCAGCAGAAGCAGCAGAAGTCTTTCTTTCTCTATCCTCAAACTCCACCAGAAATGAGTCTTTGCCAGCGCAGCCTCTTGGAGCAGGAGGCCTTGCAGGGTCCCAAAGACTCATTTCTGGTGGATTTTGGGGGAGAGAAAGAAAGACTTTTGCTGCTTTCCTTGCGTGCAGCCAAAAGCAGAAGAAAAGTGGAAAGAAGCAGCCTGGTGGCCAGGCAAGGCTTGTGGGGTGAGTGGGGAAAGTTCTCCCACTTCATCCTTCCTCTCTTCCCCTCACTGCCTCATGTTTTTTGCAATGCAAGCGACACAAGCCTTGTGGGCAGCGCAGCCTGGTGTTTCTGCAGAGCCTGGATTAATTGCTTTGGGGATGAAATTTCTCTGTGGACCACCAAAATTTTCCCACGGACCACGAATGGTCCCCAGCCCACTAGTTGGCAACCACTGGATTAGATGACCTCCAAGGCCCTTTCAAACTGCTATTTTGTAAGATTCCGCAACAGCCTCCTGCACCCTTATCTGCACCGCTCGTCCCATCCTGATGCGCTCAGTGGTGGTGGGTTGTTGTTGTTTTTTTTCCCCTCATGCTCTGCACCACTGCAGCATTTCCACATTTATTATTCAGCGAAACGCACGACCCCTGCTGTCTCCAATATTGGTTATGGTGAGATTTTTGTGTTCCGCTTATAATAGCGCTCCGGTGCTGTAAGCCGACAAAATACCCATGTAAAAGCAGCCTGATGCTACCAGCTGTGTTCTCCTACCCGCCACTGTTGCATTAATTGTTTTGCAAATGATGGCACTTAAGGCTTTAGTCTCGCTCCCGAGCCCAGCTGTGCACAGAACAAGTTTGCTGCCGCTTCATTTGCTCCCTCGCCAACTTGGCGGTGTAAGAGCTTATCCCAAGCTCAACACAAGAAATGCCTCTCCTGCTGGGCCTGGTAAGGAAGAGGAGGGTTTGTCTCCATTCACTCCTTGGTCTCCACCACTTGTCTGAGTCCCTTGTGGACTTCAGGTCGGCTGCATTTTAATTTCCCCTTTTTTAAAAAAGAATGAAAAAATGATTTTCTTTCTAATGTCAAATCTGGCATTGAAGGAGGCTGGAGTCCTTTGGGGCTCTCTGAGCTGGGTTGTTTTTCTTGCAGACGTTTTGTGACCCCACTAGATAACACCATCAGGGCTAGAAAGGAGTGGAATCTGCAGAGTGGAGGAGGAAGAGGAGGACTCTGTGGTCCTTGGTGCTCTCTGATTGTTTTCTTGCAGACATTTCATTACCCAACTAGGTAACATCATCAGTGCTAGAAGGGAGGAGGAGGAATGGGAGGAGGGAGAGGAGGAGGAGGAAGAGGACTATGGGGTCTTTGGTGCTCTTTGAGTTTGGTTGTTTTCTTGCAGACATTTCATTACCCCACTAGATAACATCATCAGTGCTAGATGGGAATGGAGGAAGAGGAGGAGGACTAGGAGTCGTTGGTGCTCTCTGAGCTTGGGTGTTTTCTTGCAGATATTACATTACCCAACGAGGTAACAGTACTAGAAGGAGGAGGGGCAGTCCAGTTAGTACCTATGTCTGGTTTTTATTTCAAACATTTATATAGCCACCCACCTTTCCTCAAATTCTGGGTGATCCAAGTATTGGTATAGTTCAGTGTAACAAGCTTTGCAGATAACCCTTTCCATGGCCAAGGGTTAGGCCTAGCTGAAGGTGCAGGGGCCAATCTGGGCTTGACCAAACTCTCGACTAATTTGTGGGAGTTGAAGTCCACCACATCTTAAAATTCCCAAAGTTGAGAAACAGTAGAGTAGAAGTTTATATATAAAGCATCAGGCAAGAAACCAAGGAGCGAGTCAGTTACAAATCACCTGGGTGGCTTTGGGCCAGCCTCTCTCTCGAAGCCCTGAGGAGAGGACAATGGCAAGCTACTCCTTGCCAAGAAAACTGCAGAGCCTTTTGTAGGCTGTTGCCAAGAGTCTGCAAGACTGACTTGACTGCCAAGCACGGATTGATAAATGTTACAAGACAGCGCATTTGAGCTTTAGCAAGATTCCCAAAGCGGTCAGCAGAGGGAGCTGTTGCACCAGACCTGTGAAATGGACTGTTCCCAAGTACAAGCTGGAGACCCTCAGTTCTCTCTGGAATATCCAGTGCCCGGTTTCTGTTTCTCCCTTCCAAACTCACATCCTTCCAACTAGAAAGGGAAAGGAGAGAAAATTAAGTCTGGGAAAACCAGCTTTAATCATCAGAGTCCTTTAAACGCTTGAAAACAAGCCCATTGCAGGTAGCCTTTGATTTACAACCATCCATTTAGCGACCGTTGGATGTTACAATGGTCCTAACGAAAGTGACCCAGGACCAGTCCTTGTCCTTACAACCGTCTCAGCATCCCAACGGTCATGCGATCAAAATTTGAGGGCTTGGCAATGTGTTTACGATAGTTGCTGCCTCCCAGAGATCATGTGATCACCGTTTGCTGCCTTCCCAGACGGTTTCTGACCGGCAAAGTCAATGGGGGAAGCTGGATTTGTTTAACGACTGCATAATTCATTTCAGTGATTTTGCTGAACCCCCATGGCGCAAAAATGTGCTATCAAAAATGTACGATTCCCCAAAAATAATGCTTTGCTTAGTCACAGAAATTCTGGTCTCAACTGCGGTCATAAGTCAAGGACTACCTGTAGCAGGATTGAACGCAGGAAAAACAAATCCACCCCTTTTCTTTCTGCCTTCTGAGTACTGATATAGGTCGTCCTTGACTTACAGCAGTTCATTTTGTGACCATTCAAAGTTACAACGGCACCGAAAAGAGGGGCGTATGTGTTGTGGTTCGCCGCCAGCCAGTGCAGACGGCAGCAGAATCAGACAGTGGGGAAGAGGGGACCAGTCAGGGAGTCTGGAGAGGATTCAGAGGAGGGTCCTGTGTCTGATGCAGAGATGGGGCCAGGACCATCTGGGAGTGGCGTGTGGACTCTGGAGTCTTTGGAGTCTGGCAGCAGCAAGGCTGAGGACCAGGGGAGCCTGTTCCCAGTGTGCGTGTGCGCAGAGCTGCTAGAAGGCGAGAGCAGCTGAAACAGAAGGGGCAACTCAGGAGTAAGGCTGGTAGGTGACTGCCCCTCCCATAAGGGATAAAAGTCAGACGTCAGTGATGAACTCTTTGCAGGAAGCAAAGTAGTTTGATCAGTTC
This sequence comes from Laticauda colubrina, assembly GCA_015471245.1. NCBI lineage: Eukaryota > Metazoa > Chordata > Lepidosauria > Squamata > Elapidae > Laticauda > Laticauda colubrina. The sequence continues at coordinate 1,138,366 of BLBF01000040.1, read as the reverse complement.
CGAGTCCTCCTTGAAGCTCTGTGTACTCTGGTCAGTTTTTTTCCTAGTACATTTTTCCTGGTTGGTTTCTGTTATAATTAATTTGGAGACTTCTGTTTTTGGCAGCATTCCACAGCACTGAAAGGCGTGCGCTGATCTTGGGGAACTGTTTAAGATTAGTTCTGGCTGGGAATGAAAGTAATTCCCAGTGTTGCAATAAAATAGGTTTTGCTTTTAAAACAAGTTTGTGTTCGATTACATTTGACAAAGCTTGGGTTAGAACAGTATGTTCATTTTTTCACTCTTATGATCATAGTATCATCCTCATCATGGTCACCTGATCAAAGTTCAGATGCTTAGGAATTGTATTTATGATGGTACTGTATCACGTGATCATTTTTGCCACCTTCAGCCTAGCAAAATTGACAGAGGAATGCCAGAGATTTACTGAACAACCGTGTGACCTACTTAAATGACTGCAGCAATTCACTTGAATGTGGCAGGAAAAATCGTAAAAGGGGGCCAAAACTCAACAAATTACTCACTTAGTGACATCATTTTGGGGCTCCATTGTGGTTGTAAGTCAAGGACTACCCATACAGGACTGGCTACCTAAAATCTTTTCTATAATCTATTCCAGGGGTCGCCAAACTTTTGGACCTCAGGGCCCACCAAACTCATAATTTTAAATCCCACAGACCAGAGACCCTGGGAAAATCCCCAAAAAAGTCTGCAGGAAAATTCCCCACTCCATTTTCAATCATTCTTTATTTGGGATTGCAGGATACCGTCTCCAGCTCCGTTCTCAGAGGGAGAGGCAGAGAGAGAGACTTTTGGCTGCATGCAAGGAAAACAGCAGAAGTCTTTCTTTCTCTCCTCCTCCAAACTCTGCCAGAAACGAGTCTTTGCCAGTGCAGCCTCTTGGAGCAGGAGGCCTTGCAGGGTCTCAAAGACTCATTTCTGGTGGAGTTTGGGGGAGAGAAAGACAGACTTTTGCTGCTTTCCATGCATGTAGCCAAAAGCAGAAAAAGAAAGAAGCAGAAAGTGGTAGCCCGGTGGCCAGACGAGGCACATGGGGTGAGTGGGGCAGGTGCCCCCCTCCGTTCTTTCCCCCCTTCCCTTCACGAACTTGTGTTGTTCACAAAACAAGCGACGCAAGACTTGTGTTCCCACGTGGCCTGGAATAATTGCTTTTGGGGTCACATTTATCTGCAGACCACCCAAATTTTATCACGGACCACCAGTGGTCCTCGGCCCACTGGTTGGCAACTACTGATCTATCCGGTAATCTCTGCAGGAGCCCAGAATTTTGGTTTTGTTCTGTTTCCCAGCATCAAAACAGAACATGGAGAACAATGGGTTTGTTTAATGACCTTGGTGTTTGCTTTTGACTACCGCATTTGCTTAATGACTCCTTCAAAAATGGGTCATAAAATCGGATCAGCGCACAATGATCCGCAAGTCCTATCTAATTACTTTAGGGTCCAATCCAGTGTATCCATGTTATATATGGTTCATAAGAATGCAGCCGTGGCTTTTATCTCTCTTGCGTTTCTAAACGCTTCAGGAGTTCAGTCTGTACCAAATCTGCTGCAAAATTCTTTATTGACTTTTAAATTTCCTAACGCAGCCAATAATCAAATTAAGTTTCTGCAGATTAGAAAGTTACTTTAAAACGTGGAAAGTTTCTAAGAAGTAAACAATTAAAAAAGGGGGGTTAGGAGAAAACCAGCCAAACAATAAAAGGCTGCTAATGAATAGCAAAGCTTTAAAAGCTATTATTCCAGCGTAGAGCGAACTATTAAAGTAGAATCGAGTCAGAAAATTATACAAATATCAGCAAGAAATGGCACGTTATCATGTCGAACTAAAGATGTGCTAAAAATTTTTCAAGCTGAGTAAATATATATGTATGTTTTCTTAAAACATATATATACCGTGTTTCTCCAACAATACAGCCTCCACCAATAGGAAGCCCCACCATGTTTATAGGCATTTAATTTATAAAATCCAATTAAGCCCCTTCCCCCAAATTAAGGCCCATATTAAACATGCAAAATAAGGGGGGGGGAATGGCGGGGGGGGGGCTTGCATTTAGGAAGTACTTGCATGCCCGGATATGGTGCTGCCTGCGTTGGTGGGGCGCTTCATACCGGGAGACCTTCCGCCACCGTTGCTTTTCCTTCTCCCTTGCTCTGGCGCGGCCCTGACAGGATGAGCGGAGGGTCCAGCAGGGAGGCGCTCATTGCCTTGGTGAGAGCTCTGCCGCTGGGAAGGAAGGCCCGCCTGTCAGCTTAGCCTGGGGCACCCAGCGCTCATCCCGCCAGGGCTGTGCCACAGCCGTGTGGGCTGGGCAGAGCCGGGAAAGCGAGCCACGGGTGTGTGCCTCCTCCTGCCCCTCATTCCCAAATCTCGCCCGGGCGAGCACTGCTTCGCTTGCTGTGCAAAGCCATGGCTTCCTCACCTCTCAACAAGCAGAAGGAACCGGATGGCTGCTATTTTTTTGTCTGTTTTGAAGGCAGTCTTGATGTGATGCAGCCATCCTGAGGAACCCCAAAGACAAAACTGACCTGGAAAACCAAGGCATATACGAAATTCCCTGTACATCATGCCCGGCCACATACATTGGACAGACCAATAGAAGAATAAGTACCCGCCTAGATGAATACAAAAATGCAATAAAAAAGATGGAACACACCTCCTCACTAGTCCAACACATGAAAACCACAGGTCACAACATCAACTTCAATGGCACTAAAACCCTGGCCACTATAGAAAACCCCAACCACAGAATCCTCAGAGAAGCCATAGAGATTGAAAAAAGACCTGACAGCATGAATAGAAGAGATGATTCCACCAGACTGTCAATCATTTGGAAGCCTGCACTCTCAAATAGAAAGATCTCCATGCCACAAGCCAGGCAAACACCTGGGCAAAAACAGACTCCCTCTGATAGCTCCAACCCAAACAGCCCCCCACCAGGCACCCAGGTGAAACCCAGCTTGCTAATGAATAGCAGCTTGCTAATGAAGAGCAGCCGTCCCTTCACACGGAGCCAAGCTGCACTGAAAGCCTCCAGCACAAGAACAGACTGTTGCCAGCCAATCAAAGCCACAAAACAGACAGAAGAAACCAGAAACACCAATCAATCAAACTCCAAGTCCAATGAACACAGACCCAGGCTCCTAGCCAATCAGAATGGACCAGCCTCGAATTTGAAACCAGGAGCTGTGAGACCCACATCCATACAGAAGCCTGATGATGGCAGATGGGATTCTGCTGAAACGTTGCTACAACTTTAACAGCACTACAATGACGTGGGATAATACCCGAAGGAAGCTAAACAGCACATATATATACATATATATATATATTTGTTTTTTTAAGTTTTCACGGGTACTTAACCCCATGTCACACTGCACCAACGGATGGAAAGAGGATGTAAAACGGAGAGAAACACTTGCCATCCATTGGTTAACGCGATTCATCCGTTTTGTACTCACTGCATCCGTTTTTTGTCCTCTCTATCCGTCCAGCATCCGTCGAATGAGGTTCCATCCGTTCAAAAAGTTTTGAGCTGCTCAAAACTTTTTGAGCAGAAAATGTACCCAACGCGTCCATTCTGCATCCGCAACGCATACGGGGAACATCCGTTCTACATCTATTGTCATCCGTTACGTGTCCGCTATATCCGCTAGGCATCTGCTGCGCATCCGCGCAACTCAAATCCGATCCAGCGGAAAGCAGACACAGGGAGGAAGCGAAACGGACGCGGAACAGACGCGCAGTGTTAGTAGCACAGACGGAGAAAGGATGAAAGCGGATGCAGCTCGCAAACAAAGCATTTAAAATGGAAAAAACGTTTGCAGAGGGGACCTATCTCGGATATTAAGGATGTCTAGAGGATGCCTAGAGGATGCAAAAGGACACCTAGGGGAAAACCTATATTACCTATAAAAAGGGGGAGCAACCCACCTGGATCTCACTTTCAGTCCAGCAGCCCTGCTGTGCAGACCTCTGCAGCCTTCATCTGCCTCTTGCTCTTCCACAGCATTCATTGATGTCCACCATGGATCGTAACACAGTCCTTTTGGCAGCCACCATCGTTCTTCAACAGTGTGAAGCCATCTACAGGCTCTTTCAACTGTTCTACGGGAAGAAAAGGAGGCGGCCAAGAAGTGTCTGGGTCCGAAGATGGATCGGGAGAAGAGCAGAGTACAGACTGTACAACAAGCTGATGGTGGAGCTGAGGAACAAAGACACTCGTGCATTCCAGAACTTCATGAGGATGCCTCCAGCCATGTTTGACGAAGTTGTGCAGCGGCTGACATCCAGGTTAACCAAGCAGAGCACCAACTTCCGGCCCAGCCTGGAACCTGGGCTCAAGGTGGCACTGACTCTGTGCCACCTGGCCTCAAGGACCACCTACAGGAGCATGCAATACGGCTGGAGGGTGCCACACAACACCATCAGCATTGTGGTCAGAGAAGTGGTGCAGGCCATCATCGAAGAATACCTGGAGGAGCTCCTCCAGTGCCCCACCACTGAAGAAGACTGGAAGAAAGTTGCAGAGCAGTGTTATCAGAGGTGGAACCGTTGGAGCCATAGATGGCAAGCACGTGGCCTGCAGAGCTCCAGCCAAGTCGGGGTCCACTTTTTTCAACTACAAGGGCTTCTTCAGCATCATCCTCTTCGCCATGGTCGATGCTGACTACAAGTTCATGTACATCGATGCTTCAGGCAATGGCTCATCTTCAGATGCCCAGGTATACAACGCCAGTGACCTCAAGGAGGGGCTGGAACACAACCTCATGGTGGGCTTCCCAGATCCAGACCCCCTGCCCAACGACATGCAAGATGTGCCCTACTTCATCGTGGGGGATGACGCCTTCTCCCTCACAACCTACCTCATGAAGCCCTACACCTCCAAATACCTCACCCGTGAAGAGAGGATCTTCAATTACAGGCTGTCCAGGGCAAGGCGGGTGGTGGAGAACGCCTTTGGCATCCTGGCTAACTGGTTCCAGGTACTTCTCACCACCATGCAGCATCGCCCACAGACTGTGAGGAGGATCGTGGAAGCTTGCTGCATCCTGCACAATCTCATGCGCACCCGCTACCCAGTGTTGCAGAACAGGCTCGTGGACCTCCAACAAGGCAATGGGGACATGGAGCCTGGGTAATGGAGGCAAAGGCGAAACCTGATAGACACTGAGGATGTGCAAGGCCCCAACAGAGCCTCACATGAAGGGAAGAAGCAGCGCAACCTCCTGAAACACTGGTGCAACTCCCCAGCTGGAGCAGTGGAGTGGCAAGACAGGATGGTAGATGCTTAATGGATGCTTCCTTCAGCCTGTCTCATCACACTGATGAGATTGGGCCATGTATGTTGGGTGGGCCTACAATGAACAGGGCGTTTAATAAAGAGTTGTGTTTATGTTCAAATGTGTGGATCAATGCTTACATTGTTATTGATAATAAAGGGCCATAGGTGTGGCACCTGGGAGGGTGGACCATAGATTCCCACTATGCTTGCACTGGAGGTTTATCTATCCCACAGCTATTACCCATCTTAAAGGTATCCCTGCCCATCCCACTGCTATCTTAACCCATCCCACAAGCATGCAAAGGCTTAAACCATTTCTAAAAGTTTCCACCAAGACTTTATTTAATAAAATAAATGAAGCAAGTGTGTGAAGCAAAAATAATCTTTCTTAATAACAAGCTGTAAAAGAAAAATGACCCAAGTCAAGTGTCCAAAGCAAAAATAAAGTCAACAGGTAGCCACCCAGTCTCTGGCACTCTTCTTGTTCACTCGGAGGTATGCCCAGTCTCAGGGGTGAAGGGTCCAGGTGCTGTGGAGGTGGCTGCTGCTAGAGTGCTGGTCTGAAGCACCACTGGGGTGCCTGGCCCCGAGAGGGCAATGGGGTATGGTCTGTTGAGGAAGCTCTCAGACAGCTGGCTCAGCCCCGTGATGGTGAGAGCCCCTTCCTCCATGACATGGGGTGTCAGCCCCAATATCGATGACAGATGTTCTGAGGCCGGGCTTGGCTGTGGGGTGGAGGAAGGAGCAGTGTAGTTGGGCTGTCTGGTCTGCAGCTGGGTGAGGACTGGCGTTGGTGACATCTATGGCGTGGGTGGCATCGGTGGCGTGGGTGGCATCGGTGGCATCGGTGGCATCGGTGGCACCGGTGGCGTCCGATGTACCTGTGCCTGGACTGGGAAGGGCTGCCTGTGCTGCTGGACCTCCTGGTAGCCGTAGCCTTGGTAGAAGAGGGCCTGTGGAAAGTCTTGGAAGGGGAGAGACATCACCTGGGGTGGAGGAGCATACCTGGACTGGGTCGGAGCAGGTTCATGTTGGTCTGGAGGTTGTGAAGCAGATCGGTGATCCTGTCCTTCACCACCTGGTACTGGGGTTCTGCCATGTTCATGAGGGTCTGGTTCACATAGGTGAGGAAGGGCTTGTGGTTGAAGGATGAGGAGTCAGTGTGTACCAGCTGAGAGAGGATATCTATGCTGCTCCTGATGGTGTCTCTTATCTCCAGCAGAACAGTGTGGCTCTGTCCCTCCGGTTTGCCTCTCTGCCTTTCTGTGGAGGTGGAGCTGGGGGTCGATGCGGGTTGGGTTGTGGTGGAAGTGCCACTTCCTTTCTCCCATTGTGTCAGGGGGTCCTCCACGTGCTCTGCCATGGGTATTACAGCTGTCAGGGAGTTCTCCGTCATGGGACGCTCCACAGATACCTGCCTGGAGACAGGAGCTGACTCTCTGCCGGAAGAGGACTGGCTCTCAGCAGGCTGCCTGAGAGAGAGGGTTGTGAGAGGGGCTGCTCCTCGGTGGCAGATCTCACCCTCCAGGAAGCTGCACTTGGCCATCATGTAGGTCTCTCTGTCCGTCAGCTTGACCGCGGCCTGGCCAGATTTCTTGAGGTGCAGCTTCCCGTACCAGGTGTGCATGTGCTTCCACCAGCCGAGGAGCACCTCCGAAGTGTAGCCCAGGCTCTCCTCCTTCTCTCTCCAAGCAGCCTGCTTCCTTTTGGTGTCCCTATAGAGCCTGTGTCCCTTCAGCCATAGATACTCGTTCTCCCTCAGCCACTCCAGCATCTCATCCTCATATTTCCTCTTCTATGTTGTGTTGCCTCCTCTCCCGTTCTCGCGTCTGCCTCTTCCTCCCTTTGGCAGGGCCTTCTGGGCCCTCATCAGAAGGACTTCGAGGTTGTAGGGGCTGCTCCTCCACACCAGCAGCAGCAGCACCAGCAGGACCAGGAGCACCAGCAGGACCAGAAGCATGAGCAGGACCAGGAGCATCAGCAGCACCAGCAGGACGAGCAGGACCAGGAGCAGCGCCAGCAGAGTAAGCACCAGCAGAAGCACCACTTCCAGAAGCAGCATAAGCAGAAGCCCCAGCACCAGAAGAGTGAGCCCGGGCTGCAGAAGCCCCAGCAGAAGCAGAGTGAGGGCCAGGGGGTGGGAGGGTGGCCCTGTCCCTCTTTCTAGGGCTGGCAGCAGATGGCTGAGGCTTTCTCTTCTTCCCCATGGTTGTGGGGTTGTTGGCTGGCTGGCTGGCCGGCCGGCTGGCCGGCTGGCTGGCAGGCAGGCTGGCAAGCTGTGTCTGGAAGCAGGTCTTTCCTCTGAATGGTGACGTGCTTGGGAGCTGCTTCCCTTTATATCCGTGGGGCTGACGCAATGCATCCTCCCCACATGCGCAGTGAATGCTAGGCATCTGCTAGGCTTCCGCTAGGCATCCACTTCATCCGCTTGGCGTCCGTTCTGCATCCGCTCTTTCCGTTCCGCATCCGCTTTGCTGCGTTCCCCCGGAAGCCTTGCGGATGTGCCATCCGCTCCCATCTGCTTCCATCTGCCAGGCTTCCGTGGAGGAACCGCTTTCCATCCGCCCTACGTCCTCCCCACGTCCGTTCCTTTCCGTTTTGTCCGCTCTGGTTATGCAATTTTTTTCCCCTTTTGACAGCAGATAACAACGGATGGAACATTTTTCTCGTCCGCTGTGTCCTTTTTACAAATGTTTTGCATCTATCGGCCAGTGTGACAGGGCCTTTACATGTATGCTGTTCAGCTTCCTTTGAATATTATGCCACGTCATTGTAGTTGTGCTTTTAAAGTTGTGGCAACTTTTCGGTAGAATCTCATCTGCCATCATCAGGCTTCTGTATTGAGTTCGTCTATGACGAACACAATACAGAAGCCTGATGATGGCAGATGAGATTCTGCTGAAACATTCCTAACATGAGGTTTTCCACCACTTATGTTAGACCTGGACATTCTATTCCCATGAGGACAATTGGAAATATTCTAATATTTTGGAACAATGCTCCCAAACCAACAACATGAAACTTAATGTGAAGAAAAGCAAAATTTTACACCTGGGCAGGAAAAACCAAAGGTACAAATAGGTGAAATATGGCTCAAAAGCTAACTGAAAGGGGACCTTGGAATCCTAATAGATGTTTATTTAAACATGAGTCAGCAGTGTGCAGCAGCAGCCAAAAAAGCTAATACAATCCTTGGTTGCATAAAGAGGCACAGAATCAAAATCATGTGGAACTGGGATTCAATTTTTTTTTTCCTACTGGTTCTGTGGGTGTGGCTTAGTGGGAAAGATGTGGCTTGGTGGCCGTGACAGGGGAAGGATACTGCAAAATCCCCATCCCTCCCTACCCCGCTAACCTGCTTTCCAGCTCTGTTCTCCTGTGCAGGGCAACCAAAGGAGACCCAGCTGATCAGCTGGGACTCAATGGGAGGCAGAGAAGAGATAGGATTGGCGGGGCCAGTCAGAAGTGGGATTTGCCGGTTCTCCAGCACTGGTCAGAACCTGCTGAATACCGTCTCTGATGTGGAAGTATTAGTACTGCTTTATAAAGCCTTTAGTAAGGCCACACCTGGAATCCTGCATCCAGTTTTGGTCAGCACATTACAAAAGAAGATGTTGACACTTTGGAAAAAGCGCAGAGAAGAGCAACTAAGATGATTAAAGGTCCGGTGAGTACTAAAACATACGAAGAACAGTTGCAGGAGTATGGGTTTGGCCAGTCTAGAGAAAAGAAGGAACTGTGGGGACATGGTAGCAGTCTTCCAGTATTTGAGAGGGTGCCATAAAGAAGGGGTCAACTTATTTTCCAAAGCACCAGAGGGCAGGACAAGAAACAATGGATGGCAACTCATCGAAGACAGAAGCAACCTGGAAGTAAGGAGACCCTTCCTAACAGGGAGGACAATTAATCAGTGGAACAGTTTGCCTTCAGAAATCATGGGCAGTTCCATCACTAGTGGTTTTTAAGAAGAGTCTAGACAGTCACTTATCTGAAATGGTATAGGTTCTCCTGCTTGAGCTGGGGGCTGGACTAGAAGACCTCCAAGATCCCTTCCAGCTGATTCATTCTATTCTAATCCGGGGAACGACGTGTCTCCAGAAGTTGTGGGGGCCGGAGGTTTTAAAGAAAAAAATTGGACAGCCACTTGTCTGAAATGGTATAGGATCTCCTGCTTGAAAAGTGGGTTGGACCAGAAGACCTCTGATGTCCCTTCGAGCTCTATTCGGATTGAAGTTAAAGGTAAATAAGTCTGCACCATGTATGCAATACATCTCCATTGCTTTTATTTTTTTGAAAGCGATTGCTCCTTTTATTTTTCAATTGATGTATGTGCGTGTGTGCTTGCCTACACACCTTCACAGCCTTATTGGTTTAACCCTCCACAACTGTCTGGATTTCTCATGTAGCCTCTTGGGGAAATTAATTGCAACACCCACCCCCCAAGCTATGCAGTACCCCAGAGAGGTTAACATGGACCCCAGAAGGCTGGGCTCCAGGGGGGTGGGGGGTGGGAAGAGATTTCCCACAGCCAAAAACCCTCTTCTTCAAATTCTTTAACTCAGTGGTACAACATTGGTGGGACTCATCTCCAGGGGGAATGAGTCTGCATATCCAAAATGAGGTGGACCGGTTGCTCAATGCTGTGGAGTCAATAACTTGATCCTCAACACCAATAAGACCAAGGAGCTTAGAGTGGACTATATAGACGGAACAGATCAGACATCCAGCCCTTGCTTATCAAGGGAGACCGAGTGGATTAAGTGGCCAGTTTTAAGTTTCTGGGTGTTACCCTAAAAGAGGACCTGATCTGTGGGTGCCCACATTGCAGCCCTGGTCAAAAGGGCCCAGCAGAGATTATATGACCTGAGACTTCTCAGGAAACAACAACTGGATGGAAAACTGCTGGTGACCTTCTACCGCTGCACCATAGGGAGTACCTTAACTTACTGCACCTATGTAAGGTTTGCCAATTGCACAGTGGCAGATAGGAAAACACTCCAGAGGGTTAATGTCATTGCCCCTCAGAGGATCATGAGTTGCCCTCTCCCCTCTTTGGAAGAGCTTTATAGCTCCCGCTGCCTTAAGAAAGTCCAAAACATCCTCAAAGATCCATCTCATCCTGGGCATCCTTTTTTTGAACTATTACCTGGCAGACAGTACAGGATAATAAAAACAAGGAGAAATAGGCTGAAAAACAGCATCTATCCCAGGGCAGTTGAATTCTTGAATTCTACTGTCTGGTGCAATATTAATGGAAAATCAGGGGTTTTCAATTCAATGTGTGGAATGTAAAGGATGTGTGTTTGTGTTGATTTTCATGGTCATGATGTGCCCTGAAGATGGTGTTTGATTTCGTTACACGAGATGCAATGGCAATAAAGTAAAGTAAACTAAACTAAACTCCCCTGACACACGTTTTTTCTTAGCTACTCATTTGATCTCCCCCCCCCTTTTTGAAATAATATAATTTATAGTATCTTATCAATAGTATCTTATCAATCATGCCTCAGTTTTGAGATAAAAGACACCGAGAAACACTTGCAAAAAAATCACCTGAAGTGTTATCTTAAAGAAAAGCCACCTTTCGAAATGTTTGTAAAAATTATTATGGTGGTAGGTTGCACACACAGCCAGAATGCTGAATTTCGATTTGGCATTTCTTCCGCCGATTGAGCCTGTCCCAATTATCAGCTTCTATCCCAGAACAATAGCTCTGTTGAATTCTACTGTCTAGTGCAATATTAATGCAATATCAGGGGTTTTCTATTCAATTGCCTAAAATGCGAAGGATGTGTGCCTGTGTTTATTTTCATGGTCATAATGTGCACTGAAGTTGGTGTTTGATTTTGTTGCACAGGTGCAATGACAATAAAGTAAACTAAACTAAATTAAACTCTCCTGACATGCATTTTTTCTTAGCTCCTCATTTGGTGAGTTTACACATCAGGAAGTCCAGAGTTCCTAGGTTAGGCCCCAAAGCTTTGCACTGCGGCCTTGTTCTCCGTATGAAATTCCTCCAAGGAGAGGATCCAGTTGAGATCTATGGATCCAATTCCCAGCCTACTCCGAAGGCAGGAATCGCCTCGGATCTCCCACAAAAGGTACTGCTGGAGCTTGGTTGAACTGAGCCATCAGGAAGACGCCAATGGTGCCAAAGATAAAAACGGAGGCCATGAGGAGGAAGCAGACACGGTCAATGACTCTGCCTACCAGGATCCATTCTTCGTTTTCCTAGAAAGAAAGAAAGAAAGAAAGAAAGAAAGAAAGAAAGAAAGAAAGA
>BLBF01000040.1:1102737-1121992 GCA_015471245.1 Laticauda colubrina | reverse complement strand
CTGTCTCCCCTGGTCCTTCTCTTCCCTAGACTAGTCAGGCCCAGTCCCTGCAACCATTCTTCATATGTTTCAGCCTCCAGTCCCCTCATCATCCTGGGTTGTTCTTCTCTGCACTTTTTCTAGAGTCTCAACATCTTTTTTATAGTGTGGTGACCAAAACTGGATGCAGTACTCTAGGTGTGGCCTTACTAAGGCTTTATAGAGTGGTATTAGTACCTCCCTTGATCTCGATTGTATCCTTCCATAAATGCAAGTTAGGATTGCGTTGTCATTTCGATGGTCCCTCATGCATTCTATGATGCCATGAAAGGAGATTCAGCGGCTGGGTTCAAAAGAAGCATTGCAGACCATCCTGCAAATATCTGGTGAGTAATAAAAGAGGGAGGGAAGACACTTATTTTGGTCTTATTGATTAGAGGCACTCCTTGACTTATTAGGGGACTTATTAGGGGACTGCGGGCTAAGACATATGAAGAACGGTTGCAGGAACTGGGTATGTCTAGTCTAAAGAAAAGGAGGACTAGGGGAGACTGATATCAGTCTTCCAATATTTGAGGGGCTGCCACAAAGAAAAGGGGGTCAACCTATTCTCCAAAGCCCCTGAAGGCAGGACAAGAAGCAACGGATGAAAACTCATCAAGGAGAGAAGCAACCTGGAATTAAGGAGAAATTTCCTGACTGTTAGAACAATAAATCAGTGGAACAGCTGTCCACCAGAAGTTGTGTGCCTCCTCCAACACTGGAGGTTTTTCAGGACAACGACTTATCTCAAATGATATAGGAACTCCTGCCTGAAAAGGGGGTTGGACTAGAAGACCTCCAAGGGTCCCTTCCCACTTTGTTATTCTCTTATCCTCTTATGCTGTTACGGCCGCAAATCCTCCCAATACTTTCATTGCTATGCAAGAAAGTTGCTAAGTGAAGTTTGCCCCATTTTACAACCTTTCTTGCCCCAATCTCTGCACTTGTGATTGATCCGATCATTTGGTTTTTAAGTGAATCTGGCCATCACCACCCCATTGACTTTGCTTGTTGGAAGCCAGCTTGGAAAAGTTACAAGGTGATCCCGTGTCCCTGAAACTCTGCAACCATCATAAGTACAGAACAGTTGCTAAAGATCTGAATTTTGAACACGTGGCCAAGGGGATATTGCAACCGTCATAAGTGTGAAAAATGGTCATAAGCCACTTTTTGCTGTTGTAACTTTGAACAGTTACTAAATGAACTTGTCATGCCCCTGTTGGAGTCTGAATCCGAGGAGGAAGACAAGCAGCTGACAGCGAGAGGGAGTGTGGCTCCGTTGGCTGTGGAGGAAACTGGGGAAGGGCAAAGTCCAGCTGGGCAGAGCAGGGAAGAAGTAAAACAAGGGAGAGGGAGTTCAAAGGAAGACCCAGGTCCATCCCCTCTTCATCCTAGGGCATGCAGGGAGGGACGGAGAAGAGAGCAAAGGGAGTTTGCATGGCTTATGGGGTATGAAAGGGGCCTGATTCCCTTTATTAGCCACACCTGGGAATGAGTTTAAAAGAGATGCAAACTGTGTGCAGCAGCTGCTGGGAACAAACGTGAGTTTATCTTGTGTTGATTTTGCTTACCTCTGTTCCTGGAGTCTTTCCAGCTTTGTTCCTTCACGTCTGGAATTCTTGCTCCTGCCCTGCCGAACTAATCATCTCATTTTGCCTTGATTGGACTCTTAATTGCAGTTTTTGTTGACCATGTTTTGGACTTGATTCTCTGAAGCTAAAGGCTGTTACTGGGAGATTTTTTCTCCAGCCGAGAAGGTAACCAGGACACTGGGGGCAAAGCTGGAGCTAATAAAGGGACTCCTACTGATTATGTGACTGTGTGGCCTTTGTGCCATGCCTCACGTCATCACACAAACAGTCACTAAATGCTTGGTTATAAGTTGAGGACTTATAGAGGCTTCTGACTCAGTAGATCGCAGCCAATTCTGGATAATGTTTATTGAGTTATTTTATTTGCCTGGGGAAGGATTTGTTGGAGGCCATGAAGCCGTAGTTAGAAGAGAATAAGGAGCAAGTAAGTGGTTCAAAATTGGGGAAAGAGTGTGTTAAGAGCTATATCCGTCACTTGATTTATTTAATTTCTATATAATGAAATCGAAATGCTATTTAATTTATTGATTTCTAACAAGAAATGTGATGCCCGCTAGACTGGGAGAAAAATGGAATTGAAAGAGCTGCGAGAAACATCCTCAAATATGCTGCGGATAACAAGGAAGAGAAGGATGACTTAAAAAAAAAAGAGAGACAATACAATAGCCCATCAGCTCCTCCATATTAAAAAAAAAAATACAATTATGCTGCAGATAATGAAACCCAGCACAAAAAGGCAGAGAAAAAAAATAGGAGGAGGAATAGGTTTTATCTTCTCAGCCTCAAAAATCCAGAGAGATTGGGCCAGAGTTGCTAAAATAATAAAAGAAAAAACTCATCTACTAGTTAGGAGAAAGACTTTTGAAAAATCTCGATGAATGATTAAAATGCAGAGATATTACATCCCTGACAAAGGGATGTATATTGGCACAATTCTGGAACATCTGGTGTTGAAAACTGGCCAATCAAAAAAGCTGAACCTAGGAGAGGTTCCTAAGTCTTTGGACCACCAGAAGATCAACTAATTCAGGACTAGAGTGGATAAGGAGATGCTAATGGAAACTCAAGGAATGCTTCAATGTTTTGGACCCCTTGCAAAAAAAAAAAAAACTAAAGGGGAATCTGATAGAGCAGAAGAAGAGAAGAACCAAGTGGGAAAGGACCCGGGAAGTGTTCTAGTCCAGGGGTCGCCAACCTTTTGGACTTCAGGGACCACCAAACTCATAATTTTAAATCCCAGGGACCACTAACTGGTTCTGTGGGTGTGGCCTAACTTGTGGGTGTGGCTTAGTGGTCATGTGACTGGCTGGGCATGGCTTGTATGTAAATATTATAAATATTTATATAAATATTGAATTTTTTATAAAAAAAGAACAACTTTTACCCAAAATCAGGCAAAGTAGGCGAGCAGATTGAGTTGCTCACAGAATCACAGATTCATTCAGAGATATATCTATCTGCCATTGGCTAGCTCAGTCTGTCACATAAAACTTGCTTGCAAGCAAATTGATAAAATTTGCTAGCAAACAAACACAAAATTAACTCACAACGCACCATGCATGTAAATATGGCATTTTTTTTATTAAAAAAGAGCAACATTTACCCAAAATCAGGCAAAGCAGGCAGGCAGTTTGAGTTGCCCACAGAATCACAGAAACATTCAGAGATCTATCTATCTGCCATCAGCTAGCTCAGTCTCTCAAATTTGCTTGCCGTGAGTCTGCACTGAATAATAAAAGCTTCAGTCCTAAGAGAGGTTCGGCTGTGCTTAAAAGCAGAGCCGAAGATCTAAAAGACTAGCTAGAAAGCAAGAAATCCAACCATTTCCTGCTTCCTAGCTAATCTAAATCTCCCGGCACAGCAGAACAGATGATGGTCGGAAAAAGGAAAAACAGCAGTTTAGCAGGCAAGTTTGCTGGGTAAGGAGTGAGGGGGCGGGGATGGTTCCCGTGGGCCATGTGGGCTTGTGTTTTTGCACAGCCAGGATTAATTGCTTTGGGGGGGTTGCTCTGGGGGTGAGATTTCTTTGAGGCCCACCAACACGTACACCCAATATAAGCCTTACCCCCAAAATAAGCCCTAATTAAGATCCCATGCACTCCAGAGTGCACGAGTAAAAATTAAGCTAGGGTGGGAATGTGGGGGGATGGAGTTGCCCTACTACTTATCTTTGGACAGTGGTAGCCAGGCTTCACAAACACCGACACCTTCCTTGCTGGCCCATTTCTGCAGCTGGCAAGGCTGGCAAGGCTTTCCTGAAGGCCTCTGTAGCTGAAAATAAAGCTCCGGATCGATCCAGAGCTCCTTTATTGGCTGCAGAGGCCTTCAGGAAAGCCTTGCTGGCTGCAGAAGAAGAAGTTCCTGAAGGCCTCTGACAGGGAAAAGGAGGCTGGGGGTGACGCACGCAACTGAGGTTAGTCAGTGGATGACATCCCCCCAAAATAAGACCTGGTGCCTTTCTTGGTGGCAAAAAAAAAAAAAGACAGGGTCTTATTTTCACAGAAGCATGGAAGCAAGATCCTCCCACCTATTTACCTGTAAAAGCTTCGGTTTCGATAAAAATCCATTCAATTGTTTTTCCCTCTTCGACGGTCAACAAGAGGTTGATTTCAAAGGCATTGTAAGTCTGAGACCTGGGCAAGGAGAAGACACACAACTAGGACCAGTTCATGGCATTGGTGCTGCAGTAGTAAGGTTGCAATTTCCTCCTCCAACTCCTCCTCCTCCAACTCCTCCACTTCTAACTCTTCCTCCTCTTCCTCTTCCAACTCTTCTTCATTCACCAACTCCTCCACCTCCAACCCCTCCTTCTCCACCTCTAACTCTTCCTCCTCCAACTATTCCTCCACTTCCACCTCCAACTCCTCCACCTCCAACCCCTCCTTCTCCACCTCAACTATTCCTCCTCCAACTCCTCCATCTCTTCCTCTTCCTCCAACTCCTCTAACTCTTCCTCCTCTTCCCTCCTCCAACTCTTCTTCCTCCAACTCCTCCTCCTCTTCCTCCAACTCCAACTCTTCCATATTTAACTCTTCCTCCTCTTCCTCCTCCAACTCTTCTTCCTCCTCCAACTCCTCCTTCTCTTCCTCCTCTTCCTCCTCCAATTCCTCCACCTCCAACTCCTCCACCTCCACCACCCCCATCACCTACCCAGCCTTTCTTCCTCCTCTCCTCTCTATGATCTGGACCACTCAGCCAATGACAGGATTGGGAGGGACGATCTGAAACTCCCACCAGGTTTGAAAGTCCCACCAAATTTAGCCATGTTTTAATGGCCATGCTTTAATCCTTTTAACCTTCACCCAAAGTCACCAAGAAGATCTTGAAGGCAACTCAGATGAGGCCTTCCTTCCCCATCCTACTCCTCCCTTCCTCCCCATCCTACCACAAAGGGAGCACCAAGGGACTCACTGGAACACCATGGAGCAATTCTGCCAATCGAAGGGGAAGTAGGTGACGACAATGGAGCAGACGCTCCGATAAATAGCTGGAGGCAACCAAGTGATGCTCCCATCAGGAGACACCAAAGCATTGGCATACAAGGCCACATCAAAGACCCCATCGATGCTGCAAGAAAGAAGGACGAAAAGAGATCAGAAATGAAGGGGTCCTTGGGGTTCTCTGAGTTTGGCTTGTTTCCTTAAAGACGTTTCATGACCCAACTACAGGGGTGGGATTCTACCAGTTCGCACCTATTCGCTAGAACCAGTTGTAAACATTCTAAGCAGTTTGGAAAACCGGTTGTTAGAAGAAATTGCAGGGCTAATCCTGTAAGGAAGGCAGGAAGGAAACATTCTGGTGTTGCTTACAGAAACTGCCTCTCCATTAACCCTTATTACAAGTCTTGGCAGTACTAGACTTCCTGTCTCAGGAACATCTCTGGAGTTTTTTTCTCCTCCTTTGCTGGTACTTTGCTTGTGTGGAGTGACCATTCAAAGTTACAATGGCACTGAAAAAAGTGACATGACCATTTTTCACACTTACAACCATTGCAGCATCCTCACAGTCATGAGAGGCCAGGCGAGGAGATGCATGCCTCGATGTGAGTGATATTGAGATGACCACGCCCAGCCAATAACATGACCACCAAGCCATGTCCATCCAGTCACATGACCACCAAGCCATGTCCATCCAGTCACATGACCACCAAGACATGTCCATCCAGTCACATGACCACCAAGCCATGGCCGCCCACTAAGCCACGCCCACAGAACCAGTTGTTAAAAAATTTGAATCCGACCCCTAACATCAGCAGTGCTACCGGTAGTAAGGAGTGCTATTTGCTGCCAGTTTATATTCTGGTGACTTGTCTGTGTGGGTAGGGTCGGTCTTAGAGATTCATTGGCTGGGCTGTTTACTGATGGCTCTTTGGCAGTTCCTTGATTGGGGTATTGTTTAGGTTTAGTTTACTTTATTGTCATTGCACCTCATACAGTGAAATTAAATACCATCTTCAGTGTACATTTGGACTATGAAAATAAACACAAACACAAATCTTTCACATTTTATGCATTGAATTGAAAACCCCTGATATTGCATTAATATTGCACTAGACAGTAGAATTCAATAGAGTTACTACCCTGGGATATAAGCTGTTTTTCAGCCTATTTGTCCTTGTTTTTATTATTGTCCTGTACCATCTGCCAGATGGTAATAGTTTTTTAAAAAGGGTTCCCAGGATGAGATGGATCTTTGAGAATGTTTGGGACTTTCTTAAGGTAGCGGGAGCTATAAACCTCTTCCAAAGAGGGGAGAGGACAACTCATGATCCTCTGAGGGGCAATGACATTAACCCTCTGGATTGCTTTCGTATCTGCCACAGTGCAATTGGCAAACCATACACAAGTGCAGTAAATTAAGATACTCTCTATGGTGCAGCAGTAGAGAGTCCAGCAGTTCTCCATTCAGTTTTCCAGCAGTTTTCCATTCAGTTTTCCAGCAGTTTTCCATTCAGCAGTTGTTGTTTCCTGAGAAGTCTCAGGTAGTACAATATTTGCTGGGCCCTTTTGAACAGGGCTGCAGTGTGAGCACCCCAGATCAGGTCCTCTTTTATGGTGACACCCAGAAACTTAAAACTGGCCACTTTCTCCCCTCGGTCATCATTGATAAGCAAGAGCTGAATGTCTGATCTGTTCCTTCTATATAGTCCTCTATAAGCTCCTTGGTCTTATTGGTGTTGAGGACCAAGTTATTGTCTCCACACCATGAAAACATTGCTTACTTGATTGTTTGTCTGAAGTTGATGTTGGGGTACTGATTACTAGTGGAGAGGTGCTGGAGCAGGTGTGTGAAACTCAAAGGCTGTGGGCTGGATGCAGCTCTTGTAGCATTTAAATCTGGCCCGCCGAGCCACCCTGGAATCAGCAAAGGACTGGCCCTTGGTGCCTCTGCCATCGAAAACTGAGCTGCATTTTCGCTGGGCAGAGAGCTAGCAAAACAAACTAAAAAGAAAACCAAAGGAGAAATGTTTCCCCTTTTACATTTGAGCATGCAAGAAGGGACAGGAAAGGAGAAAAGGAAAGAGGAAAAGGAAAGAAAAAGAAAAAGAAGGGAATTTGGGAAGAGAGCAAGGGAGGGAAAAGAAGGGAAGAGGGGAAGAAAGAAAAAGAAGAAAAAAAGGAAGAAAGTTCTCAGCATTCCAGCAACCCTCCATTCTGCCCAATCCGAGACAGACATCTTCTCAAAAAATTCATTTTTAAAAAAAAATTGGATAGTAAACTGGCACAACTGGGGAATCCCGAATCTGAAAGTTCCAGGTTTCTTTACAATAAGTAAAAACTACAAATCCATCCCCTGCGACCATCATCACATCACACGGCCCAATCACCATCGTCCCAAGTTAAGACTTCCTCTCACTTATGCGCAACACAACCTGACCTTGAATCAGAAAAAAGAATGTTATTATGTCTAACAAAATACACTCCAATAAATTCCCCCCTCCCACT
Source organism: Laticauda colubrina (assembly GCA_015471245.1). Classification (NCBI taxonomy): domain Eukaryota; kingdom Metazoa; phylum Chordata; class Lepidosauria; order Squamata; family Elapidae; genus Laticauda; species Laticauda colubrina. The sequence goes on along the minus strand of BLBF01000040.1, from coordinate 1,114,434 downwards.
TTCCCAGGGTCAGATGTAGCAGCGTGGGACCATCAGATCTCAATATGGCTTCCAAAGGAAGGAAGGTAGGTAGGAAGGAAGGAAGGAAGGAAGGAAGGAACGAAGGAAAGAAGGAAGGAAGGAAGATTATAATAAGAGTGTGGGAGGGTCTGTCCTGCCTTAACATTTGGCCAGCATAGGTGCCCCCAACATGGGTGACATCAAGCTGGTCACACCCACCCAGGTCATACCCACCCAGTCCCTCTGAGGTCAAACACAACCTTTATGCGGTCCTCAATGACATTGAGTTTGACATCCCTGTGCTGTAGTCTTTTTTCCCTCTTTTGGACAGGTTGATTGTCTCTTTTGCATAGTCTGTCGATGTTATTAATGTCTATGTGTCTATTGATGGCCAATTTGTCAGAGTGCCAGGCTTCTAGAAATTCCCTAGTGTTTTTTTGACTTGGTCTAGCTAGGGTTGTCATATTTTCACCATTGAAACTATGACTAAACCTGTCTACCTGTTGTGAAATTAAAGGATTTTTGTCATTGTCTTCTGACTGCCAGCGGGTGTTCATGGAGGCATTCTGTCTGTTTCTCCTATGTAGTGGTTGTTGTAGTTCTTACACTGTATATTGTAGATTATTCCTGGTTTTTTTTTCTCTCTCCTTTACAGATGAGAAAGTTTTTGGGGCTTCCATTTTCTCTCCAGCTGGCCTCACCTCATTTCATCTCTCTGTCATCTTCTTTTAACAACCCCATAATCCCTTGTGGGGTGGAGTCTGAGCAACTGAATGGAGCTAGAAGAGTTACTGGCCAGATGCCCTTCCTGTTGCCAATGCGGAGTTTTGTTCAGCAGATATATTCTCATTGTGTCCAGAAAGAGAAATAGCTGCCCCTACCTAGGATCGAACTCACAGCCTCCTGATTGTGAGGCAAGAGTGCCACCTCTAGGCCACTGCACTGCTGATTTAATCTCTCTGTCCCTCAAACCATTTGTTTCCTTTCTAACAAAGGCTCTCGGGATGCCCTGAATGCCCCACCCAGTGAGGGATCTATTCTCATGGTTCTATAGAAAGATTAGGATCAATATTACACAAAGGGTTGCCATCAAAGGAACATGGAAAGCAAAATCAACTTTTGCAGACTACTGACTTGTTCTCCAGGACAATATCTGGCAGCCAGATCAACGTTGAAGGGATGCGTAAACAGCTGATGTTGCCATACTCCTCTGGGTCCCACTGCAGACGGTAATCCCTCCATTTCTGGCAACAAAAAACTTGATTACACATATTGGCTTGGCAAATATCAACAAGATATTGTTGGCTGAGCAGGGCCAAAAACAGACAGAGAAATGATTGAAGCCTGGGAAACAGGCTGTTTGTCAATCAATAGGAGTGCTGATTTACCACCAGCCTATCAGGTACTTAGGAGCTGAGGCCACATGGGTACAAGGAAACTACAATTAACAACTAAATAGCAGGTTGACAAGACCTTAATTAACAACTAAAAACTATACACAACCAGGAAACATACCAATACAAAGCATAGAACAAGACCAATGCACATATTCTGGAGAATTCTGGAGAGAGAGAAATTGCCCAATGATGGGTTCCAACATGGGCTCCAGCATGAGCCTTTGGTCCCAATGGCCAAGTCCAGTTGGATCCTACAATGTTATCCTGGGATGTCTATGGAGATTCTTAGTCATCCAGGTCACAGTTGTCCCAAAGATGCTTTTTTCCAGAGGCAACTGGACTTTCTGATTTTTCATCCAAGGAGCTTCTCCAGTTCTGACTGGATGGTGGGGAATGGAAATTGAACAGCCCTTTCTCAACAGAAGGGGGGGGGGAATACGACATCATCTATCTCCAGTCTACAACACAATCCTTTCAGAAGTTCCAAGAAGGCTCCACTCCCATTTGCACCACTCACAGATAAACCTCCAGGTTGCCTCAACAACTCTCTAAAAGGATGCAAATCACTAGCTGTCTGCAAGGAATATAAATCCTTCTCCAGCATCCTGCCAAGGCAGAAAAAGCTTCTTGGATGAGAAGCAAAACAACTTTAAAAAAAAACACCAGAAAGTCCAGTCCTCTTGAAAAAGGCACCATTGGGACTCCAAGTGGCCTCAACGACCCTCTAAAAAGGATGCAAATGACCAGCTGTCTGCAAGGAATATAAACCCTTCCATTCCCCAGCATCTGGTCAGAGCTGAAGAAGTTTCTTGGATGGGAAGCAAAATGTCTTCAAACAAAAACCAGAAAGTCCAGTTGCCTCTTGAAAAAAAAAAAAACACCTTTGGGACAATCATTTGGGATGCTACTGGGATACAAATATTTATTTTCATTTGCAAGAGATCAGAGGCTACTTTTTATAAAATAAATTTCCTTCATCCATCTGTTATTTTGAGCCTGGTACGGGTGGGATTTCACCTTCGCGTTTACAATCAAGTATGCTGGGATAATTCTCAAAAGTCAGTTTTAAATTTATTTTAAGATAACCTTGATGTGCAACTGAGTTTAAGTTGCCTGTTTAACAGGTGTCACAGACCTTCCCACAAGGACTCGAATGATTGTTGGAATTTAAAGGGGAATCAATTAAATGATAAATAAGCTATAAGGGTGGCACACTCTAACTGGTAATTGTGGGGGAAATTTATATGAAATGTTTGAACTGAGATGGAGAGTTTTGAAATGATGAAATCAGAATATGCGATGAAATTGCAAACCTGACAGATAAAAGTATAAAGTACAATGAATATGTTTAAAGTTAAAAGAAATAGGTTAAGAAATGAACTGAAAATATGTAAAATAAGTTTGAGGAAAGTACTTGAGAAAATTAAGAGAAAATATGTAAAGTAATGATAAGATATGAAATTAAATGGGAAAGATTAATATGTAATTAAGGTCACGTTTGCATGGAAATGTAAAAACTGGAATCGTGTTGTTCACTAAAAAAAAGTTTTTAAAATGTGGAAAACTGAAATAAAATTTTACTAAAAAAGAAAAAAAAAACTTGTATTGGTCCAGGGTGTTTACTTACCATCTCTACCCACACGTTTGTGGTGAGAGTCTCGTCGATTTCATTCTGGAACAGCACAAAAAAAAAAATGGGATTACAGATAGTCCTGGATTTATGACTGTTCATTTACTGATTCAAAGTTACGATGCTCTCAGAAAAAATGAATCCTGAACCATTTGTCAAATTACGACCATCACACCACGACTTCATAACGTGGGCACGGACACAGGCTTGTAAGTTACGATGGTGGCCATGTCGTGCTGTCACGTGATTTGCGACCTTCCCAGCTGGCTTCCGACAAACAAAGCCAATGGGGGAATCTGGATTTGCTTAAGGACCACGTGGTTCGCTTCCAAACCATGCAATTTGCTTAAAGACTGCAGCGATCTGGTTAAGAACCGCGGTAAACATTCTGTCCACAGCCACTTCTAGAATCTTGCCAAGAACACTGCAGTGAGACCTCCAGGCAATCACCAGGCTTCGAAACTGGGCCAAACACCAGGAGACGGGGAGTTGTAGACCCACCTTAGGCATGAAAGCCACCTGGGTGACTTTGGGCCAGTCACCAGGCGGCTGGCTGTGAGTTCTAGTCCTGCCTTAGCCATGAAAGCCAGCTGGGTGACTTTAGGCCAATCACCAGGTGGCTGTGAGTTCTAGTCCTGCTTTAGCCATGAAAGCCAGCTGGGTGAATTTGGGCCAATCACCAGGTGGCTGTGAGTTCTAGTCCCGTTTTAGGCATGAAAGCTAACTAGGTGAATTTGGGCCAATCACCAGGAGATGGTGAGTTCTAGTCCCGTTTTAGGCATGAAAGCTAACTAGGTGATTTTGGGCCAATCACCAGGAACTTGTGAGTGCTAATCCCTCCTTTGACATGAAAGTCAGCTGGGTGACCTTGGGCCTGTCGCTCACTCCCTCTCTCAACCCAACCCCCCTCACAGTAGCAGTAGAAGTTGTGCTAGATATGTTTGCCACCTTGAGTTATTTATAAAAATAATAAAGATGGGACATAAATGAAAAAAAAAAAAATCTGTGTGTAGAACTTCAAAGAAAAAGATGAAGAAGAAGGCCTCCAGCAAATTATCCAGCCGCATGGAACATCCTATGCAGGGGTGGGCTGCTACCGCTTCGTCCCGATTCAGGCGAACCCATAGCTAATTTTACGGCTGTTTTACAGCCGATTCGGCAAACTGGCAAATCCCACCACTGGCTGGCCCAGCTCAGCCCACCCTGCCCCTCCCAGGCGTCCCCACATCACCTGTTTTGGATCCCAGGTAAGTACAGGGCCCATGAGGGGAGGGAGAAAAATGGGCCTCCCAAATGTTTTGGAAGGCTGGAAACAGGCCTGTATCTGGTCTCCAGAGGACCTCCAGAGTCTGGAGGGGCCATTTTCGCTTGCTCTGAGGCTCGAGGAAAACCTCCGGAGTCTGGGGAGGGTGAAAATGCCCCCCTATCATGGTGCAGGAGGCTAACTAGGCCACGCCCACCCAGGGCAGAGAACCAGTTGCTAAAATTTTTGAAGCCCATCCCTGATCCTATGTTTCTGTTTTCCTGCTCTTAGACCAGGGGTGGGGAACAATGGTCCTTTTATGGCCTGTCGACCTCAACTCCCAGAATTCCTGCTGGCTCAACTGGAAGTCCAAAGGTCATAAAGGGGCTATTGTCATGACCCTTTCGGAATCTAAATCTGAGGAGGAAGAGGAACAGCTAACAGGGAGAGGGAGTGCGGCTCTTTTGGCTGTGGAGGAAACTGGGGAAGGGCAAAGTCCAGCTGGGCAGAGCAAGGGACAGGTAGAGAGTTCAGGGGAAGATGCAAGCCCACCCTCTCTTCATCCTAGGGCACGCAGGGAGGAACGGAGAAGAGAGCAACATGGGTTGCATGGCTTACGGGGGAGGAAAGGGCCCTGATTCCCTTCATTAGCTACACCTGGGAATGAGAGTTGATAAGAAATGCAGGCTACCTGTGGCAGCTGCTGGGATCAAACATGAGTTTATCTTGTGTTGACTTTGCTTATCTGTGTTCCTGTCTTCCCAACCATGTTGAATTTTGCCTTGCCTTCACATCTGGAATTCTTCCTCCTGCCCTTCTAAATTAATTACTTCATTTTGCCTTGATTGGACTTATGGTTACAGTTTTTGTTGACCACATTTTGGACTTGATTTTCTGCAGCCAAAGGTTGTTCCTGGGAGAGTTTTTCTCCAGCCAGAAGGTAACCAGGACATTGGGGGCAAAGTTGGAGCTAATAAAGGGACTCCTACAGATTATCTGATTGGGTTGCCTTTGTGCCACGCCCCGGGTCATCACACCTGTCTTAGACTTTGCATCCCCTGCTGGAAACTTTGGGAAGAAAAAGGATGGAACATTCTTGGCCAATCCTGAAAGTCCACAAGAAGGGATGACAACCCCGTGCCTTACCAGGGAGATCAAATTGGTGAGGGTCACCTTGAGAGAAACATTTACAATGTCTCCCTTGTCTAAAGCAGGGCGAAAATTCCGGTTATAATTGACCATCAGATCGTTGAAAAGATGTTCCTCCTGATTCCGGCTCAGGACAACTGGAAAGGAAGAAAGAGGGACATGAACAACATCACCAGAAGATGGGGAGTTCAAGCTCTGCTTTAGTCATGATAAGCTTGACTGGGTAATTTTGGACCAATCACCTGAAGACTATGAGTTCTAGTCCTGCTTTAGGCATAAAAGCCGGCTGGGTGACTTTGGGCCAATCACCAGGAGACTGTGAGTTCTAGCCCTGCCTTAGGCATAAAAGCCAGTCTACAACACAGTCCTTTCAACAGCTCCAAGAAGACTCCATACCCATTTGCACCACTCAGGTGATCCTAAAGACACAGATAAACCTCCAAGTGGCCTCAGCAACCCTCTAAAAGGATGCAAATGACCAGCTGTCTGCAAGGAGTATAAAATCATTCCATTCTCCACCATCCAGTCAGAGCTGAAGAAGGTTCTTGGATGAGAAGCCAAATGTCTTCAAAGGAATACCAGAAAGCTCAGTTGCCTCTTGAAAAAAATCAGCTTTGAAACAACTGTGATCTGGATGACTATGAATCTCCATAGATCCTTAACTTGGTTACTGGATTAACCTGCAAGTCACCAGACCATATAAACTAACCAAACAATCTCAGTTGGCAAAACATATGAAGCCCCCCAAAACAACCTTAATAATAAGGCTAGTTAACCAAGCTTAGCAAGTTGAACAAATATCATTACCAGTGTCTTTAATTAACCTGGTTTTAGGTTATCGGCTGAACACAGCCCATGATTAAGCTACTGAACTCAATTAAACTGGCTCATATTTAACTGGTGGACAACCAGCTAAATATGAGCCAGCCATGTGCAGCGGCAGCCCAAAAAATCCTAAATTGCATAAACAGAAGGATACAATCGACATTGAATGAGGTACTAATACCACTCTATAAAGCCTTAGTAAGACCACACCTAGAGTACTGCATTAAGTTTGGGTCACCACAGTATAAAAAAGATGTTGAGACTCTGGAACAAGTACAGAGAAGAGCAACCAGGATGATAAGGGGACTGGAGACTAAAACATATGAAGAACGGTTACAGGAACCGGCCCTGGCTAGTCTAGGGAACAGAAGGACCAGGGGAGACAGGAGAGCATCTTCCAATATTTGAGGGCTGCCCCAGAGAGAAGGAGGAAGGGGGTCAAGCTATGTTCGAAGGCACCTGTAGGCCAGACAAGGAATAATGGATGAAAACTGAACAAGGAGAGTGTCAACTTAGTAATAAGGATAATTTTTCAATCTATAGAACAACTTGCCTTCAGAAATTGTAGGAGTTTCATCATTGGGGGCTTTCGAGAAGAGATTGGACTACTATTTATCAGACATGGCAGGGGTGGGATCCTACCAGTTCATACCTATTTGCTAGAACCGGTTGTTAAGATTCTAAGCAGTTCTGAGAACCGGTTGTTAGAAGAAATTACTGGCCTAATCCTGTAAGGAAGGCAGGAAGGAAACATTCTGGTGTTGCTTACAGAAACTGCCTCTCCATTAACCCTTATTACATTCTTGGCAGGACGAGACTTCCTGTCTCAAGAATGTCTCTGGAGTTTTTTTTCCCTCCTTTGCTGGTACTTTGCTTGTGTGGCGTGACCATTCAAAATTACAGTGGCACTGAAAGAAGTGACTTATGACCATTTTTCACACTTATGACTCTTGCAGCATCCTCACAGTCATGAGAAGCCAGGCAAGGAGATGCGTGCCTTGATATGAGTGATGTTGAGTTGGCCACGCCCAGCCGGTAACATGACCACCAAGCCGTGTCCATCCAGTCACATGACCACCAAGCCACACCCACCAACTAAGCCACACCCACAGAACTGGTTGTTAAAAAATTTGAATCCCACCCCTGAGAGATGGTATAGGGCCCCTTGCTTGGGTGCGGGGTTGGACTAGATGACCTACAAGGTCTCTTTCAACTCTGATAATCTAATCTAAACTAATCCTGATGCATTTCAGGAAAATGGTGTTCTGAATCTTTCAGGAACGATGTCATCTGCCAACATCTGCTCCCCCTCCCAAATTTTTATATTCTAACATGAATGCCTTTTTTCCAGGTTAGATACCTGTATGCTACCTTAAATAAGCACGAAGGTGCTTTTTTTAATAAAAAAGGAAAACTCATATGTATCAACAGATACCTTGCTGCTTTGATAATGTTTGGCCTGTGCTAAAATATAAACACAACAACAGATTAACTTCTGGGCCTTTTCAGGTCTAAAATGAGCATTTAATTCGGTAAGCAGTTGGTTTGTTTTCAGTCCAAATTGATTAATAATAAACAGCGCTTCGGTTTGGGCTTGAAATCCCTCCCTATATGGTGCTCAGTTCATTGCCTGGCTAATGACTTTTAAAAAAAAAAATCCTTTCCATTATCAAATTATTAGAGAATAACAACCACCCAATAAATGGTAAGGGTTCAGCCTGAAGAGAAACTTTGACAGATTAACCTCCATTAGGATAATTGCCGCTGCTTGGTATGGGTGCGTGTGGGAGTCCGAATTTTCATACGGGTGAATGCCACCCTGAGTTTACCACCCACACTCTGGAATTCTCTCAGGCTGGGATCATCTTAACGCAGTCTTTCTCCATCTTGGCACCTTTGAAAATGGTGGTGGACTTCAACTCCCAGAAATCCCCAACTAGCACAACCCAGGTGGTATCAGCCTCCAAGAATCCTTCTTCTGCTTATCTTTCTGGCTGCTGTAGAAATGGAGGGGAGGGAAGAACAATTGGACTTTGTGGGGGGAAGAGTGCTGGAGGTTTGAGTTGGTGAAATGTAAAACTTGGGATGTTTTCTTGCCTATGCTTGCTTGCTTACTGTGCAGATGTAGCTCCTTATCTGCCTAAGCTCATGATGGAGAACCTATGGCAGAGCCATTTGTGCCGGCACGCGAGCTGCAGGCAAACTTAATCTCACCGCGCATGTGTGCGTCTCACAGCTGATTTTCAACAGGTTTGAGGCCTTTTTCGGCCTCCCAATGGCTTGACGAAGGCTTCTGCAGGCTTTTGCAGGCTGAAAACTAGCCCCGTTTCATCACTTCCTGTTATTCCAAAATTGCTAGAAATGACAAAATGGGGCTAGTTTTCGGCCTGCAAAGCCTGCAGAAGCCTTCCTCAAGCCTCTGGGAGGCCGAAAAAGACTTCAAACCCACCAAAAAATCAGCTGTGAGGTGCAGTGCAGGTAAGGAGGTGGTGGGGGTGGGTGAGGAGTGTGCACACATGGGTAGGGGGCGCGGGCCGGAGGCGCATTGCCTTCTAGGTCCTGGCACGCAAGTACAAGTGTGGAAGTGCGCACACTATTTTTTGCACAAGAGCCCAAAAAGGTTAGCCACCACTGGCCTAAGCCAAGGTCAACCATCTTGGCATACCAGATTCTGAAACATTGCCTGAAGATGCCCCCACATGACATAATACCCATCTCAGATTGGATGGCCAGTTTGAACTATTGGGGTGGGAACACTGGCATAACTTTCTATATGTGATTTTCGCGCTTATTGCTTCAGATCTTGTATTCTTCTGATGCTACTACTTTCTAGTCCTTTTCTCTATAACGATGGAGAGTCTAAGGTTTTCTTTCTTGGATTTTGAATGGAGCCTCACCTGACAGGTAGGCCTTGACTTACAACCAGGGTGGGCTTCAAAAATATTAGCAATGGGTTCTCTGTCTGATTGTGAGGTGGACATGGCCAAAGTGGCCTAGTCAGCTTCCTGCACCACAGCAGGGAGGCTGTTTTCACCCTCCCCAGGATCCGGAGGCTTTTCTCAAGCCTTTGGGAGGGCAAAAATGGCCTCCCCTGGGCTCCGGAGGCTCTTCAGGAACCTCTGGGAGGCCCCATTTTTAGCTCTCTCTGAGGCTCCATGTGGGGCCTGCGCTTACCTGGCATCCAAACGGGCCTCGTGGGGAATCCTGAAAGGGGCGGGGCGGGGGGGGGGGGCCCTGCCAGGGGTGAGATTTGCCATAGCTATAAAACTAGCTATGAGTTCGCCCGACCAGGGAGAACCGGTAGCAGCCCACTCCTACTTACAGCAGTTCATTTAGTGACCATTCAAAGTTACAACAGCACTAAAAAAAACGTGACTTGTGACTGTTTTTCAAAGGGATGATCTTTGCAACATCCCCATGATCAACATTCAAACGTTTGGCAACTGTTTAGTATTTACGACGGTTGCAATGTCCTAAGGTCACATGATCCCCTTTTGCAACCTTCTTGACAAGCAATGAGGAAGCAAGATTCACTTAATGTGATGACCCAGAGTGGGATACAAAGTAAACACAGTCCCCCAAAGCAGGTGAAGACTCTTTTATTCTTTCACTTTGCTTCAAAGCTCCAAATATCCTTGACTGGAGACAAAAAAAAAATTCCCACACAAACAGTTACAAGAAGGAGGAAATGCCATTTTAATTATAAAGACTAAAAAACAACACAAACCAGACAAGATAATGGCTGGGGGACATCCACAGGTAACAGAACACACACTAGGAAGGACGCCAAACTCAGAGAGGAACCATAAACTCGAGATATTTCCATGCTTTGTTTCTAGCACTCGCCAGTACGCATGTCCGTCCTCTTATCCAGTTGTGACAGTTGCAGCCCATGAAGAGGATCAAGGCCCTTTCCTCCCAAGTAGACTATATCTCTCCCTTATCCTCCCTCCCTGTGTGCCCTAGGATGGAGAGGAGATGGGCCCAGGTCCTCCTCTGACTGCCCAGACAGCCTCTGTCCTTCCTCAGCCTCCTCCACAACTTCTGGAGCCACACCTCCACTCCCTCAGAGTCAGTTTCCATCAGGGTCATGACACTTAACAATGGAATTATGTATCAACTGCAGTGGTTCACTTAACAACTGTGGCTGGGAAGGTTTTAAAATGGAGCAAAACCCTATAACAAATGTCTTGCTTAATGACAGGAATGTTGGCTCAATTGTGGTCATAAGTCAAGGACTACTCATACAGGACTTTGTTTAGTGACCATTCAAAGTTAGAACGGCCCTAGAAAAAAGGGATTTATGACCGTTTTTCACACTTTTGACTGTTGCAGCATCCCCATGGTCACATGATCAAAATTCAGATGCTTGGCAACTGACTCATAGTTATGATGGCTGCAGGATCTTGGGGTTACATGATCCCCTTTTGTGATCTTCTGACAAGTAAAATCAGTGGCGGAAGTCTGATTCACTTAGCAATTGTATTGCTAACTTAATTCACTGCAAGGATTCACTTAGCAGATATGGCAAGAAAAGTGCGGCAAAACTCAACTTAACCAATGTCTCACTTTGCCACATAACTTTTGGGCTGAATTGTGGTTGTAAATCAAGGACTATTGGTAGATTTCTTCCTCTAAAAGCAAACTGGGAGTAAATTTAGGCGGTTCAAATTTTGTGCTTCCAAGAGGTTTGTTGGCTGAGGATTCAAAGTTCAACTGGAAACCATTGGAAAGAAATTCTATCCTCAGGAAGAGGAAACTGTTAAATGGCCGAGTGAATTAATAACAGGTGGTGTGCAAACAATGAACGGTCAAGCCAGACTGTCCGAGTGTGAAGAGAGACAAGCAGGACTTATAAATAGCTACTTCAGGGGAGACGCACGATATTAGCAATAGCACTTTGACTTCTATACCACTTCACAAGGCTTTACAGCCTTCTCTAAGCAGTTTTACAGAGTCAGCCTCTTGCCCCCAAGAATCTTGAGTCCTCGTTTTATCGACCTCCAAAGGATTGAATGCTGAGTCAACCGTGAGCCGGTCAGGATTGAACTCCTGGCAGCAGCCAGAGTCAGCCGGCAATACTGCATTCTAACCACTGCGCCACCACAGAAGAAAAGGAAGGAGGGCGGGAGGGAGGAAGGAAGGGCAATAGCACTTAGACTTATATACCACTTTATAGTGCTTTTACAGCCCTCCCTAAGCAGTTTACAGAGTCAGCCTCTTGCGCCCAACAGTCCGGGTCCTTGTTTTACCAACTTCGGAAGGATGGAAGGCTGAGTCAACCTTGAGCCAGACAGGATCGAATTCTTGGCAGTGGGCAGAGTCAGCCGGCAATACTGCATTCTAACCATTGTGACACCAAGGAAAGAAAGAAGGAAGGAAGGAAGGAAGGAAGGAAGGAAGGAAGGAAGGAAGGAAGGAAGGAAGGAAGGAAGGAAGGAAGGAAGGAAGGA
>BLBF01000040.1:1088845-1102727 GCA_015471245.1 Laticauda colubrina | reverse complement strand
GGAAGGAAGGAAGGAAGGAAGGAAGGAAGGAAGGAAGGAAGGAAGGAGGAAGGGAGGAAGGAGAGAGAAAGAGAGATGGTGCCAAGAGGGGAGGGAGGGAGGAAGGAAGGAAGGAAATAAGGAAGGGCAATAGACCTTAGACTTATATATCACTTCACCATGCTTTACAGCTGTCTCTGAGGGGTTTACAAAAACTGTGGCAAGAAGGTTCATAAAATGTGTCAAAACATACCTAACACTTGTCTCAGTAACAGAAATGTTGGGCTCGATTGTGGTCATAAGTAGAGGATTGCTTAGCAAATCTTCCTCTTTAGCTCCTCTTTAAGGGTACTACTCGGAATCACCCAAGATAGTCGACAAATCCTTCCTTTCATGTTAAACATGCTGTTTGGCTGACTTTGAGTTGAAATTGTACGAGAAACAAGGACGAAACCCAGATTAAAAATTCCACAATCAATAAATCTTGTGACACCCAAGAATTGCCCCTGAAAGGCTGGGTTCACACAGCACCCTTTAACCCGTAGCAAATTGTACCCATTGTACTCCCAAAGAATTTAAATTTGGTTAGTTTTAACATTGGGATTTGGTTTTTGTTTTTGTTTTTGCTTCTCTGGGTTTAAGTGTCGCAGGGGAATCAAGGGAGTATATGGATCCAAACCCGAGTTAATCAATAAGAAGATTAAATATGCTGTGTGAATGCAGCCAGAGATTATTTTAAAAAAATCCTGGGAGATATTTATCAAGAAACCTCAAAAACATCAATTGAGAATGTAAAAGGATGCACAGAATAGATGCAGAGATGCACATAGGGAGAGGATTTTTAAAAAAATCAATATATTTTAAAAGGCGGAAAAGGGGGGAGGCTTTAGTTGTGTTGCTGTAGTTGCCATCTTAACTTTTTTGATCTTATAGAATATTAGCAACCACTCCTCTCCTAGAAGAATGAAATATTTTGAGAAATATTAAAAAGGCAGGATATTATATTTCCCTGGATGAGAAGGGGACAAACATGATCTTGCAAAGCAGCCCCCCACTTTCTTAATAGCCCTCAGCAGATGTCAGTGCTCAAGAGACAGAGAGATAGCTAGCTCTATTCAGAAGCAAATAACCTCACCCAAGATCCAACCAAGGTAGGATTACCTCACTGCACATGCACGTGCCTCCCAGCTGATTTTTGGGTCTATTTTGGCCTGCCGGAGGCTTGAGGGGTGCTGCTGCAGGCTTTGCCAGCCAAAAACTAGGCCCATTTTCTTACTTCTGCAAATACTGGAAGTGATGAAATGGGCCCATTTTTCATCCTGCAAAGCCTGCAGAGGCATCTCTCAAGCCACAATAGGAATTGCCCAACGCTGAGGGCTGGGCTGTTGGGTGTTTGCAGGGGCTCAGGAGAGCCCCTAGCTAAGATTCTCCACAGTTCGGAGAACCCCCAAATCTCACTCCTGGCTGGCCCTGCCCACCCCACTCCACCCCTCCCAGGAGTTCCCATGTGGCCTGTTTTGGATGCAGGTAAGTGCAGGGCGCACACGGAGACTAGAGGAAGGTGAAAAATGAGGCTCCTGGAAGTTTGGGAAGGCTGGAAACGGGCCCATTTCCAGATTCCAGAGAGCCTCCGAAACCTGGGGAGGCTGTTTTCGTCCTCCCAGAGGCTCAAAGAAAGCCTCCGGAGACCAGGGAGGGTAAAACTGCCTCCTCGGCCATGGTGCAGGAGGCCGACTAGGCCACACCCATCATAGCAGAGAACCAGTTGCTAAAATTTTTGAAGTCCACCTCTGCCAGCGCCCCTTTCATTGCATCATCTCAGTTGTACCATCCCCAGCAGTTCAAACTTCAACCGAACGTAGCTCAGACAACCTACAGAGTCAATAATGACCTCTACATAACCCCTACAACAGCCAATAGAATACATGTTCTTGTACAGGAACAGGAAGCTCAAGTGCAAAGCCCAAGAGAAGGTATAAAAAACCCTTCATTCTCCACTCCATGTGGTCAGCTGCCCAGAAGTACCCATGTGGTTCTCCTTCATCATTAAACCATCTTTACAAACAGCCTCCAGCCTCCATTTTGTCTCCAGTGCCTTTCTCCTGGCGTGCAACCGAACCCGGTGGATATTTCATCCCACAACCTTCTCCCTCTCTGTGGATGCCTCCAAACAGGTAGTAAAACAGCTTCCTAAGGACAAGGAATGACAAGCTGTGATGGAGACAGTATCGAAAAAAGGCTTCAAAAACAAGCCAACAATATTGCCAGGGAAAAGACAAGGCTTCCTGATTTCCTTCCTTTTTTTAGATATGTTCAGAATAAAGGGAGGAGAAAAGTAACCCCATCTGTTCAAGCAAAGATGCTGGGATGCTAACAGGTGACAAAAGAAAAAAAACAACCATCACCACAGAGCTGTGCCACTTCTCTCTACTCTTCGGTCTCTCTGGCAAGGATGTGCATGAATTCCGCGGGGAGATTAGGAAAAACGAAATGAAGAGACACAACTGAAGTGGCAGATTTACAGAAATAAGCTCAGAGAAAAAAGATATTTTTTAAAAAAAGAATGATTTTGAATCTCCAGAGCCACAGGAATTGTATCTGAAGACGCTGAATGGGCTTGCTAATGAAATGTAAAATCTTGGTTAAAATATCAGATGAAAAACCAAATGCACAGATGGTACTTGGCTCAATAGCAGTCACTGGGAGAGGGACATGAACAAATAACTGATTAACAGAGTTGGAAGGGACCCTGGAGGTCTTCCAGTCCAACCCTCTGTTCAGGTGGGAAACCTTAAACAGGTGATGGCGAACCTATGGCATGCATGCCACAGGTGGCACACAGATCCATTTGTGTGAGCACGTGAGCCCCAGGTAAACTTACCTCACTGCACATGCGTGTGCCTCCCAGCTGATTTTCGGGTCTTTTTCGGCCTGCCAGAGGCTTGAGGGATGCATCTGCAGGCTTTGCAGGCCAAAAAACAGGCCCGTTTCATCATTTCCTGTATTTCTGGAAATACCGGAAGTGACAAAATGGGTCCATTTTTCAGCCTGCAAAGCCTGCAGAGGCATCCCTCAAGCCTCTGACAGGTCGAAAAAGGTCTCAAACAGGCCAAAATTAAGCTGGGTGGTGCAGTGCAGGTAAGGGGATGGGGGTGGGGAAATCACCAGTGCATGCATGGGGGGGGGGGGCTACGCACATTGTCTCCTGGGTGCTGGCACATGAGCATGCGAGTGCTTGTGTGCGCACAATTTTTGGCACAAGAGTCCAAAAAGGTTAGCCACCACTGCCCTAAACCATTTCAGACAAATGGCTCTCCAATCTCTTCTTAAAAACCTCCAGTATTGGAGCACCAAAACCTCCAGTGTTTTAGCACCAAGCCCTTCAGTGTTGCAGCCCCCAAACCTCCAGTATTGAAGCATCAGAATCTCCAGTGCTGGATCTTGGAGTCCTAATGGACAATCGTTTAAATAAGAGCCAGCAGAGTGCTGCAGCTGCCAAAAAAGCCAAAACAGTCCTAGGCTGCATTAATAGAGGGACAGAATCAAGATCACATGAAGTGTTAATATCACTTTATAATGCCCTGGTAAGACTACACTTACCAGAGCATTGTATATAATTGTGGGATAGAATAGAACCACAGAGTTGGAAAGGACCTTGGAGGTCTTCTAGTCCAACCTCCTGTTTAGGCAGGAAACCCTACACCACTTCAGACAAATGGTTTTTAAATCCCCTCTTAACAACTTCCAGTGTTGGAGAATTCACAAGTTATTCCACTGATTAATTGTTCTCACTGTCAGGAAATTTCTTCTTACTTCTGGGTTTCTTCTCTCCTTGATTAGTTTCCACCCATTGCTTCTTGTCCTGCCTTCAGATGCTTTGGAGAATAGCTTGACTCCCTCTTCTTTGTGGCAACCCCTGAGATATTGGAAGACTGCAACCCTGTTTCCCCTGGTCTTTCTAGCCATGCCCAGTTCCTGCAACCATTCTTCGTATGCTTTAGCCTCCAGTCCCTCAATCCTCTTGGTTGTTCTTCTCTGCACTCTTTCTAGACTCTCAACATCTTTTTTACATCATGGCGACCAAAACTGGATGGAATATTCCAAGTGTGACCTTACCAAGGCCTTATAAAGTTGGATTAACACTTCACGGGATCTTGATTCTATCCCTTTGTTTATACAGCCCAGAACTGCATTGGCTTTTTTGGCAGTTGCTGCACACTGATGGCTCCTATTTAAATGGTTGTCCACTAGGACTCTGAGATGCCTCTCTCAATTACTACTATTGAACAAGATACTACATATATTGCATCTAGTTTTGGTCACCACAATGCTAAGACTCTAGAAGGAAAGATGCTGCATTTGGCAATTTCTGTGACTTCTTTCAATGTACAATTTTCAAGGAGCAGGGAAGAGTTAGCTTTTTGAATGAGAAGTGAAACATCTTCAATGAAGAAAACAAGAAAATCCAATTGCCTCCTGAAAAAACAGCACCTTTGGGACAGTCATAACCTGGAGGACTGGGAATCTCTGCAGACGTTTAGCTATGCAATTTGGAATGGACATCCTTGAAATGGGGTGGGAGTAGGAATGGATTGCCAGAGGAAAAATTGTAAGACTAGAGGAACATTTTGCACCACCCAGGTAACCCTGAGGACACAGATAAACTTCCAAATGGCCTCAATGACCCTCTAAAAGGATGCAAATGACCAGTGGTCTGCAAAGAGAAGGACAAGGGGAGATATGATAGCGGTCTTCCAATATTTGAGGGGCTGCCACAGAGAGGGGGAAGAGGTCATGCTATTTTCTAAAGCACCTGAAGGCCAGACAAGGAACAATGGATGGAAACTGAACAAGAAGAGATTCAGCCTGGAAATAAGGAGAAACTTCCTGATAGGGAGAACAATCAACCCCATGGAACAGAAATGGTGTGCGGTCTCCTGCTTGGGTGGGAGGTTGGACTAGATGACCTACAAGGTCCCTTCCAACTCTGATTATCTGTTATCTGTTAAAGAATATAAATCCTTCCATTCCCCACCATCCAGTCAGAGCTGAAGAAACTTCTTGGATGAGAAGTGAAAATTTTTCAAAGAAGAAAACAAGAAAGTTCAGTTGCCTCCTGAAAAAAACTACACCTTTGGGACAATCACAACCTGGATGACTGAGAATCTCTGGAGACTTTTAACTATACGATTTGGGATGGACACCCTTGGAATGGTGTGGGAGTAGGAATGGATTTCCAGAAGAAAAATTGCAAACGAGAGGAACCATTTGCACCACTCAGGTGACACTAAGGACACAGACAAACCTCCAAGTGGCCTCAACAACCATATAAAAGGATGCAAATGACCAGCTGTCTGCAAGGAGTATAAATCCTTCCATTCCCCACATCCAGTCAGAGCTGAAAAAGCTTCTTGGATGAGAAGCAAAATGTCTTCAAGGAAAAAAAAACAGAAAGTCCAGTTGCCTCCTGGGGGAAAAAAAGCACCTTAGGGACTTGCACAGATAGTTAGCTTTTGACTTAGATTCTCGGTGGCTTTGCAGCGAATCCAATTCATTGGGTAAGCTTACGTTTTAGCATCTTTTGCCAGCCAGAAAATAAATCCAGTCAGCAACCAAACAAATTATGTTGTATGAACCCATGTTCCCCTAGGGAAGTTAACTCATCTTCAAACATCAAAGCATCTTTCAGTCTGTATGAGAAAAAAAAACGGTGCTAATTCCCAGGCAAAATTATGGCAAGTTTAAAGGCACTGTGAAACAGTTGGAAACACTTACGTGCCCTTTTGCCATGCCTTTTTATCACATTCGCTTGAAAATGATAAAATGATTTTTTTTTTCCTTCATCTTTTTTTTCCCTAGTTCAAGCATACTGTACGTGCAAGAAAAGGGTAGCATTGTTCATCCTGCTGCTATCTTACAGGTAGTCCTCAACTTAATGACTGTAACGGAGCCTGCTCATCATGGTCGCAACTCATGGTGTGCGTAGAGTGATCCACCCAACTTTAAGACCTTTTTTGCGGTTGACGTTAAGCGAGCCAATGGTTCTCTATGGGCATGGTTTTGCTGAAAACTGGAAAAAAACCATACAAAGAACAGTTGCGGGAACTGGATATGTCTAGTTTAATGAAAAGAAGGACCAGGGGAGACATAATAGCAGTCTTCCAATATCTCAAGGGCTGCCCCAAATAAGAGGGAGTCAAGCTATTCTCCAAAGCATCTGAAGGCAGGACAATTTTCTGATCCAGGCTTCGTAAATCGTGATTATTCACAAGCTTGCTTTAAAAGCAAAACCTATTTTATTGCAATGCTGGGAATTATTTTCATTCCCAGACAGAACTATTTTTAAACAGTCCCCCAAGATAACACCTTTCAGTTCTGTGGAATGCTGCCAAAAACAGACGTATCCAATTAACTATAAAAGAAACCAACCGAAGTACAAGAAAAAACCAACCAAAGTACCCAGAGCTTCAAGGATGACTCGGAACCGATCAAATGACTTTGCTTCCTGCAAAGGTTTTGTCATTGAGGTCTGACTTTTATCCCTTATGGGAGGGGCAATCACCTCCCAGCCTTACTCCCAAGTCACCCGTTTTGTCTTAGCTGCTTTTGCCTTCTGGCAGCTCTGCGCACATGCACACTGGGAACAGGCTCCCCTTGTTCCTCGGCCTCTCTGCTGCCAGACTCCAGAGGCTCCAGAGTCAGCACACAACTCCCAGATGGTCCTGGCCCCATCCCTGCATCGGATGCAGGACCATCATCCAAATCCTCTCCAGTCTCCCAGACTGGTCCCCTTTCTTCCCCACTGTCCGATTCCGCTGCCGTCTGCACCATCTTCCGGTGAACCACAACAGACAAAAAGCAATGGATGGAAACTTATCCAGGAGAGAAGCAACTTAGAATCAAGGAGAAATTCCCTGACAGTTAGAATAATTAATCAGTGGAGCAACTTGCCTCTAGAAGCTGTGAATGCTCCAACACTGGAAGTTTTAAAAAAAGATGTTGGATAACCATTTGTCTGAAGTGGTGTAGGATTTCCTGCCTAAGCAGGGGGTTGGACTAGAAGACCTCCAAGGGCCCTTCCAACTCTGTTATTTCTAAATTTGATTCATTGGGCAGAGTGGCGGATTAATCCAGCAAATCCCAAATGATCAGATAGGGCTTAGCACAGTCTTTCTCAACCATGGCAGCTTGAAAAGGTGTGGACTTCAATTCCCAGAATTCTAATCAGATCCAAATGAAACTAAACTGAAGCTAAACTAAAATTGAACAAATCTAATCTAATCTAAACGAAACAAATTAAATAAATCGAATTGAAACTAAACTAAACTGAAACTAAACTGAACAAATCCAATCTAATCTAATTGAAACTAAAGTAAACTAAATTAAATTAAATCAAATCAAACTAAACTAAATGAAATGAAAACTCTTGTTCCACCTTACCTCCCCATCAACCGTAATCCGCGATTCTAACTTACCGGCAAGGAAGCTGAACATAAGAGCTAAACTTGAGCATCTGATCCTCATGTTATATGCCTGTGCACTGTTCTTTCTTTATCCCTCGGCAGTAATGGGACCACTGGTGCAAGCTGGAGGGCCTAGGATGTTATTTTGAGGAAAAATCTGGACCCTCCCTCCACCCATCCACCCACCCACCCTCATGGCAAATCCCCACCCCACCCCAACTATCCAAGATAGTTGTGGCTCAGCTGTTATGCTGGGCATTGTCAGCTGTTTCGGGGATGTTGGCAGCCCATCACTGGGAACAATGCGGCTCTAAAGAGGGAGGGGGTCCTTTTTTTAAGGGCTGCCTGTTCTCATCACCGGAAATACTTAAGCCTTTATTGTGATGGGGTGAGAGGTAGTGATCTGCCTTGGAGAGAGAAAGGCTGAGAGAATGCCAAGGCCACGAAGGAGCCAAGTTAGCAATGTCGAAAGGTGCTACCACGTTAGTCTCTGTTGGGGGGTGGGAATCAGAACTCCCATAGCACCTTGTTCGAGGGACAGATAATCAGAGTTGGAAGGGACCTTATAAGACATCTAGTCCAACCCCCTGCCCAAACCAGAGACTCTACACCATTTCTGACAAATGGAAGTCCAATCTCTTCTTGAAGGTCTCAAGTGATGAAGTTCCCACAACTTCGGAAGGCAACTTCTGTTCCATGGGTTGATTGATCTCACTGTCAGAAAGTTTCTCCTTATTTCCAGGTTGAATCTCTCCTTGTTCAGTTTCCATCCATTATTACTTGTGCTTTAGAAAATAGTGGCAGCCCCTCAAATATTGGAAGACTGCTGTCATGTCTCCCCTGGTCCTTCTCTTCCCTAGACTAGCCAGGCTCAGTTCCTGAAACTGTTTTTCATATGTTTTAGTCTTCAGTCCTCTAATCCTCCTGGTTGCTCTTCTCTGCACTTTTTCTAGAGTCTCAACATCTTTTTTATAGTGTGGTGACCAAAACTGGATGCAGGTAAGGGGGCAGCAGGGGTAGGGCTTGCCAGTGCATGCATAGGGGGCATTGGGGGGCGCACATTGCCTTCTGGGTGCTGGCATATGGGCATGAGCATGCAAGCATGTGCAATATTGTGGACATAATATATTTAGATTTCAACAAGGCATTCGATAAAGTAGACCACAACCTACTTCTTAGTAAGCTAGAAAAAAGTGGAATCGATAGCACCACCACGAGATGAATTCGCAAATGGCTGGCAAACCGTACTCAACGAGTAGTCCTTAATGGGTCTAAATCTACATGGAGGGAAGTAAACTGGGATGCCACAAGGTTCTGTCTTAGGCCCAGGACTCTTCAATATCTTCATTAACGACTTAGATGAGGGAATAAAAGGGAAACTTACCAAATTTGCAGATGATACTAAGCTGGCAGGAAAAGCTAACACCCAAGAAGATGAGCTCAAGATCCAGATGGGTCTTGACAGACTAGAACACGGCCATATCTAACAAAATGAAATTCAATATAGAGAAAAGTAAAGCCCCTGTCACACTGTACCAACGGATGGAAAGAGGATGTAAAACGGAGAGAAACACTTGCCATCCGTTGATTAACGCGATGCATCCGTTCTGGACTCACTGCATATGTTTTGCTTCCTCTCTATCCATCCAGCATCCGTTTATTGACGTTTCATCCGCTCAGAAAGTTTTGAACTGCTCAAAACTTTTGAGCGGAAAATGTATCCAATTCGTCCGTTCTGCATCCGCTAGGCATATGGGGGACATCCGTTCTGCATCCGTTACGCATCCGCTATATCCGCTAGGCATCCACAGGGAGGAAGCGGAACGGATGCGGAACGGATGCAGAACGGATGCCTAGTGGATGCAGCACGGAAACAAAGCATTTAAAACGGAAAAAAGTTTGCAGAGGGGACCTATCTCGGATATTAAGGATGTCTAGAGGATGCCTAGAGGATGCAAAGGGACACATATGGGAAAACCTACACTGCCTATAAAAAGGGGGAGCAACTCATCTGGATCTCACTTTCAGAACAGCAGCCCTACGGTGCAGACCTCTGCAGCCTTCATCTGACTCTTCCTCTTCCACAGCATCCAGTCATGTCCACCGTGGATCGTAACATCCTTCTGCAACAGTGCGAAACCATCTACAGGCTCTGTGAACTCTACTACAGGAAGAAAAGGAGCCACCCAAAAAGAGTCTGGGTCCAAAGATGGTTTGCCAGAAGAGCAGAGGATGGACTGTACAACAAGCTGATGGTGGAGCTCAGGAGCGAAGACACTCGGGCGCTCCAGAACTTCATGAGGATGCCTCCAGCCATATTTGACGAAGTTGTGCAGCGGCTGACACCCAGGTTGACCAAGACAAACACCAACTTCCGGCCCAGCCTGGAACCTGGGCTCAAGGTGGCACTCACTCTGTGCCACCTGGCCTCAGGGACCACCTACAGGAGCATGCAGTATGGCTGGAGGGTGCCACACAACACCATCAGCATTGTGGTCAGAGAAGAGGTGCAGGCCATCATCGAAGAATACCTGGAGGAGCTCCTCCAGTACCCCTCCACTGAAGAAGGCTGGAAGAAAGTTGCAGAGCAGTGGTATCAGAGGTGGAACTTCCCCCACACCGTTGGAGCCATAGATGGGAAGCACGTGGCCTGCAAAGCTCCAGCCAAGTCGGGGTCCATTTATTTCAACTCCAAGGGCTTCTTCAGCATCATCCTTTTCACCATGGTGGATGCTGACTACAAGTTCATGTACATCGATGCTTCAGGCAACGGGTCATCTTCAGATGCCCAGGTATACAACGCCAGTCACCTCAAGGAGGGGCTGGAATGCAACCTCATCATGGGCTTCCCAGATCCAGAACCCCTGCCCAATGACACGCAAGATGTGCCCTACTTCATCGTGGGGGATGATGCCTTCTCCCTCACAACCTACCTCATGAAGCCCTAAACCTCCAAATGCCTCACCCATGAAGAGAGGATCTTCAATTACAGGCTGTCCAGGGCAAGGCGGGTGGTGGAGAACGCCTTTGGCATCCTGGCCAACAAGTTCCAGGTACTTCTCACCACCATGCAGCATCGCCCACAGACCGTGAGGAGGATCATGGAAGCTTGCTGCATCCTGCACAATCTCATGCGCACCCGCTACCCAGTGTTGCAGAACAGGCTTGTGGACCTCCAGCAAGGCAATGGGGACATGGAGCCTGGGGAATGGAGGTAAGGGTGACACCTGATAGACACTGAGGATGTGCAAGGCCCCAACAGAGCCTCACGTGAAGGGAAGAAGCAGCGCAACCTCCTGAAACACTGGTGCAACTCCCCAGCTGGAGCAGTGGAGTAGCAAGACAGGATGGTAGATGCTTAATGGATGCTTCCTTGAGCCTGTCGCATAACACTGATGAGATTGGGCCATGTATGTTGGGTGGGCCTACAATGAACAGGGCATTTAATAAAGAGTTGTGTTGATGTTGACATGTGTGGATGATTGATTACATTATTATTGATAATAAAGGGCCATAGGTGTGGCATCTGGGAGGGTGGACTATCCAGTCCCACTATGCTTGCACTGGAGGTTTATCTATCCCACAGCTATTACTCATCCTAAAGGTATCCCTGCCCATCCCACTGCTATCTCAACCCATCCCACATGCATGCAAAGGCTTAAACCATTTCTAAAAGTTTCCACCAAGACTTTATTAAAAAAAAGAAATGAAGCAAGTGTGTGAATCAAAAATAGACGTTATTAACAACAAGCTATAAGACAAAAATGAGTCTCTGGCACTCCTCTTGGTCGCTCAGTCTCAGGGGTGAAGGGTGCAGGTGGCTGGTGCTGGAGTGCTTGTCATCAGCTCCTCCAGGAGCAGAAGCAGAAGCAAAGCCCCAGCCCCAGAAGAGCGAGCCCGTGCTGCAGAAGCCCCAGCAGAACCAGAGTGAGGGCCAGGGGGCGGGATGGTAGTCCTGTCCCTCTTGCCAGGGCTGGCAGCAGATGGCTGAGGCTTTCTGTTCTTCCGCATGGTTGTGGGGTTGCTGGCTGGCAGGGAGGCTGGCAGGGAGGAAGGCACCAAGGCTGGCAGGAAGGCTGGCAGGAAGGCTGGCAGGCATGCAGGCACCAAGGCAGGCAGGCAGGCAGGAACCAATTCTGGCAGGAAGGCTTGCAGGCAGGCTGGCAGGCAGGCAGGCAGGCAGCAAGGCTGTCAGGCAGGCATGAACCAAGGCTTGCAGGAAGGCAGGCACCAAGGCTGGCAGGCAGGCATAAACCAAGGCTTGCAGGAAGGCAGGCACCAAGGCTGGCAGGCAGACTGGCTGGCAGCAAGGCTGGCAGGCAGGCAGACAGCAAGGCTGGCAGGGAGGCTGGCAGCAAGGCTTGCAGGCAGGCATGCAGGCAGGGCAGGCAAGGCTGTCAAGGTCTTTCCTTTGAATGGTGACCTGCTTCTGAGCTTCTTCCCTTATATCCGCGGGGCTTATGCAATGCATCCTCCCCGCATGCGTAATTAACGCTAGGCATCCGTTAGGCTTCCGCTGTGCATCCGCTGGGCTTCCGCTCTGCATCCGCTTCATCCGCTCAGCATCCGCTGTGCATCCGCTGTATCTGTTCCGCGTCCGCTTTGCTGAGGTCCCCTGGAAGCCTTGCGGATGTGCCATCCGCTCTCATCCACTTCCATCCGCTAGGCTTCCGTTCCGTATCCGCTTTCCATCTGCTCTGCGTCCTCCCCGCGTCCGTTCCTTTCCGTGTTATCCGCTCCGGTTATGCAAATTTTCGCCCCTTCTGAGAGCGGATAACAATGGATGGAACATTTTTCTCGTCCGTTGTGTCCTTTTCACTAACATTTTGCATCCGTTGGGCAGTGTGACAGGGCCTTAAAGTCCTACACTTAGGCAAGAAAAACAAGAAGGACCCACATAGACTGGGTGCAACCAGGCTCAATACCAGGAACTGTGAGGGGAATCTTAGAGTCTTAGTGGAAAACCAGCTAAATAGGAGCCAGCTGTGTGCAGCAGCAGCCAAAAAGGCTAATGCAACCCTAAGTTGTATTAACAGAGGGATACAATCAAGATCAAAGGAAGTACTAATACCACTCTATAAAGCCTTAGTAAGGCCACGCCTAGAATCCTGCATCCAGTTTTGATCACCACATTATAAAAAGAAGTTGAGACTCTAGAAAAAGTGCAGAGAAGGGCAACCAGGATGATTAGGGGACTGGAGGCTAAAACATGAAAAATGGTTACAGGAACTGAGCTTGGCTAGTCAAGGGAAGAGAAGGACCAGGGGAGACATGATAGTGAGTGGTCTTCCAATATTTGGGGGGCTGCCACAGGGAGGAAGGTGTCAAGCTATTTTCTAAAGCTCCTGTAGGACAGACAAGGAATAATGGGTGGAGACTAAACAGAGAGAATTAACCTGGAAATAAGGAGAAACTTTCTGACACAACAATCAACCCATGAAACAAAAGTTGCCCTCAGAAATTGTGGGACCGTCATCACTTGAGACTTTCAAGAAGAGATTGGACTGCCATTTGTCAGAAATGGTGTAGGGTCTACCGCTTGGGTAGGGGGTTTGGACAAGATGACCTACAAGGTCCCTTCCAACTCTGATTATCTGTAAATTTTTGGCACAGGACCCCAAAAAGGTTAGCCACCACTGATCTAGAATCAAAAGAAAGTAGCATTGGCAGAATGGATGATTAGAAATAGAAAATATTGTATAAATGTATAAATGTACATAAAACATATGTTCCCATGCCATAATATGTATGGCAAACAGGATTGTCAGGACGATCACACCACCTCCAATGTTTTTAACAATTTACTCAATAAAACTTTTGTAAAAAAAAAGGGGGGGGGAAGAAAAGGCACCCATGATGTAAAAAAGATGTTGAGACTCTAGAAAGAGTGCAGAGAAGAGCAACAAGGATGATTGGAGGCTAAAACATGTGAAGAACCACTGCAGGAACTGGGTATGTCTAGTCTAATGAAAAGAAGGCCTAGGGAAAACATGATAACAGTCTTCCAATATTTGAGGGGTTGCCCCAAAGAAGAAAGGGTCAAGCTATTTTCCAAAGCATCAGAATGCAGAACAAGAAACCACAGATGGAAACAAATAATGGAGAGAACCAACCTAGAACTAAGAAGAAAGTTCCTGACAGAACAATTAATCAGCGGAACAACTTACCTTCAGAAGTTGTGGATTCTCCAACACTAGAAGTTTTTAAGAGGAGATTGGATAACAATTTCTCTGAAATAGTATGAAGTTTCCTGCTCCAGCAAGGGGTTGGACTAGAAGACCTCCAAGGTCCCTTCTGTTATTCCGAGTGGTGGAAACATCCTCAAAGAATGTAAAGAAGCTACCCCAAATAAATCATCTTTTCTGACATTTCATTTCTGCAAAAAAAAAAAAAAAAGAAAGAAAGAAAGAAAGAAAGAAAGAAAGAAAGAAAGAAAGAAA
>BLBF01000040.1:1076401-1088835 GCA_015471245.1 Laticauda colubrina | reverse complement strand
AAAGAAAGAAAGAAAGAAAGAAAGAAAGAAAGAAAGAAAGAAAGAAAGAAAAAGAAACATCCAGCACCTGCTTACAAAGTTCCTCTGTTGAATGAGAATCCTGTTTCCCAACCTTGCAACCTCTGAGACGGAATATAAAACTCTGCATATTTTCAGTGCTATTATTTGGCGATATATGTTTAGTTTCAGATTACTTGGTACTGCTCCCTCATTGTCTGGACGCTGGGATTTGCTGAAGCTATGTCAGCCCTTTGAAAGCAGGTCTGCTCCCCGAAACATCTTGCAATTGGTTTGATTTGTTTCCCAAACTGCAAACCCTAGTTGGGTCTCAGTGTCACATTCCCACGGTTCATTCAGCTGGGTTAGGTTTCCGTTTCTTCTGATTTAGATTTAGATAATTTAGATGACCTATTTAAGCATCTGAAGTGCTTCATTCGATAAAGATGTTGGATCAACGCACTATCAACCAATAAAGCAAAGAATTAAAGGCCATACCACCCCTACCCCCACAGAAAGGAACACAGCAATGGCACTCATTAAACTGAATTAATTTCACTGGGATTAAAAGTTACTCTTCCAAAAAAATTTACAGATTAACAGAGATGGAAGGGACCTTGGAGGGCTTCTCATCCAACCCCTTATACAAATTCAGATAAATTGTTGTCTTGTTGTGGTTCACCGGCAGCAGAATTGGACAACTGGGGAAAAATGGGGACCAGTCAGGGAATCTGGGGAGGACTCAGATGAGTGTCCTGCGTCTGATGCAGAGATGGGGTCAGGACCATCTCGGAGTTGTGTGCTGACTCCAGAGCCTCCAGAGTCTGGCAGCAGTGAGGCCAATGAACAAGGGGAGCCTGTTCCTAATGCGCATGTGCACAGAGCTGCTAGAAGGCAAGAGCAGCTAAGACAAAAGGGGTGACTTGGGAGTAAAGCTTGGATTGTCCAAGGGGAGGGTGATTGTCCCTCCCCTAAGGTATAAAGGAAGTGCAAAGGTAGAGAAACCTTTGAAGGAAGCAAAGTCGTTCGCTCTGTTTAGATTAAACCCTGAAGCTCTGTGTAGACTTTGTACTTCGACTGGCTTTTTACAGTTAATTTGGCACTTTAGTTGTTGGCAGCAATTCAAAGGAGATAAAGGTGGGTGCTTATCTCGAGGGACTGTTTGGGACTCATTAGGGGCTGGGAATGAAAATAATTCCCAGTGTTGAAATAAAACAAGAGTTGTTTGGATTAAGCGTGTGCTTAATTATGGTCTCAATTCTTCATATGTTTTAGCCTCCAGTCCCCTAATCATCTTTGTTGCTCTTCTTTGCACTATTTCTAGAATCTCAACATCTTTTTTATATTGTGGCAACCAAAATTGGATGCAATATTTCAAATGTAGTCTTACCAAGGGTGATATTAACACTCCACGTGATCTTGATTCTATCCCTCTGTTTAATGCAGCCCAGAACTGTGTAAGCTTTTTTGGTGGCTGCCACAAACTACTGGCTCATATTTAAGTGATTACCCACTAGGACTCGAATATTGCTCTCACTGTTACTATTCTTGAGCCAGGTATCACCTATTCTAAACCTGTGAATTCAGGGTTGTTGTTGTTTTTGCCAAAACCTTACTTTGTTAGAATTCATTGTTGGAATGTATTTTTATGCAATAACTATAGTGGTATTTAGCCAATAGATGGCAGTGCTTTCAAGTTTGGATCTATGGTATGTATGGTATATACTCTATGCCAGGGATGTCAAAACTCGTGTTGTCACCTTGTTGTTACGTGATGTATCATGACTTCCCCCCTTGCTAAACCTGGGGTGGGCATGGCCAGTGTGTGACACCCCTGCTCTAAGCTCTTTTATTCCAAGTAGTTTCCTGTTTCAGATAAATAATTGAACAGTAAAGCACATGGTGACTGTACTTCTTATTTGCTTTCTATGGTGCTTTATATAAAACAGAATTTCTCATGTTCTTTTCTCGCCATCAGATTTTGTATTGTTAGAATTTCTTTCAGTCTTATTTCTCATCCACCCACTTACAACAAAGACAGAATAAGAGAGTTGGAAGGGACCTTTAAGGTCTTGCAGTCCAACCCACCGCTCAAACAGGAGACCCCCATACCATTCCAGACAAATGGTTGTCCAATCTCTTGCATCACTTCTCCCCTCCCGGATAGCCTCTGGAGGCAGCTGTCTCTCTTGTAACCTCACCCTGAGGCTTTGCATTCTCAGCCAGGGAGCTTCAGCTGCTTTGAATGTAATAAGACCTCTTCTGAGAGGACTGTTTCCCGATGGGCTTGAGCACTTCTCCTTGACACCTGACCTCCTAACCTTATTTCCACACAACAGCTGGCACAACAGCTGCCAGGAGGTGTGCCCAGCCCCTAGCATTAAAAATAAACCTAGCAGTTTATCGCAGGGGTCTCCAAACTTGGCAACTTTAAGATTTGTGGACTCCAGCTCCCAGAATTCCTGCTGACTGAGGGATTCTGGGAGTTTTAACAGAATACCGTTGAAAGGGACCTTGCAGATCTTCTAGCCCAATCCCCTGCTCTCGCAGCAGAGGCGATACCATTTCAGACAAATGGATATCCAATCTCTTCTTGAAAACCTCCAGTGATGGAGCACCCAAAACTTCTGGAGCAAGTTGTTCCACGTGTTAATCTTCCTCACTGTTAGGAAGTTTCTGCTTAATTCCAGGTTGTTATCCCCTTGATTAGTTTCCATCCGTTGCTTCTTGTCCTGCCTTCAGGTGCTTTGGAGAATAGCTTGATCCCCTCTTCTTCTTTGTAGCAACCCCTAAAATATTGGAAGACTGATATCATGCCATCCCTAGTCCTTCCTTTCATTAAACTAGACATATACTCAATTCCTGCAACCTTTCTTCATATGTTTTATTCTCCAATCCCTTAATCATTTTAAAGTTTGCCAAGCTTGGAGACACCTGGTTTTTACAACCTTTTCACCCTATCCAGGTCCCTGGCTCAGGGTTTGTTTTTCAGCTCCATTCACTTTGTTTTTCACAAAGTGAATGGAGCTGAAGAGAAAAATGAGTGAGCCTGGTTAAAAAAGGTGGGGCTTCCTAACCTTTTCGGATACTTCTCTTAATTCCTTGTTCTCTGCCTCTGTCTGCATTCACAAAACATGCTTAACCAAGTATGTGCTAACAACTTGTTTTCACCATATTGGATACTAGCTTGATACCTGTGCTTCGCTACGAAACTATGTGATCCGGCTTTGTTTTTGGGGAGGAAAATAAGGGGAAGGGGAATTTCTGTCTCTGTCTACCAGCATCCATCGGTAGTCCTCTGGCTAGCATTCTGTCAGTGTGTGAGAGCGTTGAAGGCTGTTTGGAAACTGAATCGAGAGTTGAGGGCTGTTTGGAAACTGAAACAAACAGCTGTGTGAGCAAGGAGACAGCAAGGAGTTTGGGCTTGGCTTAGCTCAGCTATTCTGTACTGAAGCTGCTTGGTGCTGTGAAACTGACACTGAAACTGAAACTCCTCTCCTCTGCTTGTGTTTTGCATTTGGAACATATTTTTTTTTTAAGGTGGGGCAGGGGAGTGGAACTCAGCATCAGAGCATGTTAATAATAATAATATAGGAAATACTAATAGCTCTGATGGTCATTTCAAAAAATCCTTTCTTAGTGAGCCCCTAGAAGCCAAGAGGAACATATATGCCAAATTTCAACTTTGTAGGCTTTACAGTTCTGGAGATTTTGTGATGATGTGTGAGTAGTATTTTACTTTTATATATATAGAAGATAGCATACAGATGAATCCATGGGAAAAAGTGTGGTCAAAGGGCTTGAAATTTCTATTACGTTAGGATCTTAAAGAGAATTTTTAAAAATAAAATCTATATTATTTTATTTGTTTATCCAATTTCTATGGCCACCCAATTCAATCAAGCTGTTCTGGATGGCTTACAATTCTACTGATATCAGAGATATTTTCTAGAATGTATAAAGGCACTTCAAATATATACTGAGAATGTGAACAACATGGTGGGACATTTTATCATGTTTGATGGGCTCATTAAAAAAAACTTTAAAAATGGATTCAAATACATACAGAGGATTTTTAAGATTAATACAGGTAGTCCTCATCTTACAACAGCTCGTTTAATGAGCATTTGAAGTTACAACAGTACTGGAAAAAGTGACTTATTCCTCACACTTACGATCATTGCAGCATCCCCATAGCTACATGATGAAAATTCAGATTCTGGGCAATTGACTCATATTTACAACAGTTGCAGTGTCCCAGGGTCACTTGATCCCCTTTTGTGAACTTCTGACAAGCAAAGTCAGTAGGGAAGCCATTTAACAACCATGTTAGTAACCACTCCAATGATTCATTTAGCAACCGAGGCAAGAAAGTTCGTGAAATGGGGCAAAAGACTCATTTAACAACTGTCTCGCTTAGCCACAGAAATCTTGGGCTCAGTCGTTGTTGTAAGTCAAGGATTACTTAAAATTTTTCCTTTTAGGACTGATAGGTGTAGAGTTAGAAAAAAAAAAAGTCATAGAAAATTATTCCAGTATATATGTGTCAGCATTCCAGAAAACCTCCACTCCAACCAATAACTCCAAGACAGACACCTTCTTAAAAGTTCTTTTTATTTTGGATAGTAAACTGGCACAACTGGGAAATCCTGAATCTGAAAGGTCCAGGCTTCCTTACAATAAGTAAAAACTATAAATCTATCCCCTGCACCCATCATCACATTACATGCCCCAATCACCATCCATCCCAACTTAAGACTTCCCCTCACTTATGCGCAAAATAACATGACCTTGAATTAGAAAAAGAATGTTATTATGTCTAACTACATACACTGCAAGAAATTCCGCCCTCCCATTTTCCCAGCTCAAAATGTGTCAGCGTGGGAGCATCTGGTCTCAATATGGCTTCCAAAGCTGACAATATGATTAATGCAACAACAAGATTTATACACAAAGATGGAAAGATTCTGCATTACCCCTATGCAGGAATGGGTGGTGAAATCGACAGAAACACCCCCTAAGATGAATAAAATAACTTTTTAAAACAAAGAAACAACAACAACCAAAACATCCCTTTGCCTTCTCAGATTCTCCCAAACACCCTTGGGAAACTGCCTTTATTAAATTCTCATTTCTCATTCTTGGCAACTTTACAATGTCTGAACTTCAACTCCCAGCATTCCTCAGGGGGCATAGACTTCTGGGAGTTGAAGTCCAAGTGCCTCAAATGGCTGAGAAACCCAGGGAATAGAATTACAACAAAAATCAAAAATAAAGGAACACAACCCTCTGGATATTTGGGGTGAGGGAGCCACAGCAAGGGTCTGTACAATCTCCCATTGCGATCAGCCGTGCTATCAGTTTGGACTGGTTCAACTGAACTGGTAGTAAAAAAAAAAAAAGCCTCCCACGATTAGCTGAGAGGAGAAAAAAGAGAAAAGCTGAGAGGAGAAGAAAGAGAAAAGCTGAGAGAAGAAAGAAGAGAAAACCTGAGAGGAGAAAGAAGAGAAAACCTGAGAGGAGAAGAAAGAGAAAAGCTGAGAGAAGAAAGAAGAGAAAACCTGAGAGGAGAAAGAAGAGAAAACCTGAGAGGAGAAGAAAGAGAAAAGCTGAGAGAAGAAAGAAGAGAAAACCTGAGAGGAGAAAGAAGAGAAAACCTGAGAGGAGAAAGAAGAGAAAAGCTGAGAGGAGAAAGAGGAGAAAAGCTGAGAGGAGAAAGAGGAGAAAAGCTGAGAGGAGAAAGAAGAGAAAAGCTGAGAGGAGAAAGAAGAGAAAAGCGCAGGATCGGCTCTCCCGCCTGCCTCTGTGCTTTTCTCTTCTTTATCCTCTCAGCTGATTGGCACTGCAGGACTCAGCTGGTGTGGGGAAAGCTGCACAGGAGTGGAAGAGATAGGATCCCACTGCTGGTCGCAATCCACTGAATCTGGCAGCTGTGACAAGCGTTCTGAACAGCAGTGTTGGTGCCCAGGAGCAGGGCAAGCCCTCAGCTGTTGATATAACGCGTGTTATTCTCATTGTAGTCGTAAGGGTCACCCTCAAAGGGCAAGAGGGGTGGGTGATTGTAGATTCCCACCAAGAAGATCCATAAGGTCCCAAGGCTCAGAATGGGAGTCACCAAGAAGAGGCAGAGGCGGTCCACGGTCCGAGCCACGCGATTCCAGTTATCCTTTTCCTGAAAAGGTAAAATAATAAGAATTTGAAAAGGGCCTTTCCTATACTCCGCAAGGAACTCAAAAGCTATGTTCACAGCAGGAAAGTAAGACTCGTGGACTTCAACTCCCAGAATTCCTTAGCCAGCCATGCTGGCTGAGGAATTCTGGGAGTTGAAATCTGCAGGTCTTAAAGTGGCCAACATTGGAGTCTGGTGGGTGTTACTTAGACAGCAGACTAAGCTTGAACCTGGCTTAATTCAGCAACCAGGTTAAGTGAGTTTTGTGACAGCACCGTACACCTCTCCATGGCTTTCCCCATTTCTGGCCAACTGCTGACCACATTCTGCTAAAGAAAATGAAAATATTACAGTTATAGTAGTATAGTTCATGAGAAAAGTCCATTGGATTAATCGCTTTGGCTACACATTTATTTCAAACTTTACAGTATTAAGTTTACGCTTTTAGAGATACTCCTTGACTTACAACAGTTCATTAAGGGACCAAAGTTACAACGGCACTGAAAAAAGTGACTTATGACCATTTTTCATACTTACGACTATTTCAGCATCCCTATAGTCACGTGATCAAAATTTGGGTGCTTGGCAACTGATTTGTGTGCTTGGCAACTATTTATTTATGTTCATATAAATACTCATATTTATATATCGACTCATATTTAGTCCCAGTGATTCCCTTTCTGACAACCCAAGTCCATGGGGAAGCCATATTCACTTAACAGTCCTGTCCCTAACTTAACAACAGCAGTGATTCACTTAATGACGGTGGCAAGAAAGGTCGTAAAATGGGGCAAAATTAACTCAACGACTGTTTCACTTTTCAATGGAAATGTTGGGCTCAATTGTGGTCGTAAGTTGAGGAGTACTTGCAGTGCAAGCTCCTGGTTGGGAAAATCTGTTCTCAAGCACAGTCAGAAAGATAGTGGTCTGATCGAGGCTTCCTCAAAAAACAATAAGCCGACTCTTTGTCCCAGCAAAATCCTTTTTATTAAACGAAGGTAAATTTCTTGCATTCACCTTCCGCCAAAGGCCTGGCAAACAGTCTTTCAAGGGTATAATTAGGAGCACAGACCTTATCTAGCTTGGAGAGCTGCCAAGTAAATGTTTCCAAACGCGGTGCTAACAAGGAAGGACTCGGCATAGAGTCTCCAAGATGCACAGACAGATCTTCATACTGCTGCAATGAATGAATTGTTTCCTGCAAAAGCCTCCTCCCCTTTTGCTCCCCTCTTTATCCGTATGGGAAGAGCCATTCACCATCCACCTGTGGCCTTACTCCCACGGCGACCCTTTCGTTTGTAATTGTTCTTTTCTTTTGGCGGCTCTGTGCATGCGCAGGCTGCGAACCGGCTCCAGCTGCTCCCCCGCCTCATTGCTGTCCAACTCCAAAGGCAGCTGACGACTGCCAGACTGCCCCGGCCCCATCTCTGCCTCAGACGCAAAGCCCTTGTCCGAGCCTTCCTCAGCCTTCAGGACTGGCTCATGTTCCTCCCCAACCTCCTCACTGTCCGACTCTGCTGACAGCTCCACTAGCTGCCAGCAGGCCACAACAGATAATCTGGAGAAGCAAAGGTAAGTTGGTGAACTTCAAGGTGGTTTTTTTCACCCCTACCTCATTATAGCTGCTCTTCTCCTGCATGTGCTTCACGATGAAGTTGGCTCCAGCAACGGCTGGCTTGATCTCATTGTACAGCTGGTCTTGCAAATCACCTGCCCTGTGAGGGCTTGGTCCTGGGAGAGAGAAAAGAAGGAAGCTCTGAGTCAGGGAACGTAAAGATATAGAAAGCTGCAATATGAGGGCTGGGGGTGGTGCAGTGGTCAGAATGCAGTACTGCATGCTAACTCTGCCCACTGTCAGTTCGATCCTGACTGGTTCACTGTATACATGTCTTTCTTGGTTCTTATAGCTCAGGGTCAGTAACCCGCAGCTCTGGAGTCGTATGTGCTCTTTCATCTCTCTGCTGCGGCACCCTATTGCCGGTTGGCTTCACAATTGATAGGGCTTCAATTAGTACAGATGGTGGGGGGGGGGGGGAGGAAATTGCCACACTGGAAGAGGACTCTATGGTAGGGGAAATGGACTTCCAGTCAGCAGAGGAAAAAGGACGCTGGAGGAGACTCTATGGTGGGGGAAACGGACTTCCAGCCTGGTCCGGAATTGAACAGGGGGGCTTTTGGTTAGAACCTTTGTGGCTCTTTTAGAATTTAAGGTTGCCAACCACTGTTATAACCTGACAGGTACCCAGCCATTGTCTTCCTGCATGTCATGAACCAGGGTGTTTAAATGAGATTGGATTAGGGAACTTTTCAGTGGTGTCCATGCTGCCATGAGACACAATGGCTTAACGATAACCACTGGCCTATCTTCTCTGCCACTCCCACTCCCCTTTGGGGACTTACGTGCAGGGGTAATCCGACTTGTTAAGCCATGCCTCTCCGATTGCTTCTCAAACATGAGCTCGCTGCGGGATTTAATGGTGAAATATTCCTCCGCCTTGACGATGTAACCGACCGAGCTAGAACGCCGGATCAAGAAGCCATCCTGGGGCATGGGGTTGCTCTCCTCTGGCTTGGACATGTGCAGCAGGCGAGGAAGGGTGTCAAGGAACAACTGCAGATAAGAGAAGGAAAAGGGGAAAGTGATTTTTCAATGTCCTACTCTAGGCGGCAGCTTAAAGATCTCCTGATGGTCCCATCCAAGCCTCAAAATAAACCTAAGTGGATTAAATGCAGCCACCCAGATACATGTGCCAGAATGGGCCCTTTCAGAACTACACAACATAGAAAGAATGGAAGTGTTTGTCCCAAAGATGCTTATTTTTTTTTCAAGAGGAAACTGGAGTTTCCTGTTATGCTTTGAAGACATTTCGCTTCTCATCCGAAAAACTTCTTTGGCTCTGACTGGATGGAGGGGAACGGAAGGATTTATACTCCTTGCAGACAGCTGGTTATTTGCATCCTTTTAGAGAGTTGTTGAGGCCACTTGGAGTCCCAATGGTGCTTTTTTCAAGAGGCAACTAGACTTTCTGTTTTTTCTTTAAAAACATTTCACTTCTCATCCAAGAAGCTGCTTCAGCTCTGGCTTGGATGGTGGGGAATGGAAGGATTTATACTCCTTGTAGACAAATGGCCATTTGCATCCTTTTAGAGGGTCATTAAGGCCACTTGGAGGTAGTGCAAAGCCCGAGGACACAGATAAAGCTCCAAATGGCAAAGACCAACTTTTTGGACAGAGAGGACTGCTGGTTTGAAAAAGGAGTCGAAGAGGCCATTGATAGCAAAACTGAACAGCCCTCTCTCTCAACAGAGGATGGGGGATATGACATCATCTCTTTCCAATCTACAACACAGTCCTTTCAGCAGTTACAAGAAGGCTCCACACCCATTTGCATCACTCAGGTGGCCCTAAAGATACAGATAAACCTCCAAGTGGCCTCCACAACTTTCTAAAAGGATGCAAATGACCATCTGTCTGCAAGGAGTATCAATCCTTCCTTTCCCCACTATTCGGTCAGAGCTGAAGAAGCTTCTTGGATGAGAAGCAAAATGTCTTAAAAAAACAACAACAAAGAAAGTCCAGTTGCCTCTTGGGGAAAAAAGCACTTTTGGGACAACTGTGACCTGGATGACTGAGAATCTCTCCAGACAATGGAATTGTTTGGGGTCTATGGAGATTCTCAGTCACCCGGGTCATGGTTTTGTCCCAAAGTTGCTTTTTCAAAAGGCAACTGGACTTTGTTTTTCCTTGAAGATATCTGGATTTTTTTTTTTCTGGAAGAGGTTTCACTTCTCATCCGAGAAGCATTCAATCAGAACCGAGGAGGCTTCTTGGATGAGAAGCAAAACCTCTTCCAAAAAAACAAACTCCAAGAAAGTCCAGTTGCCTTTTGAAAAAGCAACTTTGGGACAAAACCATGACCTGGAGAACTGTGGGAAGTGGGACCTGTCAGTAGTTGTAATAGTATGTGAGAAAGACCTTTGGGGGCAGGGTTGAGAGACGCCATCAAGGGAATGGTAGTGTCATGCCCCTGTGGGAATTTGACTCGGAGGAGGAAGCTGAGCAGCCGACAGGGAGTGGGAGTATGACTCCATTGGCTGTGGAAGAAACTGGGGAAGGGCAAAGTCCAGCTGGACAGAGCAGGGGAGAGGTAGAACAAGGGAGAGGGAATTCAGAGAAAGACCCAGGCCCACCCCCTCTTCATCCTAGGGCACTCAGAGAAGAACAGAGAAGGGAGCAATATGAGTTACATGGCTTACAGGGGAGGAAAAGGCCTTGATTCCCTTCATTAGCTACAGCTGGGAGCACAGTGTATAACAAAGGCAAGCTACGTGCAACAAGCTGTTGGGAGCAAAAGTGACTTTATCTTGTATCGTAGTGGCTTATCTGTGTTCCTGACGTCTTCCCAACTGTGTTGAGTTATTGCCGTGCATTCAAGTCTGGAATTCTTGCTCCTGCCATACTGGACTATTTACTTCAGTTTGGCTTGTTTGGACTTTAAGTTACAGTTTGTGTTGCTTATGTTTTGGACTGAATTCTCTGCAGCCAAAGGCTGTTCCTGGGAGAGTTTTTCTCCAGCCAGAAGGTAACCTGGACATTGAGGGAAAAGGTGGAGATGATGAAGGGATTCTTATTGCTTATCTGACTGTGTTGCCTTTGTGCCTTGCCATGGTCATAACAGGTTAGATAAGAGACTCCTTAGCCTGCAGCTGCATAATAGGCAGTGCAAGAGGCTTACAAGGGACACTCCCTAGTTTCTTGGGATGTAAAGGAGATGGGAGAAAAATTCTGTTGATTGCAAAATTTTGTTAATGTAGCTTCACAATCAAGTGGGATGAGCTCATCTGGTTGTATTTCCTGTCTGGTTTTCTAAAATGATGGGGAGCCTAGAAAATGGGTTAATTCAGGCCCTGCTTCAAACAGATTACCTGAATAGAGTTTCTGAACTTACTGGAGACAAAACATGTTTATTTCTTTTTATTTCGCGGGAATATTGACTTGGGAAAATTAATCCTCAATTAACAAGCACAGTTAACTCCAACATTTCTGTTTATAAGCAGGACAGTTGTTAGGTGAGTTTTATCCCATTTTACGACCTTTCCTGCAAGGCATTAAGTGAATCGCTGGTCGCAAGCGTGAAAAATCCATCACAAATCACTTTCTTCAGTGCCATTAGAACTTTGAACCGCTATTCCACTGATTTATTTTTTTATTTCATTTAGAAAACTAGCCGATAGCCTAGCATTGCCTGGGTATTTGTTTATCCTAATTCTGTATTAGACAGGAAAACCCTCGATTTCGGCGACAATTAAATTACTTACAAATGTTTTCCTTGTTCCCCACTGAAAATGTCCAGAACAAGCGTAACTTCTTATGTTGGATTTTCCCTCTTACCAGAGAGAGCATCCTTGTGGAGTACTGTGGAACCGTTACCATGGCAACTCCACAGCGCTGTACAGTAGAAGCCATTTGAAGGCACAACAGGCTGTATCTTAAGTACATATAACCCAAGGGGTGTTAGGGGTGTCTTACCCCACCAGTATTTGTTTCCAGAGAGTAAGTAATCTGTGTACCAAGTTTGGCTGAAATTGCTTGACGTGTTCCAGGGTTATGCTGGAACACACACACACACACACACACACACACACAGAGCCATTGTTTAATATGTAGAAAATTTCTATGGCCACCGACTTGCACATGGCGATGCAAGGCAGTGGTTCAAGGAATGGTTGCAATTCGAGGGTTATCTATATTTTAGATCATTCCTTCCGGCTTACCTCTTTGGTCCATTCAGACAAAACATGGGTACTGGGGTTCCGAAAATGAATGTTGAGCTCCACGGTACACACCACCACGACTGCAGTCACAAGAAGCATGACGAAGAGCAGGTACCTATTAACCGCATACATAACCATTTACAAAATAGCAATAGCATTTAGATTTATATACCGCTTCACAGTGCTTTACAGTCCTCTCTAAGTGGTTTGCAGAGTCAGTATATTGCCCACAATAATTTGGGTCCTCATTTTATCCACCTCAGAAGGATGGAAGGCTGAGTCAACCTTGAGCCAGTCAGGATCAAACTTCAGGTTGTGGGCAGAGTTAGCTTGCAATACTGCATTCTAACCACTGTTCCATTACAGGAGGGAGAGAAGGAGGGAGGGGAAGGAAGGAAGGAAGGAAGGAAAGAAAGAAGGAAGGAAGGAAGGGAAGGAAGGAAGGGAAGGAAGGAAGAGAAGGAAGAAGGGAGGGAAGGAAGGAAGGAAAGGA
>BLBF01000040.1:1038417-1050347 GCA_015471245.1 Laticauda colubrina | reverse complement strand
TCCTATCCTATCCTATCCTATCCTATCCTATCCTATCCTATCCTATCTTATCTTATCCTACTCTATTCTACTCTACTCTACTCTATTTCTATTTCTATTCCATATATGAGTCAGTTGCCAAGCATCCCAATTAATTATAAACCATTTAATCAATTATAAAAGTGTAAACAACTAAGATAATGAAGATCCTGGAGACAAAAACATATGAAGAATGGTTGCAGGAATCGGGTATTGCTACTCTAGAGAAAAGACGGACTAAGAAGGACAGGATAACAGTGTTCCGGTATTTGAGGGGCTGCCACAAAGAAGAGGGAGTCAATCCATTCTCCAAAGCCCCTGAAGGCAGGACAAGAAACAATGGATGGAAACTCATCAAGGAGAGAAGCAACCTGGAACGAAGGAGACATTTCCTGACAGGAAGAACAATTAACCAGCGGAGCAGCTTGTCTTCAGAAGTTGTGAATGTTCCATCACTGGGGCTTTTAAGAAGAGACTGCAATGCCATTTGTCTGAAATAGGGTTTCCTGATTAAGAAGGGGGTTGGACTGGATGTCCTCCAAAGTACCTTTCAACTCTGTTATTCTGTTTTTCTGTATTCAGTAAGATCTGAAGGGAATTTTTTCCCCCCTGAGGGAAATCTGTGTCAAGCTCCCTCCTCACTTGCTTGTAATGTGATCCGTTTTAACCGGACGCTTCCCATTTGCCAACAATGTGCCCTTCCATGCCTCCACAGCTATTCCTAGTTTCAGGAAATGAAACTTTGGTTTGCTTGCAAAGAAACTGCTTTCGGTGTTGTTTGGAGAAATGTCCATCTGGGTGCAGTTCCTAGTGGGGAGAAAGATACCTGGAAACATGGAGGCTGATTGGAAAGATGGTTTATTGCTGAAACAGAACCACCAAGCACGTGTTATTCTGGATAGCTGACCGCATGGAGTGGAGAATGAGGTTTATTTATACCCTCTCTTGGGCCTTACCCTTGAGCTTCCTGTTCCTGTGGCAAGAGCAGGTTTTCTATTGGTTGCTGTAGTCAAACTCCCATGTGGAATCATGTTGATCTGAATCAACTTTGGGCTGATGTAATATCCCCAGGGGCCATGTGGAGAGCTCTACGGTTAGATGGGTAGAAGGCTAATCCTATTATGTCCTGAGGGTGAAGGTAGACTGGCACCAAAATATCTTCCTGGGAGCAGGGAACTGAGGCCGAGTTTCCATTTCCTTTAAGATTTTTCTTTCACTTTTAGTGAAAATATTCCACCTTTTTAATATTTCCAAGGATATTTCATTCTTCTAAGAGAGGGGTGGATGCTAATTTTCTGTAGTGTGCTCTTATCTTCTGGTTGTGTCTAAAACAGGGGTCCCAACCTTTGGACCATGGTCCAGTACCAGGCTGTGGCCTATTCGGAATTGGGCAGCACGAATGGTTGGCCAGGGTTAGATAAAGATAATCAGAGTTGGAAGGGACCTTGTAGGTCATCTAGTCCAACCCCCTGCCCAAGCGGGAGACCCTACACTATTTCTGACAAATGGCAGTCCAATCTCTTCTTGAAAGTCTCAACTGATTCCCCAGTTCCCCACCACCACAAGCAGGGTGGGCTGCTGAGAGACTCCCAGGAGTCTTCTCCAGCTCCAGAGTTCAATGGCCTCCATTCTTTGGCACTCAGCCTTCCTTGTGGTCCAGCTTTCACAGCCATACATTGCAACTGGGAAAGCCATAGCCTTTTCAAAAAACAAAACAAAACAAAAAAAACTAGTGAAGGTTAACACTAGGGAAGCTGAATATATAACACAGTGCAACCGGTAGATCTTTTGGTGATTTTTTGGTGTAAGATCGTTGGTTTTTACAGCTGTTCATTGATGGATAAATTTTCCTAAACTGGGAGGAAAGCTATTACGAACATTCTGGCTGAAATCTCAGCTTCCTTTCTTTACAGACCAAGAAATGTTGCTATTATAATAGGAAGACTTCGCTGTTGAATATTTTGGAGATTCTGAAATTCTAGTTTCATTTAAATCAATCAAACAATCAGAAAAGAGCTGGAAGTTGTCTTAGAGATTTTTCTAGTCCATGTCCAACCCCCTGCTTAAGCAAGAGAGCCTACACCATTTCAGACAAGTGGCTATCCAGTCTCTTCTTAAAAACCTCCGGGGTTGGAGCACCCACAACTTCTGTTCCTCTGGTTAATTGTTCTAACTGTCAGGAAATTTCCACTTAGTTCCAGGTTGCTTCTCTCCTTGGTTAGTTTTCATTTGTTGCTTCTTGTCCTGCCTTTGGGAGCTTTGGAAAACAGGTGGACCCCCTTTTCTTTGTGGCAGCCCCTCAAATATTGGAAGTGTCCTGTCATGTCATCCTTACTCCTAAGGGACCTTGGAGTTCTTCTAGTCCATGCAGGTGACCCTATATCATTTCAAACAAATGGCTGTCCAGTCTCTTCTTGAAAACCTCCAGTGATGCAGCATCTACAATTTCTGAGGGCAAGCTGACACCCAGAAATACAGACACACAAGTGCACAAAACAGTTGCCATTGTGTTTAGGAGACCGCAAGCAGTGGAGAAAATATGGAGGAAGATGGGAAGGTCAAACATATATAAAAATGGAGCCCAGCCACCATAATCCACTCACCACTTTGGGTGCAGTGCAATTGTGTGTTGTTGTTTTTTCCTATAAGGAAACGCCAAGAATTGGAGGAGAAGGTATCCTACATTTTTTGCACACAAATCAAGTCAAGAAAACCACCTACATCTCAACTCAAAACCTTCTTGGGTGTCAATCCTAAATTACACCCTTTGAAAAGGTTCAAAGGTAGACAAGAAACACATTTTGCTGATGTCTCCCCTATAATCAATCAATTTCCAAGTTTCAGAATTGTGGCATCCTAAAGATGCTTGTTTCTGCAATTCAGAGATGCCAAAGGCAGGGTTTTTCTAATGCTTTTCAAAAAAATATTATTTTGCAAAACGTGGCACTGTTTTCCATGAGGACTTTAGCTGTGCCCTCATCCTAGGCTTCAGGTGGGTTTTAGGGCATCTTACCTGGCAAGGACAAAGTGCAAAACAGAACGAGCTGAAGTGTCCGATTGGCCATCTTGCCTTCGGGATGGACTGCTCTCCGTCTTTTCTCTGCCTCTGTGTGTGCCTGAAGGTATTGGAAGCAAGCTTAATTTGGGAATGCAGATGGACAACAGCAACTGGAAGCTGGGGGAAGGGAGAATTACGAGCCAGCTCGGGGAAACAAGAGACTGGCATCTCAGCCCTAACTTCCTCTTTGAAATCAAGAGGATTTTTTTGCTTGGAGGCAACTGGCAGAACCAGGCTGGGTCAAATCTTAGATGCCCTCACTCCTTCAGAAGTTGTGGGAGCTTCATCCCTGGAAGCTTTTAAGAAGAGACTGGGCAGTCCTCTATCAGAAATGGTGTAGGGCAGTGGTGGCTAACATTTTTGGGCTCCTGTACCAAAAATTGTGCATGCACTTGCATGCTCGCGCATGCGTGCCAGCACCCAGAAGGCAATGCGCAACCTCCATGCCCCCTATGCATGTGTATGCAATCCCCACCCACCCCCACCGCCCCCTTACCTGCATTGCGTCTCACAGCTGATTTTCAGTCAGTTTGAGGCCTTTTTCAGTCTCCCAAAGGCTTGAGGAAGGCTTCTGCAGGTTTTGCAGGCCGAAAACTAGCACTGTTTCGTCACTTCCGGTATTTTCGGAAAAACAGGAAGTGATGAAACAGGGCTAGTTTTCAGACTGCAAAGTCTGCAGAAGCCTTCCTCAAGACTTTGGGAGGCTGAAAAAGGCCTCAAACCCACCAAAAATCAGTTGTGAGGCACGCACATGCGCAGTGAGGTATGTTTGCCTACAGCTTGTGTGCCAAGAGAGAGAGAGAGGGAGGGAGTGGGAGAGGGTGGGAGAGAGAGAGAGAGAGAGAGAGAGAGACTTTTGGCTTCGTGCAAGGAAAACAGCAGAAGTAGCAGAAGTCTTTCTTTCTCTCCCCCAAACTCCGCCAGAAATAAGTCTTTGTGAGACTTGTCATGCCGGTGGAGCCTCTTGGAGCAGGAGGCCTTGCAGGGTCCCAGAGACTCATTTCTGGCAGAGTTTGGGGGAGAGAAAAAAAGACTTTTGCTGCTTTCCTTGCATGCAGCAAAAAGCAGAAGGAAGAAGCAGAAAGAAGTAGCCCGGTGGCCAGGCCAGGCGTGTGGAGCAAGTTCCCCTCTCCGCCCTTTCCCCCCTTCCCCTCACTATCTCGTGTTGTTCTCAATGCAGGCGACGCAAGCCTTGTGTTCCCGCACAGCCTGGATTGCTTTGGGGGTGACATTTTTCTGCGGACCACCAAAATTTTGGTCCTGACCCTGGTTTTCCCCCATCCCCTGGGTGTATCATAATTCATATATTCTCCAATGGGACACATCCATAGCCAAGAGTTATCAATCATGCTCTCCAGTTAGAATTTTGCACGGCAGAAACTTCGGTCACCTAGAAACTTTCTTTGAAAACATTTATGGAATGCAAGCTGCCACACTGCTTCCCCCTCCCTTTCTGTTGGCAACTCTAAAAAGACCACAGACATATTTTATGAGTTGACACTGAGCTTACTTGAAGGTTCCATGAGGGTCAAACAATTCAAGATGGCAGCCAGTGGCAGCACCAACATCTTGATTTTTTTGGCTATGTCTCTGTGTCACATAGTGGGATTCCAGCCTGTTTTGATCAGGCCATGGGGCGACATATCCTGCAAACCCAGAAAATGGTTTACCATTCTCCTTACAAACCATTTGTTCAAAGGAACAGTTGCACTGAAAAAAGTGATTTATGATTTATATTTCTTGCAGACAACTGGTCCGAGAGGCCAATTATATATTCAAATTTGAACAGCCCCTTCTTTCAACAGAGAAAGAGGGATACAACATTGTCTATCTCCAGTCTACAACATGGTTCTTTCAGCAGTTCCAGGAAGGCTCCACTCCCATTTGCACCACGTCAGGTGACCATGAGGACAGAGATCAACCTCCAAGTGGCCTCAACGACCCTCTAAAAAGGATGCAAATGACCAGCTGTCTGCAAGGAGTATCAGTCCTTCCATTCCCCACCATCCAGCCAGAGCTGAAGAAGCTTCTTGGATGGGAAGTGAAACGTCTTCAAAAGAAAAACAAGAAAGTCCAGTTGCCTCTTGAAAAAAAAGCACTTTTGGGACAACCATGACCTGGATGACTGAGGATCTCCAAAGACATCTGACAGTTGTTTAATAATAATAATAATAATGTGAGGTGGAAGCAGATAAAAAACCACCAAAAGATTCGTTGATCCAAGGAAAACAAGGTTTTATTCACGTGTCTGCAGAGACGGGTTCCCTCAGGCATTGAAGGAACCCAGAGCAAAATTCAGGCAGCATTTTTATACCCTAACTGTCCGCCCCCTCGTACGAGGGCTTGGCTCACATTCTTTCTGTTTTCAAATTGATACATATATTTTGAAGGTTCATACTAGCTCCCTATCTAGAAAAAGCAGTTACACGGTTTCTGACATCGCAGCACTTTATTACAATTCCCCATTGTTCTAGCCTTATCTTGTTTTTTCTCTTGTGCACAAACTGGAACACTTTCTTATTTAGCAGAGCTACTGAGTTTGAGACACACTTCCTTATTTAATTCAATGGGCCATCCAACATGACTTCAGTTCTGCTCACAATCCCCCTTTTTTCTTTTTCCACTCTTGTCTCAAACTC
Source organism: Laticauda colubrina (assembly GCA_015471245.1). NCBI lineage: Eukaryota > Metazoa > Chordata > Lepidosauria > Squamata > Elapidae > Laticauda > Laticauda colubrina. The sequence goes on along the minus strand of BLBF01000040.1, from coordinate 1,044,632 downwards.
AAACAGCAGATCCTCTGCTTCCTTCAGAGTGATTTCTCTCTGATACATCATTAGAGGTTCTGCTTCCTGCTTCTTCTCAAATCTTGAACCCAAAGATTTCCCTATCTTCCCATACATTGTTATTGCACCAGGGAGACACTGAACACAACAACACAACAATACACAGCATATAATAATCAATATAATTCCCATTATGGTAGTTCTAAACCAAGTGGAACTGGGAAGCCAAGACCATAGTGCTCCCCACAGGTCTGGCAATGAGGAGTCACCTCTTTATGATAATGGATTAGAACAAATATGTTCTTCCATTACTTTTACTGTCTTTGTAATATTGGGTTGGAAATCATGGATGTATACACAGCAAAGTGAATGAATCAGAGCACACACACACCCTTTTGTAGCTAATACAATGTCTAAAGCATACCTATTTTGTAGAGCAACCTGTCTTACTTCAGAAAGTTCGGTGTTGATCATTTTAATATTCTTTATTGTATCATTGAACATTGTGATCATGAAGTTATTTAGAATATGTATATCTCAGTAGTTCATGGCTACTCCCAATGGTGTTATTATACCATGGGAGATTTGGGTCCAGAGTATCCGAGTAAGGCCAGATTCTGAGTCTCTTTTATTACGTATACGGCCTTGGGGAAGGCCATCAAGTTTATATCACATACCAGATTGTACATGTGCCACTCCAGTTCACCTGTTCTTCCTGACATGTGCATGCATAACCAGCAATTGGTGATGTTCAAGGAATGTGAGAACTTCTTGAGATCCTTTATGAACACATTGTCATCCCACAAGTCTGTTCCCAAGTCACCCGCAGGTCCATCATATTGTGAACTTCTTTGATGTATTAATGTAAATATAGTTGCAACAAATAGTCCTCTCCAGAGTTCAGCCGACATCTCCATGGTGATTTCTGCTGGCTATTTCTTCAAAGTTACCTTTAGCGGCTGACCGTCCACTGGGATTGCCTTCCAAGGTTTCTCAGGTTCCGGTGCTTTCTTGACTCTACTGTAATCCGTCCAGCCTCCTTCCCGAGTACGGACTACAGATTCAGTCGTCAGTAGCACCTGGTACGGACCTTCCCAGCTAGGTTGCAGTTTTTCACTTCTCCAAGTCTTTATCAGGACCCAGTCTTGTGATCAAAGATCAACTAACGGGTTTGAACCACCAGCCAAAGGTGGTCGTTGCACCAACAGTCCCTGTTTGTGAAGAGAAAGCAAAGACCGAGACAGTGCCAGCAAATATTTCCGGAGGAACAAGTCTCTGAACTCTGGTATGGGATTGCCTAGTTTGGCCAAATAGGGTCTCCCCATCAGCATTTCAAAGGGAGAGACCCCTGTGTCTTTCCTTGGACAAGTTCTGATCCTGAGCAGAGCTAAGGGAAGATTCTTTGTCCATGGCAAGCCATTTTCAAGTTGTAGTTTGGTCAAGTGTTTCTTCAGTTAAGCGTTTGCTTTTTCAATTTTTCCACTGGATTCAGGATGCCATGGCGTGTGTAATTCCCATTTCACCCCCACCACCTCCATTACCCTTTGCAGAACCTTTTGAGTGAAATGAGTTCCTCTGTCTGAATCTATTGCTTTCATCATTCCATATCGTGGGATGATCTGTTCTAGTAAGATCTTGGTTACTGTGGGAGCTGTGGCTCTTCTAGTGGGATAAGCCTCTACCCACCCCGTTAGTTGATCTTTGATCACAAGCAAGTATTTCCAACCCCCCTTTTCTGGCAACTCAGTGAAATCAATTTGTGCTCTCTGAAAAGGCCAACCCACTAGGGGTCACCCTCCAATCTCTTTCTTGCGTGCCACTTTCTTATTTACTTTCAAACAAATCAAACATTTCCAGCAGATGCTCTGAGCTACCGTCCACATCCTCAGACTCCAATAGTGAGGTTTAACGGACATGACCAAGGCCTCCGTTCCCCAATGTCCTCCTTCATGAACTTTCTCCAATATTCCCCTCATGACAATGGATGACACCACCTTGACTCCCTCCGACGTCTGCCATCCCTCTGGGGTTTTGACACATCTCTCTTTCTCCAACTCCAACTTTTCCTTTTCCTCTGGCTCCCATTCCTCCCTCTCGTCCTCCTTTTCCAGTACTGGTATAGATATCATTACCAACTCTATCTCCCCTGCGGCTTCCTTCACCCACTTGTCCGGCCATCGGTTTCCCACAACCTCCGGTTTGTTCCCCTTCTGATGTGCGTTCACATGGACAATTGATACTCAGCTGGGAAGTTGCAATGCCTCTAAGGCTTGTTCCACTAACTGCACTTGCTCTATTTGCTTCCTATCCGCCTTGATATACCCTCTTTCTTTCCAGATTTTCCCAAACGTGTGCACCACCCCCCATGCATACTTGGAATCAGTCCAAATCGTTACTTCCATCCCCTCAGCCAATTCCAAGGCTCTGGTCAGGGCAAACAATTCACATTTCTGGGCTGACCAAGCAGCTGGGAGTGACCCTTTCTCTATTACCTCACCTTCCCCGGTTACTATTGCAAACCCAGATTTTCGCTTTCCATTTTCCACCCTGCTAGATCCATCTATAAACCACCTCTCTCCCTTCTCCAATGGAGTCTCTTCCAAGTCCTCTCTAACCTTCATCATGAGATCCACTTGCAATAGACAATCATGGTCTTCCAGTTCCCACGTCTGCCTTCTCCCCTCCAAGAATTCTGCTGGATTCAGATTCTTGTCTGTCCCTATTACCACATCAGGACTGGTTCTCAAAATGGTTTCATACTTCAATATCCTCCCTTCGGTCATCCAAGCGGTGGCCAGCTGGCTCAACACTGAGTTGACCGGATGAGGCGAATGCACCACCAAAGCTCCCGCAAAGGTTAACTTTTTGCTCTCCACCACCAACATCGCTGTTGCTGCCACAGCCTGAACACAAACTGGCCATCCTTTCACAACCGGCTCCAAACCCTTGCTTAGGAAGGCTACCGGCTGGTACTGCCCCCCCCTCTTTTGGGCAAGGACTCCAACTGCTGTTCCCTGAGCCATCGCCACATACAAATGAAATGGTAATTTCAGGTTTGGCAAGGCTAAAACCGGAGCAGTTGACAAAGCTTTCTTCAGCTCTTCCCACCTTTCACTATCTCCCTCCTCCCATTCTATGTGCCCTCCCTTTCCAGGCAGCTTTCTATGCAAAAACTGTGCCAACGCTGTGAATTGGTCTACCCAGATTCTACAATACCCCAATAATCCCAACACTTTCCGCACCTCTGTCTTCTTCTTGGGAGGAGCCAAGTTCATGATCCCCTTCACCCTTTCAGGGTCCAAGAACCTAACCCCCTGCTGAATGTAATGTCCCAAATATTTCACCTTTTTTTTTTCCTACTAACCCCTTCACCTCCTGCCCACACATCTGATGATATCTTCTCCTCATCTTCCGTTGTTAACATACACATGCGAACTTCCTTCCTTCTATCCCACAATTCTATTCCAAAAACATCCAACAAGTCTCTTCCTAGCAAGTTCACCCCTGAATCTGGAATATACAATATTTCGGTTTCAGTAACCACATCATTCAATTCCAATCTCACCTCTTCCAAAATCTTGACCTCTTGGGATTTCCCACTCACCCCAACCACCTTTAAAGTCTGCTTTGACCTGCATGCTCCCTTTACTGGATCGCATACAGATGTCGATCAGGAATAGCCGTTCCTGATGGTCAGGACCCACTAACACATTTACCAATGGCTCCCCCCGGGTCCCTCTTGGGGAGCTGGAACCTCCCTAATCGTATAGGGCATAGCTTCGTTCCTCTGGGGTTTTGGGACATTCATGCGCAAAATGTCCCTCTTTCCCGCATCTGAAGCAAGTTCTACTCTGGGACGGCCATTGGAATTGACCGCCTCGATTGCCCCCTGGACCTCCCTGCCTAACCGGGGGTCTCCACTCCCTGCTGGGAGATCTTTCATCTCTCCACCTTGGCCTCGGATCTGACATCTGGGTCTCCCTGTTTTTCCTAACTTCATTCTTGGCTGCCGTTTGCACAGCAGCTACCATCATCTGAGACTTCTGTTTGGTTTTAACTGAGTCTCGGTTCACAAAAACTTGTTGGGCTGCTCTCATCAAATCTGTCATGCCCAAATCAGTCCATCTCTCTGTCTTCTGGATCTTTTTCTGGATATCTGGCCATGCTTTGGTGACAAATTGCATCTTCAGGAGAGTCTCGAAGGCAGGGGTTTCTGGCTCCACTCCAGAGTACTTGGTTAAACCTTCACGGACCCGAGCACAGAAATCCCCCGGGGACTCATCCTTTCCTTGTGTCATTTCAAATGCTTTGGTCAAGTTCTTCCCTTGAGGGATGGCCAATTTAATTCCTTCAATGATCATGCGTTTCATGTCTCTCATGTGCTCCCTATGAGCATCATCATTGATGTTCCAATTTGGATCGGCTATGGGGAACTTTGTGTCTGCAGCCACTGCTCCCTGTTGCCCTGCATGTCTCCTATCCCAGGCAGCCATTGCTGCCCTCCTAATGAGGTTCCTCTCTTCGGGGATGAAAAGGTGTCCAAGAATATACATCAGTTCTTGGTATGTGTATTCATTGGGCCCCAGAAACAATTCCAACTGTTCCGCCACTTCATGAGCATTCTCATGGAGTTTCAGAAGGGTCTTTTTCAGATCCTGTAACTCGGTAGATTTTATGGGTACAGCCACGAAAACGGTGACTGGATTCCCCTGCACATTCATGTCATTTGGGACTTCTCTGACTGGGAAGGCCGACACAGGATTGGCCGACCTTCCTCCTAGAGGCAAATTCTCTAGGTCCTTGTTTAATTGAGCCAGTTCCCTTCTGAGTCCTGGATATGCAGGTGGAGGTGGAGCCTGGACAACTGGAGCCGGCAAGGGCAGTGGTGCCAGGACTGCCGGAGCCGATGCCGGTGGACTCCCCATCCAGTCCTCAGTTTCACCTTCCTCCACCTTGCTGACAAACTGTCCTACTTCTGTTTCTGGTGGAACTGGACCTTCAAAGTGAACATTATACCATACCTCCACATAGGGTATTTGCTCCTTCATCCGGTGTTTCAATATATACTCTTTCAACTGAGTTATCCAGTATGTGCTGGTATTCCCTTCGGGATCCCAGTGGTAAGGAAACTCAGGGTCTACCAGGGGATACTTTGGCCACCTATATTGGCATAGGTAGATCATTTTCTTTTTCTCTAGACTACGAGTGTAAGTCCTCAGATGGGACAATGACCATTGTTGTAGAAGTTGACCCAATGGGGAGTCAGTCGGAATCAGCCTTCTCGGGGTCTTTTCTATCTCAATATCTGTTCCCTCTTGGAACGTCTCACACTTGCTTTGTCCCTTTCCCATTCTCCACGCTGCCTGCCAACAATCTCCCAGAGATTCCCAACTCAGGGATTTACACTGTCCTCCAGCAGTCGCTGGATTCCCAGAGTTTAAGGACAGTATATCCCTTCTTCTATCCCGAAAGGCAACAAACTCACCTGATACACCCCTGGTCTCCTGGAGACGAAAGAGTATGGGCGTCCCCACTTCAGGTGATCAACGACACTCCCAGAGCATCAGGCTGGCTTCTCTCTCTCTTGTTTCCAAGGATCGTCTGCTGAGTGCAGTTACCCCGGGATCCAACTGAGACAAGGAAGGGGCCCCTCTACAATGGGAGGCGGTGGCGCCACACTTACCCAGTCCCTTTTCTCCAGTCAAAATTCCGTCGGGGCCCCACGTTGAGCGCCAAATTGTGAGGTGGAAGCAGATAAAAAACCACCAAAAGATTCGTTGATCTAAGGAAAACAAGGTTTTATTCACGTGTCTGCAGAGACGGGTTCCCTCAGGCATTGAAGGAACACAGAGCAAAATTCAGGCAGCATTTTTATACCCTAACTGTCCACCCCCTCGTACGAGGGCTTGGCTCACATTCTTTCTGTTTTCAAATTGACACATATATTTCAAAGGTTTATAGTAGCTCCCTATCTAGAAAAAGTAGTTACACGGTTTCTGACATTGCAGCACTTTATTACAATTCCCCATTGTTCTAGCCTTATCTTGTTTTTTCTCTTGTGCACAAACTGGAACACTTTCTTATTTAGCAGAGCTACTGAGTTTGAGACACACTTCCTTATTTAATTCAATGGGTCATCCAACATGACTTCAGTTCTGCTCACAATAGTAATAATAATAATAATAATAATAATAATAATAATAATAATAATAATA
>BLBF01000040.1:1022687-1038407 GCA_015471245.1 Laticauda colubrina | reverse complement strand
AATAATAATAATAATAATAATAATAATAATAATAATAATAATAATAACAACAACAAATGAAATTTATTTCCGCCAGACTGAATTCATGTCATACCTCTCTCAGAATCTGATTTGGAGGGGGAGGCTGAGCAGCTGACAGGGAGTGGGAGTGTGGCTCCATTGGCTGTAGAAGAAACTGGGGAAGAGCAGAGTCCAGCTGGGCAGGGCAAGAGAGAACAAGGGAGACGGAATTTGGAGGAAGACCCAGGCCCACCCCCTCTTCATCCTAGCGTGCATAGGAAGGAACAGAGATGGGACCAATGTGAGTTGAATGTCTTACGGGGGAGGAAAAGGCCCTGATTCCCTTCATTAGCTGCAGCTGGGAACACAGTGTTTAAAAAGGGAAGTTGCACACAGCAAACTGTTGGGAGCAAATTGCGAAATATCTGGTATTATCGAGGCTTATCTGTGTTCCTGGCGTCTTCCCAACTGTGTGTGTTTTGTTCAAGTCTGCAATTCCTGTCAAGTTAATTACTGCAGCGTGGTATGTGTGGATTTTTATTTACAGTTTGTATGTACTTTGTTTTTGGACTGAATTTCCTCCACTTAAAGATTGTTCTTGGTAGAGTTTTTTTCTCCAGCCGAAGGTAACTTGGACATTGGGGGCAAGATTGGAGGTATTAAAGGGACTCTTCTTACTTATGTGACTGTGTTGCCTTTGTGCCACACTCCTTTGGGTCATCACAGTTCAAGTCTACACATCTTAAAGTTCCTAAGGTTGACAGACACTGATCTACAAGCATTGGAAGGAGTTCTTGGTTGCCACCTCAACAAACACCCTGAGGTCCCATCCTGAAGAACAGGCAGATATCTGTACACTCTTCCACTTCCAGCAGCCAGGTCTCCTTCGGAGTCAACTTTGTTTCCCTGAATGTCCATCACAGTCTTCTGCCTTCCAGGCTTGCTTGGCAGAACATCCCCTAGTTTGGCCTTCCTGGCAGTGGCCTCAGGTTAAACCTTCAGAGTCCCCAAGGCAAGAGCAATAATTTCAGGCATGCTTCTGTAGAGAGAATCCTGTTCCAGGCCCACCAGACCTGAGAAACGGGTGGCCTTCTGTCCAACGATGGCTTGGATATGAGCTCGGTAGAGGCCCTTGGCGTTCTTGGAGGCCAAGTCCACCAGGATCTGGGGGAAGAGAGAGAGCAGGAGGCTGATAATTTTTAAAAAACTAATACAATCCTTGGTTGTCCAAACAGAAGGCTTAGAATTGAAATCATATGAAGTATTCTCCACTCCTCTACTCGTTGCAGAAGACCTTATGCCACCAGACTTGACATTCTAGACCTAGAAAACTTAGAACTATGCCGCCTTTGGTCTGATCTAAGAATATTTCATAAAATTATATATTGCAATGTCCTACTTGTCAATGAATACTTCAGCTTCAACCATAACAACACAAGAGCACACAATAGATACAAACTCAAGGTAAACCGCCAACAAACTTGATTGCAGGAAATACGACTTCAGCCACAGAGTGGTCAATGTCTGGAATACTCTACCTGACACTGTGGTTTCTTCCCCAAACCCCAAAAACTTTAACCTTAGACTTTCTACTATTGACCTCACCCCTTTCCTAAGAGCTCTGTAGGGGGCGTGCATAAGCGTGCATCAGTGTGCCTACTGTCCCTGTCCTATTGTTTCTTTTTATTTTTCTTATATGTATTCATAACTATGTTTATGCTTATACCTGTTATCTTATAATCGCTTGACAAAATGAACAAATAAATAAATAAATTACTACAGCTTTATAAATCTTTAGTAAGGCCACACCTGGAACACTTGCATCCAGTTTTGGTCATCACATTACAAAAAAGAGGTTGAGACTTTGGGGGAAAAAAGTGCAGAGAAGAGCAACTAAGATGCTCAAAGGGCTGGAGACAAAAACATCTGAAGAACACTTGCAGGAACTGGGCAGTCTAGTCTAATGAAAAGAAGGACTAGGGGAGACAGACATGATAGCAGTCTTCCAATATCTGCCACAAAGAAGAGGGAGTCAAGCTATTCTCCAAAGCCCCTGAAGGAAGGACAAGAAGCAACGGATGGAAACTGATCAAGGAGAGAAGAAACCAAGAACTAAGGAGAAATTTCCTACAAGTGAGGACAATTAATCAGAGGAATAGCTTCTCACTAGACATTGAGATTGATCCTGGCTGGCTCAAGGTTGACTCAGCCGTCCGTCCTTCCGAGGTCAGTAAAATGAGGACCCAGATTGTTGGTGGGAAATATACGGACTCTGTAAATTGCTTAGAGAGGGCTGGAAAGCACTATGAAGCGGTTTATCAATCTAAGTGCTCTTGCTCTTCCTTCCTTCCTTCTCTTCCTTCCTTCCTTCCTTCCTTCCCTTCCTTCCCTTCCTTCCTTCCTTCTTTCCTTCCTTCCCTTTCTTTCCTTCATTCCCTTCCTTCCTTCCTTCTTCCTTCTCTTCCTTCCTTTCTTCCCTTCCTTCTCTTCTTTCCTTCCTTCCCTTCCTTCCTTCCTTCTCTTCCTTCCTTCCCTCTCTCCTTCCTTCTCCTCCTTCCTTCCACACTGTGGTTAGAATGTAGAATTGCAGGCTGACTGCCCACTGCCAGCAGTTTGATCCTGGCTGGCTCAAGATTGACTCAGACTTCTGTCCTTCCAAGGTCAATAAAATGAGGACCCAGATTCTTGGGGGCAGGAGGCTGACTCTGTAAAACTGTCTTGGAAAGCACTCTAAAGCAGTATATAAGTCTAAGTGCTATTGTTATTAAGAACCATCTCGCTTAGCAACAGAAATTATGGGCTCCATTGTGATCATAAGTGTACAGGCCTTCTCCCCCCACCCTTCTTGGTGTTGGGTGGGGAGGGCGGAGGGGTGGCGTGCAAGCAGCCTCACCTTCTGGAAGTTCATGGTGAGGTCCTGCTGAGGCACTTGCAGAATCCATTGGTAGCTTTCCCGCACGGAATGGAGCCGCTGGGCAGATTCATTCACTCCTAGGCAGCTGGAATCCACAACCAGGGCTGGGGAGAAGAAAGATGTGGGGTGAATTTCCCAATGGGGAAAAAGCTGGGTCTGAACAGTGGAAGAGCTTCCCTCCAGAAGACATGGCTGCCTCCATCACGGGAGGCTTTTAAGGAGAGATCGGACAGCCCATTTGTCTGAAATGGTATCGGGCAGTGATGGTGAACCTTTTTTTTTAAAAAAAAAAAAATTATTTGGGTTTTCACAAAAAAACACACCATAATATAAATAAAACATCTTTTTTTGAAAATTGCATGGACCCAGGTTACACTTCTTTATACAGACACAAACTCAATTTCATGCTCACTTTTATGTTCTATTCCATATCTTATTACTGTTTTACATTTTCTACATAGTTTTTCTCTTCTCTTAATTTTCTCAATTTTATTTTAATTATCTCATCTTAATTCAAATCATTATATTTATGCTTTTGTCTGTCCTGTTTCAATTTCATATTTTCTTTTCTCATCAAACAAATTTTCTCCTGTAGTTACTAATTGTAGTATGACACCTTTATATCTTTTAATTTTATCCATTCAACTCTTATTTAAACTTCAATATATACCTTGAGGTTATAACATTCAATATAATAACATAACTTCCAATCAAATTCTGCTTGGTACATTTTTAAAATACACACTATATTCTTAAAAAGTGATTCTAAATATATGTAATTAAAACACTCATTCCATTCCAATTCACTTCTATCATTAATATTCATTAGAGTCTAAACATCTTTAACATTTCTTTTCAATTGAATATCATACTTCCTTGGGAAAACTTATAAGCTTTCTGTAATTAATTTTTTAAGGCATTAAATAATTAAAATGTTCCTATCCTTTCCTAATTCAATTCTCTGATTCATTTTATTTCATTTATTAGCAAACATTTCACTAGATTACAATAACTATTTTATCCATCATTTTAATCATACCTTGTTTCATATTTTCTAAAATTATTTCTATTTCCAACATGACAATACTATCTTAAGGCCCTGTCACACTGGCCGACAGATGCAAAACGTTTGTAAAAAGGACACAGCGGATGAGAAAAATGTTCCATCCGTTGTTATCCGCTCTCAAAAGTACCCTGAATTTGCATAACCAAAGCGGACAACACGGAAAGGAACGGACGGGGGGAGGACGTAGGGTGGATGGAAAGCGGATGCGGAACGGAAGCCTAGCGGATGGAAGTGGATGAGAGTGGATGGCACATCCGCAAGGCTTCCGGGGGAGCGCAGCAAAGCGGACGCGGAATAGAAAGAGCGGATGCAGAGCGGATGCCGAGCGGATGAAGTGGATGCAGAGCGGAAGCCTAGCGGATGCCTAGCAGATGCCTAGCACTGCGCATGCGGGGAGGATGCATTGCGTCAGCCCCGCGGATATAAAGGGAAGCAGCTCCCAAGCAGGTCAACATTCAGAGGAAAGACCTGTTTCCAGACACATCGACTGCCTGCCAGCCTGCCTGCCAGCCTGCCTGCCAGCATGCCTGCCAGCCTGCCTGCCAGCATGTCTGCCTGCCTGCCAGCCTTGCTGCCTGCCTGCCTGCCTGCCAGCCTGCCTGCCTGCCTGACTGCCAGCCTTGCTTCCAGCCTTGCTGCCTGCCTACCTGCCTGCCAGCCTTGCTTCCTGCCTGCCTGCCTGCCAGTCAGCAACCCCACAACCATGGGGAAGAAGAGAAAGCCTCAGCCCTGGCAAGAGGGACAGGGCCACCCTCCCACCCCCTGGCCCTCACTCTGCTTCTGCTGGGGCTTCTGCAGCACGGGCTCGCTCTTCTGGGGCTGGGGCTTCTGCTGCTTCTGCTTCTGGAGGAGCTGATGCTGCTGCTTATGGTGGTGGTGCTTCTGCTCGTGCTTACTCTGCTGATGCTGCTTCTGGCGGTGGTGCTTCTGCTCGTGCTTACTCTGCTGAAGCTGCTCCTCGTCCTGCTGGTCCTGCTGGTCCTGCTGGTGCTCCTGGTCCTGCTGGTCCTGCTCGTGCTCCTGGTCCTGCTGGCGCTGCTGGTGCTGCTGGCGCTGCTGGTGCTTACTCTGCTGCTGCTGATCCTGGTCCTGCTGGTGCTGCTGGCGCTTGCTGGTGCTTACTCTGCTGCTGATGATCCTGGTCCTGCTGGTGCTGCTGGTGCTGCTGCTGGTGCTGCTTCTAGTCCTGCTGGTGCTGCTGCTGGTGGTGCTGCTGCTGCTGCTGCTAGTCCTGCTGGTGCTGCTGCTGCTGGTGGTGTGGAGGAGCAGCCCCTACAACCTGGAAGCCCCTCTGATGAGGGCCCATGTGGTCCTGCCAAAGGGAGGAAAAGGCATATGCGAGAACGGGAGAGGAGGCAATACAACATCGAGGAGGAACATGAGGATGAGGTGCTGGAATGGCTGAGAGAGAATGACTATCTATGGCGGAAGGGACACAGGCTCTATATGGACACCAAAAGGAAGCAGGCTGCTTGGAGAGAGAAAGCGCAGAGCCTGGGCTACACTTCGGAGGTGCTCCTAGGCTGGTGGAAGCACATGCACACCTGGTACGGGAAGCTGCACCTCAAGAAATCTGGCCAGGCCACAGTCAAGCTGACGGACAGAGAGACCTACGTGATGGCCAAGTGCAGCTTCCTGGAGGGTGAGATCCACCACCGAGGAGCAGCCCCTCTCACAACCCTCTCTCTCAGGCAGCCTGCTGAGAGCCAGTCCTCTTCTGGCCGAGAGTCAGCTCCTGTCTCCAGGCAGGTGTCTGTGGAGCGTCCCACAGTGGAGAACCCCCCGAAAGCTGTTCTAACTGTGGCGGAGCGCGTGGAGGACTCCCTGGCGCAGTGGGAGAAAGGAGACGGCACTTCCACCACAGTCCAACCCGCATCCACCCCCCAGCTCCACCTCCACAGAAAGGCAGAGAGCCAGACAGGAGGGACAGAGCCACACTGTCCTGCTGGAGATAAGAGACACCATCAGGAGCAGCATAGATCTCCTCTCTCAGCTGGTACACACTGACTCCTCATCCTCCAACCGCAAGCCCTTCCTCACCTATGTCAACCAGACCATCATGAACATGGCGGAACCCCAGTACCAGGTGGTGAAGGACAGGATCACCGAACTGCTTCACAACCCTCCAGACCCAGAGGCACCTGCTCCCACCCAGTCCAGGTCTGCTCCTCCACCCCAGGTGATGTCACTCCCATTCCAAGGCTTTCCACAGGCCCTCACCTACCAGGGCTATGGCTACCAGGAGGTCCAGCAGCACAGGCAGCAGCCCTTCCCAGTCCAGGCACAGGTTCATTGGATGCCACCTTTGCCACCGGTTCCACTGATGCTACCAATGCCACCCACGCCACTGCTGCCACCAACACCACCAATGCCACCCACGCCACCGATGCCACCCACGCCAGTCCTCACCCAGCTGCAGACCAGACAGCCCCACTACACTCCTTCCTCCACCCCACAGCCAAGCCCGGCCTCAGTACATCTGTCGTCGGTACTGGGGCTGACACCCCATGGCATGGAGGAAGGAGCTCTCAACATCACGGGGCTGAGCCAGCTGTCTAAGAGCTTCCTCAACACACCGCCCCCTGTTGTCCTCTCGGGACCAGGCACCCCAGTGGCGCTTCAGACAAGCACTCCAGCAGCAGCCACCTCCACAGCACCTGGACCCTTCACCCCTGAGACTGGGCACACCTCTGAGTGACAGAGAAGAGTGCCAGAGACTGGGTGGCTACCTGTAGACTTTATTTGGACACTTGACTTGGGTCATTTTTCTTTTACAGCTTGTTATTAATAAAGATTATCTTTGCTTCACACACTTGCTTCATTTACTTTTGTAAATAAAGTCTTGGTGGAAACTTTTAGAAATGGTTTAAGCCTTTGTATGCTTGTGGGATGGGTAAGGATAGCAGTGGGATGGGCAGGGATACCTTTTGGATGGGTAATAGCTGTGGGATGGGCAGGGATACCTTTGGGATGGGTTAGGATAGCAGTGGGATGGGCAGGGATACCTTTGGGATGGGTTAGGATAGCTGTGGGATTGATAAACCTCCAGTGCAAGCATAGTGGGACTGTATGGTCCACCCTCCCAGCTGCCACACATATGGCCCTTTAATATCAATAACAATTTATTCGTTGATCCACACATTTCAACATAAACACAACTCTTTATTAAATGCCCTGTTCATTGTTGGCCCACCCAACATACATGGCCCAATCTCATCAGTGTGATGAGACAGGCTGAAGGAAGCATCCATTAAGCATCTATTATCCTGTCTTGCCACTCCACTGCTCCAGTTGGGGAGTTACACCAGTGTTTCAGGAGGATGCGCTGCTTCATCCCTTCATGTGAGGCTCTGTTGGGGCCTTGCACATCCTCAGTGTCTATCAGGTTTCGCCCTTGCCTCCATTCCCCAGGCTCCATGTCCCCATTGCCTTGTTGGAGGTCCACGAGCCTGTTCTGCAAGACTGGGTAGTGGGTGCCCATGAGATTGTGCAGGATGCAGCAAGCTTCCATGATCCTCGTCATGGTCTCTGGGCGATGCTGCATGGTGGTGAGAAGTACCTGGAACCTGTTGGCCAGGATGCCAAAGGCATTCTCCACCACCCGCCTTGCCCTGGACAGCCTGTAGTTGAAGATCCTCTCTTCACGGGTGAGGTATTTGGAGGTATAGGGCTTCATGAGGTAGGTTGTGAGGGAGAAGGCGTCATCCCCCACGATGAAGTAGGGCACATCTTGCGTGTCATTGGGCAGGGGGTCTGGATCTGGGAAGCCCACCATGAGGTTGCGTTCCAGCCCCTCCTTGAGGTCACTGGCGTTGTATACCTGGGCATCTGAAGCTGACCCATTGCCTGAAGCATCGATGTACATGAACTTGTAGTCAGCATCAACCATGGCGAAGAGGATGATGCTGAAGAAGCCCTTGTAGTTGAAATAATTGGACCCCGACTTGGCTGGAGCCTTGCACGCCACGTGCTTGCCATCTATGGCTCCAACAGTGTGGGGGAAGTTCCACTTCTGATACCACTGCTCTGCAACTTTTTTCCAGTCTTCTTCAGTGGAGGGGTACTGGAGGAGCTCCTCCAGGTATTCTTCAATGATGGCCTGCACCACTTCTCTGACCACAATGCTGATGGTGTTGGGTGGCACCCTCCAGCTGTACTGCATGCTCCTGTAGGTGGTCCCTGAGGCCAGGTGGCGCAGAGTCAGTGCCACCTTGAGCCCAGGGTCCAGGCTGGGCCGGAAGTTGGTGCTCTGCTTGGTCAACCTGGGTCTCAGCCGCTGCACAACTTCGTCAAACATGGCTGGAGGCATCCTCATGAAGTTCTGGAATGCACGAGGGTCTTCGCTCCTGAGCTCCACCATCAGCTTGTTGTACAGTCCATACTCTGCTCTTCTCCTGATCCATCTTCGGACTCAGACGCTTCTTGGCCGCCTCCTTTTCTTCCCGTAGAACAGTTGAAAGAGCCTGTAGATGGCTTCGCACTGTTGCAGAACGATGGTGGCTACCAAAAGGACTGTGTTACGATCCATGGTGGACATCAATGGATGCTGTGGAAGAGGAAGAGTCAGATGAAGGCTGCAGAGGTCTGCACAGCAGGGCTGCTGGTCTCAAAGTGAGATCCAGGTGAGTTGCTCCCCCTTTTTATAGGTAATATAGGTTTTCCCCTAGGTGTCCCTTTGCTTCCTCTAGGCATCCTCTAGACATCCTTAATATCCGAGATAGGTCCCCTCTGCGAACGTTTTTTCCACTTTAAATGCTTTCTTTGCGAGCTGCATCCGCTTTCATCCTTTCTCCATCCGTGCTACTAACGCTGCGCGTCCGTTCCGCATCCGTTCCGCTTCTTCCCTGTGTCTGCTTTCTGCTGGAGCGGATTTGAGTTGCGCAGATGCGCAGCGGATGCCTAGCGGATGTAGCGGACGCGTAACGGATGACGGATGCAGAACGGATGTTCCCCGTATGCGTAGCGGATGCAGAACGGACGCGTTGGACATTTTCCACTCAGAAAGTTGTGAGCAGCTGAAAAGTTTTTGAGCGGATGGAACCTCAGTCGATGGATGCTGGACGGATAGAGAGGAAGAAAAACGGATGCAGTGAGTACAGAACGGATGCATCGCGTTAACCAACGGATGGCAAGTGTTTCTCTCTGTTTTACATCCTCTTTCCATCCGTTGGTGCAGTGTGACATGGGTTTTATGTACCTTTGCAGAATCCCTTTTTCAATTAAATTTTCACCCATTATCTCTAAATAGGTCCTATTTCTCCATATGTTGTTTCTGTCTTTATAACTTCTTTCCTTTCCTTCCCTTCTTCCCTCTCTTCTTCTCCCTCCCCTTTTTACCCCCTTGTCTCTCTACTTCTAATTCTTTCTTCTGTATTCCCCTCTTCTGTTGCTTTCTAATATTGTACTTATTTTTCAAACTATGCTTCCTTTTCTTGGTTGTTTTTTCCAGTCTTAAACTTTTCATTCTTTTTCCCACCCTTTCTTTTTTTCCCACCACATAAAGTTACTTGTTCATTCAAGATGGCTTCTTCTTTGTCCCAGTCTTCTTGTTCTGCAGGCATTTCTTGTTGTTTCTCATAGTTCCGGATCTCCATTTCTAAGAATTGAAATACGAAGCCAAAAGAACCTCTCCCTTCTTGTGCATCTTCTTTGTACTTTTTAAGTTCCATTTTCAATTCATCCCAAAGTAGTGCCATTTTAAACACTTTTAAACAACCACCCAATTGATTTTAGTCATTCAAATGCAATAACCAAAAATCCAGAGATCACCAAGTAATCCAAATACTACCAAGCTGCTTCTTCTTGCTTCTTTTTTTCCACTTTCTCTTCATGGGGTTCTACTATTTTGTTGCCAAGTTTCAGTTAAAATATATCTTTTAAAAGTCTTGTTGAAATTTTGTTGTAAATTCCCTTTAATTCCAAACAGTCTCCTCCCTTTTTTCCAGATCCTGCCCTTTTATTCTTTTTCTCTCCTTTAATGCTTTTTAAAGCTTTTAAGTATCGAGAAATTTTTATTATCTCTTTGACATTTTATTTTCAGCTTAAATGCCTATTGATGTCAAAGTGGATTTTTTTTTTCTGATTTCTTATTTAGATCTCTTAGCTGTCAGTATAAGGAAAGGGAGAGAAGAAAATAAACCCTGCTGGCAATCTTCCCCCTCTTCACCACCTCTATGGGGTGGCTTAGCCCCGAAACCAGCTGGCTCAGGGTGCTCCAGCGGCAAGCACGGATCAAAACCGTGCACGATTGTGGTTTCGGTCTGTCCGTGAAGAGGCTCAACCCAGAAGTTCTCGATCGCGAACCTTTTTGTTGTGGTGTGCCAAAAGTGCCTGTGTGCCGGCACCCACAATGCAATGCCCCCTGCCCCCTCTGTGCATGTCCATGCCTCCTTACTTGCACTGCACATGCGCACATCTACTAGCTGATGTTCAGCCCTTTTCGCCCTCCCAGAGGCTCAAGAGAAGCCTCTGCAGCCTCGGGAGGCCAAAAAATGGGCCTATTTCATCACAAGGCCTGTTTTTTGGCTTCCCAAGGCTGCAGAGGCTTCTCTCGAGCCTCTGGGAGGGCGAAAATAGCCTCAAACGGGCCAAAAATCAGCTGGGAGGCATGGGCATGCACAGTGCAGGTAAATTTGCCAGGGGTTTGTGTGCCCACACAAATGGCTCTGCATACCACGTGTGGCATGCGTGCCATCAGTTAGTCATCACAATTATAGGGTCTTCTGCTAGAGCATGGGTTGGACTAGATGACCTCCAAGATCCCTTTCCAGCTCTATTCTGATTAATTGATTAATTGATTAATTGATTGATTGATTGATTGATTGATTGATTGAAGTTGTGAACGTTCCAACACTGGAGATTTTTAAGAAGAGACCGGACAGCCACTTGTCTGCAATGGTATAGGGTCTCCTGCTAGAGCAGGGGTTGGACTGGATGACCTCCAAGGTCTCTTTCCAGCTCTATTCTGATAGATAGATAGATAGATAGATAGATAGATAGATAGATAGATAGATAGATAGATAGATAGATAGATAGATAGACAGATTGATTCATAGATTGATTCATAGATTGATTCATAGATTGATTCATAGATTGATTCATTGATTGACTGATTGATTGATCTCTCGCAGTAACAGCCCTGTGCCCCCTCCCCCACATCTGCTGGGTCCTATGCAACAAACACAAGCAACACAGAACACAACATGCACAACACAACAAACACAACAAACACAAAATCTGCTGTTCCTGTACATTAGGGGTAGGCTTTTAGAAATATGCCATTCATCCATTGCAGAAAAAGCAACATTTTCAACTGGTGAAAGAAGAAAGCAATATTCTTCTGTGGCGCGGTGTTTTGATATTTCACAATGATACAGCAGTGTTATTAGACAATTTCCTTTTAATCTCTATATATTTTATAATAATATGGTGGAATAAGGCATCTTGGTACAGCAGGGGCAGCAAACTATTTAACATATATTCTTAAATGTTTAAGGTAGCAATTTAATGCTAACTTCTGTTAGAATCCTTAAAATGTGGTGGTATTTTTCTTTTTACCTTTCCTTTCCTCTCTTCCCTCCTCTTTTTGATTTTCCTTTCCTCTCCTCTTCATCCATCTTTCCCTTCCCCCTTTCCTTTCCTTCTTTCCCATTTGCTTTAATTTTAATTTTGTTGCTGTTGCAACATGAAAAGTAATTAATAAAAAACATTTCTATTGGTTATCATTTGTGCTGTGATCATCGAATATTCTCAGTCATCCAGGTCATGGTTTTCCCTAAGGTGCTTTTTTTCCCAAAAGGCAACTGGATTTTTCTTACTTCCAAGAAAGTTCCATACCCATTTGCAATACAGCTTAGTCCTTGACTTACAACACTTCATTTAGTTACCCTTTAAAGTTACAACAGCACTGGAAAAAAAAAGACTTATATGGCCAATGTTCACACTTATGACCATTGTAGCATCCCCATGCTCACATGATCAAAATCCAGACACTTCGCAACTGTTTCATATTTATGACAGTTGCAGATGTCCTGGGGTCATTCGATCCCCTTTTGCGACTTTCTGATAATCAGCGGGGAAGCCTCAACAATTGTTTTACTAACTTAATAACTTCAGTGGTTTACTTAACAACTGTGGCAAAAAAGGGTCGTAAAATGGGGCAAAACTAACTTAACAAATATCTCGCTTAGCGACAGAAATGTTGGGCTCAATTGAGGCCCTAAGTGGAGGATTGCTTGTATTCAGCTGACCCTGAGGACACAAATAAACCTCCGGGTGGCCTCAATGATTCTCAGAGAGAGTACTAACAACCAGAGGACTGCAAGGAATATAAATCCTGCCATCCGCCACCATTCAGTCAGAACTGAAGAAGCTTCTTGGACGAGAAGTGAAACCTCTTCAAGGAAAAGAAAACCAAGAAAGTCCAGTTGCCTTTTTTTGGTGGGAAGAAAATGCACCTTTGCATTCTGTTCCTTGTTTGCAATTTTGCAAAATAAAGAAGCATAAAGATATTTTTTTTAAAAAATAGATACCACTGGGCAGCTGATTCTCCTTTTCTTCCATGGGATCCATGTCCAAGCCGCGTTTCTCTCTTCGATGGGTCTCGCTCACCAGGGAATCTATCACAAAGCAAAGTAGGAAAGAGACAAATTTGATTTGTTGTCCCAAAGTTTAACCCTCTAGGAATGAATTTTGGCCATTATAGCTGCTAATATCTGGACAGTCCTCCAGCTGATGTATGCGTGTGCTGCCCCATTCACACACACAGACACACACACACACACACACACACACACGGTTTTAATTTAAATAATTTATTAATGTTCCTCACAATTTCCTTCATCCAGCTTCAGAACTGTCCCAAATAAATCCAGCTATAAGCAGGCCAAGGTTAGTCCACAGAGCAATGGCCAATAGTCCATAAAACAATGGAAAGTTGCTCCACCAGGCCAAACTGAAATACACCCACAAGAGCTTTTGGCAAGAGAAGTTCAGAGTCTCCAAGACACAAAGTGAAGCATGAGGAATCAACACAAACAGCCATTAACCAAATACGTTCCAGCAATGCCTCCTTCTGCCTGCTGTGACCAATAGCTTTCCTGTGAGCTCATTAAAATGGGCGGGACCTTCTCTCAAGTAATCTGGCAGATCTCCATTGCTCTTGTCTTTTCTCTGCCCTGTGTGCTCTCGGATCCACCACAGAAGATAGCTCCTTCTCCTCTTCACTAACCTACAAGCTGTCCCCAAACAAAGCCTCCTGTAAACCTATTTCAGCCGGCTGAAATGACCCTCATTAATTAACCCAGTTCCTGATATGCCAGCAATGCGCTCGTCCTCCCTTAAGTCAGCCTCTGAGGAAGAGAAGGGGTCATCCAATGAGTCTAATTGTTCTGACCAAAAGTGATGATAAATTTATATTGCTACATGAGACATTTGTCAAGTGGCTTGTGTGCCCCATTTTGCAACCTTTCTTGCCACAGTTGTTAAGTGAATCTCTGCAGTTGTTAAGTTAGTACTACAGTCGTTAAGTGAATCTGGATTTCCTGTTAACTTTGCATGGGGGGGGGGAAATCACATGATACTGTGATCATCTTAAATATGAACCAACTGCCAAGCATCTGGATTTTGATCATGTCTCACTTGGCAACATAAATTTTGGACTCAACTATGGACATAAATCGAGGGCCACCTGTAGGAAATCAGTAATTTGGCTTATTTAGTTTTGAATTCTCCTCTGGTTTGGGGTACTTCAAATGCACCATTTGCTTGGTTAGAAATTATGAAATTCACTGCTGAGGAGACTTAGAAGACTAGAAATGGATGGTTTTCTAATGGTTCTCCATGTTTCACTTTGAATTTAGAATTAAAATTAGAATAACAGTGTTGGGAGGGACCGTGGAGGTCTTCTAGTCCAACCCCCTGCTTAAGCAGGAAACCCGATACAATTGCTTCATCGCTGGAGGCTTTTAAGAAGAGATTGGACTGCCATTGGTCAGAAATGGTGTAGTCGGAAAGTGAGGAGGTTGGAGAGGAACAGAGGTCAGTCCTGGAGTCTGGGGCAGGCTCTGATGAGTATTCTGCCTTCGGAGTCAGAGATCAGTGGGGGAAGAAGAACAGCTGGAGCCTGTTCCCCATGTGCACATGTGCAGAGCTGCCAGACGAAGGGAACAGCTAAGGAACATGGGTTGACTTGGGAGTAAAGGCACAGGTGGATGGTGCATGGCCCCTCCCATAGGGAATAAATAGGAGCGAAAGGGGAGTAGGGCTTTGCAGGAAACAATTAGTTCATGCTTGCCAAGTATTTCCAGGTCTGAAAGATATCGGCCTGGCCCCTCTCCAAGCCTGATAAAGGTCTGTAATTGGGAACTATCATGAAGGACTGTTGGTCCAGGACTTTGCTGGGGAGGAAATTCATTGTAAATCAAATAAATAAAGCCTAGGTCAGAACGTCCTGCCCCAAACTTGGTCAAATCAAGGCGTACAGTTGGGTTTCTTTCCTCAGATTTTCAAGCCACGGAGTAACCCATCTGACTCTTTTTTTCTCCCATGGGCCTCCCTCCCCCATCTCAGCCACGTACCATTCAACCCAAGCATTTGGACCATGGGGGCACCTCTCTCGGGTTCCACATCTGGAAAAACATCCTGATGTAGTTCTTTTTGCAGCTGCCCAAGGAACATCTGACCTTGGAGTTGCAGTTCATCCACCTCTTCTTCTGTCAGCTAAGGGAAGGAAAAAGGAAAAGTGAAACCCAGAGGGCAGACCTAATCTTGAAAAAGTCCCAAAGGTGCTTTAAATACACACACACACACACACACACACACACACACACACACACACACACACGAAGCAACTGAACTTTCTTGTTTTTTCTTTGAAGACGGTTCACTTCTCATCTAAGAAGCTTCTTCAAGCTCCGACTGGATGGGCCATGTTGTAGGTGACAGCATTGATGCGGCTGACAATTGGTCTCCCTCTTTGTGGATTTCGGGAGGGGGCATATATGAAGGGGGTGGCTTCCCCACGATAAAGACAATGGGCCAAGCAGTCTGTAGACAACACAACCATCCAGTTTCCCCCCCCCCAAAAAAAAAACCCTCCTACATTCCTACATAAAGTTCTCAGAATAATCCGTACAATAGTTGACTTCAATAGAGGTAGTGATTAAGAAAATAATGGAATGCTGGACCCTTGCCCATTGCTTCATCATTGCTTTGGTTTTAATGCAGTATTGGAGGCTGAAGTTACTCACTGCCAGCAGTTCGATCCTGACTGGCACAAGGCCTTCCATCCTTCTGACATCGATACAATGAGGACCCAGATTGTTGGGGGCAAGAGGCTGACTCTGTAAACCTGTCAGACTGGACCGTAAAAGCACTATGAAGTGGTATATAAGTCTAAGAGCTATTGCTATCCTTCCTTCCTTCCTTCCTTCCTTCCTTCCTTCCTTCCTTCCTTCCTTCCTTCTTTCCTTCTTTCCTTGGTAGAACGCAGTATTGCAGGCTAATTCTGCCCATTGCCAGCAGTTCGATCCTGACCAGCTCAAGGTTGATTCAGCCTTCCGTCCTTCCAAGGTGGGTAAAATGAGGACCCAGATTGTTGGGGGAAAGAGGCTGACTCTTTAAACCACTTTAAGAGGGCTGTAAAAGCACTATGAAGTGGTATATAAGTCTAAGTGCTATTGCTATTATTGCTATCCTTCCTTCCTTCCTTCCTTCCTTCCTTCCTTCCTTCCTTCCTTCC
>BLBF01000040.1:997512-1022677 GCA_015471245.1 Laticauda colubrina | reverse complement strand
TCCTTCCTTCCTTCCTTCCTTCCTTCCTTCCTTCCTTCCTTCCTTCCTTCTTTCCTTGGTAGAATGCAGCATTGCAGGCTGACTCTGCCCACTGCTAGCAGTTCAATCCTGACTGGTTCAAATTGACTCAGCCTTCCATCCTTCTGAGTTGGGTAAAATGAGGATGCATTTGTTGGGGGCAAGAGGCTGCCTCAGTAAACCTTACTGAGGGTTGTGAAAGCCCTGTGAAGGGCTTTCACATGTCTAAGGGCTATTGTTAATACTTCAACAACTACTGTTACTTCAGTCGTTCAAGTTGCCATTCATTTTTCCCCACTTCTTTTCAGGAGACAAAGCCCTCCATCTTTGTGTCTTTATTAGGAGCAACATGTCTGGCACTAATCCGTATGAAGCCAACTCTGAGACACATAATTTACTATCACCTATGACCCTGTTTCCCCCCCCCCCCAGGTGTGTCATAAATCAAATTCTCCAACAAAACATTCACGGGCTGAGTGTCATCAATCACATTCTCCAATGAAAGATTTTCGGGGGGCAGAAGATCCAGTAGCCTAGGCTACAATCTCCACAAGATAAGCATGGAATGTACTTCTGGCCTTCATCTGCCGTACTGCCCCCTCAGGCCTTCCCCTCAACTCTTTCTTATGGCAACTCAGAAACAGGCATAATGTGATATGCAAAATTATACCTTTGAAAATATAAATCAATGGTAATGCCATTTTTAATCTTTGTGTTAATCTGAGATAATTTACTGAAATATTATGTAAGAATTCTCTATTGTTTTGTACAAAGGTTATATATTTGGTGGGTCATGCTGTCCAGGGACATTTAATAATGGAGATTACTGGAAATGGAAACGGGTAAACAGGTTAAGGAAACAGATGTTATGCTACAATAATAGGGGTGTTACGTAGGGTGATGCGTAGCTGGATAGATTGTGAACCTGGAAAGGGGCAGAGACTGTATATTTGAAACTGTATATAAACCCCAGCCTTCCCAGGAAACATGTCTTCTGCGGCCCTGAGCACAGAATTCCCCTTTTCAAAAGCTCCACAATAAACTCCTGTTTATTGATCAAGGGTCTCCAGTTGTATGTAAACCTGAATGGCTAGTTTTTATCACATATAGGAATGATTTACAAGTTGACATTTTGCTTCTCTGGCTCTGATTCCCATACCTGTAGGAAATGTCGGATCTCCTGTCCAACAGGTGCAGCTGCTGCAAAACGCTCAGCTGGGGTGCTCAGCTCCTGCACCCAGTCAGCCAGGTTGGGCCCAGTGCCTTGGAACAAGGAGGCAAAGGAAGGGATACGAGGCAGAGGATGGCTGTAAAATTGAGGAAAAGGGGGTCAGCCCAAAAGCCTGAAAGACAGGATCTTGCTTGCTGTATCTTCCATCAACAGGCAGTACAGAAAGTCCTTGACTTACATTGAGATCTACAACCAAGATCCAAAATTTCCATTGGTGACCATACACTTAAAGTATATTTTTCCCCATTTCACGGCCTTTTTTTTACACTGTTGCTAAGTGAATCACTTGCAATTGTTACGTTAGTAAGACGGTTGTGAAGGGAATCCAGCTTCCCCATTGAAAGGTCGCAAAAGGAGATCCTATGAGCCCAGGACACTGCAACCGTCATAAATATGAGTCAACTGCCAAGAGAATTTTGATCACAAATGCAGGGATGCTACAACAGTCATAAGTGTGGGAACCAGTCCCAAGTCACTTTTTACAGTGTCATTGAAACCTTAAGTGGCTACAAATGGCTATAAGTGGAGGACTATGTGATGATCCAGGGCGTGGCACAAAGGCAACACATTCAGATAATCCGTAGGAATGCCTTTATTAGCTCCAACTTTGCCCCCAATGTCCTGGTTACCTTCTGGGCTGGAGAAAAACTCTCCCAGGAAGCCTTTGACTGCAGAGAATCAAGTCCAAAACGTGGTCAACAAAAACTGTAACTATAAATCCAATCAAGGTAATTTGTTCAGCAGGGCAGGAGCAAGAATTCCAGACGTGAAGGAATGGCCATAATTCAACACAGTTGGAAAGAATCCAGGAACGCAAATAAGCAAAGTCAAAACAAGATAGACTCACGTTTGCTCCCAGCAGCTGCCGCATACAGACTGCATTTCTTTTAAACTCTCTTCCCAGATGTGGCTAATGAAGGGAATCAGGGCCCTTTCCTCCCCCAAAAGCCACACAACCCACGTTGCTCTCTTCTCCATTCCTCCCTGCGTGCCCTAGGATGAAGAGGGGGTGGACCTGGGTCTCCCTCTCCCTTGTTCTACCTCTTCCCTGCTTTGCCCAGCTGGACTTTGCCCTTCCCCAGCCTCCTCCACAGCCAACAGAGCCACACTCCTACCCCCTGTCAGCTGTTCATCTTCCTCCTTGGATTCAGACTCTGACAGAGGCATGACAGACTATCTGTTGTGGAAGCAGACTTTGGGGATGTGAAGCGATGGGCAAGGGTCCAGCAAGGGGCATGGAAACCCCACCGGCTTCCTTCTAATTGATCAGGGTTCTGTAAGGGACAAAAGATCAGGTCCACACATGTGGGTCCAGTTAAATTGATTTATTGCTAAACAGTCTATGCTACAGGTGTCAAATTTGATAGCATCACATGATGTATCATGACGTATTGCAATGTTTTTTGACTTTGCGGAGCCAGGATGGGCATGGCCTGTGCGTTACACATCCAGCTGCCAGTTTGACAGGCCTCGTCTATGTCAGCTAAAAAAATACTCCTTTGGTCTTTTTAGTTGGTAGCAGAAAGGGAGTGGGGAAAAGCAGTGCATTCCTGAAATGTCTCAGATAATCGCCTTGGCAGCCGAAAGCTGTCAACACACAACAATATTACTGAAGAGCATAAATGATGACTTTTGGCTATGGAAATGTCTCATTGGAGAATATACATCCAGGAGGTGGAAGGTAGACCAGGGTCAAGGGGGAAATGAATGATGTATTTTAGTGTCGGATGCACCCAGCTAACGCCAGCATGGCCACTCCAAATAATCTTTTTTTTTTTTTTTACTCTGGGGGATGTGGCTAGAGACTTATGATTTGAATGGGGGTGGATTTGTTGGAGCCCTGGAATCTTCTCAACTAATAGTCAGTTCCTGCTTAGAATTAGACAAGGGTCAAGGGAATTCAAGAAGGGTTGGACTTAAACTGCTTATGGCTACAAAGGGATTCTAGGCTGCTTCTTCTTTTAACTCAGCCCCCAGTTTCTGCCACTTTTTCTACTACAGGTTCGCTGTTCGCTGTTCTTAGAACGCGGGTTCTTTTTCAGCGACCATCTTTGCAACGGGATTCTTAACCCAACAAACATTAAATATTGTTCCAGTCTTCACTTTTTGTTACTTAGAAAAATGGCTAATCCTTAACTACTCATGTCAAACCATAGAGGTCTTCTAGTCCAGCCCCCTTCTCGAGCAGGAGACTGTATACCCATGTTGGCGAACCTATGGCATGTGTGCCGGAAGTGAAATGCTGAGCCACTTCTCCTGGCATGTGAGAGCACACCCAGAAGAGCCCCACTGTGCATGCGCCACCGCCTGACAGCTGATTGTCGGGTATCTGGTGCTCATGTGCGGGGGGAGCAGGGGTGCATGGGAGACACATGTGCATGCACGGAGATATATATGTTTTCACAGATTTTCATGGGTACAGGTATGTAGGTCTTGGCGTGTTCGGGTCTTTTCCCATGTAAGATTGAGAGCATCCTGGCAACATTTCAACGAGGTCCCACTCACCATCTTCAGGCTGGTGCTTTCAGATTTGTGCTTGTGCAAGCAAAGAGTGATCGGAGCTGCCGTCTCCCTATATATATATTGGTGGGGAGGTTGGCTGGGTTGTCATTTCTTGATTGGTTGATGGAGTTGATGTTTGCAGATTGGCTGGCTTTTTCAAAAGAACATATGTGGCTGAGGTATTGGCTGTGTGTCTATCAGCCTGCTGTGTTGTAACGACCTGGGTAATGGGCTGTGTGATGACCTTCTGAGTTCTATTGTTGTGACATCCTGGGTCTTGTGCTGTAATCTCCTGGATTGTTGGCTGTGTTCCAACATCCTGAGGTTTTCTGGTGTAACCTCCTGATGTGATATCCTGAGCGAGTGGCTGTGATGTGACATTCCAGGTTTTGGTTTGGCTCCGAGTTTGAGGTCTGGATATGTGTTCATGGCATGTGTCTGTTTGCTTGGTTTGGGGGTCAGGGTGTGTGGCAGCTGGTGATGCAGCCGTGGTCTAGTTTCTGGATGGTGGTTGTCTTTCGTCTATGGGATGGGTTTGGGTTTGATTCTGGTGAGGGAGAATGGTGGTGGTGTCATGTGTTGTTTTGGGTCTGGTGTTGGCTTTCATGGCTGGGACTCGTTTGTTGGCGAGGGCTAGTTTCCAGATGTCTGGTAGGCGGGTGGCATCATCCCATTTATTCATGTTATGGGGGTGTTTCTCTATTTCGATGGCTTCCCTGATTATCCTCTTGTTGAAGTGTTCAGTATTGGAGATTAATTTGGTTCCCTCAAAATTAATTTCATGTCCTGTGGCTTTCAGGTGCTGGAAAAGGGAGGAAGTATTTTCTTCTTTTCTGACTGCGTTCTTGTGTTCTGCAATGTGTGCATTTATTCTCCTGTTGGTTTGTCCAATGTATGTGGCTGGGCAATTGTTGCATGGTATTTCATAAACTCCTTGGTTTTCTAGATGGATCTTGTCTTTGGGGTTTCTTAGGATGTTGGCTATCTTTGGTCAGTGTCGAAGGCTATCCTGATATTGTTGAATGTTGTTGATTTTATCTGTGGTGCCTTTGATGTAGGGGAGGAGGGCGATACCATTGTCCTATTCTGTGTCTTGGTTTCTGGGGTGTGTCTCCCTTAGGATTAGGTTGGTAATTATACTTCTTTGGAATCCATTGGAAACCAACAGGAGAATATATATATATATTCACACAAGGATTAATTGTACAGATGACATAAAATAAGGTTGAAAATAAGGTCCCACAAATTGTCGAGGATGAAACTGTTTTTAATTGTTTTCTGATTTTTCTTTCTACTTTTCTTTCTTTGTTTCCTTTTTCTTTCTCACATTTATGTACGTGTTGCTTTATTTTAATTGTAAAATTCATAAAGTTTATTTAAAAAAGAATAACCTCCAGTGTTGGAGCATCCACAGCTTCTGGAGGAAGGTTGTTCCATTAATTAATTGGGTCAGAAAATTCCTCCTTAGTTCTAAGTTGCTTTTCTTCTTGATTGATTTCCATCTGTTGCTTCTTATTCTTCATTCTGGTGCTTTGGAGAATAGCTTGACTCCCTCTTTTTGTGGCAGCCCCTGAGATATTAGGAGACTACTATCATGTCATCCTTTTCACTGAACTAGACATTCCCAATCAGGTTAGGCTCCACTCCTTTGTCCAAAAAGCAGTGTATCAATTGCATGGATGTGGCCACCATCTTAAAAAAATAAAATACTGACTCGTATATAAGATGGTTGCAGCCTTCCTTGGGGTGGTTATGTGATCCCTTTTTGTGACCTTCTAGAAAGCAAGGTGGAAACCCATTCCCTTAACAGCTGTGATCTTAACGGAACAACTGCAGTGATTTACTTAACAACTGTGGCAAAAGAAAGGACATAAAATGGGTTTCAGGTTACTTTTAACAACTGCCTTGCTTAGCAATGGAAGGACGATGCCTTCGGAAGTTGTGGGAGCTTCATCCCTGGAAGCTTTCAAGAAGAAACAGGATGGCCACCTGTCAGAAATGGTATAGCAGTGGTGGCTAACCTTTTTGGGCTCCTGTGCCAAAAATTGTGCACATGCTTGCACAATCATGCTCGTGTACCAGCACCCAGAAGGCAATGCGCCCCCCACGCCCCCTACGCATGCGCATGTAATCCCCAACCCCTACCCCCGCCACCCCCTTACCTGCACTGTGTCTCACAGCTGATTTTCCGCTAGTTTGAGGCCTTTTTCGGCCTCCCAAAGGCTTGAGGAAGGCTTCTGCAGGGTTTGCAGGTTGAAAACTAGCTCCATTTCATCACTTCCGGTATTGTCGGAAAAACAGGAAGTGATGAAACGGGCCTAGTTTTCAGCCTGCAAAGCCTGCAGAAGCCTTCCTCAAGCCTTTGGGAGGCCGAAAAAGGCCTCAAACCAGCCGAAAATCAACTGTGAGGCATGCATATGCACGTGAGGTAACTTTGCCTGCAGCTCGTGTGCCAGCACAAATGGCTCTGCATGGCCATCACGGGTATAGCATCTCCTGCTTGAGCAGAGGGTTGGACTAGATAACCTACAAGATCCCTTCCAACTCTGTTATTTTGACTATCTGACTCTTTTAAACCACCTCCTCACCCAACAGATGCCTCTAGTTGTGTAGACACCCCCCCCAAGAAAGACACAAAGGTAGCCTTACCTTTTAATATAATTCCGGGCCCCACGCTTCTGCATTTTCCTGATCTGGGAGAAATGACTTCCTATTCCTCTTGCAATTCCAGCTTCTGTTCTTGCAACCTGATCTTTAAAGTAACACAAGTGTCAATTGGTGCAGGGGAAAGCGCTGTCTCTTTATTGCTTAGGCAGGTTTGGAGTTTGAAAACTTGAGCAGATTATTCTAGATTGTAGTCAGTGTTTTTCCACCCCGGGACCTTGAAGATGGGTGGACTTCAACTCCCACAATTCCCCAGCCAGCTGAGTTGAAGTCCACCCATCTTCAAGGTCCCGGGGTGGAAAAATATAGT
Organism: Laticauda colubrina; assembly: GCA_015471245.1. Classification (NCBI taxonomy): domain Eukaryota; kingdom Metazoa; phylum Chordata; class Lepidosauria; order Squamata; family Elapidae; genus Laticauda; species Laticauda colubrina. The sequence goes on along the minus strand of BLBF01000040.1, from coordinate 1,015,952 downwards.
TCGAAGCCTTGAAAGTTATTCAGAAAAATCTACAAAAGAGCAGAGGGGTGAGATTCAAAAAGCCCAGCAACCGGTTCGTTGCCCAGTTGCTGAATGGGCATGGCCATGGTGGACGGGACCTACCAGAACTTCCTGTTTCTGGCTTCCCCTGGGCCTCTGGGAGGGCGCTACTATTACTATTAATCTTCTCATCACTCCTTATCGCCCATCGCCTCCCACTTGTGACTGTATGACTTAACTTTGTTGCTTGCATCCTTACTATTTATATTGACTGTTTCCCAGTTTGCTTTGATTGCTTATTTGTACCCTTTGACTATCATTAAGTGTTGTATCTGATAATTCTTGACCCTTGACAAATGTCTCTTTTCTTTTATGTACAGAGAGCTTATGCACCAAGTCAAATTCCTTGTGTGTCCAATCACACTTAGCCAATAAAGAATTCAATTCTCTTCTCTTCTCTTCTCTTCTCTTCTCTATTCTATTCTATTCTCCAATATCTATTTTATTCTATTCTATTCTATTCTAATTCTAATTTCTATTCTATTCTATTCTAATTCTAATTTCTATTCTATTCAAATTTCTATTCTATTCTCTATCTTGTTCCATCCCATCCCATTCTATTTAAATTCTATTCCTATATCCTTCTATTCTATTCTATTGTACCCTATGACTATTATTAAGTATTGTACCTTATGATTCTTGATGAATGTATCTTTTCTTTTTATGTACGCTGAGAGCATTTGCACTGAAGACAAATTCCTTGTGTGTCCAATCACTTGGCCAATAAAGAATTCTATTCTATTCTATTCTGTTCTGTTCTGTTCTGTTCTGTTCTGTTCTGTTCTGTTCTATTCTAATTCTAATTCTTTTCTAATTCTATTCTATTCTATTCTAATTCTAATTCTATTCTAATTCTAATTCTTTTCTAATTTTATTCTATTTTATTCTATTCTATTCTATTCTATTCTAATTCTAATTCTAATTATTTTCTAATTCTATTCTGATTCTATTCTATTCTATTCTAATTCTAATTCTTTTCTAATTCTATTCTATTCTATTCTATTCTATTCTAATTCTATTTCTTTTCTAATTCTATTCTATTCTATTATTTCTATTCTAATTCTAATTCTAATTCTATTCTATTTTAGTGAAATCTGGGAGAATATACAGGGAGGTCAGAAAAATCAAAACTTTTTGGTTGGGTAAAAAAGTACCGCTGCATTCACACAGCACATTAAACTTGGTTACTATTAAACTTGGTCAGTCACAGGCTACACAACCGCCATTTCCCCACCCCCACCCCGCTCCCCAAAATTCACCAGGGGAGGAGGCCCAGCCGATACCTTGTGTGTCCAGGTGCCCTTGCGGGGAGAAGAGATACCCATAAATTTGTTCCACAAACCGGGGAACAGAATATGTGAAGAAAGAAAAGTCGATCTGGGTACGGAAGAATGCTTCGGCCTGGCGCAGGAAATCCAGCAGGGTCTGGAGATAAGAACGAAGTTCTGGGAAAAAAGGATGCTTCGGGTGGTTAAATACAGGTAGTCCTTGATTTACAGCACTTTGTTTAGTGACTGTTTGAAGTTACGACGGCACTGAAAATGTGACATGACAATTTTTCACACTTCCCTTCCTTTCCCCTTCCCCTCGCTTCATCCTTTTTCCTTTCCTTTCCTTTCCCTTCCCCTTCTTTCTTTCCTTTCCTTTCCTTTCTTTTCCCTTCCCCCTTTTTCTTCCCTTCCATTCCCTTCCTTTCTATGTTTCATAACTTGTTTTTTTTTTTAACCTAAAAGCCAAGGATGGAATAAGGTGGATTTTTTTCTCCTCATCTCCTTCTATTGTAATCCCATCCTTATGAAGAAAAATGAAAGCGTCTATTCCTTGCAGTCGAAAAAGAGGGATTCTTGCCTTATTCAGACTAATACTATTAAAATCCGCCAATTTTAAAAAGAGGCTAAATAGCAGAGAAATGCCAAAAAATAGCAGCGTGCTTGATCCAGGTGTTTCAGAGAGGCTTGAAAAAAAAAGGAAAGCATGTATGAGGAAATTAACTTATTATCCAAAACCCTGACATAGAAAGCGGCTAATGCATTTTGTACAGAATGACTCAATTTCCCTAACACACCAAGATGATAAATGTAAGAATAAATGTTGCGTACAAAACTCATTATTTTCTCATTTTGCCATACCCCTGAGGGTAAATTACCACCCAGAAAATCACACTTTCACCGTGTAGAAAAGAGAAAACTACCTGGACAGTAGAAGAAAGGGAAGTTAGTCCTAAAAAAGAAATATTCGAACCGTTTCCTGTAATCCTCCTTTCCCCAATCATGGAATCGAAGCCATGCAAGCTCAAAAAAAAAAATGAAAAAGTGAGGTTTTAATCACATGCTTGCACCCATCATCTTTATCTCCCTTGTGGATGACCAGTACCAGATCCCAGGCAGGACTAAATGACCTTAAGGTCATTTAAATTCTATGATTATAGATAGTCTTTGGCTTTTTTATTTTTTATTTTTTTGGCATTCAAGCCAAAAGCACTGAAGCTTCCAGGTCAGAAGCACTGAAGATTCTGGGTTGATAACAGATAACAGATAATCAGAGTTGGAAGGGACTTTGTAGGTCATCTAGTCCAACCCCCCGCCCAAGCAGGAGACCCAATACCACTTCTGACAGATGGCAGTCCAATCTCTTCTTGAAAATCTCAAGTGATGGCACTCCCACAACTTCTGAGGGCAACTTCTGTTCCATGGGTTGATTGTTCTCACTATCAGAAAGTTTATCCTTATTTCCAGGGTGAATCTCTCCTTGTTCAGTTTCCATCCATTATTCCTTGTCTGGCCTTCAGGTGCTTTAGAAAATAGCTTGACCCCCTCCTCTCCTCTGTGGCAGCCCCTCAAATATGAGAAGACTGCTTTCATGTCTCCCCTGGTCCTTCTCTTCCTTAAGGCTCGGTCCCACTGCACTTACAGATGCAAAGAGTATGTAAAATGTTAAAAAAAGCTTGCCATCCGTTGGAAAACGCTATGTATCCGTTGTGTACTCACTGCATACGTGTTTCATACACTCTATCCATCGAGCATCCGTCCACTGCAATTTCATCCACGCAAGAAGTTTTGAGCTGCACAAAACTTTTTGAACGGATGAACTTTCTGCCGCATACGATGTACATCCACGACATATATGGACAACAAACGTTCTATGTCTGTTATCATCTGTTAAACGTCCACTGTGTCCTCTCTGCATCCTCTGGCCATCCCCTCAACTCACATCCGCTGCAGCTGAAAACGGAAAGAGGGAAGAAACAAAAAGTACACGGAATGTCTACACAGCGTTAGTAGCACAGAAATAGATGGACAAAACGTTTGTTTCTGGGATGTATCTCCTATATTTAGGATGTCTGGAGTATGTCTAGAGTATGTAAAAGGACACCTAGAGGACAACCGATATTTTCTATAAAAAGGGGGAGAAAATCATCTGGATCTCAGTATGAGTCCAGCAGCCATGGTGTAGAGACCTCATCACCTTTGGTCTTGGTCTTCAACATCATCAATTGTTCTCCACCATGGATGATGACACAGTCCATATGATAGCTGCGCTCATTCATCACCAGAACCAAAACCTGTTCAGACTGTATCAAGTTTTACACAGAAGGAGAAGAAGGAGATGCCCAAGAGCTGTGTGGGTCTGAGGATGGATCGTGAGAAGAATGGAGTTTGGACTGTATGACCAGTTGATGGTGGAGCTGAGGAATGAAGACCCTCGTGCATTCCATCACTTCATGAGGATGCCACCAACCATGTTTGATGAACTTGTACAGCGTCTGAGGTTGACCAAGCCGAGCACCAATTTCCGTCCCAGCCTGGACCCTGGACTGAAGGTGGCACTGACTCTGCGGCACCTGGCCTTTGGAACCACATACAGAAACATGCAGTATGCATGGAGGGTGCCACACAACACCATCAGCAAAGTGGTCAGAGAAGTGGTACAGGCCATCATTGAAGAATACGTGGATGAGCTCCTCCAGTGCCCCACCATTGAACAAGGCTGGAGAAAACTTGCAGAACAGTGGTATCAGAGGTGGAACTTTCCCCACACTGTTGGAGCCATAGATGGGAAGCACGTGGCCTGCAAAGCTCCAGCCAACTCAGGGTCCACTTATTACAACTACAAGGGCTTCTTCAGTATCATCCTCTTTGCCATGATTGATGCTGACTACAAGTTCATGTACATCGATGCTTCAGGCAATGGGTCAGCTTCAGATGGCCACGTATACAACGCAAGTGACCTCAAGGATGGGCTGGAACGCAACCTCATCATGGGTTTTCCAGGTCCAGACTCCCTACCCAATGACACACAAGATGTGCCCTACTTCATCGTTGGTGATGACGCGTTCTCCCTCAGAACCTACCTCATGAAGCCATACAGTTCAAGATACCTCACCCATGAAGAGAGGATCTTCAACTACAGGCTGTCCAGGGCAAGACGGGTGGTGGAGAATGCCTTTGGCATCCTGGCCAACAGGTTCCAGATACTTTTCACCACCATGCAACATGACCCAGAGACTGTGAGGAACATCGTGGAAGCTTGCTGTATCCTGCACAATCTCATGGGCACCCGCTACCCAGAGTTGCAGAACAGACTTGTTGACCGTCAACAAGGGAATGGGGACGTGGAACTTGGTGAATGGAGGCAAGGACATAACCTGATAGACACTGTGGATGTACAAGGCCCCAACAGAGCTTCACGTGAAGGGAAGAAGCAGCGCAACCTACTGAGACAATGGTGCAACTCCCCAGCTGGAGCAGTGGAGTGGCAAGACAGGATGATAGATGATTAATGGATGCTTCCTTCAGCCTGTCTCATCACACTGATGAGATTGGGCCATGTATGTTGAGTGGTCCTACAATGAATAGGGCATTAATAAAGAGCTTTGTTTATTTTAAAATGTGTTGATCAATGAATAAATTGTTATTGATAATAAAGGTCCATATGTGTGGCAGCTGGGATGGTGGACCATACAGTCCCACTGTGCTTGCACTGGAGGTTTATCTATCCCACAACTATCCTTATCTTTCCCACAAGCATGCAAAGGCTTAACCATTTTTTCAAAGTTTTCACCAACACTTTATTAAGTAAAAAAAATGAACCAAATGAACTTTATTAACTTTCTTAGGTAAACTTTATGACTTTATTAAATAAGCAAAATGAACCAAGTAAAGTGTCTTAAGCAAAGATAAACTTAACAATCAAACAACTCAGTCTCTGACACTATTCTCAGTCACTCTGAGTCATGTCCATGGTCTCAGCTGTTAAGCGGCCAGGGACTGTGGAGGTGGCTGTGGCTTGAGTGCTGGTCTGAGGCACCATTGGGGTGCTTGGCCCCGAGGGTACAACAGGTGGTGGTGTGTTCAGGAAGCTATCCGAGAGCTGACTCAGTCCCGTGAGGTTGAGAGGCCCTTCATCAAGGACTTGAGATGTCAGGCCCAATACTGATGACAGATTGTCCGTTGACGGGCTTGGCTGTGGGGTGGAGGAAGGGTTGGGAGGAGTGTAGTAGGGCTGTCTGGTCTGCAGCTGGGTGAGGACTGGCGTCTGTGGCGTCCGATGAACCTGGGCCTGGACTGGGAAGTTCTGCTTCTGCTGTGGCAAGTCCTGGTAGTCATAGCCTTGGTAGGTGAGGGGCTATTGAAAGCCGTGGAAGGGCTGTGACATCGCCTGGGGTGGAGGAGCAGACCTGGACTGGGTAGGAGCAGCTTCAGCTGGGCCTTGAGGGTTGTGCAGAAGTGCTGTGATCTTCTGCTTCATCACCTGGTACTGGGCCTCGGGCAGGTCCCTCAGGGTCTGGCTAAGGTAGCTGATGAAGGTGTTTCGGCCCGAGGATGCTCTGTCCAAGTGGACCAGCTGAGAGAGAAGTTCTGTGCTGGTCTTCATTGTGTCCCTGATCTCCAAAAGCACACTGTGGTCCTGGCCCTCCAGTCTGCCTCTCTGCCTGCATCCTCTGGAGCTGGGGGTGGGGGTGGATTGGCCTCTGGTGGCTGCTGATTCTTCCTCCATTTGTGACAGCAGGGCGTCATCCCCCATGGGATCCTCCAAGTCTGCCGGCATGGGGAGTGCAGCTGTCGAGGGGGTCTCTGCCGTGGGGCCCTCTGAAGACACCTGCCTGGACAGGCTCACTGGCTCCTGGCTGGAAGAGGACTGGCTGTCTGTGGGCTGTCTGAGGGAGAGGGGTCTCAGAGGGGCTGCTCCTCGGTGGTGGATCTCACCTTCCAGGAAGCTGCACATGGTCATGATGTACATTTCCCGGTCAGTGAGCTTGACAGCGGTCTGCCCAGATTTCTTGAGGTGTAGCTTGCCATACCAGGTGTGCATGTGCTTCCACCATCCAAGGAGTACTTCTGCAGTGTACCCCAGGCTCTCTGCCTTGTCTCTCCAAGCTGCCTGCTTCTTCTTGGTGTCCCGATACAGTCTGTGGCCCTTTCTCCAGAGGTACTCATTATTCCTCAGCCATTCCAGCACCTCATCCTCATGCTCCTCAGAAACGGTGTACTGTTTCCTCTCTCCCTTCTCCTTCCCTTGCCTCTTCCTCCCTCTGGCAGGGGCTTCAGCAGGGCCTTCAGGGGCTTGAGCAGCAGGGCCTTCAGCAGCAGGGCTTTGAGGGGCTTGGGGCTGGTCCACCACAGCAGCAGCAGCAGCAGCAGCTTCAGAGTCAGTGCCAGGGGGTGGGATGCTGGTTCTGGCCTTCTTGCCAGGGCTGGAACGAGTAGGCACTGGCTTCCTTTTCTTGCCTGACTGACGAACCATGGTGTTCCTGCAAGATGTATGTGGCAGCACGTCTTTCCCCTGTATGCTGACTGCGTGCGTGCTGCATCCTTTTATATCCACGGAGCTGATGCAATTCATACTCCCTGCATGCGCAGTGAATGCTTTGCATCCGATATACATCCACGCGGCATCCCCTTTGTTTCCTATAAGCGTCTGTGATGCATTCGCTTCATCTGTTATGCGTCCACTTTGAAATTCTCCCCCGGAACCCCTTCGGAGGTGTCATCCACTTCCATCCACTTTCATCTGCTAAGCTTCCGATGAACATCCATTTAACATCCCTGCTAGATACTACCCATGTCCGTTCTTTTCCATTCTTTTCCGTTCTGTTTATGCAAATTTTCGCCACTTTTTGGAGCGGATGACAACGGATGGAGCCACCCCCGAAATTTTGCTCGTCCGTTGTGTCCTTTATGCATACATTTTGCATCCGTCGGCCAGTGGGACCGGGCCTTTAGACTATCCAGGTCCAGTTCCTGTAACTGTTCTTCATATGTTTCCAGTCTCCAGTCCCCTCATCCTCCTGGTTGCTCTTCTCTGCACTTTTTGTAGAGTCTCAACATCTTTTTTATAGTGTGGTGATCAAAACTGGATGCAGAACTCTAGGTGTGGTCTTACTAAGGCTTTATAGAGTGGTATTAGTACCTTACTTGATCTTGATTCTATCCCTCTGTTTATGCAACTTAGGTTTGCATTTGCTTTTTTGGCTGCTGTTGCACATGGCTGGCTCCTATTTAGCTGGTTATCTACTAAGACTCCAAGATCCCTCTCACAGTTACTGCTAGGTTGAAAGGATTAGTTGGTGATGTCACCCTTGGGATGCCCAGTTGGGGGGCTCCTTCCATGTCCCCAGCAGAAGCTAGAGAGAAAGATGTGAGTTCGACCCAGCCCCATGGCAGCTTTTGGGTCTCGAATGCGGGCTTGCTAACCTCCTGCCCAGGGTTCCAAACTCTTGAGCCACCATGCTTCTTGGTAGTCCTTGACTAAAAAACAGTTGTCAAATGGGGCGGTATAGGAGATGACCAGGCTGAGCCCGAGGGAGGGGGTCAAATGTGTCATAAGTCACGAGTCCCTGCTCACTTGGAAGAGATCTAAGTCCAGCCCACCTTGAATTCCTTCCTTATCTCCCGCTCATTTCCCCTGATTGTTAGTTGGTCAGATTCTTGGGTTAAGGTCAAGCGCCAGGAAAATCAGGAGATTCAAGCAGCTCAAATGAATATTGCATAAAGATTTATTGCAAGCTTAAACTCTCTACCACAGGGGTGTCAAATTCAATTTCATTGAGGGCCACATCAGGGGTGTGGATGACCTCGGGGGTCCGGGTAGCCATGGACAACTGAGTGGGCGTGGCCAGTTTGAAGCCATTCCCAAAACTGCTGGCATGTTTCCTCTTCGTATTGGGTAAACCGGGCCAAAGCCACGCTGGGCCAATCTTTCCTCTTCGTATTGGGTACACCAGGATGGTCTCGCAGGCTGGATCTGATCACATCACAGGACGCATCTGGCCTGTGGGGCTTGAGTTTGACACTTCTGCTCTACAAGAATCTGACCAACTAATAGTCAAGGGAAATAAGCAGGAGATAAGAAAGGAATTTAAGGTGGGCTGGATGTATATCTCTTGCGGACACGCAAGAACTTGTGACTTATGACACATTTGATCCCTCCCTCAGGCTCCGTCTTCTTATCTCCTACAGGTTGGTCAACATAAGTGACTCATTTTATGACCATCATGACACTTGACCAATGAGCAGGCAATCTTCGACTTTCAACCATTCGTTTAGCGACTGTCCCAAATTACAACAGCACCGAAAATATTGACTTAAGATGGGTTTTCACACTTAACAACCATGGCAGCACCTCCACAGTCATGTGATCAAAATCTGGACACTTGGCAATCGGCGTGCTTTTATGATGGCTGCACTGTCCCAGGGTCATGTAATGTGATGACTCAGAGGGGCATGGCACAAAATCAACACAGTCACATAAGTAAGAAGAGTCCCTTTAACTTTGCCCCCAATTTTCAGGTTACCTTCAGCTGGAGAAAAACTCTTCCCGGAACAGTCTTTAAGTGGAGGAAATTCAGTCCGAAACAAAGTACCTACAAACCATAAGTAAAAATCCACACAAACCACACTGCAGCAATTAACTGGACAGATCGGGATAAGACTTGCAGACTTGAAAGGCCAACAAAACAAACACAGTTGGGAAGATGCCAGGAACCCAGATAAGTCTCGACAATAACAGATAATTCATGATTTTCTGTCAACAAGTTGCTATGCGCAACCTCCCTTTTAAAACACCATGTTCCCAGTTGCAGCTAATGAAGGGGATCAAGGCCCTTTCCTCCCCCATAAGCCATGCAATTCCTGTTGCTCCCTTCACCGTTCCTCCTTGTGTGCCCTAGGATGAAGAGGAGATGGGCCTGGGTCTTCCTCTGAATTCCCTCTGCCTTGCTTTACCTCTGCCCTGCTCTGCCCAGCCGGACTTTGCTCTTCCCCAGTTTCTTCCATAGTTAACGGAGCCACACTCCCACTCCCTGTCAGCTGCTCAGCCTCCCCCTCAGAATCATATTCCAACAGGGGCATGACACGTGATCATCATTTGTCACCTTCCCAGCCAGGTTCCGACAAGCATAGTCAGCGAGGGAAGCTAGATTCGTTTAACGACTGGATGTTTCACCGAACAACTGCAGTGACTCGCTTAACCCAATGTGGCAACCAAGCTTGTAAAATAGAGCACAATGCTCTTTAACAATTATTTTGAGTTAGCAATGGAAAATTTGGACCCAAGTGTGGTCATTAAATCAAGGACTATCTGTGTAAATTTCTTCAGGGCGCACACATCACTTACCACATTGCTTTCTCTTCCCCTTGCACTTCTCCTCAGAAGCCTGGGCACAAGCTGCTGGGCTGGATGACCAGACACAGGGCTGTGCATAGAAGGCGCATAAGCGACGAACTTCTGCCAGCTGTTTGTCTTCCGGCTTCCGAACAGCAGCCAGCCATTCTGAACAGCTGGGTTCCCAGCTGGAGGGAGATCCTGCATAGGAGGGAACAGAGGGAGGGCCAGAAAATTTCCCCATTAGCTGTTCTTGAGCAACAGGCAAGAACTCACTGTTTCATGAGAATGTGGCTGCAAGATTTGGTTAATCGCAATAGCACAGTGGTGGCTAACTTTACTGTGTTAAAAATTGTGCACATGCTTGCGCGCTCGTGTGCCAGCACCCAGAAGAAAATGCACGCCTACCCATGCCTCCTATACATATGCGCACAATCCCCACCTACTCACAAACCCCTGCTTCGCAGCTGAATTTCCGCTAGTTTGAGGCCTTTTTCGGCTTCCCAGAGGCTTGAGGAAGGCTTCTGCAGGCTTTGCGGGCTGAAAAGTAGCCCCGTTTCGTCACTTCCAGTATTGTTGGAAAACAGGAAATGACAAAACGGGCCTAGTTTTCAGCCTGCAAAGCCTGCAGAAGCCTTCCTCAAGCCTCTGGGAGGCCAAAAAAGGCCTCATACCTGCTGAAAATCAGCTGTGAGGCACGCGCATGCGCAGTGAAGTAAGTTTGCCTGCAGCTCACGTGCTGGCACAAATGGCTCTGCGTGCCACCTGTGGTATCGTGCCATAGGTTCGCCATCACAGCAATAGCACTTAGATTTGTATACCGCTTTATGATGCTTTTACAACCAGGGGTGGGATTCAAAAATCCCAGCAACTGGTTCACTGCCCAGTTGCTGGGTGGGTGTGGCCATGGTGGGTGTGGCCTATCAGAACTTCCAGAGGGGTTGTTTTTTGCCTTCTCCAGACTCCAGAGGCTTCCCTCAGGCCTCTGGGAGGGCGAAAATGGCCTCCCCCGGGCGCTGAAGGCCCTCTGGAAGCCAAAAACAGTCCTCTTTCTGGACTTCCGGAATGAAAGCCCGTTTCCTCCCCTCCCAGAGCCTCCACTGCACTTACTTGCATTGAAAATGGGTCATGTGGAGACTCCTGGGAGGGGAGGGGCAGAGTGGGTGGGGCCAGCTGGTCGGTTCAAATACCGGTTCGGTGAACCAGATGCAAATTTAACATCCAGTTTGCCTGAACCAGTCCGAACCAGTAGAATCCCACCCCGTCAGCCTCTTGCCCCCAACCATCTGGGTCCTCGCTTTACCGACCTCAGAAGGATGGAAGGCTGAGTCAACCTTGAGCCAGGTGGGATTTGAACTTCCCAAATTGCAGGCAGCTGGCAGTCAGGATCGAACCCCTGGCAGTGGGAAGAGTCAACCTGCCATACTACATTCTAATCACTACCCCACCATGGATCATGGGTTTGGTTAAACTAGGTTTGGGCATTTGCAAGCTGTTCTTGTCAAGTTTAAGACAGGTGGACTTCAACTCCCAGAATTCCCCAGCCAGCCCGATCTTACAAAATGAAATCCAACGGTGGGAAAAATAAGATTTTTACACTTAGGCAAGAAAAAGTGATTGCAATAAGGATTGCAATAAGGTTCTATATTTAGCCTAGAAAAACCCAATGCACAGGTACAGAACAGGTGGTACCTGACTCAATAGCAGTAACTGTGAGGGGGACTTTGGGAGTCCCAGTGGACAATCACTGAAAAAGGAGCCATCAGTGTGCAGCAGCTGCCAAAAAAGCCAACACAGTTCCAGGCTGCATTAACAGAGGGATAGAATCAAGATCACATGGAGTGTTAATATCACTTTATAAGGCCTTGGTAAGGCCACACTGGGGATACTATGCCCAGTTTTGGACACCACAATGTAAAAAGAGATGCTGAGACTCCGGAAAGAGTGCAAAAAAGAAGCAACAAAGATGATCGGGTGACTGGAGGCTAAAATATGAAGAACGTTTGTGGGAATTAGGTATGTCTAGTTTAATGAAAAGAAGGACTAGGGGTGATATTTGATTTATTTATTTATTGGATTTATTTATTTATCCGATTTGTCAATCACTTACAAGTTAATAGGTATAAGCATAAACATGAGTAAGAATACAGGAAATAGGCACGAGTAAATGAGGGGGGGGGACGGTAGGCACGATGGTGCACCTATGCACGCCCCTTACAGACCTCTTAGGAATTGGTATTCTCTCCTTTCCTTCCCTTCCTTCCTTCCTCTGCTCCTTCCCTTTTTTTCTCCTCCCTCCATTCTTTTCTCTCCTTCCTTCCTTCCTTCCTTCCTTCCTTCCTTCCTTCCTTCCTTCCTTGTCCCTTCCTTCCTCCCACTCCCTCCCTTTTCTCTCTTCCCTCCCTTCTTTTCTCTCCTTCCTTCCCCTTCCCTGTTTTCCTTCCTTCCCCCTTCCATCCTTCCTTCTTTCCTTCCTTCCTTCCTTCTTTTATTTATTTATTTTTATTTGATTTGTCAATGGCTTACAAGATAATAGGAATAAGTATAAAGATGAGTAAGAATACAGGAAATTGGTACGAATAAATGGAGACAATAGGACAGGGATGGTAGGCACGACTGGGCACTTATGCATGCCCCTTAAGAACCTCTTCAGAATGGGTATTTTTTCCTTTCCTTTCCTTCCTTCCTTCCTTCCTTCCTCCTGCTCCCTCCCTTTTCTCTCTCCTCCCTCCATTCTTTTATCTCCTTCCTTCCTTCCTTCCCCTTCCCTGTTCTCCTTCTTTCCCTTCTTTCCTTCCTTCTTCCTGCTCCCTCCCTTTTTCTCTCCTCTCTCCATTCTTTTCTTTCCTTCTTTTCCCTTCCCTGTTCTCCTTCCTTCTCCCTTCCTTCCTTCCTTCCTCCCACTCCATCCCTTTTCTCTCCTCTCTCCATTCTTTTCTCTCCTTCCTTCCTTTCCTTTCCCTTCCTTCCTTCTTGCTTGCTTCCTCCCACTCCCTTCCTTCTTTTCTCTGCTCCCTCCATTCTTTTCTCTCCTTCCTTCCTTCCTTTTTTTAATTTTATTTATTTATTTTATTTGTCAATCGCCTACCAGTTAATAGGTATAAGTATAAAGATGAGTAAGAATACAGGAAATAGGTACAAATAAATGGGGACAATAGGACAGGGACAGTAGACACGACTGGACACTTATGCACGCCCCTTACAGACCGCTTAGGAATGGGGTGAGGTCAATAGTGGATAGTTTGAGGTTAAAGGAGTGGGGGTTAAAGGAAGTAACTACAAGACTGGTAGTAAGATATGGAATGCACATGATACGATAGCAGTCTTCCAGTAGGCTGCCACAATGAGGAGGGGATCAACCTATTCTCTGAGCACCTGAGAGCAGGATAAGAAGCAACAGACAGAAACGAATCAAGAAGAGAAGGAATCTAGAACTAAGGAAAAGCTTTCTAACGGTGAGAACAATGAATCGGAAGAACTGCTTGCTTTCAGAAGTTGTGGGTGCTCCAACATTGAAGGTTTGTCAAGAAGAGACTGGACAGCCACTTGTCCAGAATGGGCTGGTTGGGGTCACCTGCTTGAGCAGGGAGGGTTGGACTAGAAGACCTCCAAGGTCCCTTCCAAGTCAGTTATGCTGTTATGCAGGGGGAATTCTGGGAGTTGAAGTCCACCCGTCTTAAACTTGTCAAGGTTGAGACTAGCTGATCCATCCCTTTGGTCTATTCTGCCCCCTGCTGGTGACGTTGGAGAAGCGCACTCACTCTCCATCTGTTGTCGGATCCAGTCTGCAAAAGCAGGGATACGAGTGTACACTCCCGGTTTCCCACGTTCCCCACAGCCAGAGCCCCAGGAAGTAATTCCATACAAGACGTAGCGCTCCAGCGAAGGGTCCCAGCACATCAGGGGGCCTCCCGAATCCCCCTGAAAGGAGAAACGGTTGCAAGTCCAAAACAGAAGGAGGACAGAACTGTGTCCCAAGAATTAATTTCACATTGTAAATTATAACAGAATATAAAACAGAACAACAGAGTTGGAAGGGACCTTGGGGGTCTTCTAGTCTAACCCCCTGCTCAGGCAGGAATCCTACACCATTTCAGACAAAAGGGTTCTCTAATCTCTTCTTAAAAACTTCCAGTGTTGGATCGTTCCTGAGTCTGTCATCCGTACCTCGAAAACTGTCTGATTTGGTTCTGTAACCCAACAGGACAGACACAGACTCCAGAGGATAATTAGGACTGCAGAAAAAAACAATGGCTACCCACCTGCCTTCCATGGAGGACCTGTAAACTGTACCCTGAGTCAAAAAGAGGGCTGTGAAAATATCTACAGACCCCTCACATCCCAGACATAAACTGGGTCAACTCCTTCCCTCAAAACGACGCTATAGAGAATTGCACACCAGAACAACTAGACACAAGGACAGTTTTTCCCCAAATGTCATCACTCTGCTACACAAATAATTCCCTCAACACTATTCAACTATTTACAAAGTCTGCACTACTATTACTATTAACCTTCTCATCACTCCTTATCGCCCATCCCCTCCCACTTGTGACTGTATGACTTAACTTTGTTAGTTGTATTCTTACTATTTATATGCACTGTTTCCTAGTATGATTTCATTGCTTATTCTACCCTATGACTATCATTAAGTGTTGTACCTGATGATTCTTGACTCTTGATGAATGTATCTTTTCTTTTATGTACACCGAGAACTTATGCACCAGAGACAATTTTCTTGTGTGTGTTTAATCACACTGGCCAATAGAGAATATTCTATTCTATTCCATTCTCCATTCGTTAGTATAGTCTATTCTAATTTCTATTCAGTTCTGTTCTTTTCTATTCCATTCTGTTCCATATATACCCTTCCATATTCTATATTCTGTTCTATTTTCTTTTCTTTTCTTTTTCATTCTATTTTCTATTCTATTCTATTCTGATTTGATTGCTGGTTGTGCCCTATGACTGTTATTAGGTGTTGCATCTTCTGATTCTAGACCCTTGACGAATTTATCTTTTCTTTTATGTACACCAAGAGCATTTGCACCAAGACAAATTCCTTGTGTGTCCAATCACACTTGGCCAATAAAGAATTCTATCTATTCTACTTACAACTTCTGGAGGGAAGATGTTCTACTGGTTCATTGTCCTCACTTGTCAGGACGTTCCTCACTATCAGAACATCATGGCTGAGAATAGTCTAGGATAGGGTCGGAAACTATGGCCCCTTCATGAGCTGTGGATTTCAATTCCCAGAATTCCTGAGCCAGTCATGCTGTCTCAAGAATTCTGGGAACTGAAGTTCACAAGTCTGAGACTCTAGAAAAAGTGTAGAGAAGAGCAACCAGGATGATGAGGGGACTGGAGGCTAAAACATGCAATGAATGGTTGCAGGAACTGGGCATGGCTGGTCTAGTGAAGAGAAGGACCAGGGGAGACAGGAGAGCATCTTCCAATAGTTGAGGGGCTGCCCCAGAAAGGAGGAGAGGTCAAGCTACTTTCTAAAGCACCTGAAGGCCAGGCAAGGAAGGATGGATGGAAAGTGAACAAGGAGAGATTTAACCTGGAAATAAGGAGAATTTTTTTTTGACTGTGAGAACAATCAACCCACGGAATAGAAGTTGCCTTCAGAAGATGTGGGACCTTCATCACTGGAGTCATTTAAGAAGAGACTGGACAATCACTGCTCTGAAATGGTAGAAAACTCCTGCTTGAGCAGGGGGGTGGACTAGATGACCTCTGGGATCCCTTCCAGCTCTATTCTGATTATTCCAGCAGTCCTCAAGGCTTGTTCAGCCTTGGACAAAAAGTGAAATAAAAACAACCAAGGTTAATCCTAACCAAGAAGAGATTGAACTGCCATCAGTCAGCAATGGTGTAGGGTCAATGGTGCTTGGTTGGGGTGGGGGCTGGACTACATGCCCTACAAGGTCCCTTCCAACTCTTTTAATCTGTAACTATGTCATATATTTAAAAGTTCCAAAAGAGCCATACCAGTAGTTGTCCACTCTTGGGTGTAGGACCTGAGTCTCTATGATCCTAGGCCAGAACCTGCCACCACACCCACTGGGCAGGTGTCCTGCCCCTGGTGGAGACTGACTCTGAGGAAGAGGAGGAACAGCCAACAGGGAATGGAAGGGTGGCTCCAGAGGTTGTGGAGGAGCCTGGGGAAGAGCAGAGGCCGGCTGGGCAGTCAGAGGAGGCCTGGGCCCATCCCCTCTCCATCTCAGGGCACGGAGGGAGGAGAGGATCAGGGTAAAACATGGTCTACTCGGGAGGAGAGGGCCATGATCCTCTTCATGGATTGCAGGTGTGAGATCTGCATAAGTGTTTGGACCTGCGTGCTAGCAAACACTGGAGACAAATTCGTGTTTTATTCCTAAAGAAGGTTTATCTTGGTTGGCGTTCTTCTAATGGACTGTCCCTGGTTATCTTCCTGAAGTTGGTAATTATCTATCCTGGTCTGTCGTGGAACTTTATTCAACGAGGTTTGTTTCTGGTTTTTGCTTCATTATCGGCTCTTTGAATTTGAACTGTGTTTCTTTCCTTTGAAATGTTACGTTGAAAATAGTTTACTCCTCCACTGTGAACAATTAAACAGTGAAGCCAAGTTGAAGGCATTAAAGGACTTTTAGTTATGTTTTGGATTTTGTTATATTTCTGATATACTCTGGGTCATCACAGCAGGGAGTGGCCATCATGTGCCTTCTACCTGCAGTCCCCTCTCCTTCTCAGAGCCTCACCTGGCAAGAATCGATGCCACCAGAGAGGTACCCAGCACAAAACATGGCGCCGCTCACCAGCTGGCTCCCTAGAGCCCCACGGCACAGGTTTGGGGCCAGGATAGGCACCCGAGCTTCCATGACGACCTCAGCAGGCGGCCCGTCTAGGAGAGTAGCAGATGGACACATGAAGGGCCACACCAGGAATGGCTACACCGAGTGGATAATGGTGGCAAAAAAGGTTGTAGAATGGGACCAAAATTCATTTCACAACCATTTCTCGCTTAGCAACAGAAATTTGGGGTTCACTGTAAACTTTTTTACAATGAGCAGGACACAAATAAACACAAATAAATTAAAAAACAAAAACAAAGCCACTTGCGTGCGACGCACTCTCTCAAAACAATTCTCCTGCGTGGAACGCATGCATCTCATAATCGCGTCTCACCACACACTGTACCGAACCTTGACGAATCTATCATGTCAAATACAAATACGTCACATCACACGCAACGGATCGGATCAGTATCAATCAAATATGGAGATTTACAGATTAGTCTTCAAATATCAAAAAGGAGGACATGTAAGAGAGGACACTTTTTGAGAGAGGACAGAACTTACAAAAAAAGGACTGTCTTCCCTAAAGGAGGACGGTTCGTCTCCTTATCAATTGTGGTCGTAAGCCGAGGACTACTTGTAATTCCCTGGCCTGAAAGTCTTTATAGGAGAGGTCTCCAAACTTGGCAAGTTTAAAACTTGTAGACTTCAACTCCCAGAATCCCCCAGCCAGCACAGCTTACTCTCTTGTGACCCCTTCCTCTGCAATCTCTCTCCACTTTAGGAGGTTAAGAGAAAAAAGAAACAGACACGGCTGGCTGGGGAATTCTGGGAGTTGGAAGTCCACAAGACTTCAAAATTGCCAAGCTTGGGGGGCCCTGGTCCATAGCCTTAAACTAAGCCACCTCAAAGGGAGGACCTCCGAGTCCCCCACCCCAGCCCCACCGTTACCTTCATAGAGCGAGCCCCAGCCGACGATATAGCACAGGACCTCCTGGCTCACCTCCACGGCCCGTTGCGGGAGGCACACGGGGGCCACCCAGGCCGTGGGGCGCACAGGAGCGCTCAGTTCCAGCAAAGCCACGTCTGCGTGGAAAGTGTTGGGGTCGAACTACGGAAAGAGAAAGCGGCCATTGCAATGGGAGGCAAAGAGCGCCAAGCGACCATATACATGGATACATGCGAACTAGACTATGTGGTTTCTCTGTCATATTAAAATATATGTGGGTATGTGCATCATTTTGTATTTATTTATTTTGTCATGTTTATGTAGGGTAAAATTGGAGGTGGTGACCCTTTAAGAGTGCATGCAATTAAATTTCTCTTTTAATCTATGCCAATTAGTGTACATTCAAAGTGACCATGAAGCTATTTTATTCTGTTCTACTCATTTTCTATATTGTACTGCGTTGTGTTCTATTCTACTCTGCTCTATTCTACTCATTTTCTCTACTCTATTCTATATAATTCTGTTATTCTATTCTACTCTACTTATTTTCTCTATTCCATAATTTCTATTACTCCATTCTTCTCATTTTCTCTATTCTATAATTTCTATTATTCTCTTCTGTTCTCTACTGTTCCGTTCTGTTCTATTCCTGTATTTCTGTTCTGTTCTATTCACTTTCTGTACTCTATTCTATTCTATAATTTCTATTATTCTATTCCATTCCATTCTATTCCTGAATTTCTATTCCTGTTCTGTTCTATTCTATTCATTTTCAGTACGATATATTCTATAATTTCTATTATTCTATTCTGTTCTATTCCATTCCATTCTATTCCTGCATTTCTATTCTGTTCTGTTCATTTTCTCTGCTTTAGTCTATTCTATAATTTTTATTATTCTGTTCTGTTCTGTTCTATTCTATTCTATAATCTATTCTTTTTTCTATATTCTATTCTATTCTATATTCTATTATATTCTACTATTCTATTCTATTCTATATTCTATTCTATATTCTATTCTATATTCTATTCTATATTCTATTCTAT
>BLBF01000040.1:985880-997502 GCA_015471245.1 Laticauda colubrina | reverse complement strand
TTCTATTCTATATTCTATTCTATATTCTATTCTATATTCTATTCTATTCTATATTCTATTCTATGTTCTATTCTATATTCTATTCTATATTCTATTCTATATTCTGTTCTGTATTTTATTTTATTCTATTCTATATTCTGTTCTATATTCTATTCTATTCTGTTCTATTCTATATTCTATTCTATCCTAGTCTGCAAACAATGGGCAGGCACAGAGCCCAGACTCACCTTGGGGTGTGGCAGGATGCGGCTGATGGGCACTACCTGTTCGCCTTCATCCCGCTTGGTTAGATCATAGTCACCCAGGACCACGGACCACGCCAGCTCATTTCGGCTTCTACCACCGGGAGAAAAACCAGGAAATTGTAAAATTCAGCACTCCCTACACTGGGCTTCCTCCCTGCCTTGTCCACTCTGACACAGGTACAGGTAGTCCTCCACTTATGACCACAATTGAACCTCCAATGTTTTTGCAAAGACATTTGCAAAAGACACATTTTTGCAAAGACACATTTGCAAAGTGAATTTTTGTCCCCTTTTTACGACCTTCCTTGCCCTGGTTGTTAGGCAAATCAGGGAAGTTGTGAAGTCGGTAACATGATTGCTAAGCGAATCTTGACTTTGCTTTTCAGACGGTTGCAAAAAAGTCATCGGCAGCCCTGAGCTCAGGAAACGGCAACCATCATAAGTATGGGTTAGTCGCCAAACATCTGAATTTTGATCACATGACCACAAGGATGTACAACAGTCCTAAATGTGAAAAACAGTCAAAAGTAACATGTTTAATCCCATTGTAACTTCAAATGGTCACTAAATGAACTGTTATAAGTCGAGGACTATCTGTATTTCCCTACAGAATGGCCTGAGTTGAGGATCTCTGATAGACACCCCCAGCCCCAAATTCCATGAACACCTGCTTTTGCAAACAGGTTGGGCCCTCTTTACTATTTGGATGGGCGCCTCAAGGAAATGCCTGAGGTGTAGGAGACGAGCAAGAAGAACTGGTGTTGGAGTTAAGCAAGTCATCAGCCTAGTGTCATGCCCTTGTCAGAGCCTGAATCCAAGGAGGAAGACAAACAGCTGACAGGGAACGGAAGTGTGGCTCCGTTGGCTGTGGAAGAAACTGAGGAAGGGCAAAGTCCAGCTGGGCAGAGCAGGGAAGAACAAGGGAGAGGGAGTTCAGAGGAAGACCCAGGCCCACCCTCTCTTCATCCTAGGGCACGCAGGGAGGAACAGAGAAGGGAGCAACATGGGTTGCATGGCTTATGGGGAAGGAAAGGGCCCTGATTCTCTTCATTGGCCACACCTGGGAATGAGAGTTTAAAAGAGATGCAAGCTGAGTGCGGTGTCTGCTGGGAACAAACATGAGTTTATCTTGTGTTGACTTCTGGTTATCTGTGTTCCTGGCAACCTCCCAAATATGTTGAGTTATTTCCGTGCCTTCACGTCTGGAATTCCTTCTCTTGCTCTGCTTGACTAATTACCTCATCTTACTTTGATTGGACTTACAGTTACAGTTTTTGTTGACCACGTTTTGGACTTGATTCCCTGCAAATTCCTGGGAGAGTTTTTCTCCAACCAGAAGGTAACCAGGACATTGGGGGCAAAGTTGGAACTAATAAAGGGACTCCTACGGATTATCTGATTGTGTTGCCTTTGTGCCACGTCCCTTTGGGTCATCACACCTAGAGTCACTACGTTCCCATAAACTAGGAAGCTTCAAACTTGGAAATGTTAAGACTAAGAGCTGTGGCGGCACAGTGGTTCGAGTGCAGTACTGCAGGCTACTTCTGCTGCCTGCTGGCTGCCTGCAATTTGGCAGTTCGAATCTCACCAGGTTTAAGGTTGACTCAGCCTTCCGAGGTGGGTAAAACGGGGACCCAGATTGTTGGGGTCAGACTGTAAGGCAGGTTATAAGTCTACGTGCTATTGCTATTGTGAACTTAAACTCCCAGAATTCCCCAGGAATTAAAGTTTAGTGGGTTTTCGTTCACAAAATTACAGTGTTGGAAGGGACTTCAGAGGTCTTCTACTCCAACCCCCCTGCTCAAGCAGGAAATTACACCATTTCAGGCAAGTGGTTGTCCAATCTCTTCTTTAAAACCTTCAGTTATTGAACACTTACAACTTCTGGTGGCAAGTCATTCCACTCATTAACTGTTCTCACTGTCAGGAAATTCTTCCTTAATTCTAAGTTGCTTCTTTCCTTATTTACTTTCCATCCGTTGCTTCTTGTTCTGCCTTCTGGTGCTTTGGAGAATAGGCTGATCTTTGTGGCAACTCCTGAGATATCGGAACACAGCTATCATATCATCTCTAGTCCTTTTCACTAGACTAGACATACCCAAGGGATGCGGTGGCTCAGTGGCTAAGACACTGCGCTTGTCGATCAGAAAGGTTGGCAGTTCAGCGGTTTGAATCCCTAACGCCGTGTGATGGAGTGAGCTCCCATTACTGGTCCCAGCTCCTGCCAACCTAGCAGTTCGAAAGCATGTACAAGAAATGCAAGTGGAAAAATGGGAACACTTTGGTGGGAAGGTAACAATGCTCCTTCGGCGTTTAGTCATACTGGCCACGTGACCACGGAGACGTCTTTGGACAGCGCTGGCTCTTTGGCTTTGTCACGGAGGTGAGTAGCGCCCTTTAGAGCTGGAAACAACGAGCAATGTGTCATGCCCCGGTTAGACTCTGACTCCGAGGGAAAGGAGGAACAGCCAACAGGGAGTGGAGATGTGTCTCCGGAGGTTGTGGAGGAGGCTGAGGAAGGGCACAGGCTGGCGGAGCAGTCAGAGGAAGACCCAGGCCCATCCTCTCTCCATCTTAGGGCACGCAGGGAGGAACGGATAAAGGAAAGACATGAATGGCATGGTTTATGGGGGAGGGAAGGGCCCTGATCCCCTTCATGGGCTGCAGCTGGGAGGACTGGTTAAAAGAACAAACTGCACATGGGACAGTGCGGGAAGCAAAACGTTAAAATAATTCTAGTTTGTCAGTTCTCATCTGAGTTCTGGTGTCCTTCCCAATGTATGCGTTCCAATATCTGTGGACATCTTCAAGACCTTATCCTGCCTTGTTTCATTAATTGCTTCAGTGTGGTTTGTGTTGTTTTTTTCTATTGATAATTTATATTTATTTTGAGTTTGAACGGAAGTTCTTCCTTTTTGCAACTGTTTGTGGGGGAGTTTTTTCTCCAGTCAATGATAATTGGACCTTTGAAGTCAAGTTGAAGGACTTCAACTTGACTTCACCTGTTTTTGTGATTTTGTTGCTTTTGTATCACCCTGGGTCATCACACAATATATGTGCAAGGGGAACCTTTACCTTAGACAAACCCAATTCCTGCAACTGTTCTCCATATGTTTTAGCCCCCAGTCCCCTAATCCTTTTTGTTGCTCTTTTCTGCACTCTTTCTCGAGTCTCAACATCTTTTTTACATCATGGCGACCAAAACTGGATACAATATTCCAAGTGTGGCCTTACCAAGGCCTTTTAAGACCACACGAGAGAAGGGAGGAGAGAAGAAGAGGAGAACAGAAGAAGAAATAGAGGCAAGTGACAGAAAGAGCCAGTGGAACAATCCGCCACATGAAAACAGTGAGTTCTGCATTGGAGGCCTTCAAAGAGAAGTCAGTGGGTCCTTGATCAGAGAGACTTTTGTGGACCCACCCTAGGCAGGGGTCAAACTGGATGACCTCACTGATACCTTCTGTTGGCCTTACCCGGTGAAGCAGTGGGCAGCTGTGACAATCCAAGCACTGCCCACCAACACCCCGCTGCACATCAGCTCTCCATTCAGCAGCACCGACACCAGCCACGGCCAAGCACCCGGCTTTGCACGGCTGCCTCCCACAATCTTCCCCTTCGGCAGAGTCACGTTGGGGGCAGGGACCACACGGTGCCCACAGGATTCTGCGGGAAAAGGTTAATAATCAAATAAAGCAGGGGTCTCCAACCTTGGCAATTTTAAGACCTGTGGACTTCAATTCCCAGAATTCCTCAGCCAGCAAAGCTAGCTATACCTGCATTCAATTTGTTTTTTTTACTTTGTACAGATCACCTTCAAGAAGTGAGGGGAGCCGAATGTCAACTAGTGAAACATTCCTATGCTTGTTTTCAAGTTGCTATAAACGGGGCGGTGGGGAAATCTGAAGGAGCAGTACAGCAATTTAAAACCAGAAAGCTGGCTGAGGAATTCTGGGAATTGAAGTCCACAGGTCTTAAAGTTGCCATGTCTCAAGGTCACATGAGCCCCTTTTGCGACCTTTTCACAAGTCAGGTCATAATGGGGAAGCCAGGTTCATCTAACAACTGCACGATCCACTTAGGGACTGCAGCCATTTACTTAACAACCAGGGCAAAGCAGTCATAATGGGGAAGCTGGATTCGTTTAATGACTTCACGATCCGCTTAAGAACTGCAGCTTTTCACTTAACAACCATGGCCAAATGTTCATAAAATTGGTGCCCGCTCTCTTAATTATCCCTTTGTTTAATTAAGGAATTCTGGTCCCAATTTGGTTGCAAGTCAAGGAGCCCCTGTACATCTGGAGGGCTCCAGGTTGGGAAAAGCGACATTAAAGTTAGAGCCTATTAAATAGCAGGCAGATGGTTTAACAGAAGGGACTGCGAGTTAAATGGCATTTTTGTTTACATCTTGGAATTCCTCTGGCTCCAATTTGTATTACTGTATTTTGCAAGCAATTAGTACACAGAATGAAAAATTTGAATCCTGGCTCTGCTGAGGAACAATACAAACACGGTTGGTGTTTTACTCAGTGGTTAAGTCCTCTCCAATATCTGTCAGTACAGGTAGTCCTCGACTTACGACAGTTCATTTAGGACTGTTCAAAGTTACAACGCCACTGTTTAGTTTACTTTACTTTATTGATTAGCCCTTGGGTCATATCAAAGTGCAAATTTCCAGACACAAATCATGACTAAAATCTGATAAAAAAAAAACAATTTAAAAATGGAATTGGGGAATAAAATACAGTTTAAAATGAAATTGGAAGAAACTACAATTTCAAAGGAAATGGGAATAAAATACAGTTTAAAATGAATATGGAACAAAATACAATTTTCAAATGAAATGGGAATAAAATCCAGGTTAAAACGAAATTGGAACAAAATACAATTTTCAAATGAAATGGGAATAAAATCCAGGTTAAAATGAAATTGGGACAAAATATAATTTCAAAGGAAGTGGGAATAAAATTCAGGTTAAAACAAAATTGGAATAAAATACAATAATTTATTTTATATATATAAATAAATAAAATATGATAAAATTATATTTCAGTATCACCCCTACAATCTACTCCAATCAGTCCCACAATCTCAACAACGCCTCTGAAAAAAGGGACTTATGACCATTTTTCACACTTACAACCTCACACAGCATTCACGTGATCAAAATTCAGATGCCTGGCAACTGACTCAGTTTTGCGACCTTCTGACAAGCAAAGTCAGTGGGGAAGCCAGATTCACTTAACAACAGGGGTGGGATTCTACTGGTTCAGGCCGGTTCAGGAGACCCGGTAGCTCCGACGATCAGCTGTTGGGCCCATTTGCCTGCCCAGGCTTTAGGCTGTGCTTTATATCCTATTTTTCAAGCTCAGCTGATTCGTGTGGCACAAGCTCAGTTGATAGGCCATGCCCACCATGGCCATACCCATCCAGCAACCAGGCAGAGAACCCCTTGCTGAAATAATCTAAATGTTCTTGTCCCTATTTCTATGTGAGGAAAATTAATTCCTATTCTAGGCGCTATTTTGTGAATACGTCATTGCCTCTGAGATAGAATTCCGGGCAGCAGCAGCCGGTCGCTGTCTGGGAACAAGGATCCTTCTGCTGCCCTCTGTCAAGCTTAATCCCCATTAAGAGGCTGACTGTCCCATAAAGGTCAGCATTCAGCTTGGCGGCCCCTTCAGACCCAACACTGACCTCGCTAAAACAAAAACAGCAGGGAAGCAAAACTGGCGCATCGGCCCAGTATGTTTCTCCAGATCCCCGCTGAGGGCCCGAGGCTGCGACAGAGAATGGGGCCATCGCACCGCATGCAATCCAACCTCACACGCGCACACACAACCAATGTTCTTCTGGGTAATGACGTTAACCCTCTGGAGTGCTGTCTTATCTTCCCCTGTGCAATTGGCAAACCATACAGAGCTGTAGTAAGTTAAGATACTCTCTATGGTGCAGCGGTAGAAGGTCACCAGCAGTTTTCCATCTAGTTGTTGTTTCCTAAGAAGCCTCAGGTGGTATAATCTCTGCTGGGCCCTTTTGACCAGGGCTGCAATTTGAGCCCCCCCCGCCCCCCAGGTCAGGTCCTCTTTTATGGTGACACCCAGAAACTTAAAACTGGCCACTTGCTCCACTCGGTCTCCATTGATAAGCAAGGGCTGGATGTCTGATCTGTTCCTTCTACAGTCCCCTATAAGATCATGGGTTGCCCTCTCTCCTCTTTGGAAGAGCTTTATAGCTCCTGCTGCCTTAAGAAAGTTCAAAACATTCTCAAAGATCCATCTCATCCTGGGAACCCTTTTTTTGAACTATTACCATCTGGCAGATGGTACAGAATATTAAAAACAAGGACAAATAGGCTGAAAAACAGCTTCTATCCCAGGGCAGTAGCTCTTTTGCATTCTGCTATGTAGTGCAGTGTTGGTGCGGTGTCGGAGGTTTTCAGTTCAATGTGTGGAGTGTGAAGGATATGTCTTTGTGTTTATTTTCATAGTTATCATGTACACTGAAGATGGCATTTCATTTTGTTGTACGAGGGGCAATGGTCATAAAGTAAACTAAAGACATTGAATATGTCAGCCAGAGAGCTGCCAACCCGGGTTTGAGACCCAGGTGCTGCACAATGTGGTCTTGCTCCAGCTCCTGCCCATCTAGCGGAATCAGAATCAGAATAGAGTTGGAAGGGACCTTGAAGATCTTCTCGTCCAGTGGTGGCTATCCTTTTTGGGCTCCTGTGCCAAAAATTGGGTGTATGCTTGTACACTCGTGCTCGCGTGCCAGCAACCAGAAGGCAATGCACATCCATCCATGCCCACTACACATGCGTGTGCAATTCCCACCCACCCAGCCTCTTTCCTGCGCTGCGCTTTGCAGCTGGTTTTCGGCGGGTTTGAGGCCTTTTTTGGCCTCCCAGAGGCTTGAGGAAGGCTTCTGCAGGCTTTGCAGGTGGAAAACTAGCCCCGTTTTGTCACTTCCTGTATTATTGGAAAAACAGGAAGTGATAAAACTGGCCTAATTTTCGGCCTGCAAAGCCTGCTGAAGCCTTCCTCAAGCCTCTGGGAGGCCGAAAAAGGTCTCTAACCCACCGAAAATCAGCTGTGAGGTACGCGCATGCTCAGTGAGGTAAATTTGCCTGCAGCTCACATTCCGGCACAAATGGCTCTGTGTGCCACCTGCGACACGTGTGCCATAGGTTCACCATCACAGTTCTAGTCCAACCCCTTGCACAAGCAGGAAACCCTACACCATTTCAGACAAATGGTTGTCCAATCTCTTCTTTAAAAACTTCCAATGTTGGAGCATTCACAACTTCTGAAAACAAGTTGTTCCACTGGTTAATTGTTCTAATAGTCAGGAAATTTCTCTTTAGTTCTAGGTTGCTTCTCTCATTGTTTAGTTTCCACCCATTGCTTCTTTTGGGGTGCTTTGGAGAATAGTTTGACTCCCTCTCCTTTGTGGCAGCCCCTGAAATATTGGAAAACTGCTATCATGTCTCCCCTTAAGTCTTTCTTTTCATCAGACGAACAGGCTGAAAAACAGCTTCTATCCCAGGGCAGGAGCTCTTTTGAATTCTGCCGTATAGTGCAGTGTTGGTGTGGTGTTGGGGGTTTTCAATTCAACGTGTGGAGGGTGAAGGATGTGTGTTTGTGTTGATTTTCATGGTCATGATATGCACTGAAGATGGTGTTTGATTTCATTGCACGAGGTGCAAGGATAATAAAATAAAGTAAGTAAGATGAATGACACGGGATTCTCGTCTTCCCTCCACCCACTGGGCGATACTGCCTATTACTGGTAGTCCTTGAACTTACAACAGTTCCCTTGGCGGCCGCTTGAAGTTATGACAGCACTGAAGAAAGGGACTGACAACCAGGGGTGTGATTCAACCGTGTAACCAAACTGGTTTGCTCTCAGCTGATCCTCAGAACTATCGGTTGGGCTGAACCGGGCTGAACCGGTAGAATCCCACCCCCGCTTACGATCTTTTTTTTCACAGGGAGAAACTTTGGTCATTGGATCGAAATTTAGATGCTTGGCAGTTGATTCGTAGTTATGATGTTGCCCTGTCCCCTGGGGTCACACAATCAAAATTCAGACACTTGGCAACTGGTTCAGATTTATGACCGTTGCAGCTTCCCGGGGATCGTGCCGTGATCCCCTTTTGCGACCTTCTGACAGGCAATGTCACCGGGGAAGCCAGATCACGTATCTGCTGCAGTGATTCGCTTAACAACGGTGGCCAGAAAGGTCGTAACATGGGTCAAAACTCACAGAGCGAATGTCTCACTTAGCAGTGGGAAATGGCTGTAAGTCAAGGACTACCTGTACTGTCTTGAGGACAGGTGTCATGCATGGCAAGGAGGTCTAACCTGGAACAGGTGGATCGGCCACTGAGTTCGAATCCTCCACATCGTTTCCCGGCTCTGCAAGTGAATAAGGAAATGACACAAAATCAACCACGTCCCCCTGCAGCCCTCCTACACAACCAGCTTTCAATTTGGGTACAAGAATGCACAAACCTTAATTTTTATGTTACAGGCAATCCTCAATTTACAACGGTTCGTTTAGTGCCCATTTAAAGTCACAATGGCAATGAGAAGAGTGACTTAGGACTTCACACTTACAACCATTGCAGCATCTACAATGGTCACGTGATCGAATTTCAGATGCTTGACAACTGACTCATATTTATGACGGTTGCAGTGTCCCCTTTTGCAACCTTTGGATTAGCCAAGTCAATAGGGAAGCCAGATTCACTTAGTGTTGTGGTTAGCCAGGAGCAGGTGAGGACGGCTGAGGAGAGCTCAGATGAGGGGGCAGGACCATCAGGAAGTGGACTGCTGCCTTCGGAGATTGTGGGGGCTGGCAGCAGCGATGAGGAGGTTCCCGAGGAGCCTGTGCCAAGTGTGCGTACACGCAGGATTGCTCACAGGAAAGAGCAGCTACAACAGCACAGGCAACTCGGGAGTAAGGCTGTAAGGTAATGGCCCCTCCTTCAAGAACATAAAAGGCAACTGTGCAGCAAATGTTCTTTGCAGGAAGCAAAGATGTTTTGAAACTCAGCCTCGTGGACATTACAGTATTTTAAGCTGGTATTTGAAGACTCTTGTGCTGTGAAATATTTCTTATCTGTGATTCTTGGCAGCCTTGGACAGTTTTGGCGAGGCTCCTACTTATCAAAGTTAATTAGTTTGCAGCAGCCTTTTAACCGGGGATTTGTAAGACTCATTAAAAGGTTTCTCTTCCTTTTGATTACTGTTTGTCTTATTAGAAAAAGGTTTGGATCAGAACGCTTAGCGACTGTGTGACGAGCTTAACACTGCCGTGATTCACTCAACAACTGCGATGAGAAAGGGCGTAAAGCGAGACCAAACTCACCGAACAAATGTTTCACTCAGCCACAGAAGTTTCCGGCTCAATTGTGGTCATAATTTCGAGGACCCCCAAGATTAATCATTTGGATGGAAAGCATGTCAGGGACTGAGAGCGAGGACGCGAGCTTGGAAAGGAAGACATTCCCAATGGAAACCTAACCTATGCTGGCTTTAATTTCATCTCAGTGGAAATATTGCATTCATTAAATGGGAATTAAGGCAAATTGCTGTAGCCTGCGGCCGAGTCCATTTTCTGGGGCAATTTCAAGGAAGGAACGGGGGGTTTTTGGGGTACACACCCCAATCCTGAAATTTCAAAATGAATATCCCTGATGGAAAGAATTAATTCTGGGTTGCCATAAATCACTAGAACTTTTGTTTAAAAAATAATAATAAGGGTTTCAGAGAATCCGAGCTGAAAGGGGATCTTACTGGAAGACTAGCAAGGTACCGGTTTTTCGCTACAAAACTATGTGATCGGGCAAGTTTTGGGGGAGAAAAATAAGGGGGGGTGGGAGAAATTGGTGCCTCTGCCTACCAGCATCCATTGGTATTCATCTGGCTAGCATCCTGTCAGAGAGTTGAGGGCTGTTTGGAAACTGAAACAGTATTTGCTGTGTGAGCAAGGAGGAGACAGCAAGGAGCCTGGGCGTGGCTTAGCTCAACTGCTCTGTACTAAAACTGCTTGCTGCTCTGAAACTGACACTGAAACTCCTCTCCTCTGCTTGTGTTTTGCATTTGGAACAGATTTCTTTTCAGGTGCGGAGGGGGAGTAGAATTCCTTAGCATCAGAGCGTGTTAATAATAATAATATAGGAAAATACTCATGCTCTAATGGTCATTTCAAAAAATCCTTTCTTAGTAAGCACCTAGAAGCCAAGAGGAACATATATGCCAAATTTCAATTTTGTAGGCTTTACAGTTCTGGAGATTTCGTGATGATGCGTGAGGGTTATTTCGCTTTTATATACATATATTTAAGGAAAACATATGTAAATTAAAAGCTCCACATTTTCCGTCCATTTTCTCTTTGCCTGGCCTTTGGGGGACCCCAAAAGTAATGCTCCTGACCTCTATGGGGGGGGGGGTGTCAGGGACTTGGTCCATCCATGGGCAACCCACAGAAGACACGAGGGTGTCATACATGACGTCGCCCAGACAATTTAACTTGAACCATTTGTATCATCGGTGTCACAGGTCACAACTGACGTTGTTGTTGCTGCCCATCCCGGAAAGTTGTTGCACTCCCCAAAAGGTTCAAATCACCGGAGTTGAGTGTGCAAATCTCAGTAGGAACAATACATGTGATCCCTCTGTACCTTTATCCCTGGGGAGTCCACGTTGCTGGCTGGGAGAGGGGAATGGGAGGAGGGATTTGTGCGGATTCCCTTCCCCCCCCCCCCCCCGGAACAACCACAGGGATAAGAAAACTGTGCCGTCAAAGCACGGAGAAAGTTGTTGCACTACCCAAAAGAATCAAATCGGTCTGTTGAGTGTGCAAATCTCAGCCGGGACAGGGAGTGATTTGGACAAGGGCCTGAGGTTTTAGAGGGGAGAGGCGGCCTCCTACGCTTTGGGGGCACATGCCATGGAAAATCCAGAGGGCTGGCATCGGCCCTTCAGTCTTTGGGAAAAGCCGCAAAATGGGAAGTGTGCCAGAGGGCCTTGGGTGGCAACGGTGGCGTCATCAGAACACGGAACATCCCCACGCCTTGCTGTGACGGAGCGGAGGGCTCCCAGGAGCCGGTGACGTTCCCGTGTGCTGTTGCGATGGACTCCTGTTGGCTGGGTTGTTGCTTTCATTGCACACAGCCAGACGTCTTTGTGGAGTGGGGCAGCGTTGAAGTGGAGAGAGGGAAGAAGGGAAGGGGAATGAGAGGAAAGAAAGAAGGGAGGGAAGAAGGATTGAAGGAAGGAAGGAAAATAAGAGGAAATAAAGGAGTGAGAGAAGAAGGAAGGAAAGAGGGAAGAAAGAAGGGAGGGAAGAAGGATCAAAGGGAAGGAAAT
>BLBF01000040.1:962154-978305 GCA_015471245.1 Laticauda colubrina | reverse complement strand
TTTCTCTTTCTTTTCTCTCTTCTTTCTTTTTTCTCTCCTCTCTCCCCCTCCTCTCTCTCTCTTCTCTTTCACTCTCTCCATCTTCTCTTTCCCTTCTCTTCTCTCTCTTCTCTTTTCTCTCTCTCCATCTTCTCTCTCCTCTCACTCTCTTTTCTCTCATTTTCTCTCTCCTCTCTCTTTCTCCGTCTTCTCTCTCTGCTCTCATTTCTCTTTCTTTTCTCGATCCCCTCTCTCTCTTCTCTCCTTCTCTCTCTTCCCGGCAATAGCCCATTCAGCTTATCTCAAGTGGGAACGCGGTTTTGATTTGATGGGAAGCGTTAAAACTGCTGAGCCCAGCTGCAGATTACAATATTGAAGAATTCCCCACCCAGGAAGCAAAACAAGAGAGTGTTAAGCCACTCTTAAGCCTATAACAGGAGCTGTTGTGGCCTCCCATCAAATCAGGATGGGGAGGTAGAGGCCCCTCGCTTGGGAATATGGCTAGGATGGGCAGGCATGCAGCAGAAGTCGCTAAAAATTGTCATTTTGAATGCAAATCTGGTTCGCCTGCTCACTCCTAGGGACCCAAACAGAGGGGGGGGGAGGGAAGGAAGACTGTGGTTCCTTGGTGCTCTCTGAGCTCAGTTGTTTCCTTGTGGACATTTCATCACCCAACTAGGTATTATTATCAGTGCTAGAAGGGAATGGGATTTGTAGAAAGGAGGAGGAAGAGGAGGAGGAGGGGGGAGGAGGAGAACTAGGAGCTCCTTGCTGCTCTGAGCTTGGTTGTTTACTTGCAGATGTTTCATGACCCAAACAGGTAACATCATCAGTCCTAAGTTTGGGTACTGAAATGGCTGCAACAACCATTCCCAGAGAGCAGCAAGGCCCCCTAAAAACCAACCCCGGAAATTGCATTGGGCAGAGACAGCCCCCACGACTAGATCTGAGTTTCTGAATGCTTGGGCCGGATTCACACAACTGAGTGAACCAATTAATTTAAGGCTGATTAACTTGCCTAGGCCAGCTATGCAAAAGACAATTTGTTCTCCCAAGACCAGAGAAGAGAATTATAGCAATAGCACTTAAGATTTCTATACCCCCTTTACAGTGCTTTTACAACCCTCTCTAAGTGGTTCACAGAGTCATCCTCTTGCCCCCAACAATCTGGGTCCTCATTTTACCCACCTCAGAAGGACAGAAGGCTGAGTCAACTTTGAGCTGGTCAGGATCGAACTGCTGGCTGGGGACAGATTTAGCCTGTAAAACAGCATTCTTAGGAAAGGAAGGAAGGAAGGAAGGAAGGAAGGAAGGAAGGAAGGAAGGAAGGAAGGAAGGAAGGAAGGAAGGTCAATAGCCCTTAGACTTATATACCACTTTATAGTGCTTTTACAGCCCTCTCTAAGTGGTTTACAGAGTCAGCCTCTTTCCCCCAACAATCTGGGTCCTCATTTTACCCACCTTGGAAGGACGGAAGGCTGAGTCAACCTTGAGCCTGATGAGATTCGATCTGCCAAATTGCAGGCAGCCGGCAGTCAGCAGAATTACCCTGCAGTACTGCACTCTAACCACTGTGCCACTATGGCTTATCACGTGTTCTGACCATCCATTAAAAGGACGTGCATTTTTGTGCTTCTGGCTTTGTTGGGATACATAGCGTCGTGGTTCACACAACACCCTTAACCTGTTTGTCAAATCATGCATGTTCTGGATCAGCACAATACCGGGGTATGAGATATGCGTGTGTGTATTTGTGTAATGGGTGGAAACAATACAGGGAATCCAGTGGTGAGATTCAAAATTTTTTACAACCGGTTCTGTCGGCGTGGCTTGGTGGGCATGGCAGGGGAAAGGATACTGCAAAATCCCCATTCCCTCCCCACCCACTAACCTACTCTCCAGCTCCGTTCTCCTGTGCAGGGCAACCAAAGGAGACCCAGCCAATCAGCTGGGACTCAATGGGAGGCAGAGAAGAGATGGGGTTGGCGGGGCCAGTCAGAGGTGGGATTTGCCGGTTCTCCAGAACTGGTTGGAACCGGCTGAATACCACCTCTGAGGGAATCCTCAATTTACGATAATTTGTTCAGTGGCTCTTCAAAGAGATACCAGCTGTGAAAAAAGTGACTTAGGGCCGGTCCTCACACTTACGACTGTCACAGCATCTCTGTGGTCATGTGATAAAAATGACCAGCATATATTGATAATGGTCACATAGTCCCCGGATTACGTGATCACCAGCAAGCTGGATGGGGGGGATTCTGAGAATTGAAGTCCCCACATCTTAAAGTTGGAAAAACAGGAATGCAGTAAAGTTTTTAAATTTATTGTAATTTATTTATTTTGTCAATCGATTATTATATAACAGGTATAAGTATAAACATGGTTATGGATACATAAAATGGATACATATAAGAAAAATAAAAAGAATCAATAGGACAGGGACGATAGTCACATTGGTGCGCTTATGCACGCCCCCTACAGACCTCTTAGGAAAGGGGTGAGGTCAATAGTAGAAAGTCTAAGGTTAAAGTTTTTGGGGTTTGTGGTTAGTTCTCAACTTATGACCACAATTGAGCGCCAAATTTATGTTGCTAAGTGACACATAGGTCATTTTTGCCCCATTTTACGCCTTTTCCTGCCACCGCTGTTAAGTGAGTCACTGCCATTACTATCTAAGCCAACTGTCGTAAGTTGAGGACAACCTGCAAGCTCTTTGGGATCATGTTGAAATCATTTTAAGCCATTCCTCAAGGTGGCGCTCTGACTCTGCAATATTCTGGAGAAGGTCCTGGAGGGGAAGCTGCCCCTGCTGGGCATCCCTAACACTTGCCTGGTTAGCAGCCTGAGGGACTGCATCTCCCACAATCCTGTGGGGCAATTTCTACCAGGGAACTCTGGGAGCTGCAGAGCTACAGTATGCGAGGCAGTGTTTCTCAACCTCAGAGACTTTTTTAAAAAAAGTTTTATTATTTTTTTGGACAAATATACACAAACACAACATAAAAACATCAAGCCATCTTCCACTTATGTACATACAGTGTGTTGGTTGGTTTACAAATTGTTTTGTGCATCCTCTTCATCGTCATCACTTAAAATTACTTGTATATGTTCTCATATCTATCAAATATTCCTAAATACGTTGATATCATTGTTAATCAATCATTTGACTATACTATTATTCGTTCATGTTTTGCAAGATAATCCATATTTTAACTGATTTATTTTGTGACAATTCATATTATCATCCCAAATCTATCACATTATTATATTATGATTATGATAAAGATAATACATCTTTATATATTCTTTATATTCTAAAATTATACATATTTCATTACCACATGTTATTGTCCAACCATTGATAAAATAAATCCCAAATCTTATAAAATTGTTTATCTTCTTGTTCTCTGATTTCTTTCAAATGTCAATCTACTCATTTCAGCACATTCCATTATTTTCTTAATAACTTCCTCCTGCGTTGGTATCTTCTCATTTTTCCAGTTTTTAGCAAATACAATCCTAGCCACTGTTAATACATTTACAATCAAATATTTCAATTCCTTACTGTATATTTCAGGTAAAATTCCCCATAAAAATGTCTCTGGCTTCTTTGCAATGATGGTACTTCTGAATCTTTAAACGCTCCACCCTGGGCATTTAGAACTCTGGCCTGATCCATAGGAAATGGAATAATTGGCACAGAACTTGGTGACTCAGAAAGACTGAGAATCTGCTGAGAAGGACGAATTGGAGTGGAATGATGTAATTTCTGAATGGAGAGGAACGATCAAATTCCTTATTTTATTTTATTTTTAAAGAAATATTAGAAATAAAAAATGAATAAAGTTTTGTAAAGATAGTAAAAAATAAGAAAGAAAGAAAGAAAAAAGAAAAGGAAGGAAGAGAGAGAGAGAGAGAGAAAGAAAGAAAGAGAAGGAAAATGGAAAAAGAAGGAAGAACGAAGGAAAGAAGGAAGAAAAAGAAAGGAAAGAGGAAAGAAAGGAAAAAAGAAAAAAGAGGAAGGAAGGGAGAAAGAAAAAAGGAAGGAGGAAGGAAAGGAAGAGAGAAAGAGGGAAGGAAGGAAGGAAGGAAAGACAAAAAAGAAAAAAGGAAAGAAAAGAAGGAGGGAAGGAAGGAAGGAAGAGAAAGCTCAAAGGGCAGACTCAATGGGCCACTAGAGCTTTTTCCACTGTCAGTTTCCTATATTTCTACAAAGACAAAGAAAACATCTTCACGTTGGCATTTCCAGAAGAACCCACCTAACCTGGTTACTGAATTAACTCATTTTCCAGGTTTCCCCAGAGAACTGAACCCTCCACTAATGGAGTATTAAACCCCTGGGAATAAGGAGAAAGAATTAGCCAAGGTCACTCCTAACCGAGTTTAGCATTTGGGGCCAAATAGCAGCAGGGCAATGTTTGCCTGACATTTTGCCTGTTTGCCTCTGTATTGTTTGAAAGCAATCAATCCTCTGATTTTTATTTTTTTTTCCCCCAGAAGGCTGGCAGAACAATTTCCCTTTGGGTAACTCCGGACGTGCTTTTTCAAGATTTCTCTCCCCATCTTGATTCTTTTGCCCTCTTTTTTTATTAAAAGCAGCACAATGAAGAGGTCCAGCCACCTATCAGTGGCAGAAGTGATGTCATTGCAACAGGAGGGATTGGAGAAATTAACCCTTGCCTGGCTCTGCAGCCCTTCGGCACCCGCTTCCATAAACGTAGAGCAGGGATCCCCAAACTGGGCAACTTTAAGACTTGTGGACTTCAACTCCCAAAACTCTCCCTCCAAACCACTTAGAGAGGGCTGGAAAGCACTGTAAAGTGGTATATAACTCCTTCCTTCCTTTCTTCCTTCTTTCTTTTTTTCTTCCTTCCCTCCCTCCTTCCTTTCCTTCTTTCTTTTTTTCTTCCTTCCTTCCTTCCCTCCCTCCTTCCTTTCTTTCCTTTTTCAGTGGTACTAAAACTTCACATGATCTTGTTTCTATCCCTCTGTTAATGCAGCCTAGAACTGTGTTGGCTTTTTTGGCAGCTGCAGCACGTTGCTGGCTCATATTTAAGGGATTGTCTACTAGGGACTCCAAGATTCCTACTCACAGTTACTATTATTGAGCCAGGTATCACCTATTCTGTACCTGTGCATTGGGTTTTTCTAGGCTAAATATAGAACCTTATCATTATTATTTTTTTGTCATCTGAGGAACTGAGGAAGCGATGAAGGTTCTTACAATAATTGTTTCAGCCTCTTCTATGTTAGATCTGTGTCCTTTATGGCTGGTTGTATGGAAGACACGGGATGGTTCTAACTGCATCCAGTTTTGGTCGTCATGACAAAAGAAAAAATGTTGAGACTCTGGAAAGAGTGTTGAGAAGAGCAATAAAGAGGATTAGGGAGGTAGAGGATACAACATACGAAGAATAAAATTGTAAACAACTAAGATGATTAAGGGCCTGGAGACAAAAACAGATGAAGAATGGTTGCAGGAATTGGGTATCCCTACTCTAGAGAAAAGAAGGACTTGGGGAGATATGATAGCAATCTTCCAATATCTCAGGGGCTGCCACAAACAAGAGGAGGTCGAGCTATTCTCCAAAGCACCTGAAGGCAGGACAAGAAGCAAGGGAGGGAAACTAATCAAGGAGAGAAGAAACCCAGAAGAAAGGAGAAATTTTCTGACAGTTAGAACAATTAATCAGTGGAACAACTTGTTTTTAGAAGTTGTGGGTGCTCCAACACTAGAACTTTTTTAAAAAAGATGTTGGATAACCATTTGTCTGAAGTGGTGTAGGATTTCCTGCCTAGGCAGGGGGTTGGACTAGAAGACCTCCAAGGTCCCTTCCAGTTCTGTTATTCTGTTTTCTGAAACTGTCCTCTAAAGGAGTTCAGAGAAGAGCAACAAAGATGATTAGGGAACTGGAGGCTAAAACATACAAATGCAGGAACTGGGTATGTCTAATCTAGTGAAAAGAAGGACCAGGGGAGACATGATAGCAGGGTTCCAATATTGGAGGGGCTGCCCCAAAGAAGAGGAAGGGCTCAACCTCTTCTCCAAAGCCCCTGAAGGCAGGACAAGAAGCAATGGGTGGAAACTAATCAAGGAGAGAAGCAACTTAGAACTAAAGAGAAATTTCCTGATAGAGAGAACAATTTTTGGTGGAACAACTTTCCTCCAGAAGTTGTAAATGCGCCAACATTGGAAGTTTTTAAGAAGAGATTGGACAACCATTTGTGTGGAATGGTCTAGGGTATCCTGCTTGGGCAAGGGGTTGGACTAGAAGACCTCCAAGGTCCCTTCCAACTCTGTTATTCTATCATTCTGAAAATAGCTATCCTCATTCAAAGACACCATGTTGGGGAACCCCACAGTACTGGGAACATTGGAAGGAGGAGATGATGAGCAGCCCCAAGGAGACGAAACTCGGTTGGAGCAGCGATAAGGGCCAAATCGGCATGGAGAAAATTTCAGCAGGATTGCTAAGAATCGTCTCCTTGATGGATGTCCAGCAACGGCTCATGCAGAGTTTTGCAGGCCAGGTATGATAGCTGAAGCTGTAAGGGCAATTAATCAAAGTCACTGGCGGCTTCACTTTGCAGGGTTTATTATGCCAGTACAGACCGAAGTAATTGGACTGGAGCCCTACACACACACACACACACACATACCCCAGACCAGAGGCGTGCAAACCACAAACCACGCATGTGCGCCCATACAAGCACACTTTTCATTGCCTAATGCCTTGGAGCTGAATTATTTGCCCGTCCCCTTTTCTTTAAATTTACCAGCAGCAACCCCAGGGTTTGGGTGTTGTGTTTTTTTAAATTTTTTTTCCCTTTTTGCATTCCAGAGTGAATGATGGCTCTAATTTATTATGATTATTTTCTATTGCAGCCTAATTGCGGTGAATGGGAAACCGGTGGCTGGCATGGAAGCAGGGCACGATCCAGATTGGGGTCGTCCAAAAGGGGCAGGGGTTTCAGCTCCCTCCCCCTCATCTATCTTTTGATACAGAAAGCAGTATGGGTGCTTCTCTAGGGAAGATCTCATCTTCACATGGTGTCAACCTATTCTGTAAAGCATCAACCTATTCTGCAAAACAAGAAAAAACCGACTGAAACTAATTCAGGAGAGAAGCAACCAAGAACTAAGGAGAAATTTCCCGACAGAGCAATTGATCCCTGGAACAACTTGCCACCAGAAGTTCTGGCTACTTCAGCACTGGTGGTTTTTAAGAAGAAATTGGAGCCATTTGTCTGCAATGGAAGAAGGTCTCCTGCCTGAGCAGAGGGTTGGACTAGAAGACCTCCAAGGTCCCTTCCAATTCTGTTATTCCGTTATTCTGTTAACATGAACCCCAACAAGGGTTGGAATTCCCCAGTTAGCATACATATCTTAAAATTGCCTCCATTTAGAAACGCTACTCTGGATTCCCATATAGCAGAGGTCTCCAAAATTGGCAACTTTAAGACTTGTGGACTTCAACTCCCAGAATTCCCCAGCCAGCATCGCTTGCTCTCTTGGGATCCCTTCCTCTGCAATCTCTCTCCACTGTAGGAGGTTAAGAGAAAAAAGAAACAGACACGGCTGGCTGGCTGGGGAATTCTGGGAGTTGAAGTCCAAGAGTCTTAAAGTTGCCAACTTTGGAGACCTCTGCCATATAGGCTCACAGAATCATATGCTAAGCCAGAATAGACCTAAAAATCTAAACACGCTTAACAGTGATTCACTGCTTTGCTGAGTAGTTTGGTCTAGTGGTGAAGGGGCTGGCTTAGGAAACAGGAGGGTGTGAGTTCTAGTCCTGCCTTAGGTATGAAAGCCAGATGGGTGACTTTGGGCCAATCACCAGGAGACGGTGAGTTCTAGTCCCACCTTAGGTATGAAAATTGGCTGGCTGACTTTGGACCAATCCCTCTCTCTCTCTGCCCTACCTACCCCACAGGGTTGTTGTCGGGAAAATAGGAGAAGGCAGGGGAACTAGGTCACTGCCTTTCATTATTTATAAAAATAATAAAGGCAGGACAAAAATGAAATCAATAAAAAGGGAACAAATTTGGCATGTTTTGAAACAAATGCAACTTCTTGGAACAAATGTAGCTTCATGGTTTTTAATCCATTCTGGTGAAGCGTGTTGTGGGAATGCACACCTCATGAGTACACTGGCCGTCACAAAAGCCAAATAATCCAGGATTAGCACATAACAAGGGGTGTGAATGCTTCTGCTACATCTGTATACGAACTCCATTTGTCCATTCCAGAGGTGCACTAGGGAGGGGGTGTAATATGTGACTTAGTGGCCTCCACCAGCCCTGCAAAGCAGGTCAGGAGCTGTAGTGCAGCAACCTTAAGGGAGGAGGAGAAGGGGAGGGAAGAAGAAGGAGAAGGGGAAGGGGGAGAAGAAAGAAAAGAAGGAAAAGAAAGAGGAGAAGGAGGAGAAGGAAGGAAGGAAGGAAGCAGGAGGAGAGGAGGAAGGGGAAAGAGGAGGAGGAGGAAGAAGGAGTAGAAAAAGAAAGGAAAGAAAGAAAAGAAAGAAAAAGCAAGCAAGCAAGCAAGCAAGAAAGGAAGAAAGAAAGAAAGAAAGAAAGAAAGAAAGAAAGAAAGAAAGAAAGAAAGAAAGAAAGAAAGAAACCCTGCCTGATAGATCTTCTCTTGGTTGATTTGCATCCAATTCTGCATTTAATCGCTGGTGAATCAGTAAATGGCGCTATGCCAAATGTCAAACCAGGGCTCTGCCAACTCACCCGGAGGAGAGAAACCTGCCTGACAAGATTTTTTTGCTTTGTCTACTTACTTGTCTAAAAATAAAAAAATAAAAAATAGGAAACCACCTGATCTTTTGAAGCTACGCATCTTGAGTTTGGCCTGACATTTTGCAAACCTCATTTTGCAAACCTCATTTTAAAATAAGATAAAAACGGGTGTGTTGATCTGCAAAAAAATTGCACGATACTCAGATGCAAAGGTGGAAAGAAGAACTGGCTTGCCTTTTTATTTTTTATTTTTTGTAAGGAACAGGATGCACTCTTTGGAATAGAATCTTCAAATCACAGAGTTGGGAATGTTCCATGAGGTCATCAAGTCCAACCCTGTCTTCAGTGCAGGAATCCAAAGTCACGCTCGCCATCAGATGGCTATTTAAGCTCCATTTAGATAATTTTAATGAAGGGAGCCGCTGTTCCTCTGAGTTTTTGGTTCCTCTGAGAAAAAGTGATGACCCAGAGTGTACCCCAAACGTAACAAAATCCAAAACGTAAAAAATGTCCTTTAATGCCTCCAACTTGGCCCCACTGTTCAATAATTCTCAGTTGGAGATAAAACTTATTCAAAAATAATCTTCAAAAGAAACCAATACAGTCCGAATTTAATGAGCAGACAGAGGTGAAATAAAAAACCAAACAAACTACAGTGATGAAATTTCAGGAGAAGCATTTACCAAATTCAAGGAGATA
Source organism: Laticauda colubrina (assembly GCA_015471245.1). NCBI lineage: Eukaryota > Metazoa > Chordata > Lepidosauria > Squamata > Elapidae > Laticauda > Laticauda colubrina. The sequence goes on along the minus strand of BLBF01000040.1, from coordinate 968,885 downwards.
ACAAGGCGCAGTCTGTTGGAAGGACGCCAACCAAGATAACGTCAGACCAAAATAAAACACGCTTTGTTTCCAGCGTTTGCCAGTACACAGGTCCAAACTCTTATGCAGTTCTCACATGTGCAGCCCATGAAGAGGATCAAGGCCCCCTCCTCCTGAGTAGACCACATCTCTCCCTTATCCTCTCCTCCCTGTGTGTCCAAGGATGAAGAGGGGGTGGGCTCAGGTCTTCCTATGACTGCCCAGCCGGCCTCTGCCCTGCCCCAGCCTCCTCCACAATCTCTGGAGCCACACGTCCACTCCCTGTCGGCTGTTCCTCCTCTCCCTCAGAGCCTCCACCAGGGGCATGACACCTTCCTAATATTCCATTAGATTAAAATATACAACTAGTCCTTGACTTACGACCACAACAGAGCCCAAAGTTTCTATGGCTAAGTGAGACAGTCGTTAAGTGAGTTTTGCCCTTCCTTGCCACCATTGTCGAGGGAGCCACTGCAATTGTTAAGTTAGCAACGCAGTTGTTCAGCGAATCTGGCTTCCCCATGGACTTCGTTGGTCAGAAGGTCACAAAAGGGGATCACGTGGGACACACTGCAACCATCGTAAATGTGAGTCAGTTGTCAAGCTTCCGAAGTTTGATCATGTGACCATGGGGAAGCTGCAACCGTAGTTGTTGTGGTCCACAAGCGGCCAGCAGAGCTGGCGGCATGCTCAGACAATGAGGTTGGGGAGGAATATGGGTCAGTCCTGGAGTCTAGGGAAGGCTCAGACGAGGGCTCTGCATCAGAGGCAAAGATGGGGCCAGGGCCGTCTAACAGTTATCAGCTGCTTTCGGAGTCAGTGAGGAAGAAGAACAGCTGGAGCCTGTTCCCAATGTGCGCATGCACTGAGCTGCCAGGAGAAGGGAACAGCTAAGGATCAACTCAGGAGTAATGGCACAGGGGGGTGGTGAATGGCCCCTCCCATAGGGAATAAAAGAGGAGTGAAAGGGTAGTGGAGTTTGCAGGAGACAATTAGTTTAATTCGTGTGAAGATTTTGTTCATGACTCTCAGAGACTTCTTGCCAAGTATTTCCTTGTACAGCGTTGCGCTTGGATGAAGAGGGGATGGGCCTGGGTCTTCCTCTGAATTCCCTCTCCCTTGTTCTTCCCTGCTCTGTCCAGCCAGACTTTGCCCTTCCTCAGTTTCCTCCACAGCCAACGGAGCCACACTTCCGTTCCCTGTCAGCTGTTTGTCTTCCTCCTCAGATTCAGACTCTGACAGGAGCATGACAGGTTCATTTGATGATCGTTCAAAGTTACAACGGCACTGAAAAAAAGTGACCTATGACCGATTTTCACACTTATGACCATTGCAGCATTCCCCATGGTCATGTGATCAAAAATGTTGGACACTGGGCAATGGTTTCATATTTATGACGGTTGGAGTCACGCGATCCCTTTATGACCTTCCAACAAAGCAAAGCCGATGGGGAAGCCAGATTCACTTAACAACCGGGTTGCTAACTTAAACAACGGCATTGATTCACTTAACAACAACATGGGGAAAAAAGATGTAAAATGTAGCAAAACTCACTGCATAAATGTCTCACGTAGCAACATAAATGCTGGGCTCCATTGTAGTTGTAATTTGAATTAAATTGAATTCTTTATTGTCATTGTACAGACATACACAGTATATATACAATGAAATTCACATCACACCCAGAGACCAGACCCAACGCACACACACACACACACACAACCCCCCAAACACACCCCACTCGCTAAGGTTCCCCGTCTCCTAAAAAACACACAAGCATCCACACAACAGACCAAGTAATACTGTCCAACAGCTCACTGATGGTGGGTCCTTAAGTTCATTGTTAAATGCAATTATAGCTCTGGGATAAAAACTGTTCAGAAAACATGTGGTCTGAATTTTGAATTGTTTTGTATCTTCTGCCAGAAGGCAACATTTCCACAAAGATTGTGAGCAGGATGGGTAGAGTCTCTGAGAATGTTGTGTAACTTCCTCAAACAGCGAGATGCGAAGATGTCGTCCAGGGCTGGTAGCTGGAGCCCAATGATATTCTGAGCAGTTTTAATGATTCTCTGTAGAGCTTTTTTGTCCGCTACAGAGCTGTTCCCATATCTAGCAAGGATGCTGTATGTCAGGACACTCTCAATGGTGCTGCTGTAGTAGCACAGAAGTAGATGCTGAGATAGATTGATCTTCCTGAGTATTCTCAGGAAGTACAGCCTCTTCTGTACAAGCATGTTCGCATTCGTAGTCCATGAGAGGCCTCCGAGATAAAAGTGCCCAAAAATTTAAAACTACCAACGCTCTCCACCTCTTCACTATATACGTACAAGTCAAGGACTACCTGTATCTGTGTATTTTATTTCTGTAGCCCCTAAGTGAAGAACTTTTTTAATTATTTTTTTTATTTTTTTAAAAAACAACAACAACAACAAATAAAACCATCTTCCAGCGGTACAGCGTGTCGGTTGGGTACATATATCTTGTGCGCATCATGATATTATCCTACATTTCTTATTTAATTACATTCATAACCATTCCAATCAACATTCTATATCATATTATCTAATTATTTTACTATCATTAACATTATAGTTATTATTTTTCCTAAATTTATTCCATCCTTACTAAATTATATTCATTCTCTTATTCATTCAAGGTCAATCACTTATAATATGTAATTGCTATTATGACATATTTCAGTTTCTTATTCATGAAGAATTTTTGAATTAATCCCTACTAAAGATTTCTTCCCTGTTTCTCTAACTGGATCGAACTCTAGGCATACCTTGTTTTAGTGCACTTTGCTCTATTGTGCATCACAGATATTGTGGTTTTTTGTTTTTTTTACAAAACAATCCACCAACAAAAAGATTATGACTTGCCGAAGGCTCAGGTGGTGATTAGCATTTTTTAACAATAAAATGTTTTTTTTAATTAAGGTATGTACATTGGAATTTAAAAAGAAAAACTGATGCTAACGGCATACTTAGTAGGTTACATTATAATGTAAATATAACTTTTATATGCACTGGGATTTTTTTTAAAAATGGACGTGACTCGCTTCATTGCGATATTCCTTTATTTTGGTGGTCTGGAACTGAAACTGCAGTATTTCCAAGAGAAAACTTTTTATTTTGTTTTTGGTCTTTTAGAGCAGGAGTCTCCAACCTTGGCAACTTTAAGACGTGTGGACTTCAACTCCCAGAAGTCCTCAGGCAGCAAAGCAACCTTAAGACTTGTGGACTTCAACTCCCAGAATTCCTCAGCCACCGTTGCTGGCTGAAAAATTCTGGAAGTTGAAGTCCACAAGTTTAAAGTTGCCAAGGTTGGAGACCCCTGTTTTAGACCAGTGTTTCTTAACCAGGGCCGCTTTAAGAGGTGTGGACTTCAACTCCCAGAATTCCCTAGCCAGCCATACTGGCTGGGGAATTCTGGGAGTTGAAGTCCACACCTCTTAAAGTGACTCAGGTTAAGAAACACAGTTTTACAGTATTAGCTGTCTGATTAGTGTGTCATCTACAAAAACAAATACATTTCCTCTACATTTTAATTACTGAACACTAATAAATACTTCCAGGAGTATTCAGGACCGAATTGTGTGCCAACTTCCTTCATACCTTTGAGGAAGAACCTCCAAAATGAAATCAATTAGTTATCGTGTCATCTAGATTGTTCATCATCATATAGCATGGTACTCTATCAAATGCTTTGCTGCAGTGAAGATATATTATGCCTACTGCATTCCCACATTCCTTTAAGTAATTTATAATTTATATAGATTTATGAATCTAAAAATTCAGCACGTCAGAATTAGTCCTCTGATCCAGTTTCCAATAGCTTCTTTTTAATTTCAGCTTTTGCCTGAAAAGCACACTGGTCCAAAGGCCGGCATAACCTTTTGTTTCCCAGCCATTCTGCAAATTCTCTTTGGCAATCATCAACTTGAGCAAAAAAAAATTTCCAGCTGAATTTTAGCATGTGATTGGGCAAGAAAGAACAAAATCCATCATTTCTTTAGTTCAATTATTCTTCTGCAAGCAAGGAGGTTGGGAGGTAACTTCTAAAACAATTTCCATACATCTTGTTCTGACTCAAACGTTTTTGTGTTTTTTTTAACAGATTAACAGAATTGGAAGGGACCTTGTAGGTCATCTAGTCCAACCCCCTGTTCAGGCAGGAAACCCTGCACATTTCTGACAGATGGCAGTCCAGTCTTTTCTTGAAAGCCTCCAGAGATGAAGCTCTCACAACTTTTGAAGGCAACTTCTGTTCTGTGGGTTGATTGTTCTCCCGGTCAGAAAATTTATCCTTAGTTCTAAGTTGCTTCTCTCCTTTATGAGTTTCCACCCATTGCTTCTTGTCCAGCCCTCAGGTGCCTTAGAAAAATAGCTTGGCCTCTTCCTCTCTGTTGCAGCCCCTCAAATAGTGGAAGACCGCTATCCTGTCTCCCCGGTCCTTCTCTTCACTAGACTAGCCAAGCCCAGTTCCTACAACTGTTCATCATATGTTTTAGCTTCCAGTCCCCGAATCATCCTGGTTGCTCTTCCCTGCACTTTTTCTAGTCTCAACATTTTTATAGTGTGGTGACCAACATTGGATGTGGTATTCTACATGTGGTCTTACTAAAGCTTTGTAAAGTGATATTAGTACCGTTCTTCATATGTTTTAGCCTCCAGATCCTTAATCATCTAATCATCAGTGTAAAATTTTCAGCTTCTAATATTTCCATGCATTAATTCATTCCAAAGCTCAGGGAACCTAACACTCAGATTTCCGGTACAGGTAGTCCTTGACTTATGGCCACAATTGAGCCCAACATTTACATTGCTAAGTGAGACATTTGTCGATGGAGTTTTGCCCCACTGTACAACCTTTCTTACCACCATTGTTAAGTGAGTCACCAGAGTTGTTAAGTTAGTAATATGGGTTGTTAGGTCAATCTGGCTTCCCCCTTGACTTGGCTTCTCAGAAAGCCCTCAAAAGGAGATGACATGATCCCAAGATTACCTGTATATGTTTACATTACTTTTGCGATGTTCTCATTGTACGCTAATAAGAATAGAATATGGAATGGAATAGAACAGAACAGAACAGAACAGAACAGAACAGAACAGAATAGAATTCTTTATCGGCCAAGTGTGATTGGACACACAAGGAATTTGTCTTGCTGTAAATATTCTCAGTATATATAAAGAAAAGGTACATTCGTTAAGAATCAAGAATCATAACGTACAACACTTAATGATAGTCATAGGGTACAATCAGCAATCAAATCATACTAGGAAACAATCAATATAAATCATAAGGATACAAGCAACAAAGTTACAATCCTACAATCACAAGTGGGAGGGGATCGGTGATAAGGAGTGGTGAGAAGATTAACAGTAATAGTAGTGTACACTTTGTAAATAGTTGAACAGTGTTGAGGGAATTATTTGTTTAGCAGAGTGATGGCTTTTGGGAAAAAACTCTCCTTGTGTCTAGTTTTTCTGGTGTTCAGAGCTCTATAGCAGGGGTCCCCAACCACCAGGCCCTGGACCGGTACCGGTCCATGGATCATTTTGTACCGGGCCGCAAAGAATGAATAATCGTGATTAAAATATATATATTAGCTAAAGCTAAGAAGCCCTTTACTATTGGGGAAGAATTGATTTTGCTGGTCCTTGAAAAAGTGTTTCTGCGTGAAACTGGTCCCTGGTACAAAAAAGGTTGGGGACCACTGCTCTATAGCATCGTTTTGAGGGAAGGAGTTGAAACAGTTTATGTCCGGGATGTGAGGGGTCTGTAAATATTTTCTCAGCCCTCTTTTTGACTCGTGCAGTATATAGTATCAATTGAAGGCAGGTGGGTCGTAATTGTTTTTTCTGCAGTCCTAATTATCCTCTGGAGTCTGTGTCTGTCCTGTTGGGTTGCAGAACCAAACCAGGCAGTTATAGAGGTTCAGATGATAAGACCCCATCATTCCTCTGTACAACTGGATCAGCGGCTCCTTGGGCAGTTTGAGTTTCCTAAGTTGGCGCAGAAAGAACATTATTTGTTGTGCTTTCTTGATGATGTTTTTGATGTTAGGTGTCCATTTTAGGTCATGTGATATAGTAGAACCTAGAAATTGGAAAGTCTCTACTGTTGATACTCTGTTGTCTAGTATTGTAAGAGGTGGTAGTATCGGAGGGTTTCTTCTAAAGTCTACCACCATTTCTATGGTTTTAAGTGTGTTCAATTCCAGATTGTTCCGGTTACACCACGAGGCAAGTTGTATAACCTCCTGTCTGTATGCAGATTCATCGTTGTCTCGAATGAGACCAATCACTGTTGTATCATCAGCAAACCTCAGTATTTTAACAGATGGATCGTTTGAGATGCAGTCATTGGTATATAGGGAGAAGAGAAGTGGAGATAGCACACAGCCTTGGGGTGCCCCTGTGCTGATTGTACAATAATACCTGATTGTACAGGTATTAGATGTGATTCCGCCTAGCTTCCCCTGCTGCTTCCTGTTTGTTGGGAAGCTTATGATCCACTTACAAGTGTGTTCAGGTACCACTAGTTGGTTTAATTTACTTAGAAGAGTGTTTGGAATGATGGTATTGAATGCTTAAACTGAACAGAACCGAATAAATAAGGAATAAGGATAGAATAGAACTAGAATAGAGTAGAGTAGAGTAGAATAGAATAGAATAGAATAGAATAGAATAGAATAGAATAGAAAT
>BLBF01000040.1:938011-950534 GCA_015471245.1 Laticauda colubrina | reverse complement strand
AATAATAATAATAATAATAATAATAATAATAATAATAATAATAATAACAACAACAACAACAGCAACAATAATAATAACAGCAATAATAATAATAGCAATAATAATGATAATAATAATAATAGGAAATACTTATGCTCTGATGGTCATTTTGAAAAATCCTTTCTTAGTGAACCCCTAGAAGCCAAGAGGAACATAGGTGCCAAATTTCAAGTTTGTAGGCTTTACGGTTCTGGAGATTTTGTGATGATGCACAAGAGGTGTTTTGCTTTTATATAGAGAGAAGAAAGGAGAAAGGAGAGAAGAAGAAGAAGAAGAAGAAGAAGAAGAAGAAGAAGAAGAAGAAGAGGAGGAGGAGGAGGAGGAGGAGGAGGAGGAGGAGGAGGTAAGGATGATGTGCTGATATTGATATGTATAACAATCACGTAAATCGGATTAATGTAGGAACTTTCACTTGTATTCATATTACTTTTATTTATTTGTTTAGTTTGTCAAACTTGCATGAGAAAACAAGCATAAAGTATGAACATGATGTATAAACGTAGAAATATAAACGGTTATAAGTATGTACAAAATAAAACGAGTAGGAATAAATGGGAAGTGCAGGGCAGAGAGTGATACTCAGACCCCCCCCCCCCCCACACACACACACTGTCCCATGAAATGATATTGATGTATGTTGTTGTTTTTTTTTTAACTTTACGGCTACTACAGCAACAGCAACAACAACAACAACAACAAAGAGCCGGCCGGCGGTTCGCGCTTCCTCCAACGGCCCGACAAGCGCTCGGGGTTGAGCCGGGACAGGAGGCGGGGACCGGGGCTGGCCGAGGGCGGCGCGTCCGGAGAGGGGGAGCCCGGCTCGCCATCGGCCCCGTCCGGAGCGGCGCGGTCGTTGTGCGCGCAACCCGGCGGCGGCGGCGGCGGCGATCATCATGCCTGGCCGTCGGAGCGGCGCCCTGTCGGAGCGGAGCCCTTTGCTGGCTTACCGGCTGTGCAGCAGCTCCTCGCTGGAGGCGGACGAGGCGGCCCCGACGGCGTCCCGCAAGCTCTCCACCTTCCTGGGCGTCGTGGTGCCCACTTTGCTCTCCATGTTCAGCGTGGTGCTTTTCCTCCGCCTGGGTGAGCCCGTCAGGGGAAGCCTTTCCAAGGCACCGGGGATGGCGGGGTGGGAGAAAGACCCGAGCCCGCCTGGCCGCCCGCCCGACGGGCCCCGGCAGTGGCGGGATCCAGCCTGGAAAGGCAGCCTGAGGCGCGCGCGGTTGGGGGAGGGGGGGGGGAGGAGGCTTTGAGCCTCGGTGACTTTTGTGAGGCGATGCTTGTCAGGGCTTCGGGCCCGGGTGCCGAGGCAGGACTGAGGGGGTTGGGGTGGTGTTCCCGCTTGGTTGAGCGTGTCGTGTGAATGCAGGTTGGTTAACTTGGGGGGGGGGAGGGAGGAGTTTAGCATGTCGTGTGAATGCCGCCTGGTTTATCCCGGAAGGAGAGTTGAGCGTGTTGTATGAACGCAGCCTGGTTATGCTGGAAGGAAAGTTCAGCTGGCATGTGAATACAACTTGGTTGTCCTGGGGGTGGGGGGAAAAAAATCCAGCGTGTCATGTGAATGCGGCCTGGTCATCCTGAAGGACAGTTAAGCTTTGGTGTGGCCTGGTTATCCTGAGGGGTAGGGAGGCAGTTAAGTGTGCTGTGGAAATGAACTTGTGGTTATCCTGGAAGGAAAGTTCAATGTGTTGTGTGAAGGCAGCCTGGTTATCCTGGAAGGAAAATTTAGTGATTTGTGTGAATACAGCTTGGTTATGCTGGGAAAAAAAAAGTTAAAGTGGCCTGGTTCCCTTGGAAGGAAAGTTAAGTGGTTCATGTGAATGCAGCCTGATTGATTGTCCTGGAAATAAAGTTAGGTGTGTCTATGAATGCAGCCTGGTTATCCTGGAAGGAAAGTTAAGCATGATGTGTGAATACAGCTTGGTTATGCTGGAAAAATAATTCAGCATGTCGTGTGAATGTAGCCAGGTTATCCTGGAAGGAAAGTTAAGGGCGTTGTGAGAATGCGGCCTGGTAATCCTGGAAATAGTTAAGCTGTCATGTGAATACAGCTTGGTTATTTATCCTGGAAGGAAAATTAAGCGTTTCCTGTGAATGCAGCCTGGTTATCTTGGAAGGAGAGTTAGGTGTGTTGTATGAATGCAGCCTGGTTATTCTTGGGGGGGGGGGGGGGGGGGAGTGTTAAGCGTGTTGTGGGAATTCAGCCCAGTTGTCCTAAAAAGCAACTCATAGCTTTGCAAAAAAAAGAGGAAAGTTCTGGGACTTCATAAGAGTTGGTGATTCAGATACCAACTCTTTTGGCCTTTGCTGGGTTGGTTCTTGGATAAGCCAAGAATGAACTTTCTGACATTGGCATCTAGGTAGCCATATCATCCTGGCTTGTTGGACAGGGTTGTTTTAAAGACTGTCAAAGTAAGTCAGTAAAGAGGTAGAGTTAGAAATGCTGGCTGGGGAATTCTGGGAGTTGAATTCCACCGGTCTTCAAGCTGCCAGGATTGGAAAAAACGTTATTCTAAAGACCTGGAATCTAGGATTATGGTGACAGCTAAATCCTGGCTAATAAATAAAAATGCTAGGCCTTTGGAAAGGTGGCTAACCTTGCCAAGCTTGCCAGCCAATCCTCCGATTTCAACTGGGAGGATTAAAGGAATCGTGAATAATAAATTAGTTATTTATTAAATTTATATCTCACCTGTCTCCCCCTCTAGGCAGCTTACAGCAAAACTTTATTTTTCCAAACATTTTCCCTGCCTTTGGCAAACAGACCAGTTTGGGAGAAAGTTAAAGGGAAAACCCTGATCCCTGAGAAGCTAGATTTTCAAAAGCAGGATTGTTTGTTCGGGAGGGCAATGGATAGGATGATTCATTTTTCAGTACAATTTTCCCATTTCCAGGATATAAGTCAGACAGTGGCGTATTGGGAATTGAATGATCTTTTACCTTCAGGGCACATGTCTCACACTGACTTATAATTAACTGGAGTTACTAACATAATCACTTCAATTCTTGGAATGGCCTGACTGAATAGCTATGTAATTTTAAGCCAGCCAGGAATTGGACTAAATGATCTCCTGGATCCCTTCCGATCTATACCTTCTGTGAATATTAGAGGGCCTTTAAATCAGCCTTCCCTTAATTACATCAAATGCAAATACTCTCATTCTCACAACATGTTTAACCTAGCTGCTGAATTAACCCATATTCTACACTGCCTCAGTGCTTAACAAAGTAAATGAGTTTTCGGTCATTAAAGCCACTATATCACAAAACAACAATAACAACTACCCCTAACTCACTTTGGTTAATCATCATTAACCAAAATTGGTATGTTATGAGAATGCAAGCCTTTAGGACTTCCTGGTCTAGTTTAGGCTATTGTACAGGTAGTCCTCGATTTACAACAGTTCGTTTAGTGACCAAAGTTGCAACAGCATGGAAAAAAGTGACTTATGACTGTTTTTCACTCTTACCGACCACTTGGTAACATCTTCGTGGTCACGTGATTAAAATTCAGACATTTGGCCACTGACATGTACTTATACCGATTGCAGAGTCCCTGGGGTCATGTGAGCCTCTTTTGCGACTTTCTGATAAGCAAACTCAATTGGGGAAGCCCGATTCACTTAACAACCATAGACTAAATTAACAGTTGCTGTGATTCGCTCAACAACAGTGGCGAGGCAGTTCGTTAAAATGGGGCAAAACTCACTTAAGAGCTGCCTGGCTCAGCAACTGAAATTTTAGGCTCAGTTGTTGCCGTAAGTCATGAGCTACCTGTAATCTGTCACACAACAACAACCCTGTGAGGTGGGCTGGCCTGAGAGAGAGAAAGAGAGAGAGTTTGGTCCCAGGTCACCCACCTGGCTTCAGGACTTGAACTCGGAGCCTCATGGTTCCTGATCTAGCGTCTTTTCTACTACAGGTAGTCCTTGATTTAACAACCATTTGTCTAACAACTATTTGGAGTTACAAGAGGGCATAAAAAATGATTCATTTTACAACCTCCTCTCTTAGCAACAGAAATTCTGTTTCCAAATGTCATGTATCGAGCACTATCTCTCATCCTAAGTATTAGAGATCCTAAGTATTAGAGATCTAATGGTTCAGGCACAAGGCTAGAAAGCAAGAGATCATGAGTTCAAATGATGCCTTAGGCACAAAATCCAGCTCAGTGACTTTGGGCCAATCAGCAGGAGGCAATGAGTTCTAGTTCTGCCTTAGGTATGAAGGCTGGCTGGGTGACTTTGGACCAGTCCCTCTGTTTCAGAGCCCAGTCCACCTCACAAGGTTGTTGTTGTAGGGAAAATAGGAGGAAGGTGTGTTGGGTATGTTCACTACCTTGACTTATTTGTAAAAATAATGAAAGCGGGATACAAGTAGATAAAATAAGTAAAAAAAAAAAATCACCCGAGGGAACACAAATTATTTCATGGTAACAATAAACAAATAAATAAAATAAAAAAATAAAATAAAATTATCCCATGGAACAAAATTGTTTAATGGAAATTGTGTGTGTGTGTATGTGTATTTTTTAACATATATATTTGTTTATATATAACAAATAAATAAATAAATTTGGGAGTGGAAGTGTGGAAAGTGGGAGTAGGAAACTCCAGACTCCATTGTTCGGAATAGAATTTCTTTTCCTTGGTGTTGATTAGAAGGTCGGCTTGCGGCTTGACTCACTTGCTTGAGCTCATTAATATAATTTGCTCAGCCAACATTATCTTTTTTTCTCTCTTTCTTTTCAATCTTTGCTGATTAATGTACGTTATTTTCACAGGGCATGATGTGATAGGGTAAGGATTTAGGCATTTCGGCTTTTTCTCTGTCAAATTCTCTTGTGTTCTTTCACTTTCTGTCAAAGTTTTGGAGGGGTTTTTTGAGCTGTGTTTGGTTTGGCCGTGCTCTGGGATTGCCTTCTGTTCCTTCTTTTCGTGGTTTCCAGAGAGACTCAGTTCTCCTTTTCTAAATGCAGCATCAGCCTCCCACAAGCTCTTTTCAAAGGATTGGCGGGAAGTTCATTCAAGTTGATGCTTAATTCAGAATTTTGTGTTCTTAGGCATTCAGTTTTCACTGGGACAAAAAAAAGTCTCTGCTCAAAGAGTTAGTTGTGCACAGAATAGCCAGGGAAATATCAGAAGCAGAGAATTGTTTTCAGATATTTTTTTCCTTGTTTTCTTCCCTTCTCAGAAATAAAAAATGTATTTTTTTTTTTTAAATAATGCAGGCAGTCCTTCACTTTCAACTGTTCGTTTAGTGACTGTTCAAAGTAACAACGGCATGGAAAAAAGTTTTTTTTTCAGACTTATGACCATTTGCAGCATCCTCGTGATGATTTGACAATGGGTTCATATTTATGACGGTTGCAGGGTGATGTAAGGAGACCTGGCAAGCAAAGTCAGTGGGGAAGCCAGATTCACTTAATAACTGTGTCACTAGCTTAACAACTGCTGTGATTCACTTAATGACCGTGGCAAGAAAGGTCCTAAATGGGATAAAACCCACTGAACAAAACAATGACAAAAATGTTGGTCTCAATTGCAAATCGTAAGTCGAGGAGGAGGACCTGTAATACAGGCCAGCTGTGTAACACATACAAATTAGAGAATTTCAGGTTTCTTTGTTTCAAATCTGATTGTTCTGACCCAAACCTGGTTCCCAGAGAGCAAACACGAGACAAAGGTAACAGCGCAACCTTTTAATGTTTCATTTACAAATCCCGTCCCTTCACGGATAAAAGGCTGCTTCCAACTAATTATATCCGATTAAGAAAGAGCCTTGCCAAATTTTTGCAAGGCTGCCAAGAACACCAGATAAAGTTACTAAGCAATAATTCCAACACAAAGAATCTCCAAACACCAACTCAGATATTCTAACATTCACCAGGCTTGAGTGTAAAACTTCTTTACCTTCTGCAAAGAACTGCAGATTCTCAGCTGGCTTTTATCTTCTCAGGAAGGGCCCATTACCTTGAAGCCTTACTCCCGAGTCGCCCGTGCTGCTGCAACTGCTCTTTCCTTCGAGCAGCCCTGTGTGTACATGCACTTGGCACAGGCTCCTCGGGGTGCTCCTCGTCACTGCTGCCAGCCTCCACCATGTCCAAAGGCAGCACTCCACTCCCTGAGGGTCCTGGCCCCATCCCTGCATCACACGCAGGCCCCTCATCCGAGTCCTCGCTCTCCGAGACCTCAGCCGTCCGCACCTGTTGCCGGCAAACCACAACAATAAATGGGGCAACATCCACTGAACAAAACAATGACATCAATGTTGGGCTCAATTGCAAGTCTTAAGTCGAGGACTACCTGTAATACAGGCCGGCTGTATCACACACACAAATTAGAGACTTTCAGGTTTCTTTGTTTCAAATCTGATTTATAAATCTAAGCGGATTGCTTTTTCCTCCCTGAAGTCTCATTCGAGTCATTTGGTTCTTTAATTAATATACAGTATACAGGGTTTTGCTACAAAATTGGATTTTCCTGTGCCGCCTTCTTCTGTGTGTTGATTTGTGATTAATGTATAACTCCTATGATTGCTTGTTTGTTTTGTTTTTTTTAAAGATTGGCAAGGTATTGCTGCCAGCTGGGATTTCCAGCAGACGAAAAACCATAAATTAAGGAAAAAGTTGATGTTAATAATGTCAGTCATGGGGTTAAATTGCCTAACTAGTTTTTAGTTTTCTGTTGACACTTTCGGTTTCATTGAAACAGAATTCAACAAGATTGCACCTTGAAATATGGGCATTGTGGACAAGCAGTCCTTGACATGCAACGCTTCATTTAGCGACCAAAATTACAACAGCACTGGAAAAAAAAATGACTGATGGCCAATGTTCACACTTAACGACCATTTCAGCATCCACGTGATCCAAATTAGGACGCTTGGCAACTGGTTCATACTTATGACCGTCGCCATGTCCCGGGGTTCCTGCAATCCCCTTTTGCGACCTTCCAGCAAGCCAAGCCAATGGGGGAAGACCTGGATTCACTTAACGACCAGGTTACTGACTTATCAACTGCTATGATTCACTTAACATTGGCGGCAAGCAAGGTTGTAAAACGGGGCAAACAGTGAGACATTAACAAATCTCTCACTTAGCAACAGAGGTCTTGGGCTCAAGTGGACAGCCATTTGTCCAAAATTGTATGACGACTTCTCAAGCAGGGGGTTGGACTGGATGATCTCTAAGGTCCCTTCCCATTCTAGGATTGGGATTCTGGGAATTTATAACTGCAGGAAAATTCCCTTTTTCAGCCTTCTTTCTTCCTAGGGGTTAGATACACAAAGGTCCTCCAACATGCCTGAGTCCCTCTCCTTCAGGAAATGCAGCACTTCTCTAAGAAGAGGGCAGAATTTTGGGAGCAAACTCTGATTTTCATGGGGAAGGAAGTGGTTGGTTTGGTTTTACACAGACACAGACACAGACACAGACACACACCCCTTCCTTGCTAGCATGCACACAACTGAATTCACGCCCCAGGAATCCTTCTAGAAATAAAAGCTGAGTCAGATGTTCAAGAGCCCCTTGCTATTTATTTGCTTGCTTGCTTGCTTGCTTGCTTCCTTACTTACTTACTTACTTAGTTACCTACTTACTATTGCTGCCTATTCGCCCAAGGCGACTCAAGGCGATTTACAGAATACAAGCCACGTAGGTTGACTGCGTAACTTTGGTCCTGGAGACTGTGAATTCTAGTTCTGGCCTTCAGCATGAAAGCCATCTAAGTAACTTCAGGCCAATCACCAGGAGATTGTGAGTTCTAGTCTCGCCTTAAGTATGAAAGCCAGTTGGATGACTTTAGGCTAATCACCAGGAGACTCTGAGTTCTAGTCCCCCCTTTAGGCATGAAAGCCTGCTGGGTGACTTTGGATCAATCCTCTAACCCCCACTCCTTTAACCTTAAAACAATCCATTATTGACCTCACCCCATTCCTAAGATTAGGGGTATTAATCTTAGGGATTAAGTAAGGGGCGTGCATAAGTGACCATCCTGCCTACCATCCCTGTCCTATTGTCCCCATTTATTCGTACCTATTTCCTCTTCTCTTACTCAATGTTTATTCTTATACCTATCACCTTGTAAGCAATTGACAAATCAAATAAATAAATAAAATAAATCTCTGTCTCTCAGCGCAACCCACTTCACAGAGTTGGTTTTGTAGGGAAAATAGGAGGAGGAAGGAGAAATTAATATGTTTGCTTCCTTGAGTTATTTATAAAAACAATACAGGCAGGATATAAGTAAAATCAATAAAATCCATCAATAACCAGGGTGGCTCCAAAACCTAGCCACTGCATTCACATGATACTCTAACCCATGATTGGGGTTCAGCATAGCTTTTGTGTTCTGGTGACTGGGTGTATCACAAGAAGCCTTTCGGTTTAGTTTGTGGTTTAATCTATACAGTGTAAACCTAGGAGCTGGGTTAATTCGGGGCCCGGGTTAAATATGTTGTGTGAACGCTTTCCGTGTACATCCACAGAAGAAAGCAAAGGGAATGACAGCTGTCAGTCCACTCATTTTGACTTCCTGTAGGAGAGATGACACTGGCAATTTTCTCTCCTTGGTTCTGGGCAGGGCTGTTGAGAAATTTCATTTTAAACTGATGAAATCATCTGGCTGTCAGGAGGAATTGAAGCCACAGACTTCTGGAGCAGGGCAGATTGGGGATAATGGAGGGATTATGGATAAGGGATTGTGGAGTAGTACATGGAGAAGATGGGAGGGTGCCATTTCACCCCTTAAAATGAGAGCTGTTATTTAGAAAGGAGAGAGAAATCTGTCTGAGTTCACACCAGAGCGGTCTGTTTGTCTGTATGCCGGGCTAAGGGACTTATATTAAGCTGGCCATAGACTTGGAGGACTTCCTCAAGATCATCTAGATCAGTTTTTTTTTTCCAACCTGGCTCCTTTCAGGTGTGTGGACCACCACTCCCAGAATCCCTTGGCCAGCATAGTTGGCTGGGGAATTCTGGGAGTTGAAGTCCACCCATCTTAAAGGGGCCAGGTTTGAAAATCAGTGATCTATAGCAACCCCTGAACAGACCAAGTAAATTCCTTCTGTGGCATCTCCAGAGGACCAATGATTGTCTGAATGTCACTTAAATCAGAGGTCCGCAATCTGTGAGCCGTGGCTTATTTGCAACCGGGCCATGTAAGCGGTGGGCTGGCCCATATACACGCATGCGCAGGCAACCTGATTTATGCAAGCAGGAGTGGCTGCCAGTCACACAAATGAAGCTGTGTGCACACACATGTGTGCACCTGCCCCTCGCACTAAACCATCACCTCTTTCCCACCTGTGCTGGGTCGCCAAGCCCAGAAAAGTTGGGGAATGCTGGCTTAAATGTTTCTCAAACCAGAGATCTGTTTTGTCTCAGATTACATGTCACTGCAAAGCGATTCTCAAAACATCTCACTGGGAAGTTTCCCAGATGATTTCAGCCGAAATCTGTGCTTCTGCTATTTTTGCCATTTCACTTTTCTTGCTTCACACTTCCTGACATGAACCCCAAAGGAGGAAGTGAAAAGGGATATAGCTTTTCTGTCTCCTGTTTAAACTTCAAGAGTAGTGGCTTGTAGGCATCATATGCTTGCTCCCCCCCCTTTTTTTTCCCACAAAAAATGTGGTGGGCGTGTTGCGACATACCCACCAACAACCTTTTTACAACTAGTCCTTGACTTACGACCACAATGGAGCGCAGAATTTATGTTGCTAAGTGGAAAACTTGTTAAGTGAGTTTTGTCCCATCTTACGACTTTTCTTGCCACTCTCAACTCATAAAATATTTCTATGGTCTTTTTAGAGATGCCAACAGAAAGGGAGGGGGGAACAGTGCGGCAGCTTGCAAACCGAAAGTGCATTCCGTAAATAGTTTTTTGAAGATAGTAACTAGGTGACTGAAATTTCTGCCGTGCAAAATTCTAACTGGAGAGCATGATTGATGACTCTGGGCTATGGAGGTGTCTCATTGGAGAATATGAATTATGATACAATCAGGGGGATGGGGGGAAAACCAGGGTCAAGGGTGACAATGAATGTTGTGTCTCAGAGTCAGCTGCACCCAGGTAGTGCCGGACATGTTAATTCCTAATAAATCCTTTTTAAGTTTTGGAAGTTTGGCTCGAGACTCATGATTTAAATGGGGGTAACTGCTGGAGTCCTGACAGCCACATGCGTGAATCATGATGCGTGACAATTAGTCCCATGGTTGTTAAGTGAATTTGGCTTCCCCATAGATTTTGCTTCTCAGAAGGCCGCAAAAGGGGATCATGTAACTCTGGGATGCTGCGACCGTCATAAATATGAGTCAGTTGCCAAGCATCCAAATGTAAATCAGGTGACCCTGGGGATGCTGCATCAGTTGCAAGTGTGAAAAACGGTCGCTTTCTGGGACTTCTCCTTTCGTCACCCTGTTTTCCTTTAGCTACACTTCTGAAAAGAGTTACAGCCTTTTGTGTATATAGTCCTCAACTGACAACTGTTCGTTTAGTGACCATTCAATGTTCAGATGCTTTGTGACTGGTTCATATTTATGACCACTGCCCTTTTGCAACCTTCCAGTGGGTAAGTCAGATTCACTTAACAACCAGGTTATTAACTTGTCAAGAACAGTGATTCACTTCACAACTGAAGCAGGAAAGGTCATAAAATGGGGACAAAACTCACTTAACAAGTGTCTCACTTAACAACAAACATTTTGGCTCAATTGTAGCCATATGTTGAGGAATATATCTCTATGTCTGTCTGTCAGACAGGCCTATCTATATCTATCTATCTATATCTAAAAGCTCAATACCCATGCTTCGTTACAAAACTATGTGGTTAGGCTTAGTTTTGGGAGAGGAAAATAAGGGGAGAAAAATTCTGCCTCTGCCTACCAGCATCCATCAGTATTCATCTGGCTAGCGTCCTGTCAGTGTGTGAGAGACTTGAGGGATGTTTGGAAACTGAAACAGCATTTGCTGTGTGAGCAAGAAGGAGACAGCAAGAAGCCTGGGCGTGGCTTAGCTCAACTCTTCTGTACTAAAGTTTCTTGCTGCTGTGAAATTGAAACTGAAACTCCTCTGCTTGTGTTTTGCATTTGGAAGAGATTTCTTTTCAGGTGGGGAGGGGGAGTACAACTCCTTAGCACCAGAGTGTGTTAATAATAATAATATAGGAAATACTAATGCTCTGATGGTCATTTCAAAAAATCGTTTCGTAGTGAGGCCCTAGAAGCCAAGAGGAACATACGTGGCAAATTTCAAATTTGCAGGCTTCATGGCTCTGGAGATTTTGTGGTGATGATGTGCGAGTGGTATTTTTCATATATTCCTCAACATACATACATACATGTGCTGTTCAGCTTCCTTCGGGTATTTTCCCACGTCATTGTAGTTGTGCTTTTAAAGTTGGAGCAACGTTTCAGCAGAATCTCATCTGCCATCATCAGGCTTCTGTATTGAGTTTGTATGTGGGTCAGAGTCTCACAGTCGTTGGTTTTAAATTTGAGACTAGCCTATTGTTGTGCCAGGATGTTTTTTTTCTACATCCTGGTTGGTTGGGAGTCTTGGTCTGTGTTTATTGGACTTGGAGTTTGTTTGATTGGTGTTTCTGGTTTCTTCTGTCTGTTTTGTGGCTTTGATTTGACATGAGAATAGCACACATACACACACACACACACACATACACACACACACACACACACATACACGCTGTTCAGCTTTGTTCGGGTATTTTCTCATGTCATCATAGTTGTGCTTTTGGAGTTGTAGCAACGTTTCGGAAGATATTGTGTTCGTCTGTGAGTCAGACTGTTCATCTGATGATTCTACCAGACTGTCAATTATTTGGAAGCCTGCACTCACAAACAAAAAAATATCCACACCACAAGCCATGCAAACACCTGGGCACAAACAGATCCCCCCTGATACCTCCAGCTCAAACACACCCCAACCGGGCACCCAGATGAAACCTGGCTTCCTAACAGATGATAGCTGTCCGTTTACTCGGAGCCAAGCTGCACTAAAAGCCTCCAATACAGGAAACACAATGTTACCAGCCAATCAAGACAAAAGAAAAAAGCCAGAAAACAGACAGAAGATATTAGAAACACCAATAAAGCAGAACACAGCAAACTCCAAGACCAATAAATACAGACCAAGACTCCTAACCAATCAGTATGAAGAAAAAAACATTCTGGCACAGCAGTAGGCTAGCCCCAAATTTAAAACTGAAACAACTGTAAAAGTCTGACTCATAGACGAACACAGTACAGAAGCCTGATGTTGGCAGATGAGATTCTGCTGAAACGTTGCTACAACTTTAAATGCACTACAATGACGTGGGATAATACCCGAAGGAAGCTGAACAGCACATATACATATACATATACATATACATATACATATACATATACATATACATATACATATACATATACATATACATATATATATATATATATATATATATATATATATATATATATATAAATAAA
>BLBF01000040.1:926033-937611 GCA_015471245.1 Laticauda colubrina | reverse complement strand
TTGCAGAATTCCCCAGCCAGTCATGACTGGCTGGGGAATTCTGCAAATTGAAATTCACACCTCTAAAATTTGCCAAGATTGAGAAACACTGGCTTAAAGAAACTTGGGTAATTCGAGATTTATTCACAAACAAGTACTTTATTTTACTTATTCATAATAAGTAATTTATTTTACTTGTTTATTATTATATATTTATGGGTCATCAATGAGAATATATCTGTTGAATAAGACTCCACATTGGTGACAGGAAGAGCATCGGGCCATTCAACACTGCTAGTTCCATTCAGTTGCCCAGACTCCATCCTGCAAGGGGTTATGGGGGACGTTAAAAGAGGATGATGATTATATTTATGTGCCAACCATCTGGTCTAAATCAGTGGTCCCCAACCTTTTTTGTACCAGGGACCAGTTTCACGCAGAAACACTTTTTCAAGGACCGGCAAAATCAATTCTTCCCCAATAGTAAAGGGCTTCTTTACTAAAAACATATTTTTATGTATATTTTAATCACGATTATTCATTCTTTGCGGCCCGGTATAAAATGATCCACGGACCGGTAACGGTCCGGGGCCTGGTGGTTGGGGAGCCCTGGTCTAAATAACACTTTATACAGGTAGTCCTTGGTTTACAACAAACAATTGAGCTCAAAATCTCTGTTGCTAAGTGAGACATTTACTAGGTGAGTTTTGCCCCGTTTTATGACCTTTCTTGCCACCGTCGTGAAGCCAATCCTGGCAGTTTTTAAGTTAGTAACACGGTTGTTAAAATGAATCCGGGCTTCCTGTTGCTTGTCAGAAAGTGGATCCCAGGACACTACAATCGTCATAAATATGAGTCGATTGCCAGTGTCTGAATTTTGATCATGTGACCACGGGGAAGGCCGAAGCTGTGAAACACGGTCCTATGTCACTTTTTTCCCCCCTGTGATGATGTAACATCGAATTGTCACTAAAGGAACCGTTGTAAGTTGTGATGCTAAACGAGGCGGCTCTTCAAGCTAGGGTGAAAGGTTGAAAAAATGGTTGAGAATCCCAAAGGTGCTTTTTTTTTCCTCAGGAGGCAGCTGGACTTTCTTGTTTTTTCTTTTGAAGACGTTTCACTTGTCATCCAAGAAGCTTCTTCAGCTTCTGGAGACTAGAAGGATTACCCCATCAGAGCTGAAGAAGCTTCTTGGATGGGAAGTGAAACATCTTCAAAAGAAAAAAAAAAAACCCAAGAAAGTTCAGTTGCCTCCTGAGGAAAAAAAGTACCTTTGGGACAACCAGGATCTAGTTGGCTGAGAATCTTTACAGAAATGGTTGAGAATTTAGAGGAAGGAGTGATGGGTATATCTCCCCATACACCTGAGTGGGTGGAGGGATCCTGAAGGGGCTTCACACGGATTAGATCTGTGTTTGATTCTGGCACATAACCTGGGATGCAGAAGCTTCCTGGATAACTTAGGCCCGGCTGCCTGCCTTCAGCTAATTCGTCCCATCGGTTGTATTCACACATTACATTGACCCAGGTCAGGTAAAGAGAGCATTCTACCTTTGGCTGCAAAGACTGGTGTCATACTGGATGCGCTCTGAGTGTTGTGTTTTCAAAGAATTACTATTCCCAAGAGGAATAATTTGGGCAATTCCGAATTTCTATTCACACGATATACTTAATTGGACCAAGACTTGTGAATGAAGCCGCTTTGCTGGAAATATGCTGTCGTTCTTGTGAAGCCTTGTAGGAGGAAAGCTAGACTAAGTCTATTTTAGTAAAAAAAAAAAAAAAAAAACCAGGAGTCTGGTAGCACCTTTTCCAATTAACACATTTTATTCAGGGACAGAAACATTCGGAATGCTTGTCGAATCATAGCATTGTATTTTTGGGCCGGCATGTAAGTGTCAACTTTGCTTATCACGCGCTGTGAAAATTGTTCCTCTTTGGTTAATGTATAGTTCCAGGTATTGCAGAAACCCCAGGGGAAAAAAAAAAAAAAAGCATTAATTCCGTAAAACAGGTTTAGGAATACGCGATCTGAACGCAATCACTCGATTGTGGCAAGAATAGATTGGGAATTGCCCTCTGGTAAGCAGCCCTAAGGCTAAACGGAATGACGTGTAATGAATTTATTTGCAGCATTTTTTTTTTAAGCCAGAAAGGCTCCAGCACGGGCTTATCGATACAGATTCAGGGAAGGTTCAACAGAAGAGGAAAAAGGAGGAGGAAAAAAATATGCTTTTAATTTTCTGATGCCAGCGAGGAATTCCAAGAGAGGTCTTTGTTGTTGTTAGTTGTGAAGTCACGTCCAACCCATTGCGACCCCATGGACGATGTTCCTCCAGACCTTCCTGTCCTCGACCATCCTCAGGAGTCCATTTAAGCTCACGCCGACTGCTTCAGGGACTCCATCCAGCCATCTCCTTCACCGCCTTCTTCCCTTCTTCTTCTATTGCCCTCAATCATTCTCAGCATTAGGCTCTTCTCCAGTGCGTCCTTCCTTCTCATTGGGTGGCCAAAGTCTTTGAGTTTCATCTTCAGGATCTGGCCTTCGTTGATCTCCTCTAGGACTGACCGGTTGGATCGCCTTGCAGTCTAAGGGAGGCAACGGAACTTCCTTGTTCTTTCTTTGAAGACGTTTCGCTTGTCATCCAAGAAGCTTCTTCAGCTCCGACAGGACAGTGGAGAATGGAAGGATTTAGCTGAAAAGAAAGAACAGGAAAGTCCAGGTGCCTTCTAAAAAAAAGCACCTTTGGGACAACCAGGACCTGGATGAATGAGAATCTCTACAGGCTTTTAGCTAGTACAATTTGGGATGAACCCCCTCTCAATGGAACAGGAATGGATTTCCATAGGAAAAATTGCAGACTACAGCCATCAGGAGCACCCCTAAGCTGACCCTGAGGACACAGATAGTGGCCTCAACGACCCTCTAAAAGGATGCAAACAACCAGTGGTCTGCAAGGAGTATAAATCCATCCATCACTACCCTGTCAGAGCTGAAGAAGCTTCTTGAATGAGAAGTGAAAAGTCTTCAAAAGAAAAAAACAACAACAAAATCTAGTTGCCTCCTAATAAAAAGCACCTTTGGGACAATGGATGGAAACTCATAAAGGAGAGAAGCAACCTGGAATTAAGGAGAAACTTCCTAACAGTGAGAACAATTAACCAGCGGAACTGCTTGCCACCAGAAATTGGAGGTTCTCCATCACTGGAAGTTTTTAAGAAGAGACTGGACAGCCACTTGTCTGCAATGGAATAGGGTCCCCTGCTTGAGGAAGGGGGGTTGGACTAGAAGACCTCCATGGTCCCTTCCAGCTCTATTCTGATTGATTGAGAGAGTCCTCTCCAGCACCATAGTTCCAAGGCCTCCATTCTTTGATGCTGAGCCTTCCTTGTGGTCCAATTTTCACAGCCATACATTGCAACTGGGAACTCTAGAAAGTGATAAATTAAGAGCGGACTTCTTTGAATGCTCACAAACACTCAGTCTTGTGCATTTTGGCAGTGTGACAAAGAAACAAACGTGATTTCTACAATTCCAGGTAGCAAACGTAGGAGCCTTCTGCACAGCTGGGTAACTCAGGTTAGCAAGGGAGGTTCCCCAATTACTCTCAAGAGATTGGGGTGGAGGAACCAAGGAGTAAAGTTCACGCACAGGTGAGCTCCGTTTTGGGTGTGTTGTACCTTTACCCTCTTTATCACATCTTGGCAGGCAAGAGTCCGTCCAAGGTAGTCCTTGATTTACAACTGCAATTGAGCCTAAGATTTCCTTTGTTAAACAAGGCAGTTGCAAAGCAAATTACCGCCGTTGATGAATTAACAGTACAGCAGTTAAGTAAATCTGGCTTTGCTTCTCCAGAAGGCTGCAAAAAAAGCGATCACGTGACCCTGGGACATTGCAACTGGCATAAGTACATCCAGTTGCCAAGCTTCTGAATTTTGATCACCTGACCACCGGGATGCTGCAACGGTTGTAAGTGTGAAAAACGGTCCTAAGTCACTTTTTTCAGTAGCATTGTAATCTCAGTCACTAAATGAATGGGGGGGGGTCACATTTAAGCAAAATCTCTCAGTTTTTCTTCTGTGGATGACACCCCAAGATTCAGCTTGGTTCTGTTGGAAGAAATATCAACCTGGTTCAGTTTCAAGCTGGGAGAAAGACACTGGAAACACGGAGGCTGATTGGAAAGATGGTTTAATGATGAAGCACAACCACATGGGTTTGCAGTTCTGGGCAGTTGACCACATGGAGTTGAGAGTGGGTGGCTTTTGTACCTTCTCTTGGGCTTTGCACTTGAGCTTCCTGTTCCTGTGCAAGAACATGTATCCTACTGGCTGTTGTAGGGGTTATGTAGAAGTCATAGCTGGCTCCATAGGCAAAGTACAAATCCTAGGTGTTTGTCTGAGTTAAGTTTGGTTGAAGTTTGGGATGATGCAATGAAGGGTCTTGTTGGGCAATTGCTATTGTGGCTGAGGGCTAACCTTACCTTTGTTCTGCAGGGAATTTGCTTATGAATAGAGCTATCTATCTCTTTATCTCTAAAGCATTGATGTCTGCTGAGGGCTATTAAGAAAGGCGGGTGCTTTTAAAAATGAGTCTGCTTCCTGCCTCTAAAAAAAACACATTTCTCCTTTTCTCATCCAGGGAAATACAATATTCTGTCTTTTAAATATTTCCTAAAATATTCCATTCTTCTAGGAGAGAGGCGGGTGCTAACTTTCTACAGTTGTCTTGCCTCTACTTTTGCATGTCCCAAATGCCCTAAAATCCAGCTGAATCCAGCAATAACCAAAGCGAATCAGTTCCTGCAGAGTTACCGTTCTTTTGCCTTGGGATGGTCATTTGCCTTCACTCCCCTAAAAAAAAATATATCTGATTTTCTGGTGGCAGATCATACCCCGAGGGAGCTGGTAGGATCTCACTTGGGCTGTTCTCTTTCCTGCTGAAGCTGAGGCTGAAAAAGACTCAGAAGTTGTATATAGGAGAAATGGGAGACGGGAAAGAAGACAACATCTCATTGATACGAATATCATGTGCACTGATTCCTCCTGTGCTGGTTGTTATGACCATATCAGAAACAATCCACAATCTGAACTTTTAAAAAAAACTTTAAAAAATAATAACTACATGGGCAGAACATGCTTTCCTACAAAGCCTACAAACCACACATGTAGACCAGGGGAAACCAGGCTCAATAGCAGGAACTGTCCGAGGGATCTTGGAGTCTTAGTGGACAACCAGCTAAATATGAGCAAGCAGTGTGCAGCCGCTGCCAAAAAAGCTAATGCAATCCTAAGTTGCATTAACAGAAGGATATAATCAAGATCAAGGGAGGTACTAAAGCCACTCTATAAAGCCTTAGTAAGACTACACCTAGGGTACTGCAACCAGTTTTGGTCACCACACTATAAAAAAGATGTTGAGACTCTAGAAAAAGTGCAGAGAAGAGCAACCAGGATGATAAGGAGACTGGAGGCTAAAACATACAATGAACAGTTGCAGGAACTGGGCCTGGCTAGTCTAGGGAAGAGAAGGACCAGAGGAGACAGGAGAGCATCTTCCAATATTTGAGGAGGCAGGAACCTTGGGTGAGAGTGACCATGTCATACTAGAATTCAGCATAACACAAACACAAGCAACAGAACATAAGAACACCAGAGTCCTGGATTTTAAAAGAGCTGATTTCAATAAACTCAGAGAGAACTTGGGAAAGATTCCATGGATGAAAATCCTAAAGGGGAAAACAACTCAAGAACCTTGGGAAACTCTGAAAAGTATGATCATAGAAGCCCAGACCAGCACAATACCACTGAGAAAGAAAAACAAGAAATCCAAGAAGAAACTTTGTTGGCTGCACAAAGATTTCTCTGGCAAATTGAAAGAAAAAAAGGACAAGTACAAAAAATGGAAAGAAGGACGTACAACTAAGGCAGAATATCAGCAGATAGCCAGAATCTTCAAAGACAAAGTCAGGATAGCAAAGGCTCAGAAGGAACAAAGACTTGCAACAAAAGTCAAAGATAATAAAAAAAAGTTTCTTCCAACATAAATAACAAGAAAAAAAATCAAGGAGTCGGTCCACTAAAGAGAGAAGATGGCAAGGAAGTAACAGGCAACAGAGAGAAAGCAGAACTGCTTAACTCATTCTTTGCATTCGTCTTCACGCAAAAACAAACTATAGCTCAACCCACCAAAAACATAACTGTGAAAGACAGACCAGAAATAAAAGTTATAATAAGCAAAAAAATAGTAAGAGAACATCTGTCTGATCTTGATGAAAACAAATTACCTGGGTCTGATGGATTACATCCCAGAGTTTTAAAGGAGCTGGCAGAGGTCATCTCAGAACCACTGCATCATATCTTTCAAAAATCCTGCAGCACCAGGGAACTACCAGAGGACTGGAAAAGAGCTGATGTGGTTGCCATCTTCAAAAAAGGAAAAAAAAATAGACCCAGGAAACTATAGACCAATCAGCCTGATATCAATACCCATGAAGATATTGGAAAAGATAATAAAAAAACAGGTCTGCCAACATCTAGGAACAAGTAAAGTAATAACTAGCAGTCAGCATGGATTTGTTAAGAACAGATCATGCCAAACCAATCTTATTTCATTCTTCAACACAGTGACTAAATTAGTAGACCAGCAAAAATACTGTGGACATAATATTGTATACTTAGATTTCAGCAAGGCATTCGACAAAGTAGACCACAACTGACTTCTTAGTAAGCTAGAAAAAAGAGGAATAGATAGCACTAGATGGATTCGCAACTCTCTGGCAAACCATACTCAGCGAGTAGTCCTTAATGGGTCTAAGTCTACATGGAGGGAAGTAAACTGGGATGCCACAAGGTTCTGTCTTAGACCCAGGACTCTTCAATATCTCCATTAACGATTTAGATGAGGGAATAGAAGAGGAACTTACCAAATTTTCAGATGATACTAAGCTGGCAGGAATAGCCAACACCCAAGAAGATAGGCTGAAAATCCAGATGGATCTTGACAGACTGGAACACTGGGTCATATCTAATAAAATGAAATTCAATGTAGAGAAAAGTGAAGTCCTACACTTAGGCAAGAAAAACAAGAAGGACCCACATAGACTGGGTGAAACCAGGCTCAATAGCAGGAACTGTGAGGGGGATCTTGGAGTCTTAGTGGAAAACCAGCTAAATAGGAGCCAGCCGTGTGCAGCAGCAGCCAAAAAAGCCGATGCAATCCTCAGTTGTATTAACAGAGGGATGCAATCAAGATCAAAGGAAGTACTAATACCACTCTATAAAGCCTTAGTAAGACCACATCTAGAATGCTGCATGCAGTTTTGGTCATCACATTGTAAAAAAGATGTTGAGACTCCAGAAAAAGTGCAGAGAAGAGCAACCAGGATGATTAGGGGGACTGGAGACTAAAACATACGATGGACGGTTGCAGGAACTGGGCCTGGCTAGTCTAGGGAAGAGAAGGACCAGGGGAGACAGGATAGCAGCTTTGCAATATTTGAGGAGCTGCCGTAGGGAGGAAGGGGCCAAGCTATTTTCCAAAGCACCCGAAGGTCAGACAGGAATAATGGATGGAAACTGAACAAGGAGAGATTCAACCTGGAAATAAGGAGAAACTTTCTGACAGTGAGAACAATCAACCCCATGGAACAGAAGTTGCTCTTGGAAGTTGTGGGAGTGCCATCACTGGAAGTTTTCAAGAAGAGACTGGACTGCCATTTGTCAGAAATGGTGTAGGGTCTCCCGCTTGGGCGGGGGGTTGGACTAGATGACCTACAAGGTCCCTTCCAACTCTGATTATCTGTTATTTGTTATCTGTATGCCAGTTGCCAAGCTCACAATTTTTGATTTACATGGCCATGGAGATGCTTGGATAGTCAGAAGTGCGAAGACTGATGTTAAGTCACTTTGATCAATGTCATCGTAACTTTGAACAGTCACTAAATTAACATCAGTTAAGAACTCTCTGTATTTATCTGTTCAGGTGATTCTATTTGCCTTTTTTTGCTTTTCTAAAGAAGCTTTTGATCATGCCAACGTGGTCAATACAAGTTACAACCACAATTAAGCCCAGCGTTTATGTTGCTTAGCGAAATGTTTGTTAAGTGAGTTTTGCCTGGTTTTGCAACCCTTATTGCCACCGTTGTTAAGTGAATCATTGCAGTTGTTAAGTTAGTAACACGGTTGTTAAGTGAATCTGGCTTCCCCCATTGACTTTGCTTGTCAGAAGGTCGCAAGAGGGGATCACATGACACACACCCAGGACACTGCAGCCATCATAAATATGAGACAGTTGCTAAGTGTCTGAGTTTCGATCATGTGACCCCCCCTCCGGGAATTGCTGCAACAGTTGGGTGAAAATCGGTCACAAGTTGCTTTTTTTCAGTACCATCATAACTTTGAGCAGTCACTAAATGAACCATTATAAGTCTGGGACTGCTTGAAACAGTTCAGGGCTGAGTTTTGTTCCTTTTCTGAATGGGTTAACATAGGTTTTTTTCTTAACTTCTCCAGGGCAAGGAGGAAGGAGTTGTGCAAATTCCCAGGAGAGAATATGTGAGAATATTTCTCTGATCCATAGGCCCATTTCGAGCCTAAAATCCCGAAAACTCTGCCCTCTGGAAGGAGCCACAAACTTTTTCAAAATTAATACAGCACCGCGGAATGAAAAGGAGACAAGGCCGGTGGTGAAATGCTGTTGGCTGTTGTGGTTCGCCGGCAACAGTGCAGACGGCAGCAGAATCAGACAGTGGGGAAGAACGGGGATCAGTCCAGAAGTCTGGAGAGGACTCGGATGAGGGTCCTGCGTCCGATGCAGAGATGGGGCCAGGACCATCTGGGAGTGGGGTGCTCACTCCGGAGCCTTCAGAGTCTGGCATCAGCGAGACAGAGGCACAAGGGGAGCCAGTTCCCAGTGCGCGTATGCGCAGAGCTGCCAGAAGGCAAAAGCAGCTGAAACAAAAGGGGCAACTGGGGAGTAAGGCTGGGAGGTGATTGCCACTCCCATAAGGGATAAAGGACAGGCAAAGGTAACGAAACCTTTGCAGGAAGCAAAGTCGTTCGTTCGATTCAGATTCAGTCTTGAAGCTCTTTGTACTTTGGTTGTTTTTTGTTCTAATTTATTTGACATTTCTGTTACTGCCAGCACTTCCCAGGAACGAAAGGTGGGTGCTTATCTCGAGGGACTGTTTGAGATTCATTACCAGCTGGGAATGAAAATAATTCCCAGTGTTGTCATAAAACAAGACTTGTTTTTAAAATAAGTATGTGTGTAATTACGGTCTCAGAAGCCTTGGTCAGAACATGGGTTTGTCCCAGTTCAACTGAACTGGTAGCAAAAAATGCTACCGGTTACTGTAAGTTTTGTTTTAAAAAAAAGCTTTGACGATGAGCTGAGAGGATAAAGAAGAGAAAAGTGCATTATTTTAATTAATATATTCATTCATTTAATTAATGAACATATTAATTCTCTTCTTTATCCTCTTGGCTGATTGGTGCGAAGTGTACTGTCGCCAAACTGGTAGGTAAACTGGTAGAATCCCACCACTGTACAAGGCCCACAAGCACAGACTTACAGGCAGTCTTCAGCTTACAATGTTAATGCGTTTAGTGACCGTTTCAAGTTATAACAATACTGTTGACTGGTTTTCACGCTTAGGACTATTGCGATGTGCCGGTGGTCACGTGATCGAGAGCATTCCAGCAACTGGCATGGATTTGATGACTGTTGCACTGTCTCAGGGTCATCAAATCATGATTCCTGTAACATTCCTCACCAGCTTCTGATAAGCAAAGTCCATTGGAGGGAGCCAGATTTGGTTAACCACATGAATCACTAAACCACTTTAGTGATTTGCTTAACAATAACAGTACACACACACACACACAAAAAAACCGGGAGGGATAAAACAGGGCAAAAATGTATTTGAAACCTGCCTTGCTTAGCAATGTAAATTTTGGGTTCAGTTTGTGGGTCATAAGTCCAGGACTGCCTATATCTCTCAGCTCTTTGGCATCTTGTGATACTAGTTAATCGATACGTGTAATTAATACAGCTGCAAAATGAAATTTAAACTACTCTGGATATTAGCATTAAACAGGGGTGGGCTTCAAACATTTTCGCAACGGGTTCTCTGCCCGGTTGCAGGGTGGGCGTGGCCAGGGTGGGCGTGGCCTACTTGGCCTCCACGGCCAGTGGCGGGGCGTTTTTGTTCTCCCCGGGCTCCGGAGGCTCCCTGGAAGCTGGAAACGGGCCCATTTCCGGCCTTCCTGAACTTCCGGGAGGCCCGTTTTCCACCCTCCCTGAGCCTCCACGCACGCCCTGCACTTAACCTACTTCCAAAACGTGGCACATGAGGACTCCTGGAAGGGGAGGGGAGGGATGGGCGGCGGGGCCAGCCAGGAGTGGGATTTGGGGGTTCTCCCAACTATGCAGAATCTTAGCTAGGGGCTCTCCTGAACCCCTGAGGACCCCCAGCAGCCCACCCCTGGCATTAAAATTAGCCTGTAAAATCTGGCAAATTAAAAGGAGGCCAAAACATACAAAATGTATGTTGCAGGAATTGGGTATGTCTAGTTCAATGAAAAGAAGGCCTCAGGGTGCATGATAGCATCTTCCGGTATTGGGGTGGGTGGGTCCACAACGAAGAGGGGTGTGTGTGTCAAGCTATTCTCCAAAGCACCTGAAGGCAGAAGAAGCAACCAGATGGAAATTAATCAATTAATTAATAATTAATTAATTATTTTCCAAAGCACCTGAAGGCAGAAGAAGCAACCAGATGGAAATTAATCAAGGAGAGAAGCAATTTTGGAATTAAAGGAGAAATTTCTCAACAGTGAGGACAATTAACCAGTGGAACTGCTTGCCACCAGAAGTTGGGAATGCTCCAACATTGGAAGTTTTTGGACCAGAATAGCAGAGTCGGAAGGGATCTTGGAGGTCTTCTCGTCCAACCCCCTGCTTTTAGGCAGAAAACCCTACACCACTTCAGACAAAGGGTTATCCAATACATTGTAAGGAGAGATTGTACAATAATTTGTCTGAAATAGTATCTTGTTTGATACTATTTGAGCAACGGGTTGGACCACAAGACCTCCAACACTCTTATTCCGCTCTTCTAAACTTACTGTCATGATTTTTGCAACCAACGCTGCTGGTTGCAAACAAACCAGATGGCTAATACCCCCTCCCTTTTCCTGTTAACAAACCGAAGCGGATTGTTGCCAATTGTAAAGGTAAATGTGCAAGACCAGGTAGCCTGCCTGCATGCAAGGTGGGAGGGGTGAGGCAGCTGTGAAACTTTAGGCAGGCTACAGGCACAATCCTGGATTTTGCTGGCGGGGAGGATGTGAGTCGAAGCAGCAGAAACCTTCTGCTTATCTAAATCCCATTTTTTTCTCCTCCTGACCTTGTTTCGAGTTGGAGCTGGCAGCAAACAGAGCCTCTCCTTTGTCTTCTTTCCCTTCCCTTTTGTTAAAGCTAATCTCCTTAACAGCAAGGGGGATTCTCTTCAATTTACTGAGTAGTTATTTAACAACAGAGTGGAAAGAAAGAAGGAAGGAAGGAAGGAAGGAAGGAAGGAAGGAAGGAAGGAAGGAA
>BLBF01000040.1:909092-926023 GCA_015471245.1 Laticauda colubrina | reverse complement strand
GAAGGAAGGAAGGAAGGAAGGAAGGAAGGAAGGAAGGAAGGAAGGAAGGAAGGAAGGAAGGAAGGAAGGAAGGGGAAGATCCTTTCTGGTGGAGCCCTGTTCTATGGACTCCACAGAGAAAACACCTTCCTTGCCGCTTTCACACAACACCGAGTGGTTCCCCCCCAGCTGTGTAAATGTTTAAAGAACTGAGATTGAGGCTGATTTGTAGATTTTTGTCACCATCCTCTTCTTTTTATTTATTGGAGTTCATCATTTCTGGAGACTGGAGAGGTGGTGAGCCATCCATTCCCTTTAAAATGTAAACACCGTTTGAACTGGACAGTTATTACATAATAATGCCATTTAATTGCAGCCCTGCTGCAGACGGAGGAGATTTATGGATTTGGGAAACAGAGTCTTTTGTTGGGTGTGAAGATTAAGGGATTCTTAAACCTGTAATGTAAGGTTGTTTTCTTCTTAATGCCTACCCCCCCCCCCCACTTTCCCCTTTTCCCTTTTTTTCTTTCTCTGGTTTCTCGTCTTCTGAGCACATCGTCTATTTGTTCTTCAGTTTCTTTTCCTGCTACTGTACACGTCGTCCTTGCTTAATGATAACAGATAACCGATAATCAGAGTTGGAAGGGTCTTTATAGGTCATCTAGTCCAACCCCCCGCCCAAGCAGGAGACCCTACACCATTTCTGACAAATGGCAGTCCAATCTCTTCTTGAAGGTCTCAAGTGATGGCGCTCCCACAACTTCCGAGGGCAACTTGTGTTCCCTGGATTGATTATATTGGTTGATAATGACTGTCGATTAGCGGCCGTTTGAAGTAATTGCAGGAAGAAGAATCCAGATCCAAGCCGGGAATAAAATGGAGGCTGCTGAAAAAAGAACATTTATTGATGAGCAGTACCACCAACAGCACGTGGTTCTGGGACAGCTGACCGAAGGATTGAATGAGGGGAAGGAGCTTTATAGTGTTGGAAGAACTTCTGGGTCCAGTTCCAAGTGGAGAAAAAGACACTGGGAACATGGAGGCTGTTTGGAAAGATGGTTTAATGTTGGACAGGACCACAGGGCTTGAGAGCTCCAAAGAAGGAAGGGCTGAGATGCTGAAAGCACCTGGGTTTTATACCCTCTCTTAGGATTTCAATTTGAGCTTGTGTTCTGATTGGTTGTCACACTGGGCCATGCAAGGGCAACTCTATAGGCTGTCCTGAATCCCAGGCTTTGTTGAGCCTTGCTGGGTGATGATGTAATGAAAGGGCTTTGGGCAATTCCAATAGCTCTACCTGGAGATCTTTGTTATGTAAAAAAGGCTGGCCTAGGCCAGAGTAATGGACCATTAGCAAAGGTGGGGGGGAGCTGAGTTTCTGCTTCTGAGTTTCTACTCTTTTTAGGGGAAATATTCTGCCTTTTTAATATTTCCTAGGATATTTCAATATTCTAGGAAAGGGGTGGGTTTTAACTTCCAGTAATAGGTTTCTGAAATGCTGCAGGGGGTTATGCAATGGAGTGAGCTCTGTGTGTTTTGCTATTCTAAGACTGGTCCTAAAGGCAGGGGTGGGCTTCAAAAATGTTAGCAACGGGTCCTCTGCCTGGTTGTTGCTGGGTGGGTGTGGCCATGTCGGGTGTGGTCTAGTCACCTTCCTGAACCACGATTGGGGGCGGGGCGTTTTCACCCTCCCCGGGCTCCAAAGGCTTTTCTCGAGCTTCCGGGAGGCCGAAAGTGGCCTCTCTGGGCTCCGGAGGCTCCGGAGCCGGAAACAGGCCCATTTCTGGCCTTCTCAGACTTCTTGCCTCAAGGTCACGTCCTGTTCTTAGAATTTGGGGTGGAGGGGGATGTCAATTTTAATCCCATCGCTGGAGGTGAAGGTGTTTTGTTTGTGAACAGGTTGGCTTAGTCTTTTTTAATGGGCGCAAAATATCCATCTCTAAAGACTTTGGGCATCTACTGGAGGCTGTTAAGAAAGACTGGGGCTGCTTTCTGCCTTTAAAAACATGTTTCTCCATTTCTCTTTTGGGGAAATATAACATTCTACCTCTTTCAATATTCCCCAAAATATTTCATTCTTCAGAAGGGGGGGGGGCTTCCCACATTATGATAGACCCTCCCTCAAAGGGAACTTACAACCCAGGGTGCCAAGCATCTAAATCACAATCACTTGACCGCAGAAATGGTGTGACATCAGTAAGGATGGGTTGGAAGTTCCTTTTTTTCAGCATCATTGTAACTTGGCACGGTTGATAAATGAATGGTTGTAACTCAGGGACTACCTGTACTGCAGCTTGTCGTCGACTTGCAACGGTCCATTTGGAGTTACAACGGTACTAGAAAAAGGGACTTATGACTGTTTTTCACACGACCATTGCAACATCACCATGATCCCCTGATCAAACTACGGATGCATGGCAACTAATTCATAGTTATAACGGTTGCAGTATCTGGGGGTCATCTTTTGCAATCCTTTTGCAACCCTCTGACAAGCAAAGTCCATGGGGAAGCCAGATTCATTTTACAGCCTGGTTACAGTGATTCACTTAACAACTGGGACAAGAAAGGTCATAAAATGGGGCAAAATTCACTTAGCAACTGTTTCGCTAAGCAATGGAAATGTTGTTGGGCTCAATTGTGATCTTAAATCAAGGACTGCCTGTGTTGTAGGGGAAAAGCAGACCACCGACCTGATGTCGTGAGTGTGCTTCCTATATATAGATGCTTGCTGGATACCTGTGCTTCGCTACAAAACTATCCGGTGGGGCTTAGTTTTTGGGGAGGAAAATAAGGGGAAAAAATTCTGCCTCTGCCGACCAGCATCCATCGGTATTCATCTGGCTAGCGTCCTGTCAGTGTGTGAGAGAGTTGAGGGCTGTTTGGGAACTGAAGCAGTGTTTGCTGGGTGAGCAAGAAGGAGACAGCAAGGAGCCTAGAGGTGGCTTAGCTCAACAGTTGTGTAATAAAGCTGCTTGGTGCTGTGAAACTGAAACTGAAACTGCAGCTCCTTGCTTGTATTTTGCATTTGGAAGATATTTCTTTTCAGGTGGGGAGGGGGAGTAGAACTCCTTTGCATCAGAGCGGGTTAATAATAATAATATAGGAAATACAAATGCTCTGATGGTCATTTCGAACAATCCTTTCTTAGAGAGCACCTAGAAGCCAATATCTCTCTATATCTGTATTCAAAGATGGATAGATGGATGGATGGACAATCTACAAGGTCCCTTCCAACTCTTTTGTTATTATTCTATATTGTTCTATTTTATGTCACTTATTCACTGTGGGTATTGTCCACCTTTCACTGACCCTGAGATATTCTTCCTACAATAGAAACATCTCAGCCAGGGAGCAACAGGCAGCTTAAATCACACCTTGCTTTGAGAAATATAGAATTTTACCGTCCATGTGGACCATCCGTAGGTCCAGAACTCATAGGAGAAAAATTTGCCTTACTGTAGCTTACAACCATTCTTTTAGTGGCCATTTGAAGTTACTGCAGCACTGGAAAAAATGACTTATGAACATTTTTCACAATTATAACCATTGCAGCACCTCCAGGATCATGTGACCAGAATTGAACAATGGAATTGGAAGGGACCTTGGAGGTCTTCTAGTTCAGTGGTTGCCAACCAGTGGGCTGCGGACCACTGGTGATCTTGAGAAAATTTGGTGGTCCACAGAGAAATGTCACCCCTAAAGCAATTAATTCAGGCTGCGTGGGAACCCAAGGCTTGCATCGCTTGCATTGCGCACAGCACTAGGTAGTGAGGGGAGGGGGGAAAGGGAAGAGGGGGGGAACTTGCCCCACTCACCTCATGCGCCTGGCCTGGCTTGCGGGCTGCTTCTTTCCACTTCTGCTTCTGGCTGCATGCAAGAAAAACAGCCAAAGTCTTTCTTTCTCTCCCCCAAAATCCACCAGAAACGAGTCTTTGGGACCCTGCAAGGCCTCCTGCTCCAAGAGGCTGCGCTGGCAAAGACTCGTTTCTGGCAGAGTTTGGGGGGGGGGGAAGAAAGAAAGACTTTTGCTGCTTTCCTTACACGAAGCTAAAGGTCTCTCTCTCTCTCTCTCTCTCTCTCTCTCTCCCTCCCTCCCTCCCTCCCTAAGAAAGGAGTTGGATACAGTATCTTGTGATCCCAAATAAAGAATGATCTCTTGGTAGGAAAACAGGGTGGGGAATTTTCCTGCAGACTTTTTGGGGGATTTTCCCAGGTTCTCTGCAGAAGCAGCAGAGACCCTGGGAAAATCCCCAAAAAAGTCTGCAGGATGAACAAAGGGCCAATTGTGTGACTACTGCAACTCTGGAATATGGGACCAACTTTCCCACCATCAGCAAGCTACCGTCAGTCAAAATTCGTATTAGTGGTCTGCAGGATTTAAAATGATGAGTTTGGTGGTCCCTGAGGTCCAAAAGATTGGCGACCCCTGTTCTAGTTCAACCTCCTGCTCGGGCAAGAAACCCTATCTACCATTCCAGACAAATGGTTAGCCCCTCTCTTCTTGAAAACTTCCAGTGTTGGAGCACCCAAAAAAACTTATGGAGGCAACTTCTGTTCCACTGATGAATCAAAACTCAGATGTTTGGCAGTTGACTCATCTTTATGACGGTTGCAGGATCACGCAATCACGTTTTGTGACCCTCTGATAAGCAAATGCAATGGGGAAGCTTTAACTACCATGCTACTAACTTAAAAAAAACTGCAGAGATTCACTTAACAATGTGGAAAGAAAGTATCGCAAAATGGGGCACAAGTCACTTAACAACTGGCTTGCTTAGTGACAGAAATTTTTTGGCTCAATTGGGGCCATACATCAAGGACTAACTTATATCCATTCCTGTGAAAACTTGCAAAGAGTTGACCTTCTCTACGATCTCTAGCTTAGCAGGTCTCCAAAGTCGAATTTCTCGCATAAATTTTCTGTCAGCCATTCTGTCTCCTTTTTACTTCTTGGTAATTTATAATTAAAAAATCTCGGCTCCTCATTCATCAGGGCCGCTTTGGAGGGTCCTGCAAATCAGGCTATAAAAGTCCAATAAACGGCCGCCTTGAGCTGTAAAACCCATCAACAGGAAGTTAAACTTTTATCATAGGAATAAAAAATAGATACCAAAAGATTAAGGGAAATTTAAAAAGAATTTCACTTCTTTCAAAAAAAAAGAAAAGAAAAGATGAGGAATTCTAAAAAGAGGCTTTTCCATACAGAAAATAACCGTAAAGGGGGGGTTGGTGATTCAAAAGCCACTCATTTTCTACTTGCCTAATTTGGAAGGTGGGGTGACACCAGTGTTTGGCAATATGCTGCAGGTAGCCCTCAACTTACAACAGTTTGTTTAGTGACCGTTCAAGGTTACAACGATACTGAAAAAAAGGGAGTTTTTACCGATTTTCACACTTAGAACTGTTGCAACATCAGGGGTGGGGCTGCTACCGGTGTCCAGCCCAAAATTGACATGCGTAGCCATTTTATTTAGCCTTATTATATATTCCTTTTCTTTCTTTCTCTTTGTTGGTTATGGGGGGGAAGGTTTTCGGGCTTGCCACATTCCTAAGATGGGAGGAGTGGATAGAGTTGTTTAGGCTAGATAGTTCTTCTTCCCGTGGGAATGAAAGCTGACCCTGCTGAGACCTGGAGGTGGAGATTGATGACACCAGGAAACATTGATTTATTTCTTCTCTTGGGGGAATGTTACTTTTGGGGGTTGTTTCTAACTTTCAATATTATGTAGTGTAATTCTGGGTTGTGTCAGATCCAGAATCACAACAGACTTTGCCAATTTAATGCTTTCCTAAATAAAAGAAATTGTTTTGGAAGATGGACTTTGATCTTTTCTTTTTAAGTGGATTTCATCACTTGGAAACCTGACAACCGGTTCACCCCAGTTTAGGAGAACCCCTAACTAGTTTTATGGCCGGTTTGGCAAACTGGCAAGTCCCACACCTGGCTGGCCCCCTCCATCCCACTCCTCCCACGAGTCCCCACGTTGCCCGTTTGGATGCCAGGTAAGTGCAGAACATTTTGGCCCTCCCGGAGGCTCGAAGAAAGCCTCCGGAGCCTGGGGAGGGTGAAAAACGGGCCTCCTGGAAGTTCCTTCCATAAGGGCAGAAACAGGCCTGTTTCCAGCCTCCGGAGGGCCTCCAGAGCCCAGGGAGGCTGTTTTTGCCCTCCCAGAGGCTTGGGGAAAGCCTTGGAGCCTGGGAGGAGCAAAAAACCCCCACCGTGGGACAGGAGGCCAACTAGGCCATATCCACTATGGCCATCCAGCACCCGGGCAAAGAACCAGTTGTTGATAGTTTTGAACCCCTGTGCAGTATCTCCCATGGCCACTTGATCAAAATTTGGGTGCTTGACCACTGACTCATATTTATGATGGCTGCAGCTTTTGGGGGGAGGGGGTGTCACGTGATCCTCATTTGTGACCTTCCAACAAGCAAAGTCAACAGGGAAGCCAGTTTCGCTTTACAACCGCGTTGTAAACTTAACTGCAGTGATTCGCCTAACAATTGTGTGTGAAGAAAGGTTGTAAAATGGGGTGAAACTCACTCAACAACCGTCTCACTTAAATATTGGGGGGAATATTATACAGTCTGGAAAAAAAGGTATAACTGGTTGGATAGTAGGACAGTAGGAACATAATAAATAAATAAATTATGTATGTATGTATGTATGTATGTATGTACATATTTAGTAGAAACTAGGAAAGTCAATGTCAATGTCAAAGTCAACGCTGCAAAGATTGTATTTGTGTTGTTTTGTTGTCGTGTTGTTTTTGTATTTGGGTTGTTTTTAACTGTGTAATATTCAATTAAAAAAGAAAAGAAATTGGGGACTCAATTGAGGTCATAAAGTCAAGAAGGACCGCTAGGAGAAATTGGGGAAACTGAAGAGAAAGGGGAAGCAAAGTTGAGATTAAAAACGAGGTGCTATTTTCTTAAATTCTTTCTTTCTCCTTCTTCAGGTTTCGTGGTGGGTCAGGCAGGATTGTACCAATCACTGGTGATGTTTCTGGTAGCCTATTTCATCATCGGAATGACAGTCCTGTCTGTGTGCGCGATCTCCACCAACGGGGCTCTGGATGCCGGAGGGGCCTACTGTATCCTTTCTGCGCAAAGCCCCAAAACTGTTCGAAACCACTCACTCCTTGAGAGACCAACCTCTCCCAATCTCAGCACCTCCAGCAAAGGGGCTGCCAGATCCTGAAATTGAGAAAAAATTGATTTAGGGCAGGGGTGTCAAACTCAAGATCTTAGATCCAGGGGTGGGATTTGAAAATCCCAGCAACCGGTTCACTGCCTGGTTGCTTGGGGGTGGTGTGTGGCCTACTGGAAGTTCTGGGAGGGCCGTTTTTTGTCCTCCCTGGACTCCGGAGGCTTTCCTCAGGCCTCTGGGAGGATGAAAATGGCCTTCCCCAGGCTTTGGAGGCCCTCCGAGAGCCCGGAAACAGGCCTGTTTGGCAACTTCCAGAAGGCCTGTTTTTCACCCTCCCAGAGCCTCCATGTGGATCCTGCACTTACCTGCATCAAAAATGGGGCCCATGGAGATTCCTGGGAGGGGATTGGTGGGGTGGGCAGGGCCAGCCAGTCGGTTCAACTGCCAGTTCGTCAAACCAGATGACTGAGAATCTGCATAGACAAAGGTTGGAATTCTGATCTGACAGGGATGGGACACCCCAATTTTCCCTTCCCTGGTCTCACCAAGGTAGCAACATTCTTTGGTCCTTGAGCTGCTTCGCACAGACATGATCAGCCGGGCGTTGGGCCCTGAATTCGGTGGAAGCATCGGCCTCATGTTCTTCTTTGCCAATGTTTGTGGCAGTGCCCTCTACATCTTGGGCCTGGTGGAGGCCGTGGTGGATGACTTTGGCAGCCCGGCAGGTGAGAAAGGCTCAACTAAGGCAGCCCTTTACATGTTTCCTGATGAACACATTTGATGAAAAAGTCTTGAGTTTTCAGCAGCACCTGCCATTTTAGAGTAGAATAGGATAACAGAGTTGGAAGGGACCTTGGAGGTCTTCTAGTCCAACCCCTTGCCAAGGCAGGAAACCCTACACCACTTCAGACAAATGGTTATCCAACATTTTTTTAAAAAACTTCCAGTGTTGGAGCATTCACAACTTCTGGAGGCAAGCAGTTCCACTAGTTAATTGTTCTGTCATGAAATTTCTCCTTAGTTCTAAGTTGCTTCTCTCCTTGATTAATTTCCACCCACTGCTTCTTGTCCTTCCTTCTGGTGCTTTGGAGAATAGCTTGACCCCCTCTTGTTTGTGGCAACCCCTGAGATATTGGAACACTGCTATCATGTCTCCCCTAGTCCTTCTTTTCATTAGACTAGACTAGACATACCTAGTTCCAGCAACCGTTCTTCGTATGTTTTAGCCTCCTGTCCCCCAATCATTTTCATCAGACACATTTAAAACAGAAACAACCCTGTGAAACTTATGAGAACTTCTGCCTTTTCATCCAATTTGTTCCTTGAAAAGATGCCATCAGACTCCCTCAAATGGTTGGCCATCACAAATGAACATGGATGGCTCCCTTCCAAATTCCAAGAATCGAAATATTTGTAAGAACATTGAAAGAAAAAGGCAGGACTAGTGGGTATGTCTAGACCAAGGGGTCTCCAAGCTTGTCAACTTTAAGACTTGTGGACTTCATCTCCCAAAATTCTGGGATTTGAAGCCCACAAAGTCTTAAAAGGCTCGCTGAGGAATTCTGGGTGTTCGAGTCCACAAGTCTTAAAAGTTGAGAAGTTTGGAGACCTTCTAGTCTCATGAAGAAAAGGACTAAGGATGACATGATAGCAATGTTCCAATATTGGAGGGGCTGCCACCCAGTGGGGCTCAACCCTCTTGGTGGCAGCCCCTCCAAAACATGGCAAGAAGCAATGGCTGGAGAGAAGCAACCTAGAACTAAGGAAAAATTTCCTGATAGTGAGTACAATTTATTTGTGGAACGACTTGCTTCGAGAAGTTATGGGTGCTCTTAATACTGGAGATTTTTAAGAAACCAAAACAACTATTTTTCTAAAATAGTGTAGGATCTTCTCCTTGGGAGCATTCTGGTGGCTCACTGGTTAAGATGCTGGGCTTGTCAGCTTAAAAGCCACCAGCCCATGTTCGAGACCTGAGTCCCAAGCAAAGAAATGAGTTCCCATCCTCGCTCCAGCTTCTGCCAACCTAGCAATTCAGAAGCATGCAAATGCGAGAAGATAAATAGGTACCACTTTGGTAGGAAGGTAACAGAACTCTGTGACATCACCTCATCGCAGAAATATTTTCGGATATCGCTGGCTCAATGGCCTTCAAACAGATGTGAACATTACCGCATAAAATTGGCTAAGTGGAGTAAATTCTAAAGAGTCTCCTTTTTACCTTGTTCTTGAGCAGGGATTGGACTAGAAGACCTCCAAGGTCCCTTCCAACTGTGTTATTCTGACAGCCCTAGGCCATTAGAGTTACAGTTTTCTTTACATGCTCTGCGTTCATTGGCAAATGTGTTTTAATAGCACTTCAAAAAATATATATCTTTGAATAGAGACCACAAAATAAGGAAAGGGGATAAGATTGCAGAATTGAGAATGCCAGGTTGCCTTGGCAAGTCTGGGATACTTTTTCCTATAAAACATGGTCTGGGGAATTGCCAGCATATGGTGGGACTTCCATCCAATATGCAAAGTCAAGGAAATGTTATTTGCAAATAATGGGATAATGGGAAATTAGCTGGATCTCCAGGGTGGGAGTAGGGGAAAGTCCCTTGCACGGGTGTTTAATTTTTCATTTTCCTTAGTAATTGACATGCAGCCTGCTGCCCGAGTGGCTTCAGGCTGCTTCCAGCATGAAAAGCTATCAGATACAAGCAGGGGTTTTCGGTAAAGGAGGTTGAATAATATTCCAGGATTTAGGTAAATAAATCTCTTTGTAAGCTGTAATAAGGAACAGGTTAATTTAAACTGGCCAACATGGGGAGCAGGCTTCAACATCAATAACTAGTTTTTTTCCCCATGTTTCTGTGTCTGTGCGTGTGTCTGTATGTGTGTTGGGGGGGTGGGGATAAGTGTAAGGGGCACACAAGAAGGATAGTGAGCAGAGAATGCAGAAGGGTAAAAGATATGCAACTTATCAGTTCTTTTTCATCCGATGATCTGCCTCTGCCAATGCCTGGTCTTTTTTTGTCCAAGTACATATTTAAAACAGGATTGGATAATCTTTCCCTCCACCCCAAGTCTGTGCAAATTTGTGTCTTTCAATCCACCCAAAACAGGATGG
This sequence comes from Laticauda colubrina, assembly GCA_015471245.1. Classification (NCBI taxonomy): domain Eukaryota; kingdom Metazoa; phylum Chordata; class Lepidosauria; order Squamata; family Elapidae; genus Laticauda; species Laticauda colubrina. The sequence goes on along the minus strand of BLBF01000040.1, from coordinate 915,779 downwards.
TACACAGGGCATTAGAAGATGCTCCGTGTATTTCTACATGGTTTATATGCCCGCTTAAGGATCATACGTCTATGAAGCTTAAGCTTTTAGTGTTTTTTAAAAATAGACTGCTTTAAGAGGTGTGGACTTCAATTCCCAGAATTCCTCAGCCAACCATGATAGAGTTAACCTGGAAATAAGGAGAAATTTTCTGACAGTGAGCACAATCAACCCATGGAACAGAAGTTGCCCTTGGAAGTTGTGGGAGCATCATCATTTGAAACTTTCAAGAAGAGATTGGACTGCCATTTGTCAGAAATGGTGTAGGGTCTCCCGCTTGGGTGGGGGGTTGGTCTAGGTGACCTACAAGGTCCCTTCCAACTCTGATTATCTGTCAAATCTGAGTTTCTAAGACAGACTGCCAGACCCATTGGTCCAAGGACAGTAAGAAGCAAGAAGGTGAAACTCAAAGTAACTCCATCTTCATTTCGTTTAGTATAAAATGAGACAGCAATAAACTGGGACCGGCTTTTGAAGAGTCTATTAACCCTTGCTGGCTGGGGAATTCTGGGAGTTGTAGTCCACCCTTCTTAAAGTGACCAACTGTGAAAAACACTGCTCTATTTGCTTCTGAGTCCTTCAAGGGACTCAGTTTTTGTGAGAGCCAGTGAAGGAGGCAACAGTGACCGTGTGTGCCTTTGTGAAATCGAACAGAGAAGAGCAACTAAGACAATTAAAGGCCTGGAGACTAAAACATATGAAAAATAGTTGCAGGATTTGGGTTTTTGGCTAGTCTAGGGAAAAGAAGGACTAGGGGATACATGATGGTATATTCCAGCGTTTGAGGGGTTGCCACAAAGAAGAGAGGGCTCGACTTATTCCCCAAAGCACCAGAAGGCAAGACAAGAAGCAACAGTTGGAAACTAATTCAAGGAGAGAAGCAACATGGAATTAAGGAGGAACTTTCTAACGCTGAGGACAATTAATCAGAGGAACTGCTTGCCTGGCAAAGTTGTGGTTGCTCCATCACTGGAGGTTTTTAAGAAGAGACAGCCACTTATCTAAAATGGTGTAGGGGGATCTCCTGATTGACAGGGATGGACTTCCAAGGTCCTTTCCAACCCTGTGATTCTATGATTTTGTGATCGATAAATAAGATACATGACAGATAGAAGGATGGATGGATGGATGAGCTTTCCTTGAGAAATTGTGGGTCATTGGAAGTTTTCAAGAAGAGAGTGGACAGCCACTTGTCTGAAATTGTATAGGGCCATGATGGTGAACCTATGGCACATGTGCCACAGGTGGCACGCAGAGCCATTTCTGCGAGCACATGAGCCCCAGCGAAAATGGCCTGCACTGTGCATACGTGTGCCTCCTAGCTAATTTTCGGTCCGTTTGAGGCCTTTTTTGCCTTCCCAGAGGCTCTGCAGGCACGGGGGGCCGAAAAATGAGCCTTCCGGAAATACCAGAAGCACCGAAATGGGCTTGTTTTCATCCAAAGGCTCGACCTCATCCGGGCTCCAGAGGCCCTCCAAAGGTTGAAAACGGGCACCTCCAATAGACCTGTTTTTCAGCCTCCCGAGGCTGCAGAGGCTTCCCTTGAGCCTCCAGGAAGGTGAAAAAGGCCTCAAATGGCCCAAAAATTAGCTAGGGGGCTCACGCATGCACAGTGCAGATAAGGGAGAGAGGGGGTGTGTGGTGCACGCATGCCACAAGGGGGCAGGCGGCATTGCATTGTGGGTGCCAGCACAGCACAACAAAAAGGTTTGCCATCACTGGTACAGGGTCTCTTGCTTGAGCAGGGGCTGGACTAGAAGATCTCCAAGGTCCCTTCCAATTCTATTCTATTAACACAATTTTTGCCTCTACGCAGAGGGGGCTATTGGAACAGCCACACAGGTCCTGCCCCGCGGCTACTGGTTTGACCTCTTGTATGCCACGGTCCTTCTGTTCCTGTGCCTTCTTGTCTGCCTTGTGGGTGCCGGCATCTACGCTAAGGCCACCTTCCTTATCTTCCTCATCGTCATGGGGGTGCTGGGCACCGTCTGCATCAGCTTCTTTGTCGTGGGCGTCCGGGTTGTGGGGCTTCCCGTGACCACGGATGGCAACCGCACCGAACTTGCCAATGCATCCTTCACGGGATTCAAACTCAGCACCCTCCTGGATAATCTGCATGGTGAGTTGGGGGGGCTCTTCTGCATGCCTTGGGCTTGGCTTGAAGGCAGGGCTGTGCAATAGTCACTAAACGAATAGTTATAAGTTGAGGACTATCTGTACAGCCATACAACCAGGGTTGGGATTCAAAAATCCCAGTTTGCTGCCGGTTTGCTGGGTGGACGTGGCCATGGTGGGTGTGGCCTACTGGAACTTCCGGGAGGGCCGTTTATCGCCTTCCCTAGACTCCGGAGGCTTCTCTCTGGGCTCTGGGAAGGTGAAAACGCCCTCCCCCAAGCTCTGGAGGCCCTCCGGAAGCCAGAAACAGGCCGATTTCCGGACTTTGTACTTCCGGAGGGCCCGTTTTTCCCCCTCCCAGAGCCTCCGCACAGACCCTGCACTTACTTGCATTGAAAGTGGACCATGTGGAGACTCCTGGGAGGGGCGTGGCTGAATGGGAAGGGCCAACCAGTTGGTTCAAATACCGGTTCGGCAAATCAGATGCAAATTTAGCACCCAGTTCGCCTGAACTGTTCCAAAATGGTAGAATCCCACCCCTGCATACAACCATTCGTTTAGTGGCCGTTGAAAGTTATGGTGGTACTGAAAAAAGTGGCTTTTGACCATTTTCATACTTATGACCGTTGCATCATCCCCACAGTCACATGATCAAAATCTAGCCCTTGGCATCTGGTTCATCTTTATGACGGTTGCATTATCCCAGGGCTGACATGATTGCGTCTTGTCAACTTCGGACAAGCAAAGTCAATGGGGAAGCTTTATTCACTTAATGACAATGTTACTAACTTAATAACTGCAATGATTCACTTAATATAAGACCACACCTAGAGTACTGCATCCAGTTTTGATCACCACATTGTAAGAAACATGTTGAGACTCTAGAAATTTCTAGAGTGCAGAGAAGAGCAACCAGGATGATGAAGGGACTGAAGACTAAAACATAATGAATGGTTAGAGGAACTGGGCCTGGATAGTCTAGGGAAGAGAAGGACCAGGGGAGACAGGAGAGCATTTTCCAATATTTGAGGGGTTGCCACAGAGAGGAGGAGGGGGGTCAAGCTATTTTCCAAGGCACCTGAAGGCCAGACAAGGAATAATGGATGGAAACTGAACAAGGAGAGATTCAACCTGGAAATAAGGAGGAACTTTCTGACAGAGAGAACAATCAACCCATGGAACAGAAGTTGCCATCAGAAGTTGTGGGAGTGCCATCACTGGAAGTTTTCAAGAAGAGATTAGACTGTCATTTGTCAGAAATGGTGTAGGGCAATGATGGCGAAATGGTGTAGGGCGATGATGGTGGCACACAGAACCATTTGTACCAGCATGCGAGCTGCAGGCAAACTTACCTCACTGCACATGTGTGCACCTCACAGCCGATTTTCAGCCAGGTTTGAGGCCTTTTTTGGCCTCCCAAAGGCTTGAGGAAGGCTTCTGCAGGCTTTGCAGGCTGAAAACTGGCCCCATTTCATCACTTCCGGTATTTTTGGAAAAACAGGAAGTGACAAAACGGGGCTAGTTTTCGGCCTGCAAAGCTTGTAGAAGCCTGCAGAAGCCTTCCTCAAACCTTTGGGAGGCCGAAAAAGGCCTGAAACTGGCCCAAAATCAGCTGTGAGGCGCAGTGCAGGTAAGGGGGCAGTGGGGGGTGGGGTGGGTGATTGTATATGAACAAGCGTCCAAGCGCGACCGTGCAAGTACGTGCACAATTTTTGGCACAAGAGCCCAAAAAGGTTAGCCATCACTGTTATAGAGTCTCCTGCTTGGATGGGGGGTTGGACTAGATGACCTAAGGTCCTTCCCAACTCTGATTATGTATTATCTGTTATATTCGTGGCAAGAAATGTTGTTAAATGGGGCAAAATTCACTTAAGAACTGTCTCAGAGGCAGCTCTCTTGTGCTCAATTCTGGTCATACATTGAGGGCAACATATACCAGTTTAGAGGTTGCCAACCTTACTTTCCATGGCCAGCTGCAGTTATCCTACCTGAACAGGCCAGAGTTTATGCCTATAAGCCCCCTTTAAAGCTTGCAAAGGGCCTTTGTGTCCCAAAGGTGTTTTTTTTTTCCAGGAGGCAACTGGACTTCTTGTTCTTTTCTTTGAAGATGTTTCATTTCTCATCCAAGAAGCTTCTTCAGCTCTAATCGGATTGTGGGAAAGAGAAGTTTCTCCAGTCAGAGCTGAAGAAGCTTCTTGGATGAGAAGCAAAATGTCTTCAAAGAAAAAAACACATGAAAAATTTCAGTTGCTTCCTGAAAAAGCACATTTGGGACAGCCATGACCTTGGATGACTGAGAATCTCCATTGACCGAAAGGGACTGGCAAAATTCTGATACTTCAGCCATTTTTAAAATGATGATTTTTAATGGGGATTTTGGCCTGAGATGATCAACTCTTGGGAAGGGTGGCTGATGCCACTTGGCTTGTGCCCATGTTTTGTAGGGGAGAAAAACCATATTTCTTCAGGAAAGATGGCTTGTTTTTAAGCCTGATGGTGGCAGTGGGAAGCCCCTAGCAGCTGTGAAGTGAACTAACCCTAAGGCATTTTGCTGCCTAAAGAATAGGGCTGGTCTATCTTGGGAAATGGGTGTGGTGGCTCAGTGGCTAAGACACTGAGCTTGCCGATCAGAAAGGTCGGCAGTTCGAATCCCTAGCACCGCATAACAGAATGAGCTCCTGTTACTGGTCCCAGCTTTGCCAACCTAGCAGTTTGAAAGCATGTAAAAAAGATGCAAATAGAAAAATAGGGACTACTTTGGTGGTAAGGAAACAAAATTCGGTGTTTAGTCATGCCGGCCACAGGATCACCGAGACATCTTCGGACAGCGCTTGCTCTTCGGCTTTGTGACGGAGATGAGCACTGCCCCCTAGAACTGGAAACGACTAGCATGGAGGTGCTAGGGCTGTGATGGGGAACCTATGACACGCCTGCCACAGATGGCATGCAGAGCCCTTTGTGCGGGCACCCTGAGTCCCAACCAAACTTATCTTCACTGTGCATGTGCGCATCTCCCAGCTGATTTTTGGCTCATTTGAGGTCGTTTTCACCCTCCCAGAGGCTCGAAGGAAGCCTCTGCAGCCTCGGGAGGCCAAAAAACGGGCCTTCCGGAAATACCTCTGGAGCCTCTAGAGCCCAGGGGAGGCCGTTTTCGTCCTCCTGGGGGCTCGAGGGAAGCCTCTGCAGCCTTTGGAAGCTGAAAAATAGGGCAAAAATGCCCCCAAACAACCCAAAAAACGCCCCCCAAATAGCAACAGAAATGTTGTGCTCAGTGATAGTCGTAAGCCGAGGACTACCTGTATACGTGCGACCAAGTGTGCAAAGTTGAATTTGGAGTGACAGTTATTGAGTCACAAGGCATCGTCCTGCGAGGGGGGGAGGTTGGTGGTTTGGCGGTTTGAACCCCCAGTGCCACGTCATGGAGTGGCATCGACATCTGACGGAACAGCTCCTCGGTCATTAAATGAAGAAGAATGGTGTTTAGGGACCCCGCCCTGCTTTTTTTTGTCATCCTTGTTGTGATAATCCAGCATGCTGACAATTCTCTTTTTGCAGCGGACTACAGTGTCGATTACACAACTGGCCGGCTGATGAGCTTCACCACTGTCTTTGCCGTCATGTTTAATGGTTGCACAGGAATCATGGCTGGGTCAAACATGTCAGGTGCGTGGGAATCCCCCAGGCTGGGAGGGGAGGATGGGTAATAGGAAAGATCAAGGCAGGAGGGCCCCTCCTTTCCACTGGGATGTTCCTTGAGCAACGTCTCGTCTCGTTCCAGGCGATCTCAAGCGGCCCAGCTATTCCATTCCTCGGGGCACCATCATGGCCGTGATGTTCACCTACATCGTGTACAATTTGTTGGCGGTTCTCCTGAGCTGCACCTGTGACAGGTAGGTAGGTAGGTGGTGGGCTGCCCACCAGGGGGCGCACCTATTCTACAGCAATCCTATGTGAGGGAGAAATCCTCTGATCGAGGTTTCTCAAGCTCAGAAACTTTGAAGTGGCGCGGACTTCAACTCCCAGAATTCCCCAGCCAGCATGTGCTTCCGTGCTTCTTAAAAATTTCTGAGATTGAAAAACCTTCCTTCCCTCCCTCCCTTTTCCTTGCTTGCTTCCTTCCCTCTTTTTCTTTCCTTTGTTCTTCCTTTTCTTCCTCCTTACCCCTTTTTCTTTCCTTCCTTCCTCCCTCCCTCCTTCTTTTCCTTCCCCCTTTTCCCTTCCTTCCTCCCTCTTTCTTTCTTTCTTTCTTTCTTTCTTTCTTTCTTTCTTTCTTTCTTTCTTTCTTTCATTCCTTCCTTCTTCCCTCCTTTTTCTTCCCTCTCTCTCTCCCTCCTGTCTTTCTCTCCTTTTCTTTCTTTTTCTTCCTTCCTTTACACTCACTCACCTTTTTCCTTCTTTCCTTCCTTCCTCTTCCTTTTTCTTTCCTTCCTCCCTCCTTCTTTCTTTCCTTCCTTCTATCTTTTTTCTTTCTTTCCTTTTCTTACTTTTCCTTCCTTCCTTCCTTCCTTCCTTCCTTCCTTCCTTCCTTCCTTC